>CM050166.1:284416206-285131206 GCA_027410445.1 Discoglossus pictus | reverse complement strand
AACTGCAGTTCTTCGCTCTACACTTCCAGCATCCCAACAGCTTACACATCCAACCACTCTTTTCTTTCTGGTTCTTAGGTTTTTTTCAAATCCCTGGGAGCCAATAGAGATTTCAAGTTCCCTTTTTTCTTAAAAATAGTTTTAGGTTTACTAGGTAGAATAGCCCTTAGGATTTCATCTTCCTGTAAGATCGGCCATAAATTTTACTAGGCATTTCTTTATTTTGTTTGCTCCCTTTTTATAAGTGGTAAGGAACCTGCATGTCATCAGACCATCTTCATCTTTGGATTTTCCTTTTTCAGTTGTCATCTCTTTCCTTACGTTTCTTTTGTGATAAGATCCCATCTATCGATCTTTGATGCCTTATGATATTGTTTTCTCTTTATATTTCTTCTCTCTAAATTTCTGTATTAAGATTTTACTTTCTTTTTCATAATCCTCTTGGTGGGTACAATTGTGTTTTATTCTTTGGAACTGACCATAAGGGATGTTTCGTATCCAATTTGGATCATGCCCACTCTGGGCATGAAGGTACCCGTTAGAGTCTGTTGTTTCTTTATAGAGAGAAGTGGTCACTCTAGTACCCTCTGCTTTAAGGAGCAAATCTAAAAAGGTAATCTCTCTCCTATCTGTATTCATTGTAAATTCAAGATTTATCAAATTTGTGTTTACATATTTTCTGAAATTTTCAATATCTTTCCCTTCTTCATCTTCCCATACAATTATAATATTGTTAATGTATCGTCTCCATAATTTGCCACATATACATATCCTCCCAATTTCCCATATATAAATTAGCAAAACTAGGGGCAAAGCGAGTGCCCATTGCCGTGCCCCTAATTTGCAAATAGTATTTATCCTGAGAGAGGAAATAGTTATTCTGCAGAATAAAAGTGATACTATCTAAAATAAATTCTTGTTGTTTGATGTTCAGACTACCTGTCTTATCTAGCCACACTTTGATGGCACTGGTACCCAGATCATGTGGTATGGCGATAAACAGCGATGCCACGTCAATCGATATCCCCGATATGAATCCTTCCATTCAAAATCCGCCATCATGGCTAATAGATGTGGTGTGTCACGAATATAAGATTTAAGCTCAACCAGAAAAATGTCTATGTATTCAGACAAACGTTCTGTAAGAGATCTATTCCCGGAAATGATACATTCTGGTAAAGCCCTTTTATTTCCACACACTCTTTTTGTGATCGTTAGGCGCTTCTAAGCTGTCTACAGATTGTATATTCCTCCCCTTATTTTAGGTCGATTAGACTGTGTTTTATATATATACCGTATTTATTCGAGTATAACGCGCACTCGTGTATAACGCGCACCCCTAATTTTCGATTAAAAATCCACACCAAATCATTTATTGACAACGTAAACTGGTATAAACACAATACCGAAATAAAATTAACGGTAACAATATTTACGGTATTTAAAATGCTTCAAAGTCAGATTCATCATCAGATACACCAAAGAGTTGTTCCCATTCTTCTCGAGTTAATTTTTCATCAGTGTCCCAGTTGGCAGGAACATCTGTTTCTCCAGTTTCTTCGCTTTCTTCTGAGTCTGAATTCCACAGCAGGTGCAGGTCATCTTCTGTGCCGTCCATTTTATTGCTGATGCCTGTCTTCAAAAAACTCTTGATGATCATTTCTTTTGGTATGTCTTCCCATGATGTTTTAACCCAGGATGTCACAAGAGATAGGCCAGGTTTCTTGAGGTTTCCTTTTGCAGTCAATTCTTTGTCGTCGGATTTCATCCAGGTAATACACTTTTCCCTGACTCTGTCTTTGAAGTATTTGTTTAAAACCACATCTAGTGGCTGAAGAATAGAGGTTAGTCCACCTGGAATCACAGCTTGAAATGTTTTTAGACTTTTCAGTTTGTCCTTCACATGTCTGTCAGGTGTGAGCGGAACTGGTCCCATACAAGCATGGATTTCTTCAGTAGTGCGCCTGGTCTAGTATTCCAAACTTTATTTAACCATAAAATGATGCCCTTTTCATCCATCCATCCTTTAGGATGACAATGGATCACGACACCTGGTGGAAATTTAACTCCTTTTGGAATAGTCTTTCTTTTAAAAATCACCATTGGTTTAAGTTTAAAACCGTCTGCCATACAGGATAACACAACGGTAAAATGAGTTTTCTCATGGCCTGTGGTTCTAATCTGGACTGTGCGCTTCCCTTTGCTGTCAATTGTCCTGTTGCCTGGTAGGTCAAAACACATCGGGGTCTCATCCATATTGCCTATCTGTGAAAGTTCAAAATTAATCTGCTTGCGTTGTTTGATTATAAAGGTATGGAATGAAGCGATCTTCTCTTCTAAATCATTCGGCAGCTTCTGTGCTATCTTTGTTCTCTGGCGTATTGCAAGTCCATGCCTTTTCATAAACTTTTGTGTCCATCCATTAGAGGCTTTGAAGTTTGAATCTTTGCAAAACTTTTGGGCTTGAAGTCTAATGTGGAGTGATGTGACGATGTACCCACTACTTCTTTGGTCAATGATCCATTCATAAAGTTCCTTCTCCATGTCTGGGTACATGGCTTGTCTCCCTCGTTGTGCTTTTTTTGTTTTATTCATATCTTTCAGGACGACTTTCTGTTTTCTCCATTCTCTAACATTCGTCTCTGGTACAGTGAATTCTCGGCTAGCTGCTCGATTTCCGTGAATTTCAGCATGATCAACAACTTTAAGCTTGAATGAAGCGTCATATGCAGAACGTTTTCTCTTGATACCCTGAGTTGCCATTGTTTACGGTACAAAAGCAATGCTTACCGTAACGTGTAGGCGAGGCGAGATGAAGCGGCAACCATACAGCGGGCCGCCCACTGTACGCGATGAGGGGACGTTCTTTCTCTTCGCCCTCGCGTACAGTGAGCGGCTGCAGCCCAGAAAAGGCGCAGTGCCAACTCACAATTCGCCTGCGCCCTCAATTGACCGGCCACCACTGCCACCCCACCCCAGCGCTCGTTTATAACGCGCACTCTAACTTTGATTTCTTTTTTTGGTAGAAAATTTTGCGCGTTATACTCGAATAAATACGGTACTAGCGACTTGCCCGTCAAAAAATGACGGCAATAAAATTTGAAGCCATGGCAATGCTGTTTGCCACACAATGCGAGGCTATGGCCCCTCTGATCACCTTCGGCGCTCATTGCGAGCCCCACGCTGAGCGCCTTCGTCGCTCATCGCATGGCTCATTGCGAGTCTCTCCCCCCATGTACTAATGCTGTTTGCCACACAATGCAAGGCTCTGCCCCTTCTGAGTACCTTCGTCAAACAGTGCGAGCCCCGCGATGAGCGCCTTTGGTGCTCATTGCGAGCCTCTTCCCCCCTTGCCTTCAGTAGAGTGTTACTGTCGTGGGTTAAATGTTGCTGGCTTGGGTTAAGTGTTACTGGCTTTGGGCTCTTTTTTACTGAATTCGGCCTGGTTTTCATCCCCTTATGTTTTTAGGCCACCAGTTTTTTCTCGCTTAGGCGATTTTCAGTCGAATAAAAATGCCAAATATGCCTCAAATTAACTTGCAACCTCACTCACAGGCCTGTGCTGTGTGTAAGTTATTTTGAGGCATATTTGTTTCTTTTTGTTGTTTGTTCAATTTTCATGGTTTGGCCTTTAAATTCGTAATTTTTGCAAGGTCCGCAATTTTTGGGAGGTCCGGAATATTTGCGTCCTATGGGGCTTGCGATGGCCTTCGGCGCTCAATGCAGCTCAGTCCCGCAGGCCTTGCGATGAGCGCCTGTGGCACTCATCTTCTCCACTGCAATAAACCTCGCGATGAGCGGCTAAGTCCCGTGGGGGCCACAGTTGCGGCGTGCAATGAGCTCATTGCAGCGAAATCCAGCGGGCCTCCAACCCCACAACTGCGAGGGAGCGGCACCCAGCAACAGGGTAACAACTCCCAGTACGACAGCTATAGTGATGAGTTATATTTCCTTTGAAAGGTTTACCCTTATTTTTTGCTTTGTTTACATCTATTTTCATATACCTTTTTCATTTGTGATTATTTATGACATTGTAATCTTTATATACTTTTTTATAGGAACAATTAAATAAGTGTGTGAACACATATTGGATGCATTAAGACATGTGTTCACTTGTAAACCACTCGTGTCACTGGAATGTTCTGGAATTGTCTAATGCATGAAGGGATGCCTCTGCAGGATGATGACCAATATCCTAAAACATAATAGTGAAGTAATTGTTATGTATGTTGATGTCCCAAATCACTAACCATGAGATACACAAGAAAACATAGATAACAGTATAGCAATATCCTTGTTTATTGAATACACAGAGCACAGTCAGAAACATATCCGACTGCATTAAAATTATGGGTGTGGTGTGGGTGGATACAAAAGGACAAGAGGCTGCAAACAAATGGCAAAAACTAAAGGGGTCAATGTAATACTGTATAATAATAATGATGCATAGCATCTACTAGGGTCTCATGTGGTCATTACACCATAGTAGCAAGAATAAGATTAAGAAACATATCATCATTCAAAACTCCATATAACAGAAGTAACCAGTAATGTGCATAGCACATACATTATGTCTTCACCTGCTACTATTACACATATACTCAAAATCCTGGATTTCGTAATCCAGTTCAATTAGACACATACAGTGTTTTCAGAAAAGCAAAAATGAAAAAATATGGTCATAAGCTAAAAAAAGCAGAGGAGGAGAAAAAAAAAAACTAAATTAAAAAAATCTGTATGTACATGTATTAATGCTGCCCTGGATTAATGATTATTTTTGGACTTTGCTAGTCCCACGCCACATCTGCATTAGTATGAGTTAACAACAAACGAGTTATTGAACATGATGTATGATTAAATAATGGCACATGATATGATTCTGCTGGGGTAATGTAATCGATGGAATGTCTATCTGATAGCCGCTGTGTATATATTCCACTCATATTATTTGTTGGCACTGCTTGCAGATTAAGATGATGCATTCATTGACTTGATATATGCTAAGGTAAAAACAAAAATAGGGACTGCACCATCTCTTCTAAATGGCATTTCACAGTGACCATCAATTGGTGAATTGTCATTGACCTAATGTGATAAGGGGTAGCTATCTGCTTATAAAATATCTCCATCACATAGGCCATTATCCTCCACTCTATAGCCAGGCTAGGTTATCTTAACACTTACTTGGACCAATAGATAGTCACTGGGGAGTGCTGTTGAGAAGGTCTAATCATAGGTACAACCCTATCTCTTCCTCCACCTTGCCGCAAAGCCCCCACCGCCCTTGGCAGTGTGCCCAGTGCCTAGACTGGAGTGGGGGGTTGCAGGAGGAGGCATCCCCTTAGGAGGTGGAAGCATGTAGAGAGACAAGGAGGGTCCAGGCTGCTGATGTGCAGGGGAGGCCTTTGGGGTGGAGAAGGCCGTTCTGGGAAACAAAGCATGCTGGACAATGTCCATGCTGAGTTGGGTGAGTGCGCACTGATTCCCCACTGTCTGGAGCAGCCTGGCCATGTATGACCCCACCTGCTGGTTGTGCCTCCTCACCTACCTATGTCGCCTCCTTAGGCTGCGGCCCACTGGGGCCTGGTGGGCTGCGCTTGCTATGACGAACACATTTTCAGGCTGTAAATACTCTGGGCCTCATTTAGAGCATGCAAAGGTTCACTTTTGGCCCCTAGTACTTCCCAGATGAAACCAAGAGTATCTTAAGAGACTTCATCCTTTTTGCCTTTTACACATACATTGCATAAACTGTAATAGCTATTTTTGGTTAATAACAAGTGTAGATAAATTACAATAAATAATTTATATGTAGATGAAAACTACTTTACCCACTACGTTTTATTCCCTATTCAAAGCTTTGGACTTAAATTTACTGAAGGCATTCCTATATACCTAGGACAGACTAACAAAACTCAAAGGAATGTACTCTGTTTTACTGTTTACAACTTTTACTAATAGTATTTAATAGTACAATTCTTTCTGTAGCTTTTCTTAGGCTTCCTTTTAGCCAACTATTGGACCAGTGAATATTAAATTAAAAAGGCACAGAAGAATTTTGGACCTTCCCTATCTGTTTAGGGGACAATATTCTTGTCAATCTCCTTTTCATTATCTAGGCAGTGGCAACCACAGAGAACATTAATTATTTATATGCAAATTAATATTTTATATTTATAATGCTGTCCACAATTTTATAGTGTTTAATTGTAATCATTTATTTTAATGGGGCACTATAATGACAAAATCTAAATGTTTAAACTGGAATTGGGTTATTGCTGTGTGCTCCTTTTGACTCCAAGCAAGGTCACACAACATTTTCTTCTGGTGCTTCTATTGTTTAGTTTATAATATAAAAACAATGGCTAACATCATGAAATTGCCAAATGTATTTTCAGTATCAGCTAGAATAAGGAACTTGCTGTGTCTCAGCGTGTGTCAACATTTACAATCTTAGTTATGTCTGCAGGTCTAAAGTATCAGGGATGAAAGGATGGCTAATACTCAAGTAGGCTAAGATGAAAAAGAAATAGAACACTTATTGCCTGGTATTCAGGAATTCAAAGTGTGTCTACTTCATTCCACTCCCGATATAACATATCAATTCCCCATAGGGAGGCTTTTAAAACATAACTTTTATACAAAATGTTTTTAAATAAATGATAAACAAAAAATGACAATGATTAATAATAGAATTAAAAGCTAAAAAAATGAAATAAGCTTTGCATATGTGATTTAACTGCTATGTCAATATGTTAAAATTCATGATCCTTCATTCACTGAATTACTCTCACACAGTTCGGATCTGCATTTTACATTTTCTGGTAAGAATGTTGTCAGATCTTACACTACCAGTTCACTGACCACTGTATATAAACTACTTATGTGTTAAATTAGGGCTGCACATAATACCCCAAGGCCCTCTGATAATTCCTCATATTTAGCTAACATGGGATTATAATCTGTCATTAATTAAACTATTATATATCAAATCAGTACGGCAACTCAGTGTTGCTAATAGATATTTTGTCCAGTCGTTAACTTGTAGTTCACTGATCACTGTAAAAGTCCTACTTATAACTGTATTTTAAGATTACACACAAAACTCAAAGGTCATCAAGCCTCTGGAATATTGTGTATTCTGCTCCAGAAAATACAATATCACATATATAGTTGTGATCATGCAAGTTGTTGCTAACGCTTGCGGGCTCGCGAAGCGAGCCTGCGTCCCTCGCGAAGCGAGGGCCTCAGTTGCTGGCATGGAGCTCCAAAGGCGCTCCTTGCCAGGAACTGCGGCCCTCGCAAAAAAGTACAAGACACGTTACGACCAATTACAACCTAGCAAAAATCGGCCGCAACCCGCGGACATGAAAAAATTAAAAACACAATAAATACACACAACACATACATAAAAAGCTTACCTACAGCAAGAGGGAGCATTCAGGACCTCCAAAAATGAAGTTACACCTCAATTTACCTCAAAATAAAAGAGTTTAGACACTAAGAAATTCTCTAAGCGAGAGAAAAAATGGCCGCCGAACAAAACGAAAACGAGGCTACAGGACTCCACCAGAAACACGCAAAACACCACAAAACAGCTACAGATATTCCGCTACAGCCGCATACCACACATTAGCCGCCATTTTAGAACAATAACTTCTACAATGCGGAAGTACACAGCTACGCTAACGGTTTTGTCTCGCGCACGCACACTATTACACTGCACACATTCATCATGCTTACACAGCAGCTCCACAGCACTAATGCTGCAGCTCTTCAACAGAGTGCTTCCTGCATATATTACTTGAAAATAGGTAAAGCATATTACTTTATTAATGTATAATTTATTTTATTATTATACACAAAACAGCATTAGCTCACTTACAATTTCATTGCCGTCATTTTTTGACGGGTAATTTGCTAGTATAATAGATAAAGGGCAGTAATTGGATAATATTAAATGTATAAAATTGATATAAAGCCAAACACTCAAATCATGGGCAAATTGCTAAACATAGCTAAGCTATTGCCAGGGACTTATTTATCAAAATGTATTTTAAACTGATTAGCAGCTAACGAGAGTTTCATTTCCATAATGTAGCCAGAGAACCTTCGGACAAGTATCCGCAACCCACATCCAGAAACAGTGTGTGATGTCACTACAAGGCAAGGCCTAACATACGTCTTGCAAAAGAGGCCAGTTAAAGAGACAGCCCAAATATAGGAACAGTCCTTATTGCCACTTGAGTGCTGTTGTCACCACTTTTAAAGGTCACACAGTGGTCTTCAATCGTGGCAGACCAAAACTAAGGCTAATTCCAAGATACTCTATGAATGGTGTAACTATTACTATTAGTATCATCAATACTGGAAGTAGAAGAGACCCAACATATACAGGTAATAAGCAGGCAGAATAGAGAATGGCTGGAATATAGATCCCTGGAAGCCAGGCAGCAGGACATGTGTCACAGTAGATAGGAACACAGCAATAGAAAGGCAGACGCTCAACAGGGAGCCAGCATATACAGGTAATAAAAGACAGAATAGAGCAAGGCTGGATTATAGATCCCTGGTAGCCAGGCAGCAGGACACATGTCACAGTAGCTAGGAACACAGCAATAGAAAAGCAGACACTAAACAGGGAGCCAGAATATACAGGTAATAAGAAGGCGGAATAGAGCATGGCTGGATTATTTATCCCTGGTAGCTAGGCAGCAGGACACGTGTCACAGTAGCTAGGAACACAGCTATAGAAAGGCAGACACTAAACAGAGAGCCAGCATATACAGGTAATAAGCAGAAAGAAGAGAGCATGACTGGATTATAGATCCTGGTAGCCAGGCAGCAGGAAACGTGTCAGAGTAGCTAGGAACACAGCAAAAGAAAGGTAGCCACTCTACAGAGAGCCAGCATATACAGGTAATAAGCAGGAAGAATAAAGCAAGGCTGGATTATAGATCCCTGGTAGCCAGGCAGCGGGACACGTGTCACAGTAGCTAGGAACACAGCAATAGAAAGGCAAACGCTCAACAGAGAGCCAGCATATACAGGTAATAAGCAGGCAGAATAGAGCATGGCTGGATTATAGATCCTGGTAGCCAGGCAGCAGGACATGTGTCATAGTAGCTAGGAACACAGCAATAGAAAGGTATCCGCTCAACAGAGAGCCAGCATATACAGGTAATAAGCAGACAGAATAGAACATGGCTGGATTATTTATCCCTGGTAGCCCGGCAGCAGGACACGTGTCACAGTAGCTAGGAACACAGCAAGAGAAACGGAGACGCTCAACAGAGAGCCAGCATATACAGGTAATAAGCAGGCAGAATAGAGCAAGGCTGGATTATAGATCCTGGTAGCCAGGCAGCAGGAAACGTGTCACAGTAGCTAGGAACACAGCAATAGAAAGGTAGACGTCAAGAGGGAGTCAGCATATATTCAGGTAATAAGCAGGCAGAATAGAGCAAGGCTGGATTATAGATCCTGGTAGCCAGGCAGCAGGACACATGTCACAGTAGCTAGGTAGACAGCAAGAGAAAGGCAGACGCTGAACAGAGAGCCAGCATATACAGGTAATAAGCAGGCAGAATAGAGCATGGTTTTGTTTATAGATCCCTGGTAGCCAGGCAGCAGGAAACGTGTCACAGTAGCCAGGAACACAGCAATAGAAAACCTCATGCTCAACAGAGAGCCAGCATATACAGGTAATAAGCAGGCAGAATAGAGAAAGGCTGGATTATTTATCCCTGGTAACCAGGCAGCAGGACACGTGTCACAGTTGCTAGGAAAAGAGCAAAAGAAAGCCAGACGCTCAACAGAGAGCCAGCATATACAAGTAATAAGCAGGCAGAATAGAGCAAGGCTGGATTATTTATCACTGGTAGCCAGGCAGCAGGACACGTGTCACAGTAGCTAGGAACAAAGAAAGAGAAACTGAGCAGCTCAACAGAGAGCCAGCATATACAGGTAATAAGCAGGCAGAATAGAGCATGGCTGGATTATAGATCCTGGTAGCCAGGCAGCAGGACACGTGTCACAGTAGCTAGGAACACAGCAAGAGAAAGGCAGACGCTCAACAGAGAGCCAGCATATACAGGTAATAAGCAGGCAGAATAGAGCATGGCTGGATTATTTATCCCTGGTAGCCAGGCAGCAAGACACGTGTCACAGTAGCTAGGAACACAGCAAGAGAAAGGCAGACACTCAACAGGGAGCCAGCATATACAGGTAATAAGCAGGCAGAATAGAGCATGGCTGGTATTATTTATCCCTGGTAGCCAGGCAGCAGGACACGTGTCACAGTAGCTAGGAACACAGCAAGAGAAAGGCAGACACTCAACAGGGAGCCAGCATATACAGGTAATAAGCAGACAGACTAGAGCCAGGCTGGATTATTTATCCCTGGTAGCCATGCAGCAGGACACGTGTCATAGTAGCTAGGAACACAGCAATAGAAAGGTAGCCGCTCAAAAGAGAGCCAGCATATACAGGTAATAAGCAGGCAGAATAGAACATGCATGGAATATTTATCCCTGGTAGCCAGGCAGCAGGAAACGTGTCACAGTAGCTAGGAACACAGCAAGAGAAAGGCAGACGCTCAACAGAGAGCCAGCATATACAGGTAATAAACAGACAGAATAGAGCAAGGGTGAATTATAGATCCTGGTAGCCAGGCCGCAGGACACGTGTCACAGTAGCTAGAAACACATCAATAGCAAGGCAGACAGTCAACAGAGAGCCAGCATATACAGGTAATAAGAAGGCAGAATAGAGCATGGCTGGATTATTTATCCCTGGTAGCCAGGCAGCAGGAAACGTGTCACAGTAGCTCGGAACGCAGCAAGAGAAAGGTAGCCGCTCAACAGAGAGCCAGCATATACAGGTAATAAGCAGGCAGAATAGAGCATGGCTGGATTATAGATCCCTGGTAGCTAGGCAGCTGGACATGTGTCACAGTAGCTAGGAACACAACAAGAGAAAGGTAGCCGCTCAACAGGGAGCCAGAATATACAGGTAATAAGAAGACAGAATAGAGCATGGCTGGAATATTTATCCCTGGTAGCCAGGCAGCAGGACACGTGTCACAGTAGCTAGGAACACAGCAAGAGAAAGGCAGACGCTCAGCAGGGAGCCAGCATATACAGGTAATAAGCAGTGAGAATACAGCATGGCTGGATTATAGATCCCTGGTAGCCAGACAGCAGGATACGTGTCACAGTAGCTAGGAACACAGCAAGAGAAAGGTAGCCGCTCAACAGAGAGCCAGCAAATACAGGTAATAAGCAGGCAGAATAGAACATGGCTAAATTATATATCCTTGGTAGCCAGGCAGCAGGAAACGTGTCACAGTAGCTCGGAACACAGCAAGAGAAAGGTAGCCGCTCAACAGAGAGCCAGCATATACAGGTAATAAGCAGGCAGAATAGAGCAAATCTAGATTATTTATCCCTGGTAGCCAGGCAGCAGGACACGTGTCACAGTAGCTAGGAACACAGCAAGAGAAAGGTAGCCGCTCAACAGAGAGCCAGCATATACAGGTAATAAGCAGGCAGAATAGAGCATGGCTGGATTATTTATCGCGGGTAGCCAGGCTGCAGGACACGTGTCACAGTAGCTAGGAACACAGCAAGAGAAAGGAAGACGCTCAACAGAGAGCTAGCATATACAGGTAATAAGCAGACAGAAAAGAGCATGGCTGGATTATTTATCCCTGGTAGCCAGGCAGCAGGACACGTGTCACAGTAGCTAGGAACACAGCAATAGAAAGGCAGACACTCAACAGAGAGCCAGCATATACAAGTAATAAGTAGGCAGAATAGAGCATGGCTGGATTATTTATCGCTGGTAGACAGGCAGCAGGACACGTGTCACAGTAGCTAGAAACACAGCAAGAGAAAGGCAGACACTCAACAGGGAGCCAGCACATACAGGTAATAAGCAGGCAGAATAGAGCATGGCTGGATTATTTATCCCTGGAAGCCAGGCAGCAGGACACGTGTCACAGCAGCTAGGAACAGAGCAATAGAAAGGCAGACACTCAACAGGGAGCCAGCATATACAGGTAATAAGCAGGCAGCATAGAGCATGGCTGGATTATTTATCCCTGGTAGCCAGGCAGCAGGACACGTGTCACAGTAGCTAGGAACACAGCAATAGAAAGGCAGACACTCAACAGAGAGCCAGCATATACAGTTAATAAGCAGGCAAATTAGAGAATGGCTGGATTATTTATCCCTGGTAGCCAGGCAGCAGGACACGTGTCACAGTAGCTAGGAACACAGCAAGAGAAAGGCAGACGCTTAACAGGGAGCCAGCATATACAGGTAATAAGCAGGCAGAATAGAGCATGGCTGGATTATAGATCCTGGTAGCCAGGCAGCAGGACACGTGTCACAGTAGCTAGGTAGACAGCAAGAGAAAGGCAGACGCTCAACAGAGAGTCAGCATATACAGGTAATAAGCAGTGAGAATACAGCATGGATGGATTATAGATCCCTGGTAGCCAGACAGCAGGACACGTGTCACAGTAGCTAGGAACACAGCAAGAGAAAGGCAGACACTCAACAGAGAGCCAGCATAAACAGGTAATAAACAGACAGAAAAGAGCATGGCTGGATTATAGATCCTGGTAGCCAGGCAGCAGGAAACGCGTCACAGTTGCTAGGAACAGAGCAATAGAAAGACAGACGCTCAACAGGGAGCCAGCATATACAGGTAATAAGCAGGCAGAATAGAGAATGGCTGGATTATTTATCCCTGGTAGCCAGGCAGCAGGAAACGTGTCACAGTAGCTAGGAACACAGCAATAGAAAGGCAGACACTCAACAGGGAGCCAGCATATACAGGTAATAAGCAGGCAGAAAAGAGCATGGCTGGATTATTTATCCCTGGTAGCCAGGCAGCAGGACACGTGTCACAGTAGCTAGGAACACAGCAATAGAAAGGCAGACACTTAACAGAGAGCCAGCATATACAGGTAATAAGCAGACAGAATAGAGCATGGCTGGATTATAGATCCTGGTAGCCATTCAGCAGGAAACATGTCACAGTAGCTAGGTAGACAGCAAGAGAAAGGCAGACGCTCAACAGAGAGCCAGCATATACAGGTAATAAGCAGACAGAATAGAGCATGGCTGGAATATAGATCCCTGGTAGCCAGGCAGCAGGACACGTGTCACAGTAGCTAGGAACACAGCAAGAGAAAGGCAGACGCTTAACAGGGAGCCAGCATTAACAGGTAATAAGCAGGCAGAATAGAGCATGGCTGGATTATAGATCCTGGTAGCCAGGCAGCAGGAAACGTGTCACAGTTGCTAGGAACAGAGCAATAGAAAGGCAGACACTCAACAGGGAGCCAGCATATACAGGTAATAAGCAGGCAAATTAGAGAATGGCTGGATTATTTATCGCTGGTAGACAGGCAGCAGGACACGTGTCACAGTAGCTAGGAACACAGCAAGAGAAAGGTAGCCGCTCAACAGAGAGCTAGCATATACAAGTAATAAATAGGTAGAATAGAGCATGGCTGGTTTATTAATCCCTGGTAGCCAGGCAGCAGGACACGTGTCACAGTAGCTAGGAACACAGCAAGAGAAAGGCAGACACTCAACAGGGAGCCAGCATATACAGGTAATAAGCAGGCAGAATAGAGCATGGCTGGATTATTTATCCCTGGTAGCCAGGCAGCAGGAAACGTGTCACAGTAGCTAGGAACACAGCAAGAGAAAGGCAGACGCTCAACAGAGAGCCAGCATATACAGGTAATAAGCAGGCAGAATAGAGCATGGCTGGATTATTTATCGCGGGTAGCCAGGCTGCAGGATACGTGTCACAGTAGCTAGGAACACAGCAAGAGAAAGGAAGACGCTCAACAGAGAGCTAGCATATACAGGTAATAAGCAGACAGAAAAGAGCATGGCTGGATTATTTATCCCTGGTAGCCAGGAAGCAGGACACGTGTCACAGTAGCTAGGAACACAGCAATAGAAAGGCAGACACTCAACAGAGAGCCAGCATATACAAGTAATAAGTAGGCAGAATAGAGCATGGCTGGATTATTTATCGCTGGTAGACAGGCAGCAGGACACGTGTCACAGTAGCTAGAAACACAGCAAGAGAAAGGCAGACACTCAACAGGGAGCCAGCACATACAGGTAATAAGCAGGCAGAATAGAGCATGGCTGGATTATTTATCCCTGGAAGCAAGGCAGCAGGACACGTGTCACAGTAGCTAGGAACAGAGCAATAGAAAGGCAGACACTCAACAGGGAGCCAGCATATACAGGTAATAAGCAGGCAGCATAGAGCATGGCTGGATTATTTATCCCTGGTAGCCAGGCAGCAGGACACGTGTCACAGTAGCTAGGAACACAGCAATAGAAAGGCAGACACTCAACAGAGAGCCAGCATATACAGTTAATAAGCAGGCAAATTAGAGAATGGCTGGATTATTTATCCCTGGTAGCCAGGCAGCAGGACACGTGTCACAGTAGCTAGGAACACAGCAAGAGAAAGGCAGACGCTTAACAGGGAGCCAGCATATACAGGTAATAAGCAGGCAGAATAGAGCATGGCTGGATTATAGATCCTGGTAGCCAGGCAGCAGGACACGTGTCACAGTAGCTAGGTAGACAGCAAGAGAAAGGCAGACGCTCAACAGAGAGTCAGCATATACAGGTAATAAGCAGTGAGAATACAGCATGGATGGATTATAGATCCCTGGTAGCCAGACAGCAGGACACGTGTCACAGTAGCTAGGAACACAGCAAGAGAAAGGCAGACACTCAACAGAGAGCCAGCATAAACAGGTAATAAACAGACAGAAAAGAGCATGGCTGGATTATAGATCCTGGTAGCCAGGCAGCAGGAAACGCGTCACAGTTGCTAGGAACAGAGCAATAGAAAGACAGACGCTCAACAGGGAGCCAGCATATACAGGTAATAAGCAGGCAGAATAGAGAATGGCTGGATTATTTACCCCCGGTAGCCAGGCAGCAGGAAACGTGTCACAGTAGCTAGGAACACAGCAAGAGAAAGGTAGCCGCTCAACAGAGAGCCAGCAAATACAGGTAATAAGCAGGCAGAATAGAACATGGCTAAATTATATATCCTTGGTAGCCAGGCAGCAGGAAACGTGTCACAGTAGCTCGGAACACAGCAAGAGAAAGGTAGCCGCTCAACAGAGAGCCAGCATATACAGGTAATAAGCAGGCAGAATAGAGCATGGCTGGATTATTTATCGCGGGTAGCCAGGCTGCAGGACACGTGTCACAGTAGCTAGGAACACAGCAAGAGAAAGGAAGACGCTCAACAGGGAGCCAGCATATACAGGTAATAAGCAGACAGAAAAGAGCATGGCTGGATTATTTATCCCTGGTAGCCAGGCAGCAGGACACGTGTCACAGTAGCTAGGAACACAGCAATAGAAAGGCAGACACTCAACAGAGAGCCAGCATATACAAGTAATAAGTAGGCAGAATAGAGCATGGCTGGATTATTTATCGCTGGTAGACAGGCAGCAGGACACGTGTCACAGTAGCTAGAAACACAGCAAGAGAAAGGCAGACACTCAACAGGGAGCCAGCATATACACGTAATAAGCAGGCAGAATAGAGCATGGCTGGATTATTTATCCCTGGAAGCCAGGCAGCAGGACACGTGTCACAGTAGCTAGGAACAGAGCAATAGAAAGGCAGACACTCAACAGGGAGCCAGCATATACAGGTAATAAGCAGGCAGCATAGAGCATGGCTGGATTATTTATCCCTGGTAGCCAGGCAGCAGGACACGTGTCACAGTAGCTAGGAACACAGCAATAGAAAGGCAGACACTCAACAGAGAGCCAGCATATACAGTTAATAAGCAGGCAAATTAGAGAATGGCTGGATTATTTATCCCTGGTAGCCAGGCAGCAGGAAACGCGTCACAGTAGCTAGGAACACAGCAATAGAAAGGCAGACACTTAACAGAGAGCCAGCATATACAGGTAATAAGCAGACAGAATAGAGCATGGCTGGATTATAGATCCTGGTAGCCATTCAGCAGGAAACATGTCACAGTAGCTAGGTAGACAGCAAGAGAAAGGCAGACGCTCAACAGAGAGCCAGCATATACAGGTAATAAGCAGACAGAATAGAGCATGGCTGGAATATAGATCCCTGGTAGCCAGGCAGCAGGACACGTGTCACAGTAGCTAGGAACACAGCAAGAGAAAGGCAGACGCTTAACAGAGAGCCAGCATATACAGGTAATAAGCAGGCAGAATAGAGCATGGCTGGATTATAGATCCAGGTAGCCAGGCAGCAGGACACGTGTCACAGTTGCTAGGAACAGAGCAATAGAAAGACAGACACTCAACAGGGAGCCAGCATATACACGTAATAAGCAGGCAGCATAGAGCATGGCTGGATTATAGATCTTGGTAGCCATTCAGCAGGAAACATGTCACAGTAGCTAGGTAGACAGCAAGAGAAAGGCAGACGCTCAACAGAGAGCCAGCATATACAGGTAATAAGCAGACAGAATAGAGCATGGCTGGATTATAGATCCCTGGTAGCCAGGCAGCAGGACACGTGTCACAGTAGCTCGGAACACAGCAATAGAAAGGCAGACACTCAACAGGGAGCCAGCATATACACGTAATAAGCAGGCAGCATATAGCATGGCTTGATTATTTATCCCTGGTAGCCAGGCAGCAGGACACGTGTCACAGTAGCTAGGAACACAGCAATAGAAAGGCAGACACTCAACAGGGAGCCAGCATATACAGGTAATAAGCAGGCAGAATAGAGCAAGGCTGGATTATTTATTCCTGGTAGCCAGGCAGCAGGACACGTGTCACAGTAGCTAGGAACACAGCAAGAGAAAGGCAGACACTCAACAGGGAGCCAGCATATACAGGTAATAAGCAGGCAGAATAGAGCATGGCTGGATTATAGATCCTGGTAGCCAGGCAGCAGGACACGTGTCACAGTAGCTAGGTAGACAGCAAGAGAAAGGCAGACGCTCAACAGAGAGCCAGCATATACAGGTAATAAGCAGTGAGAATACAGCATGGCTGGATTATAGATCCCTGGTAGCCAGACAGCAGGATATGTGTCACAGTAGCTAGGAACACAGCAAGAGAAAGGCAGATGCTTAACAGAGCCAGCATATACAGGTAATAAGCAGGCACAATAGAAAATGAGTGGATTATAGATCCTGGTAGCCAGGCAGCAGGAAACGTGTCACAGTAGCTAGGTAGACAGCAAGAGAAAGGCAGACGCTCAACAGAGAGCCAGCATATACAGGTAATAAGCAGTGAGAATACAGCATGGCTGGATTATGTATCCCTGGTAGCCAGGCAGCAGGAAACGTGTCACAGTTGCTAGGAACAGAGCAACAGAAAGGCAGACACTCAACAGGGAGCCAGCATATACAGGTAATAAGCAGGCAAATTAGAGAATGGCTGGATTATTTATCGCTGGTAGACAGGCAGCAGGACACGTGTCACAGTAGCTAGGAACACAGCAAGAGAAAGGTAGCCGCTCAACAGAGAGCTAGCATATACAGGTAATAAGCAGGCAGAATAGAGCATGGCTGGATTATTTATCCCTGGTAGCCAGGCAGCAGGAAACGTGTCACAGTAGCTAGGAACAGAGCAAGAGAAAGGAAGACACTCAACAGAGAGCCAGCATATACAGGTAATAAACAGACAGAAAAGAGCATGGCTGGATTATAGATCCTGGTAGCCAGGCAGCAGGAAACGCGTCACAGTTGCTAGGAACAGAGCAATAGAAAGGCAGACACTCAACAGGGAGCCAGCATATACAGGTAATAAGCAGGCAGAATAGAGCATGGCTGGATTATTTATCCCTGGTAGCCAGGCAGCAGGACACGTGTCACAGTAGCTAGGAACACAGCAAGAGAAAGGTAGCCACTCAACAGGGAGCCACCATATACAGGTAAAAAGCAGGCAGAATAGAGCATGGCTGGATTATTTATCCCTGGAAGCCAGGCAGCAGGACATGTGTCACAGTAGCTAGGAACACAGCAAGAGAAAGGCAGACACTCAACAGGGAGCCAGAATATACAGGTAATAAGCAGGCAGCATAGAACATGGCTGGAATATTTATCCCTGGTAGCCAGGCAGCAGGATACGTGTCACGGTAGCTAGAAACCCAGCAAGAGAAAGGCAGACACTCAACAGGGAGCCAGCATATAAAGGTAATAAGCAGGCAGAATAGAGCATGGCTGGAATATTTATCCCTGGTAGCCAGGCAGCAGGATACGTGTCACAGTAGCTAGGAACACAGCAAGAGAAAGGAAGACGATCAACAGAGAGCCAGCATATACAGGTAATAAGCAGGCAGCATAGAGCATGGCTGGATTATTTATCCCTGGTAGCCAGGCAGCAGGACACGTGTCACAGTAGCTAGGAACACAGCAATAGAAAGGCAGACACTTAACAGAGAGCCAGCAAATACAGGTAATAAGCAGGCAGAATAGAGCATGGCTGGATTATTTATCCCTGGTAGCCAGGCAGCAGGACACGTGTCACAGTAGCTAGGAACACAGCAATAGAAAGGCAGACACTTAACAGAGAGCCAGCAAATACAGGTAATAAGCAGGCAGAATAGAGCATGGCTGGATTATTTATCCCTGGTAGCCAGGCAGCAGGAAACGTGTCACAGTAGCTAGGAACACAGCAATAGAAAGGCAGACACTCAACAGAGAACCAGCATATACAGGTAATAAGCAGGCAGCATAGAGCATGGCTGGATTATTTATCCCTGGTAGCCAGGCAGCAGGATAAGTGTCACAGTAGCTAGGAACACAGCAATAGAAAGGCAGACACTCAACAGAGAGCCAGCATATACAGGTAATAAGCAGGCAAATTAGAGAATGGCTGGATTATTTATCCCTGGTAGCCAGGCAGCAGGACACGTGTCACAGTGTCTAGGAACAGAGCAAAAGAAAGGCAAACACTCAACAGGGAGCCAGCATATACAGGTAATAAGCAGGCAGAATAGAGAATGGCTGGATTATTTATCCCTGGTAGCCAGGCAGCAGGAAACATGTCACAGTAGCTAGGTAGACAGCAAGAGAAAGGCAGACGCTTAACAGGGAGCCAGCATATACAGGTAATAAGCAGACAGAATAGAGCATGGCTGGATTATAGATCCTGGTAGCCAGGCAGCAGGAAATGTGTCACAGTTGCTAGGAACAGAGCAATAAAAAGGCAGACACTCAAGAGGGAGCCAGCATATACAGGTAATAAGCAGGCAGAATAGAGCATGGCTGGATTATTAATCCCTGGTAGCCAGGCAGCAGGACACATGTCACAGTAGCTAGAAACACAGCAAGAGAAAGGCAGACACTCAACAGGGAGCCACCATATACAGGTAATAAGCAGGCAGAATAGAGCATGGCTGGATTATTTATCCCTGGAAGCCAGGCAGCAGGAAACGTGTCACAGTAGCTAGGAACACAGCAAGAGAAAGGAAGACGCTCAACAGGGAGCCAGCATAAACAGGTAATAAACAGACAGAAAAGAGCATGGCTGGATTATTTATCCCTGGTAGCCAGGCAGCAGGACACGTGTCACAGTAGCTAGGAACACAGCAATAGAAAGGCAGACACTCAACAGAGAGCCAGCATATACAGGTAATAAGCAGGCAAATTAGAGAATGGCTGGATTATTTATCCCTGGTAGCCAGGCAGCAGGACACGTGTCACAGTAGCTAGGAACACAGCAATAGAAAGGCAGACACTTAACAGAGAGCCAGCAAATACAGGTAATAAGCAGGCAGAATAGAGCATGGCTGGATTATTTATCCCTGGTAGTAGGCAGCAGGACACGTGTCACAGTAGCTAGATACACAGCAATAAAAAGGCAGACACTTAACAGAGAGCCAGCAAATACAGGTAATAAGAAGACAGAATAGAACATGGCTGGAATATTTATCCCTGGTAGCCAGGCAGCAGGACACGTGTCACAGTAGCTAGGAACACAGCAATAGAAAGGCAGACACTCAACAGAGAGCCAGCATATACAGGTAATAAGCAGGCAGCATAGAGCATGGCTGGATTATTTATCCCTGGTAGCCAGGCAGCAGGACATGTGTCACAGTAGCTAGGAACACAGCAAGAGAAACTGAGCAGCTCAACAGAGAGCCAGCATATACAGGTAATAAGCAGGCAGAATAGAGCATGGCTGAATTATAGATCCTGGTAGCCATTCAGCAGGAAACGTGTCACAGTAGCTAGGTAGACAGCAAGAGAAAGGCAGACGCTCAACAGAGAGCCAGCATATACAGGTAATAAGCAGGCAGAATAGAGCATAAATGGATTATGTATCCCTGGTAGCAAGGCAGCAGGACACGTGTCACAGTAGCTAGGAACACAGCAATAGAAAGGTAGCCGCTCAACAGAGAGCCAGCATATACAGGAGATAAGGAGACAGAATAGAGCATGGCTGGATTATAGATCCCTGGTAGCCAGGCAGCAGGAAATGTGTCACAGTAGCTAGGAACACAGCAAGAGAAAGGCAGACACTCAACAGGGAGCCAGCATATGCACGTAATAAGCAGGCAGCATATAGCATGGCTGGATTATTTATCCCTGGTAGCCAGGCAGCAGGACACGTGTCACAGTAGCTAGGAACAGAGCAATAGAAAGGCAGACACTCAACAGGGAGCCAGCATATACAGGTAATAAGCAGGCAGCATAGAGCATGGCTGGATTATTTATCCCTGGTAGCCAGGCAGCAGGACACGTGTCACAGTAGCTAGGAACAGAGCAATAGAAAGGCAGACACTCAACAGGGAGCCAGCATATACAGGTAATAAGCAGGCAGCATAGAGCATGGCTGGATTATTTATCCCTGGTAGCCAGGCAGCAGGACACGTGTCACAGTAGCTAGGAACACAGCAATAGAAAGGCAGACACTCAACAGAGAGCCAGCATATACAGGTAATAAGCAGGCAAATTAGAGAATGGCTGGATTATTTATCCCTGGTAGCCAGGCCGCAGGACATGTGTCACAGTAGCTAGGAACACAGCAAGAGAAAGGTAGCAGCTCAACAGAGAGCTAGCATATACAAGTAATAAGTAGGTAGAATAGAGCATGGCTGGATTATTTATCCCTGGTAGCCAGGCAGCAGGACACGTGTCACAAAAGCTAGAAACACAGCAGGAGAAAGGCAGACGCTCAACAGGGAGCCAGCATATACAGGTAATAAGCAGGCAGCATAGAGCATGGCTGGATTATTTATCCCTGGTAGCCAGGCAGCAGGACATGTGTCACAGTAGCTAGGAACACAGCAAGAGAAAGGAAGACGCTCAACAGGGAGCTAGCATATACAGGTAATAAGCAGGCAGAATAGAGCATGGCTGAATTATAGATCCTGGTAGCCATTCAGCAGGAAACGTGTCACAGTAGCTAGGTAGACAGCAAGAGAAAGGCAGACGCTCAACAGAGAGCCAGCATATACAGGTAATAAGCAGGCAGAATAGAGCATAAATGGATTATGTATCCCTGGTAGCAAGGCAGCAGGACACGTGTCACAGTAGCTAGGAACACAGCAAGAGAAAGGCAGACACTCAACAGAGAGCCAGCATATACAGGTAATAAGCAGGCAGAAAAGAGCATGGATGGATTATTTATCCCTGGTAGCCAGGCCGCAGGACAAGTGTCACAGTAGCTAGGAACACAGCAATAGAAAGGCAGACATTCAACAGAGAGCCAGCATATACAGGTAATAAATTGACAGAATAGAGCATGGCTGGATTATTTATCCCTGGTAACCAGGCAGCAGGAAACGTGTCACAGTAGCTAGGAACACAGCAAGAGAAAGGCAGACACTCAACAGGGAGCAAGCATATACACGTAATAAGCAGGCAGCATATAGCGTGGCTTGATTATTTATCCCTGGTAGCCAGGCAGCAGGACACGTGTCACAGTAGCTAGGAACACAGCAATAGAAAGGCAGACACTCAACAGAGAGCCAGCATATACAGGTAATAAGCAGGCAGAATAGAGCAAGGCTTGATTATTTATTCCTGGTAGCCATGCAGCAGGAAACGTGTCACAGTAGCTAGGAACACAGCAAGAGAAAGGCAGACACTCAACAGAGAGCCAGCATATACAGGTAATAAGCAGACAGAATAGAGCAAGGCTGGATTATTTATTCCTGGTAGCCAGGCCGCAGGACAAGTGTCACAGTAGCTGGGAACACAGCAACAGAAAGGCAGACACTCAACAGAGAGCCAGCATATACAGGTAATAAGCAGGCAGAATAGAGCAAGGCTGGATTATTTACTCCTGGTAGCCAGGCAGCAGGACAAGTGTCACAGTAGCTAGGAACACAGCAAGAGAAAGGCAGACACTCAACAGGGAGCAAGCATATACACGTAATAAGCAGGCAGCATATAGCGTGGCTTGATTATTTATCCCTGGTAGCCAGGCAGCAGGACACATGTCACAGTAGCTAGGAACACAGCAAGAGAAAGGCAGACACTCAACAGAGAGCCAGCATATACAGGTACTAAGCAGGCAGCATAGAGCATGGCTGGATTATTTATCCCTGGTAGCCAGGCAACAGGACACATGTCACAGTAGCTAGGAACACAGCAATAGAAAGGCAGACACTCAACAGAGAGCCAGCATATACAGGTAATAAGCAGGCAGAATAGAGCAAGGCTTGATTATTTATTCCTGGTAGCCATGCAGCAGGAAACGTGTCACAGTAGCTAGGAACACAGCAAGAGAAAGGCAGACACTCAACAGAGAGCCAGCATATACAGGTAATAAGCAGACAGAATAGAGCAAGGCTGGATTATTTATTCCTGGTAGCCAGGCCGCAGGACAAGTGTCACAGTAGCTGGGAACACAGCAACAGAAAGGCAGACACTCAACAGAGAGCCAGCATATACAGGTAATAAGCAGGCAGAATAGAGCAAGGCTGGATTATTTACTCCTGGTAGCCAGGCAGCAGGACACGTGTCACAGTAGCTAGGAACACAGCAATAGAAATGTAGCCGCTCAACAGGGAGCCAGCAAATACAGGTAATAAGCAGGTAGAATAGACCATGGCTTGATTATAGATCCTGGTAGCCAGGCAGCAGGGCACGTGTCACAGTAGCTAGGAACACAGCAAGAGAAATGCAGACGCTCAACAGAGAGCCAGCATATACAGGTAATAAGCAGGCAGAATAGAGCATGATTGGATTATGTATCCCTGGTAGCAAGGCAGCAGGACATGTGTCACAGTAGCTAGGAAGACAGCAAGAGAAAGGCAGACGCTCAACAGAGAGCCAGCATATACAGGTAATAAGCAGACAGAATAGAGCATGGCTGGATTATTTATCCCTGGTAGCCAGGCAGCAGGAAACGTGTCACAGTAGCTAGGAACACAGCAATAGAAAGGCAGACACTCAACAGAGAGCCAGCATATACAGGTAATAAGCAGGCAGAATAGAGCAAGGCTGGATTATTTATTCCTGGTAGCCAGGCCGCAGGACAAGTGTCACAGTAGCTAGGAACACAGCAATAGAAAGGCAGACATTCAACAGAGAGCCAGCATATACAGGTAATAAGCAGGCAGCATATAGCGTGGCTTGATTATTTATCCCTGGTAGCCAGGCAGCAGGACACATGTCACAGTAGCTAGGAACACAGCAATAGAAAGGCAGACACTCAACAGAGAGCCAGCATATACAAGTAATAAGTAGGTAGAATAGAGCATGGCTGGATTATTAATCCCTGGTAGCCAGGCAACAGGACACGTGTCACAGTAGCTAGGAACACAGCAAGAGAAAGGCAGACGCTTAACAGGGAGCCAGCATATACAGGTAATAAGCAGGCAGAATAGAGCATGGCTGGATTATAGATCCTGGTAGCCAGGCAGCAGGAAACGTGTCACAGTTGCTAGGAACAGAGCAATAGAAAGACAGACACTCAACAGGGAGCCAGCATATGCACGTAATAAGCAGGCAGCATATAGCATGGCTTGATTATTTATCTCTGGTAGCCAGGCAGCAGGACATGTGTCACAGTAGCTAGGAACACAGCAAGAGAAAGGAAGACGCTCAACAGGGAGCCAGCATATACAGGTAATAAGCAGGCAGAATAGAGCATGGCTGAATTATAGATCCTGGTAGCCATTCAGCAGGAAACGTGTCACAGTAGCTAGGTAGACAGCAAGAGAAAGGCAGACGCTCAGCAGAGAGCCAGCATATACAGGTAATAAGCAGGGAGAATAGAGCAAGGCTGGATTATTTATCCCTGGTAGCCAGGCAGCAGGAAACGTGTCACAGTTGCTAGGAACAGAGCAATAGAAAGGCAGACACTCAACAGGGAGCAAGCATATACACGTAATAAGCAGGCAGAATAGAGCATGGCTGGATTATTTATCCCTGGTAGCCAGGCAGCAGGACACGTGTCACAGTAGCTAGGAACACAGCAATAGAAAGGCAGACACTCAACAGAGAGCCAGCATATACAGGTAATAAGCAGGCAAATTAGAGAATGGCTGGATTATTTATCCCTGGTAGCCAGGCAGCAGGACACGTGTCACAGTAGCTAGAAACACAGCAAGAGAAAGGCAGACACTCAACAGGGAGCCAGCATATACAGGTAATAAGCAGGCAGCATAGAGCATGGCTGGATTATTTATCCCTGGTAGCTTGGCAGCAGGACATGTGTCACAGTAGCTAGGAACACAGCAAGAGAAAGGAAGGCGCTCAACAGGGAGCCAGCATATACAGGTAATAAGCAGGCAGAATAGAGCATGGCTGAATTATAGATCCTGGTAGCCATTCAGCAGGAAAAGTGTCACAGTAGCTAGGTAGACAGCAAGAGAAAGGCAGACGCTCAACAGAGAGCCAGCATATACAGGTAATAAGCAGGCAGAAAAGAGCATGGATGGATTATTTATCCCTGGTAGCAAGGCAGCAGGACATGTGTCACAGTAGCTAGGAACACAGCAAGAGAAAGGAAGACGCTCAACAGGGAGCCAGCATATACAGGTAATAAGCAGGCAGAATAGAGCAAGGCTGGATTATTTTTTCCTGGTAGCCAGGCCGCAGGATACGTGTCACAGTAGCTAGAAACACAGCAAGAGAAAGGAAGACGCTCAGAGAGCCAGCATATACAGGTAATAAGCAGGCAGAATAGAGCATGGCTGGATTATTTATCCCTGGTAGCCAGGCAGCAGGAAACGTGTCACAGTAGCTAGAAACACAGCAAGAGAAAGGCAGACGCTTAACAGGGAGCCAGCATATACAGGTAATAAGCAGGCAGAATAGAGCATGGCTGAATTATAGATCCTGGTAGCCATTCAGCAGGAAACGTGTCACAGTAGCTAGGTAGACAGCAAGAGAAAGGCAGATGCTCAACAGAGAGCCAGCATATACAGGTAATAAGCAGGCAGAATAGAGCATAAATGGATTATGTATCCCTGGTAGCAAGGCAGCAGGACAAGTGTCACAGTAGCTAGGAACACAGCAAGAGAAAGGCAGACACTCAACAGAGAGCCAGCATATACAGGTAATAAGCAGGCAGAAAAGAGCATGAATGGATTATTTATCCCTGGTAGCCAGGCAGCAGGAAACGTGTCACAGTTGCTAGGAACAGAGCAATAGAAAGGCAGACACTCAACAGAGAGCCAGCATATACAGGTAATAAGCAGGCAGAATAGAGCATAAATGGATTATGTATCCCTGGTAGCCAGGCAGCAGGACACGTGTCACAGTAGCTAGGAACACAGCAAGAGAAAGGCAGACACTCAACAGGGAGCCAGCATATACAGGTAATAAGCAGGCAGAATAGAGCATGGCTGGATTATTTATCCCTGGTAGCCAGGCAGCAGGACATGTGTCACAGTAGCTAGAAACACAGCAATAGAAAGGCAGACACTCAACAGGGAGCCAGCATATACAGGTAATAAGCAGGCAGCATAGAGCATGGCTGGATTATTTATCCCTGGTAGCCAGGCAGCAGGACATGTGTCACAGTAGCTAGGAACACAGCAAGAGAAAGGAAGACGCTCAACAGGGAGCCAGCATATACAGGTAATAAGCAGGCAGAATAGAGCAAGGCTGGATTATTTATTCCTGGTAGCCAGGCCGCAGGACAAGTTTCACAGTAGCTAGGAACACAGCAATAGAAAGGCAGACACTCAACAGAGAGCTAGCATATACAGGTAATAAGCAGGCAGAATAGAGCAAGGCTGGATTATTTATTCCTGGTAGCCAGGCCGCAGGACAAGTGTCACAGTAGCTAGGAACACAGCAAGAGAAAGGCAGACATTCAACAGAGAGCCAGCATATACAGGTAATAAGTTGACAGAATAGAGCATGGCTGGATTATTTATCCCTGGTAGCCAGGCAGCAGGAAACGTGTCACAGTTGCTAGGAACACAGCAAGAGAAAGGCAGACACTCAACAGAGAGCCAGCATATACACGTAATAAGCAGGCAGCATATAGCGTGGCTTGATTATTTATCCCTGGTAGCCAGGCAGCAGGACACGTGTCACAGTAGCTAGGAACACAGCAAGAGAAAGGCAGACACTCAACAGAGAGCCAGCATATACAGGTAATAAGCAGGCAGAATAGAGCATAGCTGGATTATTTATCCCTGGTAGCCAGGCAGCAGGACATGTGTCACAGTAGCTAGAAACACAGCAATAGAAAGGCAGACACTCAACAGGGAGCCAGCATATACAGGTAATAAGCAGGCAGAATAGAGCATGGCTGGATTATTTATCCCTGGTAGCCAGGCAGCAGGACATGTGTCACAGTAGCTAGAAACACAGCAATAGAAAGGCAGACACTCAACAGGGAGCCAGCATATACAGGTAATAAGCAGGCAGCATAGAGCATGGCTGGATTATTTATCCCTGGTAGCCAGGCAGCAGGACATGTGTCACAGTAGCTAGGAACACAGCAAGAGAAAGGAAGACGCTCAACAGGGAGCCAGCATATACAGGTAATAAGCAGGCAGAATAGAGCAAGGCTGGATTATTTATTCCTGGTAGCCAGGCCGCAGGACAAGTTTCACAGTAGCTAGGAACACAGCAATAGAAAGGCAGACACTCAACAGAGAGCTAGCATATACAGGTAATAAGCAGGCAGAATAGAGCAAGGCTGGATTATTTATTCCTGGTAGCCAGGCCGCAGGACAAGTGTCACAGTAGCTAGGAACACAGCAAGAGAAAGGCAGACACTCAACAGAGAGCCAGCATATACAGGTAATAAGCAGGCAGAATAGAGCATGGCTGTATTATTTATCCCTGGTAGCCAGGCCGCAGGACAGGTGTCACAGTAGCTAGGAACACAGCAATAGAAAGGCAGACATTCAACAGAGAGCCAGCATATACAGGTAATAAGTTGACAGAATAGAGCATGGCTGGATTATTTATCCCTGGTAGCCAGGCAGCAGGAAACGTGTCACAGTTGCTAGGAACACAGCAAGAGAAAGGCAGACACTCAACAGAGAGCCAGCATATACACGTAATAAGCAGGCAGCATATAGCGTGGCTTGATTATTTATCCCTGGTAGCCAGGCAGCAGGACACGTGTCACAGTAGCTAGGAACACAGCAAGAGAAAGGCAGACACTCAACAGAGAGCCAGCATATACAGGTAATAAGCAGGCAGAATAGAGCATAGCTGGATTATTTATCCCTGGTAGCCAGGCAGCAGGACACGTGTCACAGTAGCTAGGAACACAGCAATAGAAAGGCAGACACTCAACAGAGAGCCAGCATATTCAGGTAATAAGCAGGCAAATTAGAGAATGGCTGGATTATTTATCCCTGGTAGCCAGGCAGCAGGACACGTGTCACAGTAGCTAGAAACACAGCAAGAGAAAGGCAGACACTCAACAGGGAGCCAGCATATACAGGTAATAAGCAGGCAGCATAGAGCATGGCTGGATTATTTATCCCTGGTAGCCAGGCAGCAGGAAACGTGTCACAGTTGCTAGGAACACAGCAAGAGAAAGGCAGACACTCAACAGAGAGCCAGCATATACAGGTAATAAACAGGCAGCATAGAGCATGGCTGAATTATAGATCCTGGTAGCCATTCAGCAGGAAACGTGTCACAGTAGCTAGGTAGACAGCAAGAGAAAGGCAGATGCTCAACAGAGAGCCAGCATATACAGGTAATAAGCAGGCAGAATAGAGCATAAATGGATTATGTATCCCTGGTAGCAAGGCAGCAGGACAAGTGTCACAGTAGCTAGGAACACAGCAAGAGAAAGGCAGACACTCAACAGAGAGCCAGCATATACAGGTAATAAGCAGGCAGAAAAGAGCATGAATGGATTATTTATCCCTGGTAGCCAGGCAGCAGGAAACGTGTCACAGTTGCTAGGAACAGAGCAATAGAAAGGCAGACACTCAACAGAGAGCCAGCATATACAGGTAATAAGCAGGCAGAATAGAGCATAAATGGATTATGTATCCCTGGTAGCCAGGCAGCAGGACACGTGTCACAGTAGCTAGAAACACAGCAAGAGAAAGGAAGACGCTCAACAGGGAGCCAGCAAATACAGGTAATAAGCAGGCAGAATAGAGCATGGCTGGATTATTTATCCCTGGTAGCCAGGCAGCAGGACATGTGTCACAGTAGCTAGGAACACAGCAAGAGAAAGGAAGACGCTCAACAGGGAGCCAGCATATACAGGTAATAAGCAGGCAGAATAGAGCAAGGCTGGATTATTTATTCCTGGTAGCCAGGCCGCAGGACAAGTTTCACAGTAGCTAGGAACACAGCAATAGAAAGGCAGACACTCAACAGAGAGCTAGCATATACAGGTAATAAGCAGGCAGAATAGAGCAAGGCTGGATTATTTATTCCTGGTAGCCAGGCCGCAGGACAAGTGTCACAGTAGCTAGGAACACAGCAAGAGAAAGGCAGACACTCAACAGAGAGCCAGCATATACAGGTAATAAGCAGGCAGAATAGAGCATGGCTGTATTATTTATCCCTGGTAGCCAGGCCGCAGGACAGGTGTCACAGTAGCTAGGAACACAGCAATAGAAAGGCAGACATTCAACAGAGAGCCAGCATATACAGGTAATAAGTTGACAGAATAGAGCATGGCTGGATTATTTATCCCTGGTAGCCAGGCAGCAGGAAACGTGTCACAGTTGCTAGGAACACAGCAAGAGAAAGGCAGACACTCAACAGAGAGCCAGCATATACACGTAATAAGCAGGCAGCATATAGCGTGGCTTGATTATTTATCCCTGGTAGCCAGGCAGCAGGACACGTGTCACAGTAGCTAGGAACACAGCAAGAGAAAGGCAGACACTCAACAGGGAGCCAGCATATACAGGTAATAAGCAGGCAGAATAGAGCATAGCTGGATTATTTATCCCTGGTAGCCAGGCAGCAGGACACGTGTCACAGTAGCTAGGAACACAGCAATAGAAAGGCAGACACTCAACAGAGAGCCAGCATATTCAGGTAATAAGCAGGCAAATTAGAGAATGGCTGGATTATTTATCCCTGGTAGCCAGGCAGCAGGACACGTGTCACAGTAGCTAGAAACACAGCAAGAGAAAGGCAGACACTCAACAGGGAGCCAGCATATACAGGTAATAAGCAGGCAGCATAGAGCATGGCTGGATTATTTATCCCTGGTAGCCAGGCAGCAGGACATGTGTCACAGTAGCTAGGAACACAGCAAGAGAAAGGAAGACGCTCAACAGGGAGCCAGCATATACAGGTAATAAGCAGGCAGAATAGAGCATGGCTGAATTATAGATCCTGGTAGCCATTCAGCAGGAAACGTGTCACAGTAGCTAGGTAGACAGCAAGAGAAAGGCAGACGCTCAACAGAGAGCCAGCATATACAGGTAATAAGCAGGCAGAATAAAGCATAAATGGATTATGTATCCCTGGTAGCCAGGCGCAGGACAAGTGTCACAGTAGCTAGGATCACAGCAAGAGAAAGGTAGCCGCTCAACAGAGAGCCAGCATATACAGGTAATAAGTAGATAGAATAGAGCATGGCTGGATTATTAATCCCTGGTAGCCAGGCAGCAGGACACGTGTCACAGTAGCTAGGAACACAGCAAGAGAAAGGCAGACGCTTAACAGGGAGCCAGCATATACAGGTAATAAGCAGGCAGAATAGAGCATGGCTGGATTATAGATCCTGGTAGCCAGGCAGCAGGACACGTGTCACAGTTGCTAGGAACAGAGCAATAGAAAGACAGACACTCAACAGGGAGCCATCATATACAGGTAATGAGGCAGAATAGAGCATGGCTGGATTATTTATCCCTGGTAGCCAGGCAGCAGGACATGTGTCACAGTAGCTAGGAACACAGCAAGAGAAAGGAAGACGCTCAACAGGGAGCCAGCATATACAGGTAATGAGGCAGAATAGAGCATGGCTGGATTATTTATCCCTGGTAGCTAGGCAGCAGCACACGTGTCACAGTAGATAGGAACACAGCAATAGAAAGGCAGACACTCAACAGAGAGCCAGCATATACAGGTAATAAGCAGGCAGAATAGAGCATGGCTGGATTATAGATCCTGGTAGCCAGGCAGCAGGAAATGTGTCACAGTAGCTAGGAACACAGCAATAGAAAGGCAGACACTCAACAGGGAGCCAGCATATACAGGTAATAAGCAGGCAGCATAGAGAATGGCTGGATTATTTATCCCTGGTAGCCAGGCAGCAGGAAACGTGTCACAGTTGCTAGGAACAGAGCAATAGAAAGGCAGACACTCAACAGAGAGCCAGCATATACCGGTAATAAGCAGGCAGAATAGAGCATGGCTGGATTATAGTTCCCTGGTAGCCAGGCAGCAGGACACGTGTCACGGTAGCTAGGAACACAGCAAGAGAAAGGCAGACACTCAACAGAGAGCCAGCATATACAGGTAATAAGCAGGCAGAATAGAGCATAGCTGGATTATTTATCCCTGGTAGCCAGGCAGCAGGACACGTGTCACAGTAGCTAGGAACACAGCAATAGAAAGGCAGACACTCAACAGAGAGCCAGCATATACAGGTAATAAGCAGGCAGAAAAGAGCATGGATGGATTATTTATCCCTGGTAGCCAGGCGCAGGACAAGTGTCACAGTAGCTAGGATCACAGCAAGAGAAAGGTAGCCGCTCAACAGAGAGCCAGCATATACAGGTAATAAGTAGATAGAATAGAGCATGGCTGGATTATTAATCCCTGGTAGCCAGGCAGCAGGACACGTGTCACAGTAGCTAGGAACACAGCAAGAGAAAGGCAGACGCTTAACAGGGAGCCAGCATATACAGGTAATAAGCAGGCAGAATAGAGCATGGCTGGATTATAGATCCTGGTAGCCAGGCAGCAGGACACGTGTCACAGTTGCTAGGAACAGAGCAATAGAAAGACAGACACTCAACAGGGAGCCATCATATACAGGTAATGAGGCAGAATAGAGCATGGCTGGATTATTTATCCCTGGTAGCCAGGCAGCAGGACATGTGTCACAGTAGCTAGGAACACAGCAAGAGAAAGGAAGACGCTCAACAGGGAGCCAGCATATACAGGTAATGAGGCAGAATAGAGCATGGCTGGATTATTTATCCCTGGTAGCTAGGCAGCAGCACACGTGTCACAGTAGATAGGAACACAGCAATAGAAAGGCAGACACTCAACAGAGAGCCAGCATATACAGGTAATAAGCAGGCAGAATAGAGCATGGCTGGATTATAGATCCTGGTAGCCAGGCAGCAGGAAATGTGTCACAGTAGCTAGGAACACAGCAATAGAAAGGCAGACACTCAACAGGGAGCCAGCATATACAGGTAATAAGCAGGCAGCATAGAGAATGGCTGGATTATTTATCCCTGGTAGCCAGGCAGCAGGAAACGTGTCACAGTTGCTAGGAACAGAGCAATAGAAAGGCAGACACTCAACAGAGAGCCAGCATATACCGGTAATAAGCAGGCAGAATAGAGCATGGCTGGATTATAGTTCCCTGGTAGCCAGGCAGCAGGACACGTGTCACAGGAGCTAGGAACACAGCAAGAGAAAGGCAGACACTCAACAGAGAGCTAACATATACCGGTAATAATCAGGCAGAATAGAGCATGGCTGGATTATTGATCCCTGGTAGCCAGGCAGCAGGACACGTGTCACGGTAGCTAGGAACACAGCAAGAGAAAGGCAGACACTCAACAGAGAGCCAGCATATACAGGTAATAAGCAGGCAGAATAGAGCATGGCTGGATTATAGATCCCTGGTAGCCAGGCAGCAGGACACGTGTCACAGTAGCTAGGAACACAGCAAGAGAAAGGCAGATGCTCAACAGGGAGCCAGCATATACAGGTAATAAGCAGGCAGAATAGAGCAAGGCTGGATTATTTTTTCCTGGTAGCCAGGCAGCAGGACACGTGTCACAGTAGCTAGGAACACAGCAAGAGAAAGGCAGACACTCAACAGGGAGCCAGCATATACAGGAAATAAGGAGACAGAATAGAGCATGGCTGGATTATAGATCCTGGTAGCCAGGCCGCAGGACACGTGTCACAGTAGCTAGGAACACAGCAAGAGAAAGGCAGACGCTCAACAGGGAGCCAGCATATACAGGTAATAAGCAGGCAGAAAAGAGCATGGCTGGATTATTTATCCCTGGTAGCCAGGCCGCAGGACAAGTGTCACAGTAGCTAGGAACACAGCAAGAGAAAGGCAGACATTCAACAGAGAGCCAGCATATACAGGTAATAAGCAGGCAGAATAGAGCATGGCTGGATTATTTATCCCTGGTAGCCAGGCAGCAGGAAACGTGTCACAGTTGCTAGGAACAGAGCAATAGAAAGGCAGACACTCAACAGGGAGCAAGCATATACACGTAATAAGCAGGCAGCATATAGCGTGGCTTGATTATTTATCCCTGGTAGCCAGGCAGCAGGACACGTGTCACAGTAGCTAGGAACACAGCAAGAGAAAGGCAGACACTCAACAGAGAGCCAGCATATACAGGTAATAAGCAGGCAGAATAGAGCATAGCTGGATTATTTATCCCTGGTAGCCAGGCAGCAGGACACGTGTCACAGTAGCTAGGAACACAGCAATAGAAAGGCAGGCACTCAAAAGAGAGCCAGCATATACAGGTAATAAGCAGGCAAATTAGAGAATGGCTGGATTATTTATCCCTGGTAGCCAGGCAGCAGGACACGTGTCACAGTAGCTAGAAACACAGCAAGAGAAAGGCAGACACTCAACAGGGAGCCAGCATATACAGGTAATAAGCAGGCAGCATAGAGCATGGCTGGATTATTTATCCCTGGTAGCCAGGCAGCAGGACACGTGTCACAGTAGCTAGGAACACAGCAAGAGAAAGGAAGACGCTCAACAGGGAGCCAGCATATACAGGTAATAAGCAGGCAGAATAGAGCATGGCTGAATTATAGATCCTGGTAGCCATTCAGCAGGAAACGTGTCACAGTAGCTAGGTAGACAGCAAGAGAAAGGCAGACGCTCAACAGAGAGCAAGCATATACAGGTAATAAGCAGGCAGAATAGAGCATAAATGGATTATGTATCCCTGGTAGCAAGACAGCAGGACACGTGTCACAGTAGCTAGGAACACAGCAAGAGAAAGGCAGACACTCAACAGAGAGCCAGCATATACAGGTAATAAGCAGACAGAATAGAGCATGGATGGATTATTTATCCCTGGTAGCCAGGCGCAGGACAAGTGTCACAGTAGCTAGGAACACAGCAATAGAAAGGCAGACACTCAACAGAGAGCTAGCATATACAGGTAATAAGCAGGGAGAATAGAGCATGGCTGAATTATAGATCCTGGTAGCCATTCAGCAGGAAACGTGTCACAGTAGCTAGGTAGACAGCAAGAGAAATGTAGCCGCTCAACAGAGAGCCAGCATATACAGGAAATAAGGAGACAGAATAGAGCATGGCTGGATTATAGATCCTGGTAGCCAGGCAGCAGGAAACGTGTCACAGAAGCTAGGTAGACAGCAAGAGAAAGGCAGATGCTCAACAGAGAGCCCGCATATACAGGTAATAAGCAGGCAGAATAGAGCATGGCTGGATTATAGATCCGTGGTAGCCAGGCAGCAGGACACGTGTCACAGTAGCTAGGAACACAGCAAGAGAAAGGCAGACGCTCAACAGGGAGCCAGCATATACAGGTAATAAGCAGGCAGAAAAGAGCGTGGCTGGGTTATTTATCCCTGGTAGCCAGGCAGCAGGACACGTGTCACAGTAGCTAGGAACACAGCAAGAGAAAGGCAGACCTTCAACAGGGAGCCAGCATATACAGGTAATAAGCAGGCAGAATAGAACATGGCTTGATTATAGATCCTGGTAGCCAGGTAGCAGGACACGTGCCACAGTAGCTAGGAACACAGCAATAGAAAGGCAGACGCTCAACAGGGAGCCAGCATATACAGGTAATAAGCAGGCAGAATAGAGCAAGGCTGGATTATTTATTCCTGGTAGCCAGGCAGCAGGACACCTGTCACAGTAGCTAGGAACACAGCAAGAGAAAGGCAGACACTCAACAGAGAGCCAGCATATACACGTAATAAGCAGGCAGAAAAGAGCATGGATGGATTATTTATCCCTGGTAGCCAGGCAGCAGGACATGTGTCACAGTAGCTAGAAACACAGCAAGAGAAAGGCAGACACTCAACAGGGAGCCAGCATATACAGGTAATAAGCAGGCAGCATAGAGCATGGCTGGATTATTTATCCCTGGTAGCCAGGCAGCAGGACATGTGTCACAGTAGCTAGGAACACAGCAAGAGAAAGGCAGACACTCAACAGGGAGCCAGCATATACAGGTAATAAGCAGGCAGAATAGATCATGGCTGAATTATAGATCCTGGTAGCCATTCAGCAGGAAACGTGTCACAGTAGCTAGGTAGACAGCAAGAGAAAGGCAGACGCTCAACAGAGAGCCAGCATATACAGGTAATAAGCAGGCAGAATAGAGCATAAATGGATTATGTATCCCTGGTAGCAAGGCAGCAGGACACGTGTCACAGTAGCTAGGAACACAGCAAGAGAAAGGCAGACACTCAACAGAGAGCCAGCATATACAGGTAATAAGCAGGCAGAAAAGAGCATGGATGGATTATTTATCCCTGGTAGCCAGGCGCAGGACAAGTGTCACAGTAGCTAGGAACACAGCAATAGAAAGGCAGACATTCAACAGAGAGCCAGCATATACAGGTAATAAGCAGGCAGAATAGAGCATGGCTTGATTATTTATCCCTGGTAGCCAGGCAGCAGGATACGTGTCACAGTAGCTAGGAACACAGCAATAGAAAGACAGACGCTCAACAGAGAGCCAGCATATACAGGTAATAAGCAGGCAGAATAGAGCAAGGCTGGATTATTTATTCCTGGTAGCCAGGCCGCAGGACAAGTGTCACAGTAGCTAGGAACACAGCAAGAGAAAGGCAGACGCTCAACAGAGAGCCAGCATATACAGGTAATAAGTTGACAGAATAGAGCATGGCTGGATTATTTATCCCTGGTAGCCAGGCAGCAGGAAACGTGTCACAGTTGCTAGGAACAGAGCAATAGAAAGGCAGACACTCAACAGAGAGCCAGCATATACAGGTAATAAGCAGGTAGAATAGAGCATGGCTGAATTATAGATCCTGGTAGCCATTCAGCAGGAAACGTGTCACAGTAGCTAGGTAGACAGCAAGAGAAAGGCAGACGCTCAACAGAGAGCCAGCATATACAGGTAATAAGCAGGCAGAATAGAGCATAAATGGATTATGTATCCCTGGTAGCAAGGCAGCAGGACACGTGTCACAGTAGCTAGAAACACAGCAAGAGAAAGGCAGACACTCAACAGGGAGCCAGCATATACAGCTAATAAGCAGGCAGAATAGAGCATAAATGGATTATGTATCCCTGGTAGCAAGGCAGCAGGACACGTGTCACAGTAGCTAGGAACACAGCAAGAGAAAGGAAGACGCTCAACAGGGAGCCAGCATATACAGGTAATAAGCAGGCAGAATAGAGCAAGGCTGGATTATTTATCCCTGGTAGCCAGGCAGCAGGAAACGTGTCACAGTAGCTAGGAACAGAGCAATAGAAAGGCAGACACTCAACAGAGAGCCAGCATATACAGGTAATAAGCAGGCAGCATAGAGCATAAATGGATTATGTATCCCTGGTAGCAAGGCAGCAGGACACGTGTCACAGTAGATAGAAACACAGCAAGAGAAAGGCAGACACTCAACAGGGAGCTAGCATATACAGGTAATAAGTTGACAGAATAGAGCATGGCTGGATTATTTATCCCTGGTAGCCAGGCAGCAGGAAACGTGTCACAGTTGCTAGGAACAGAGCAATAGAAAGGCAGACACTCAACAGGGAGCAAGCATATACACGTAATAAGCAGGCAGCATATAGCGTGGCTTGATTATTTATCCCTGGTAGCCAGGCAGCAGGACACGTGTCACAGTAGCTAGGAACACAGCAATAGAAAGGCAGACACTCAACAGAGAGCCAGCATATACAGGTAATAAGCAGGGAGAATAGAGCATGGCTGAATTATTTATCCCTGGTAGCCAGGCAGCAGGAAACGTGTCACAGTTGCTAGGAACAGAGCAATAGAAAGGCATACACTCAACAGGGAGCAAGCATATACCGGTAATAAGCAGGCAGAATAGAGCATGGCTGGATTATTTATCCCTGGTAGCCAGGCAGCAGGATACGTGTCACAGTAGCTAGGAACACAGCAAGAGAAAGGCATACACTCAACAGGGAGCAAGCATATACCGGTAATAAGCAGGCAGAATAGAGCATGGCTGGATTATTTATCCCTGGTAGCCAGGCAGCAGGATACGTGTCACAGTAGCTAGGAACACAGCAAGAGAAAGGCAGACACTCAACAGAGAGCCAGCATATACAGGTAATAAGCAGACAGAATAGAGCAAGACTGGATTATTTATCCCTGGTAGCCAGGCAGCAGGACACGTGTCACAGTAGCTAGGAACACAGCAAGAGAAAGGCAGACACTCAACAGAGAGCCAGCATATACAGGTAATAAGCAGGCAGAATAGAGCATGGCTGGATTATTTATCCCTGGTAGCCAGGCAGCAGGACACGTGTCACAGTAGCTAGGAACACAGCAATAGAAAGGCAGACACTCAACAGAGAGCCAGCAAATACAGGTAATAAGGAGGCAGAATAGAGCATGGCTGGATTATTTATCCCTGGTAGCCAGGCAGCAGGACACGTGTCACAGTAGCTAGAAACACAGCAAGAGAAAGGCAGACACTCAACAGGGAGCCAGCATATACAGGTAATAAGCAGGGAGAATAGACCATGGCTGGATTATAGATCCCTGGTAGCCAGGCAGCAGGACATGTGTCACAGTAGATAGGAACACAGCAAGAGAAAGGAAGACGCTCAACAGGGAGCCAGCATATACAGGTAATAAGCAGGCAGAATAGAGCATGGCTGAATTATAGATCCTGGTAGCCATTCAGCAGGAAACGTGTCACAGTAGCTAGGTAGACAGCAAGAGAAATGTAGCCGCTCAACAGAGAGCCAGCAAATACAGGTAATAAGCAGGGAGAATAGAGCATGGCTGTATTATTTATCCCTGGTAGCTAGGCAGCAGGACAAGTGTCACAGTAGCTAGGAACACAGCAATAGAAAGGCAGACACTCAACAGAGAGCCAGCATATACAGGTAATAAGCAGGCAGAATAGAGCATGGCTGGATTATAGATCCTGGTAGCCAGGCAGCAGGAAATGTGTCACAGTAGCTAGGAACACAGCAAGAGAACGGCAGACACTCAACAGAGAGCCAGCATATACCGGTAATAAGCAGGCAGAATAGAGCATGGCTGGATTATAGATCCCTGGTAGCCAGGCAGCAGGACACGTGTCACAGTAGCTAGGAACACAGCAAGAGAAAGGCAGATGCTCAACAGGGAGCCAGCATATACAGATAATAAGCAGGCAGAATAGAGCATGGCTGGATCATTTTTTCCTGGTAGCCAGGCAGCAGGACACGTGTCACAGTAGCTAGGAACACAGCAAGAGAAAGGCAGACACTCAACAGAGAGCCCGCATATACAGGTAATAAGCAGGCAGAATACAGCATGGCTGGATTATAGATCCTGGTAGCCAGGCAGCAGGAAACGTGTCACAGAAGCTAGGTAGACAGCAAGAGAAAGGCAGATGCTCAACAGAGAGCTAGCATATACAGGTAATAAGCAGGCAGAATAGAGCATGGCTGGATTATTTATCCCTGGTAGCCAGGCAGCAGGACACGTGTCACGGTAGCTAGGAACACAGCAAGAGAAAGGCAGACACTCAACAGAGAGCCCGCATATACAGGTAATAAGCAGGCAGAATACAGCATGGCTGGATTATAGATCCTGGTAGCCAGGCCGCAGGACACGTGTCACAGTAGCTAATAACACAGCAAGAGAAAGGCAGACGCTCAACAGGGAGCCAACATATACAGGTAATAAGCAGGCAGAAAAGAGCATGGCTGGATTATTTATCCCTGGTAGCCAGGCAGCAGGACACGTGTCACAGTAGCTAGGAACACAGCAAGAGAAAGGCAGACCTTCAACAGGGAGCCAGCATATACAGGTAATAAGCAAGCAGAATAGAACATGGCTTGATTATAGATCCTGGTAGCCAGGTAGCAGGACACGTGCCACAGTAGCTAGAAACACAGCAAGAGAAAGGCAGACGCTCAACAGAGAGCCAGCATATACAGGTAATAAGCAGGCAGAATAGAGCATGGCTGATTATTTATCCCTGGTAGCTAGGCAGCCGGACACGTTTCACAGAAGCTAGGAACACAGCAATAGAAAGGCAGACACTCAACAGGGAGCCAGCATATACAGGTAATAAGCAGACAGAATAGAGCATGGCTGGATTATAGATCCTGGTAGCCAGGCAGCAGGAAATGTGTCACAGTTGCTAGGGACAGAGCAATAGAAAGGCAGACACTCAACAGGGACCCAGCATATACAGGAAATAAGCAGGCAGAGTAGAGCATGGCTGGATTATTTATCCCTGGTAGCCAGGCAGCAGGACACATGTCACAGTAGCTAGGAACACAGCAAGAGAAAGGCAGACACTCAACAGAGAGCCAGCATATACAGGTAATAAGCAGGCAGAATAGAGCATGGCTTGATTATAGATCCTGGTAGCCAGGCAGCAGGACACGTGTCACAGTAGCTAGAAACACAGCAAGAGAAAGGCAGATGCTTAACAGGGAGCCAGGATATACAGGTAATAAGCAGGCAGAATAGAGCATGAGTGGATTATGTATCCCTGGTAGCCAGGCAGCAGGACACATTTCACAGTAGCTAGGAACACAGCAAGAGAAAGGACGACGCTCAACAGAGAGCCAGCATATACAGGTAATAAGCAGGCAGAATAGAGCATGGCTTTATTATAGATCCTGGTAGCCAGGCAGCAGGACACGTGTCACAGTAACTAGGAACACAGCAAGAGAAAGGCAGACGCTCAACAGGGAGCCAGCATTTACAGGTAATAAGCAGACAGAATAGAACATGGCTGGAATATTTATCCCTGGTAGCCAGGCAGCAGGACACGTGTCACAGTAGCTAGGAACACAGCAAGAGAAAGGCAGACACTCAACAGAGAGCCAGCATATACCGGTAATAAGCAGGCAGAATAGAGCATGGCTGGATTATAGATCCCTGGTAGCCAGGCAGCAGGACACGTGTCACGGTAGCTAGGAACACAGCAAGAGAAAGGCAGACACTCAACAGAGAGCCCGCATATACAGGTAATAAGCAGGCAGAATAGAGCATGGCTGGATTATAGATCCCTGGTAGCCAGGCAGCAGGACACGTGTCACAGTAGCTAGGAACACAGCAAGAGAAAGGCAGATGCTCAACAGGGAGCCAGCATATACAGATAATAAGCAGGCAGAATAGAGCATGGCTGAATTATAGATCCTGGTAGCCATTCAGCAGGAAACGTGTCACAGTAGCTAGGTAGACAGCAAGAGAAATGTAGCCGCTCAACAGAGAGCCAGCAAATACAGGTAATAAGCAGGGAGAATAGAGCATAAATGGATTATGTATCCCTGGTAGCAAGGCAGCAGGACACGTGTCACAGTAGCTAGAAACACAGCAAGAGAAAGGCAGACGCTCAACAGGGAGCCAGCATATACAGGTAATAAGCAGACAGAATAGAGCATGGCTGTATTATTTATCCCTGGTAGCCAGGCAGCAGGAAAGGTGTCACAGTTGCTAGGAACACAGCAAGAGAAAGGCAGACGCTCAACAGAGAGCCAGCATATACACGTAATAAGCAGGCAGCATATAGCGTGGCTTGATTATTTATCCCTGGTAGCCAGGCAGCAGGATACGTGTCACAGTAGCTAGGAACACAGCAAGAGAAAGGCAGACACTCAACAGAGAGCCAGCATATACAGGTAATAAGCAGGCAGAATAGAGCAAGGCTGGATTATTTATCCCTGGTAGCCAGGCAGCAGGACACGTGTCACAGTAGCTAGGAACACAGCAAGAGAAAGGCAGACGTTCAACAGAGAGCCAGCATATACAGGTAATAAGCAGGCAGAATAGAGCAAGGCTGGATTATTTATCCCTGGTAGCCAGGCAGCAGGACACGTGTCACAGTAGCTAGGAACACAGCAAGAGAAAGGCAGACGTTCAACAGAGAGCAAGCATATACAGGTAATAAGCAGGCAGAATAGAGCAAGGCTGGATTATTTATTCCTGGTAGCCAGGCCGCAGGACAAGTGTCACAGTAGCTAGGAACACAGCAATAGAAAGGCAGACATTCAACAGAGAGCTAGCATATACAGGTAATAAGTTGACAGAATAGAGCATGGCTGGATTATTTATCCCTGGTAGCCAGGCAGCAGGAAACGTGTCACAGTTGCTAGGAACAGAGCAATAGAAAGGCAGACACTCAACAGGGAGCAAGCATATACACGTAATAAGCAGGCAGCATATAGCGTGGCTTGATTATTTATCCCTGGTAGCCAGGCAGCAGGACACGTGTCACAGTAGCTAGGAACACAGCAATAGAAAGGCAGACACTCAACAGAGAGCCAGCATATACAGGTAATAAGCAGGGAGAATAGAGCATGGCTGAATTATTTATCCCTGGTAGCCAGGCAGCAGGAAACGTGTCACAGTTGCTAGGAACAGAGCAATAGAAAGGCATACACTCAACAGGGAGCAAGCATATACCGGTAATAAGCAGGCAGAATAGAGCATGGCTGGATTATTTATCCCTGGTAGCCAGGCAGCAGGATACGTGTCACAGTAGCTAGGAACACAGCAAGAGAAAGGCATACACTCAACAGGGAGCAAGCATATACCGGTAATAAGCAGGCAGAATAGAGCATGGCTGGATTATTTATCCCTGGTAGCCAGGCAGCAGGATACGTGTCACAGTAGCTAGGAACACAGCAAGAGAAAGGCAGACACTCAACAGAGAGCCAGCATATACAGGTAATAAGCAGACAGAATAGAGCAAGACTGGATTATTTATCCCTGGTAGCCAGGCAGCAGGACACGTGTCACAGTAGCTAGGAACACAGCAAGAGAAAGGCAGACACTCAACAGAGAGCCAGCATATACAGGTAATAAGCAGGCAGAATAGAGCATAGCTGGATTATTTATCCCTGGTAGCCAGGCAGCAGGACACGTGTCACAGTAGCTAGGAACACAGCAATAGAAAGGCAGACACTCAACAGAGAGCCAGCAAATACAGGTAATAAGGAGGCAGAATAGAGCATGGCTGGATTATTTATCCCTGGTAGCCAGGCAGCAGGACACGTGTCACAGTAGCTAGAAACACAGCAAGAGAAAGGCAGACACTCAACAGGGAGCCAGCATATACAGGTAATAAGCAGGGAGAATAGACCATGGCTGGATTATAGATCCCTGGTAGCCAGGCAGCAGGACATGTGTCACAGTAGATAGGAACACAGCAAGAGAAAGGAAGACGCTCAACAGGGAGCCAGCATATACAGGTAATAAGCAGGCAGAATAGAGCATGGCTGAATTATAGATCCTGGTAGCCATTCAGCAGGAAACGTGTCACAGTAGCTAGGTAGACAGCAAGAGAAATGTAGCCGCTCAACAGAGAGCCAGCAAATACAGGTAATAAGCAGGGAGAATAGAGCATGGCTGTATTATTTATCCCTGGTAGCTAGGCAGCAGGACAAGTGTCACAGTAGCTAGGAACACAGCAATAGAAAGGCAGACACTCAACAGAGAGCCAGCATATACAGGTAATAAGCAGGCAGAATAGAGCATGGCTGGATTATAGATCCTGGTAGCCAGGCAGCAGGAAATGTGTCACAGTAGCTAGGAACACAGCAAGAGAACGGCAGACACTCAACAGAGAGCCAGCATATACCGGTAATAAGCAGGCAGAATAGAGCATGGCTGGATTATAGATCCCTGGTAGCCAGGCAGCAGGACACGTGTCACAGTAGCTAGGAACACAGCAAGAGAAAGGCAGATGCTCAACAGGGAGCCAGCATATACAGATAATAAGCAGGCAGAATAGAGCATGGCTGGATCATTTTTTCCTGGTAGCCAGGCAGCAGGACACGTGTCACAGTAGCTAGGAACACAGCAAGAGAAAGGCAGACACTCAACAGAGAGCCCGCATATACAGGTAATAAGCAGGCAGAATACAGCATGGCTGGATTATAGATCCTGGTAGCCAGGCAGCAGGAAACGTGTCACAGAAGCTAGGTAGACAGCAAGAGAAAGGCAGATGCTCAACAGAGAGCTAGCATATACAGGTAATAAGCAGGCAGAATAGAGCATGGCTGGATTATAGATCCCTGGTAGCCAGGCAGCAGGACACGTGTCACGGTAGCTAGGAACACAGCAAGAGAAAGGCAGACACTCAACAGAGAGCCCGCATATACAGGTAATAAGCAGGCAGAATACAGCATGGCTGGATTATAGATCCTGGTAGCCAGGCCGCAGGACACGTGTCACAGTAGCTAATAACACAGCAAGAGAAAGGCAGACGCTCAACAGGGAGCCAACATATACAGGTAATAAGCAGGCAGAAAAGAGCATGGCTGGATTATTTATCCCTGGTAGCCAGGCAGCAGGACACGTGTCACAGTAGCTAGGAACACAGCAAGAGAAAGGCAGACCTTCAACAGGGAGCCAGCATATACAGGTAATAAGCAAGCAGAATAGAACATGGCTTGATTATAGATCCTGGTAGCCAGGTAGCAGGACACGTGCCACAGTAGCTAGAAACACAGCAAGAGAAAGGCAGACGCTCAACAGAGAGCCAGCATATACAGGTAATAAGCAGGCAGAATAGAGCATGGCTGATTATTTATCCCTGGTAGCTAGGCAGCCGGACACGTTTCACAGAAGCTAGGAACACAGCAATAGAAAGGCAGACACTCAACAGGGAGCCAGCATATACAGGTAATAAGCAGACAGAATAGAGCATGGCTGGATTATAGATCCTGGTAGCCAGGCAGCAGGAAATGTGTCACAGTTGCTAGGGACAGAGCAATAGAAAGGCAGACACTCAACAGGGACCCAGCATATACAGGAAATAAGCAGGCAGAGTAGAGCATGGCTGGATTATTTATCCCTGGTAGCCAGGCAGCAGGACACATGTCACAGTAGCTAGGAACACAGCAAGAGAAAGGCAGACACTCAACAGAGAGCCAGCATATACAGGTAATAAGCAGGCAGAATAGAGCATGGCTTGATTATAGATCCTGGTAGCCAGGCAGCAGGACACGTGTCACAGTAGCTAGAAACACAGCAAGAGAAAGGCAGATGCTTAACAGGGAGCCAGGATATACAGGTAATAAGCAGGCAGAATAGAGTATGAGTGGATTATGTATCCCTGGTAGCCAGGCAGCAGGACACATTTCACAGTAGCTAGGAACACAGCAAGAGAAAGGACGACGCTCAACAGAGAGCCAGCATATACAGGTAATAAGCAGGCAGAATAGAGCATGGCTTTATTATAGATCCTGGTAGCCAGGCAGCAGGACACGTGTCACAGTAACTAGGAACACAGCAAGAGAAAGGCAGACGCTCAACAGGGAGCCAGCATTTACAGGTAATAAGCAGACAGAATAGAACATGGCTGGAATATTTATCCCTGGTAGCCAGGCAGCAGGACACGTGTCACAGTAGCTAGGAACACAGCAAGAGAAAGGCAGACACTCAACAGAGAGCCAGCATATACCGGTAATAAGCAGGCAGAATAGAGCATGGCTGGATTATAGATCCCTGGTAGCCAGGCAGCAGTACACGTGTCACGGTAGCTAGGAACACAGCAAGAGAAAGGCAGACACTCAACAGAGAGCCCGCATATACAGGTAATAAGCAGGCAGAATAGAGCATGGCTGGATTATAGATCCCTGGTAGCCAGGCAGCAGGACACGTGTCACAGTAGCTAGGAACACAGCAAGAGAAAGGCAGATGCTCAACAGGGAGCCAGCATATACAGATAATAAGCAGGCAGAATAGAGCATGGCTGAATTATAGATCCTGGTAGCCATTCAGCAGGAAACGTGTCACAGTAGCTAGGTAGACAGCAAGAGAAATGTAGCCGCTCAACAGAGAGCCAGCAAATACAGGTAATAAGCAGGGAGAATAGAGCATGGCTGTATTATTTATCCCTGGTAGCTAGGCAGCAGGACAAGTGTCACAGTAGCTAGGAACACAGCAATAGAAAGGCAGACACTCAACAGAGAGCCAGCATATACAGGTAATAAGCAGGCAGAATAGAGCATGGCTGGATTATAGATCCTGGTAGCCAGGCAGCAGGAAATGTGTCACAGTAGCTAGGAACACAGCAATAGAAAGGCAGACACTCAACAGGGAGCCAGCATATACAGGTAATAGGCAGGCAGCATAGAGAATGGCTGGATTATTTATCCCTGGTAGCCAGGCAGCAGGAAACGTGTCACAGTAGCTAGGAACACAGCAATAGAACGGCAGACACTCAACAGAGAGCCAGCATATACAGGTAATAAGCAGGCAGAATAGAGCATGGCTGGATTATTTATCCCTGGTAGCCAGGCAGCAGGACACGTGTCACAGTAGCTAGGAACACAGCAAGAGAAAGGCAGACACTCAACAGAGAGCCAGCATATACCGGTAATAAGCAGGCAGAATAGAGCATGGCTGGATTATAGATCCCTGGTAGCCAGGCAGCAGGACACATGTCACAGTAGCTAGGAACACAGCAAGAGAAAGGCAGATGCTCAACAGGGAGCCAGCATATACAGATAATAAGCAGGCAGAATAGAGCATGGCTGGATCATTTTTTCCTGGTAGCCAGGCAGCAGGACACGTGTCACAGTAGCTAGGAACACAGCAAGAGAAAGGCAGACACTCAACAGAGAGCCCGCATATACAGGTAATAAGCAGGCAGAATACAGCATGGCTGGATTATAGATCCTGGTAGCCAGGCAGCAGGAAACGTGTCACAGAAGCTAGGTAGACAGCAAGAGAAAGGCAGATGCTCAACAGAGAGCTAGCATATACAGGTAATAAGCAGGCAGAATAGAGCATGGCTGGATTATAGATCCCTGGTAGCCAGGCAGCAGGACACGTGTCACGGTAGCTAGGAACACAGCAAGAGAAAGGCAGACACTCAACAGAGAGCCCGCATATACAGGTAATAGGCAGGCAGAATACAGCATGGCTGGATTATAGATCCTGGTAGCCAGGCCGCAGGACACGTGTCACAGTAGCTAATAACACAGCAAGAGAAAGGCAGACGCTCAACAGAGAGCCAGGATATACAGGTAATAAGCAGGCAGAATAGAGCATGAGTGGATTATGTATCCCTGGTAGCCAGGCAGCAGGACACATGTCACAGTAGCTAGGAACACAGCAAGAGAAAGGCAGACACTCAACAGAGAGCCAGCATATACCGGTAATAAGCAGGCAGAATAGAGCATGGCTGGATTATAGATCCTGGTAGCCAGGCAGCAGGAAACGTGTCACAGAAGCTAGGTAGACAGCAAGAGAAAGGCAGATGCTCAACAGAGAGCTAGCATATACAGGTAATAAGCAGTGAGAATACAGCATGGCTGGATTATAGATCCTGGTAGCCAGGCCGCAGGACACGTGTCACAGTAGCTAGGAACACAGCAAGAGAAAGGCTGACGCTCAACAGAGAGCCAGCAAATACAGATAATAAGCAGGCAGAATAGAGCATGGCTTGATTATTTATCCCTGGTAGCCAGGCAGCAGGACACGTGTCACAGTAGCTAGAAACACAGCAAGAGAAAGGCTGATGCTTAACAGGGAGCCAGGATATACAGGTAATAAGCAGGCAGAATAGAGCATGAGTGGATTATGTATCCCTGGTAGCCAGGCAGCAGGACACATGTCACAGTAGCTAGGAACACAGCAAGAGAAAGGACGACGCTCAACAGAGAGCCAGCATATACAGGTAATAAGCAGGCAGAGTAGAGCATGGCTGGATTATTTATCCCTGGTAGCCAGGCTGCAGGACACGTGTCACAGTAGCTAGGAACACAGCAAAAGAAAGGCAGACACTCAACAGAGAGCCAGCATATACAGGTAATAAGCAGGCAGAATAGAGCATGACTTTATTATAGATCCTGGTAGCCAGGCAGCAGGACACGTGTCACAGTAACTAGGAACACAGCAAGAGAAAGGCAGACGCTCAACAGGGAGCCAGCATATACAGGTAATAAGCAGGCAGAATAGAGCATGGCTGGATTATAGATCCCTGGTAGCCAGGCAGCAGGACACGTGTCACAGTAGCTAGGAACACAGCAAGAGAAAAGCAGATGCTCAACAGGGAGCCAGCATATACAGATAATAAGCAGGCAGAATAGAGCAAGGCTGGATTATTTTTTCCTGGTAGCCAGGCAGCAGGACACGTGTCACAGTAGCTAGGAACACAGCAAGAGAAAGGCAGACACTCAACAGGGAGCCAGCATATACAGGAAATAAGCAGGCAGAATAGAGCATGGCTGGATTATAGATCCTGGTAGCCAGGCAGCAGGAAACGTGTCACAGAAGCTAGGTAGACAGCAAGAGAAAGGCAGATGCTCAACTGAGAGCTAGCATATACAGGTAATAAGCAGTGAGAATACAGCATGGCTGGATTATAGATCCTGGTAGCCAGGCCGCAGGACACGTGTCACAGTAGCTAGGAACACAGCAAGAGAAAGGCAGACGCTCAACAGGGAGCCAACATATACAGGTAATAAGCAGGCAGAAAAGAGCATGGCTGGATTATTTATCCCTGGTAGCCAGGCAGCAGGACACGTGTCACAGTAGCTAGGAACACAGCAAGAGAAAGGCAGACCTTCAACAGGGAGCCAGCATATACAGGTAATAAGCAGGCAGAATAGAACATGGCTTGATTATAGATCCTGGTAGCCAGGTAGCAGGACACGTGCCACAGTAGCTAGAAGCACAGCAAGAGAAAGGCAGACGCTCAACAGAGAGCCAGCATATACAGGTAATAAGCAGGCAGAATAGAGCATGGCTTGATTATTTATCCCTGGTAGCCAGGCAGCAGGACACGTTTCACAGAAGCTAGGAACACAGCAATAGAAAGGCAGACACTCAACAGGGAGCCAGCATATACAGGTAATAAGCAGACAGAATAGAGCATGGTTGGAATATTTATCCGTGGTAGCCAGGCAGCAGGACACGTCACAGTAGCTAGAAACACAGCAATAGAAAGGCAGACACTCAACAGGGAGCCAGCATATACAGGTAATAAGCAGACAGAATAGAACATGGTTGGAATATTTATCCGTGGTAGCCAGGCAGCAGGACACGTGTCACAGTAGCTAGAAACACAGCAAGAGAAAGGCAGACACTCAACAGAGAGCCAGCATATACAGTTAATAAGCAGGCAGAATAGAGCATAGCTGGATTATTTATCCCTGGTAGCCAGGCAGCAGGACACGTGTCACAGTAGCTAGGAACACAGCAATAGAAAGGCAGACACTCAACAGAGAGCCAGCATATACAGGTAATAAGCAGGCAGAATAGAGCAAGGCTGGATTATTTATTCCTGGTAGCCAGGCCGCAGGACAAGTGTCACAGTAGCTAGGAACACAGCAAGAGAAAGGCAGACACTCAACAGAGAGCCAGCATATACAGTTAAAAAGCAGGCAGAAAAGAGCAAGGCTGGATTATTTATCCCTGGTAGCCAGGCAGCAGGACACGTGTCACAGTAGCTAGGAACACAGCAACAGAAAGGCAGACACTCAACAGAGAGCCAGCATATACAGGTAATAAGCAGGCAGAATAGAGCAAGGCTGGATTATTTACTCCTGGTAGCCAGGCAGCAGGACACGTGTCACAGTAGCTAGGAACACAGCAAGAGAAATGTAGCCGCTAAACAGGGAGCCAGCAAATACAGGTAATAAGCAGGGAGAATAGACCATGGCTTGATTATAGATCCTGGTAGCCAGGCAGCAGGGCACGTGTCACAGTAGCTAGGAACACAGCAAGAGAAAGGCAGACGCTCAACAGAGAGCCAGCATATACAGGTAATAAGCAGGCAGAATAGAGCAAGGGTGGATTATTTACTCCTTGGAGCCAGGCAGCAGGACACGTGTCACAGTAGCTAGGAACACAGCAAGAGAAATGTAGCCGCTAAACAGGGAGCCAGCAAATACAGGTAATAAGCAGGGAGAATAGACCATGGCTTGATTATAGTCAGCACCCTGTAACTGCCTAGTTACAGGAGCATTTTGACCGGGCTGGGTGCTGGGTAGCCATTGGTTAGGTTAAATTTGGGGGAGGGGTTTGTCAGTTTATATAGGGGGGTAATTTCCCGCCTGGGAGCACTTAACTGATAATCAGAGCAGAGCTTGCATCTGATTAAGCAATGTCTACACCAAGCGTGGAGTCCTTCATAGCCCAACTCAGGAGCCAAGCAGAGGAATATGGCCATGAATGGCTACAGGAGCTGATGGCTAGGCTAACAGAGAGTGGCCCCGCCAGTGGCCCAGAAAGTAATGCAGCAATGGACACCAGGACTCATGCTGGAAGAGAAGGGCGTCCAGCAAGGTCAGCAAAGCCTCCCAATAGGCTTAGCCCTGAAATAATTACCCCCAAGAAGAAAGGAAGAACTGGACCCACAAAAAGGACGGTTGCAGTGACAAGAGGGGCGCAGCTTTCTGTGAAGAGCCCAGGGAAGAAGAGAAAAGGAAGAGCTACTCACCGGAGTCCTGCCGGCGCGTCAACGGGATCTGGTGAGCAGCTGCAGCAGCAGGAGGCGTCCGAAGGACCTGCGTCGGCGGAGGAGGCGGAAGAACACGCCACAGGAGGTGAAGAGGCAGCGGAGATCAACGCGCCGACGAGGAGCCGGCGTGACGTCATCGGGAGGAGGCGGCCAGCCGGTAGGGAGCTGGCGCAGCTGTCTGACGGGAGGTCTGAGCAAGGAGCAGGCACAGGCACAAGGTCGGCGTCGCTGAGGTCTGCAGGGCGATTAATAAGCCCAAGGGGGTACCAAACAGGTGAGGAGGAGAGGCAAGCTAGTAGTAGCAGACAGGGGACAGGGAATGGGAGGAGGACAGCAGGGTGCAGGGTTCTAGGAAAGGGAAGCACAGACAGTAGACAGACAGTTCAGCAAGGGAGGGTGCAGAAAAATGTGCAGGGCAGCTTGTGCAGAGATGGGCTGTCAGCCTCAAAAGATCTTGCAGTGGTGGATTTTATGGAGGAAGTAGGAGGAGTAGAATTGTGGGATTCCAACAAGGAAGGGGTGGAAGTCAGCAGTTTTCCAGGTAGCTTAGATTTAGGATATAATATGGAGGAAGTGTCAAGTTTGAGTGAAGAGGAAGAGGAGTTTCAGCGTGAAGTTAGGTTTGTGTCTACGGCTGCTGTTCCTGCTTTGTTGTGTCCTGTTTCCACATATGCTGATCCGGATGAAGGGACATCTGCCAGGAGCAAGTCACAACCGGGTGTGCAGAACAGACGGCAGCAGGATTTTGTAAGGTCTTCACCGGCGCATGAACAGTCCCGATCGTCCGGCTCAAGGAGGCGAGTTGAAGCAACAGGAGACAGAGTGGAAAAAGAAAGGAGTGCAAGTAGACCATCCGAATGCAGAGAGAGGAGGTCGCCGGCGGGTGCATATCGGCAGAGCAGAGGGTATAATTCACCGAGCCGCAGGAGCAGAAGAACGCCCTCCCCCAGGTGGAGGTCAAGGTCCAGGCAGCGGTCGCCACTGCATGTTCGAAGTGAAGGTGAGCATGAAAGGGATGAAAGAGGGAGGCGATCTGTTTATCCTCGTTCCAGGTGCAATAAGGACACAAGAGAACGAAAGGACCAGAGACTGCCTTCCGGGGAAGACCGGAGGGTAAAACAGAGCACAAGAAAGGAGGCGACGCCAGACAGGAGAAAGCAACTTCCCTTCTCCGGACAAGCAGGAGAACGGAATGAGGCGACCATCCCAGCGGCCCCGACAGCTTTCGCGCCAGCAAATGCCTGGAGTCATACCACAGGTGAATTTCTAGACACGCTACATACACATCCTGACAACACACAAGTTAGTTTAGTCAAGGCGGTAGCTCAATTAAAAAATTTATTGTCACAGATGGAAAAGGGAAAAAGCTTGGGACCCGCTTTAGCATGGGTGGGGCATGAGAGGGCTATCAATCCAGGGTTAGGGGCGGTTCCATTAATAGATATTACTGAAAGGGGTACAGGCATGGAGGCAGAGGTTACTGGAGGTGGGGAAGTGCAGGAAAAAGAGGTTTCTCCAGCAGCTATTAGGGTAGCCGACACAGTCATGAATAAATCAGCACTGTGTTCAATTGGTCCTATCGGAGAACACGTAGCGAAAGAATTGAAGGAAAGGATTTGGAAGCGGGAGTTCATAGAGATATTCTCGCTTCTCCCGCTGGATAATTTCATAGAAGTCAAGGCAGATGATAAGAAGGATGAGGGAAAGAAAGAGGAGGATGAGCGTAAGCGCAGATACAGGAAGATTCCCAAGACTTTTAGTAACTGGTTGCAGGCCTATGTTATATTTGCCAGTATAGTGGGGGAGCGTAATCCGGAATGTTGTTCAGCATTGTTTTGTTACCTGGATGAAATTGAAGGCATCCATAGGACTTACGGCGGCTTAGCTTGGTGGGCGTACGATGAAAAATTCCGTCAGAAGTTGGCTGTTAGGCCATCCATGCAGTGGGATGATAGGGATATGGGTAGTTGGTTAAAAATAGTAACACCTTTGCGGCCGGCGGTTGGGGCGGCCCCAAAACCGGCGGTAGCTGCTAGTGGTAAAAAAGGGTATTGTTTCGCTTATAATGAAGGATCTTGCAGTTGGGGTGGTTCTTGTAAGTTTAGACATGAGTGTTCTGAATGTGGCACATGTCATCCTCTTTTTCGCTGCTTTAAGAGATCAAAAGGTCAAAAGGCGGGTGAGTTTGGACAAAAAGGGGGAGAGCCCGGTCCGGTTAGAAAGGATGGAGTGGTGGTTAAGGCGCTACGCCAGTAGGGTTGCTTCATCAGAGGACGCTAGGTTGTTGCTTAGGGGTTTTTCGGTAGGTTTTTCTATCCCATCGTTGTTTTCAGCCCCGTTGGGGTGGCCTAGGAATTTAAGATCTGCTAGGGAGAATCCTTCGTTGGTTTGGAGCAAGTTAATCAGTGAAGTTGAAAAAGGTAGAATGGCAGGTCCTTTTGATGAGGTTCCGATAAAAGATTTGAGGATATCACCGTTGGGCCTGGTTCCTAAAAAGGAGCCGGGTTCATTCCGGCTTATTCATCATTTATCATACCCCAGGGGCCTATCAGTTAACGATGGGATTGACAGGGAGTTAGCCTCGGTTTCGTACGCTTCAGTTAAACAGGCGGTTCAGTTAATTAGGAGGGCTGGTAGAGGGGCTTGGTTAGCAAAGGTTGACATAAAGTCGGCTTTTCGGTTACTCCCGGTCAACCCGGATTCCTTTCAGTTGTTGGGATGCCAGATTGGGGGTAAGATTTTTGTGGACCAGTGCCTTCCGATGGGCTGTTGTATATCCTGCTCATATTTTGAGAAATTTAGTTCGTTCTTACATTGGGTCATCTGCGTTAAGACGGGTTTGTCTTCTGTCGTGCATTATTTGGACGATTTTCTTTTTATCGGTTCTGCTGAGTCCCGGGATTGCATCCGGTTAATGCAAGGTTTTCAAGAGTTGGCGGGGGACTTTGGCATTCCATTGGCAGAGGATAAGTCTGTAGGTCCGTCTCACATTTTGTGTTTCCTTGGTATCCAGCTGGACACTGTCAAACTAGAGTGTAGTCTTCCGGGAGATAAAATCGCAGACTTAAAGTTAAGTGTGTCAGTGGTGTTGGGAGCTAAGAAAGTTACGTTGAAGTCTTTGCAGTCCCTGCTCGGGAAACTTAATTTTGCCTGTAGGATTATTCCAATAGGGAGGATATTTTCCAGGAGATTATCATTGGCTACGGCGGGTGTAAATAAGTCACATCATCACATTAGGATTTCAGCAGATCATAAAGCAGACCTACGCATTTGGCTCGAGTTTTTGGAGCATTTTAATGGGCGTAATATGATTATGAAGGAACCAGTTGCCAATGAAGTGTTGAAGTTGTTTACCGACGCGTCAGGATCTCTGGGTTTTGGGGCTTACTTTAGGGGTTGTTGGTGTGCGCAGGCGTGGCCCGCTAGTTGGAGGGAGAGTGGTTTGACAAGGAATTTGACGTTACTGGAGTTGTTTCCTATTCTGGTATCAATATTGTTGTGGGGTGATGAGTTAAAAAATCATCATGTTATCTTTAATTGCGATAACATGAGCGTGGTACAGGCAATTAATTCTATTACTGCCTCTTCGCCTCCAGTAGTGAGGCTACTGAGGCAATTGGTATTGAAGTGTCTTCAGTTAAATATATTAGTTAGAGCATCGCACATACCAGGGGTTAAAAATGTGATTGCAGATTCCTTATCAAGGTTTGAATGGCAGCGGTTTAGGAAAGAAGCACCGTTAGCTAAGGTGGAGCAAACACCATTTCAAATGGAGTGGTGGAATTTGATCCTATGAGCAGGACCTGGCACAGAAAGGGGTACGGGTCAGCTGCCCGAACAGGAAAGTTACAGTGCTGGGGGCACTGGGTAATAGGACTGCCCAGATGTCAACGAAAAGCTGTAGTGGGTATAGAGGACTGCCCCTATGGCGGTGAGTGGTATGAGTATTGTGGATAAGTTGAAGAGATCTGCCGGCAAACAAAGTTAGAATTATATTTAAAGTAGGGGCACGGAGTAGGAACTGCTTCAGTGTCCCTAACATGTTGGTTATTGTGAAAATCAAAGTTTGTGATATGTATATTATGTGTTTTATTGCAGGAAACCCCATACAGTTATGGATCGTAGGCCATTCATTCATTTATTGGGCCAGAAGGGCAGCAGGAATAACTGATCAGGGCCGTCAGCTGGGTTTCCCAGAGGAAGCAGTAGTAATTAAGTGGTTTGGGGTTAGGGGGTTGAGATGGGAACAGGTGTTATTAACGGTATCTAGTCTAGCTAGGTCATCTCCTCCGCCGGAGATACTGCTGATCCATGCAGGGGGTAATGATTTAGGTTCCATGCCCATGCGGGAGCTTATTCGGATAATGAAGAGGGATGTCCTCAGGCTTCGGGAATTGTTCCCAGATTTATTGGTTATTTGGTCCCATATAACTCCAAGGTTACGCTGGCGGGGGGCATTTGATTATGCCAGGTTGGACAAGGCCAGGAAAAGAATAAATAAGATCATGGCATCTTTTGTCAGGCGTTTGGGGGTTTTTTCCATTAGACACAAGGACCTAGAGACCCCGGAGGCTCACACGTTTTTTGGGAAAGATGGGGTTCACCTAAATGAAATTGGCCTTCAGTTATTTAATTACACTTTGAAGGAGGGTATTATACAGGCCATGGTTTCGTTTGGCGGTGCTTAGCCCGTAGGGCTTGCGGGTGGCGGGGGTGCTGCGTCACCTTAGGGCGGAGCTCATTAGCTGGGAAGGTATCCGGTATGGGCCAATGCCAGAGGTCTCTTGGGCATGGGGTTCCATAGAGCCTCTGGCTGGGTATGAGCTCTGTCCTGGGGAAGGTATGCAGCCCCAGGTTTTGGGCAGGTTATGGTACCTGCAGGTTATGTTAATAAAAGCTGTGGCCTGTATTTTACCCATACATCTGGTGTTGTGTGTTTATTGGGTTCTGGGATTTTAGTTTAGGCGGATCAAGTCACACATGCAGAGGTCAAGTCAGCACCCTGTAACTGCCTAGTTACAGGAGCATTTTGACCGGGCTGGGTGCTGGGTAGCCATTGGTTAGGTTAAATTTGGGGGAGGGGTTTGTCAGTTTATATAGGGGGGTAATTTCCCGCCTGGGAGCACTTAACTGATAATCAGAGCAGAGCTTCCCTCCCTCCCTCCCTATATATTTATATGGTTTATGTATATGTTTACATATGTGTAATGTTATATTGTCACAGCTTGGCGGGGGTGCTGCGTCACCTTAGGGCGGAGCTCATTAGCTGGGAAGGTATCCGGTATGGGCCAATGCCAGAGGTCTCTTGGGCATGGGGTTCCATAGAGCCTCTGGCTGGGTATGAGCTCTGTCCTGGGGAAGGTATGCAGCCCCAGGTTTTGGGCAGGTTATGGTACCTGCAGGTTATGTTAATAAAAGCTGTGGCCTGTATTTTACCCATACATCTGGTGTTTTGTGTTTATTGGGTTCTGGGATTTTAGTTAGGCGGATCAAGTCACACATGCAGAGGTCAAGATCCTGGTAGCCAGGCAGCAGGGCACGTGTCACAGTAGCTAGGAACACAGCAAGAGAAAGGCAGATGCTCAACAGAGAGCCAGCATATACCGGTAATAAGCAGGCAGAATAGAGCATGGCTGGATTATAGATCCCTGGTAGCCAGGCAGCAGGACACGTGTCACAGTAGCTAGGAACACAGCAAGAGAAAGGCAGATGCTCAACAGGGAGCCAGCATATACAGGTAATAAGCAGGCAGAATAGAGCATGGCTGGATTATTTTTTCCTGGTAGCCAGGCAGCAGGACACGTGTCACAGTAGCTAGGAACACAGCAAGAGAAAGGCAGACACTCAACAGGGAGCCAGCATATACAGGTAATAAGCAGGCAGAATAGAGCATGGCTGGATTAAAGATCCTGGTAGCCAGGCAGCAGGAAACGTGTCACAGAAGCTAAGTAGACAGCAAGAGAAAGGCAGATGCTCAACAGAGAGCTAGCATATACAGGTAATAAGCAGTGAGAATACAGAATGGCTGGATTATTTATCCCTGGTAGCCAGGCCGCAGGACACGTGTCACAGTAGCTAGGAACACAGCAAGAGAAAGGCAGACCTTCAACAGAGAGCCAGCATATACAGGTAATAAGCAGGCAGAATAGAACATGGCTTGATTATAGATCCTGGTAGCCAGGTAGCAGGACACGTGCCACAGTAGCTAGAAACACAGCAAGAGAAAGGCAGACGCTCAACAGAGAGCCAGCATATACAGGTAATAAGCAGGCAGAATAGAGCATGGCTGGATTATTTATCCCTGGTAGCAAGGCAGCCGGACACGTTTCACAGAAGCTAGGAACACAGCAATAGAAAGGCAGACACTCAACAGGGAGCCAGCATATACAGGTAATAAGCAGACAGAATAGAACATGGTTGGAATATTTATCCGTGGTAGCCAGGCAGCAGGACACGTGTCACAGTAGCTAGGAACACAGCAATAGAAAGGCAGACACTCAACAGAGAGCTAGCATATACAGGTAATAAGCAGACAGAATAGAGCATGGCTGGATTATTTATCAATGGTAGCCAGGCAGCAGGACACATGTCACAGTAGCTAGAAACACAGCAATAGAAAGGCAGACACTCAACAGAGAGCCAGCATATACAGGTAATAAGCAGACAGAATAGAACATGGTTGGAATATTTATCCGTGGTAGCCAGGCAGCAGGACACGTGTCACAGTAGCTAGAAACACAGCAAGAGAAAGGCAGACGCTCAACAGAGCCAGCATGTACAGGCAATAAGCAGGCAGCATAGAGCATGGCTGGATTATTTATCCCTGGTAGCCAGGCAGCAGGAAACGTGTCACAGTTGCTAGGAACAGAGCAATAGAAAGGCAGACATTCAACAGGGAGCCAGCATATACAGGTAATAAGCAGGCAGAATAGAGCATTACTGGATTATTTATCCCTGGTAGCCAGGCAGCAGGACACGTGTCACAGTAGCTAGAAACACAGCAAGAGAAAGGCAGACACTCAACAGAGAGCCAGCATATACAGGTAATAAGCAGGCAGAATAGAGCATGGCTTGATTATAGATCCTGGTAGCCAGGCAGCAGGACACGTGTCACAGTAGCTAGAAACACAGCAAGAGAAAGGAAGACGCTCAGAGAGCCAGCATATACAGGTAATAAGCAGGCAGAAAAGAGCATGGCTGGATTATTTATTCCTGGTAACCAGGCAGCAGGACACGTGTCACAGTAGCTAGGAACAAAGCAAGAGAAAGGCAGACCTTCAACAGGGAGCCAGCATATACAGGTAATAAGCAGACAGAATAGAGCATGGCCGGATTATAGATCCTGGTAGCCAGGCAGCAGGACACGTGTCACAGTAGCTAGGAAGACAGCAAGAGAAAGGCTGACGCTCAACAGAGAGCCAGCATATACAGGTAATAATCAGGCAGAATAGAGCAAGGCTGGATTATTTATCCCTGGTAGCCAGGCAGCAGGACACGTGTCACAGTAGCTGGAAACACAGCAAGAGAAAGGCAGACGCTCAACAGGGAGCCAGCATATACAGGTAATAAGCAGGCAGAATAGAGCATGGCTGGAATATTTATCCGTGGTAGCCAGGCAGCAGGACACGTGTCACAGTAGCTAGGAACACAGCAAGAGAAAGGAAGACGCTGAACAGGGAGCCAGCATATACAGGTAATAAGCAGACAGACTACAGCAAGGCTAGATTATTTATCCCTGGTAGCCAGGCAGCAGGACAAGTGTCACAGTAGCTAGGAACACAGCAATAGAAAGGCAGACACTCAACAGGGAGCCAGCATATACAGGAAATAAGCAGGCAGAATAGAGCATGAGTGGATTATTTATCCCTGGTAGCCAGGCAGCAGGACACGTGTCACAGTTGCTAGGAACAGAGCAAGAGAAAGAAAGACGCTCAACAGGGAGCCAGCATATACAGGTATTAAGAAGGCAGAATAGAGCATGGCTTGATTATAGATCCTGGTAGCAAGGCAGCAGGACACGTGTCACAGTAACTAGGAACACAGCAAGAGAAAAGTAGCCGCTCAAAAGAGAGCCAGCATATACAGGTAATAAGCAGGCAGCATAGAGCATGGCTGAATTATTTATCACTGGTAGCCAGGCAGCAGGACACGTGTCACAGTAGCTAGGAACACAGCAAGAGAAAGGCAGACGCTTAACAGGGAGCCAGCTTATACAGGTAATAAGCAGGCAGAATAGAGCATGGCTGGATTATAGATCCCCGGTAGCCAGGCAGCAGGACACGTGTCACAGTAGCTAGGAACACAGCAAGAGAAAGGAAGACGCTCAACAGGAAACCAGCATATACAGGAAATAAGGAGACAGAATAGAGCATGGCTGGATTATTTATCCCTGGTAGCCAGGCAGCAGGACACGTGTCACAGTAGCTAGGAACACAGCAAGAGAAAAGCAGACGCTTAACAGGTTGCCAGCATATACAGGTAATAAGCAGGCAGAATAGAGCATGGCTGGATTATAGATCCTGGTAGCCAGGCAGCAGGAAACGTGTCACAGTAGCTAGGTAGACAGCAAGAGAAAAGCAGACGCTCAACAGAGAGCTAGCATATACAGGTAATAAGCAGGCAGAATAGAGCATGGCTGGATTATAGATCCTGGTAGCCAGGCAGCAGGAAACGTGTCACAGTAGCTAGGTAGACAGCAAGAGAAAGGCAGACGATCAACAGAGAGCCAGCATATACAGGTAATAAACAGGCAGCATAGAGCATGGCTGGATTATTTTTTCCTGGTAGCCAGGCAGCAGGACACGTGTCACAGTAGCTAGCAACACAGCAAGAGAAAGGCAGACACTCAACAGGGAGCCAGCATATACAGGAAATAAGGAGACAGAATAGAGCATGGCTGGATTATTTATCCCTGGTAGCCAGGCAGCAGGACACGTGTCACAGTAGCTAGGAACACAGCAAGAGAAAAGCAGACGCTTAACAGGTTGCCAGCATATACCGGTAATAAGCAGGCAGAATAGAGCATGGCTGGATTATAGATCCTGGTAGCCAGGCAGCAGGAAACGTGTCACAGTAGCTAGGTAGACAGCAAGAGAAAGGCAGACGCTCAACAGAGAGCTAGCATATACAGGTAATAAGCAGGCAGAATAGAGCATGGCTGGATTATAGATCCTGGTAGCCAGGCAGCAGGACACGTGTCACAGTAGCCAGGAACACAGCAAGAGAAAGGCAGATACTCAACAGGGAGCCAGCATATACAGGAAATAAGGAGACAGAATAGAGCATGGCTCGATTATAGATCCTAGTAGCAAGGCAGCAGGAAACGTGTCACAGTAGCTAGGTAGACAGCAAGAGAAAGGCAGACGCTCAACAGAGAGCTAGCATATACAGGTAATAAGCAGGCAGAAAAGAGCATGGCTGGATTATTTATCCCTGGTAGCCAGGCAGCAGGACACGTTTCACAGTAGCTAGGAACACAGCAAGAGAAAGGCAGACACTCAACAGAGAGCCATCATATACAGGTAATAAGCAGGCAGAAAAGAGCATGGCTGGATTATTTATCCCTGGTAGCCAGGCAGCAGGACACGTGTCACAGTAGCTAGGAACACAGCAAGAGAAAGGCAGACGCTCAACAGGGAGCCAGAATATACAGGTAATAAGCAGGGAGAATAGACCATGGCTGGATTATAGATCCCTGGTAGCCAGGCAGCAGGACACGTGTCACAGTAGCTACGGTAGAAACACAGCAAGAGAAAGGCAGACACTCAACAGGGAGCCAGCATATACAGGTAATAAGCAGGGAGAATAGACCATGGCTGGATTATAGATCCCTGGTAGCCAGGCAGCAGGACATGTGTCATAGTAGCTAGGAACACAGCAAGAGAAAGGCAGATGCTTAACATAGAGCCAGCATATACAGGTAATAAGCAGGCAGAATAGAAAATGAGTGGATTATGTATCCCTGGTAGCCAGGCAGCAGGACACGTGTCACAGTAGCTAGGAACACAGCAAGAGAAAGGCTGACGCTCAACAGAGAGCTAACATATACAGGTAATAAGCAGACAGAATAGAGCAAGGCTTGATTATAGATCCTGGTAGCCAGGCAGCAGGACATGTGTCATAGTAGCTAGGAACACAGCAAGAGAAAGGCAGACGCTCAACAGGGAGCCAGCATATACAGGTAATAAGCAGGCACAAAAGAGCATGGCTGGATTATTTATCCCTGGTAGCCAGGCAGCAGGACACGTGTCACAGTAGCTAGGAACACAGCAAGAGAAAGGCTGACGCTCAACAGAGAGCCAGCATATACCGGTAATAAGCAGACAGAATAGAGCAAGGCTTGATTATACATCCTGGTAGCCAGGCAGCAGGACATGTGTCATAGTAGCTAGGAACATAGCAAGAGAAAGGCAGACACTCAACAGAGAGCCAGCATATACAGGTAATAAGCAGGCAGAATAGAAAATGAGTGGATTATGTATCCCTGGTAGCCAGGCAGCAGGACACATGTCACAGTAGCTAGGAAGACAGCAAGAGAAAGGAAGACGCTCAACAGGGAGCCAGCATATACAGGTAATAAGCAGGCAGAATAGAGCATGGCTGGATTATTTATCCCTGGTAGCCAGGCAGCAGGACATGTGTCACAGTAGCTAGGAACACAGCAAGAGAAAGGCAGACACTCAACAGGGAGCCAGCATATACAGGTAATAAGCAGGCAGAATAGAGCATGGCTGGATTATTTATCCCTGGTAGCCAGGCAGCAGGACATGTGTCACAGTAGCTAGGAACACAGCAAGAGAAAGGCAGACACTCAACAGGGAGCCAGCATATACAGGTAATAAGCAGGCAGAATAGAAAATGAGTGGATTATGTATCCCTGGTAGCCAGGCAGCAGGACACATGTCACAGTAGCTAGGAAGACAGCAAGAGAAAGGCAGACACTCAACAGAGAGCCAGCATATACAGGTAATAAGCAGGCAGAATAGAGCATGGCTGGATTATTTATCCCTGGTAGCCAGGCAGCAGGACATGTGTCACAGTAGCTAGGAACACAGCAAGAGAAAGGCAGACACTCAACAGGGAGCCAGCATATACAGGTAATAAGCAGGCAGAATAGAAAATGAGTGGATTATGTATCCCTGGTAGCCAGGCAGCAGGACACATGTCACAGTAGCTAGGAAGACAGCAAGAGAAAGGAAGACGCTCAACAGGGAGCCAGCATATACAGGTAATAAGCAGGCAGAAAAGAGCATGGCTGGATTATTTATCCCTGGTAGCCATGCAGCAGGACACATGTCACAGTAGCTAGGAACACAGCAAGAGAAAGGAAGACGCTCAACAGAGAGCTAGCATATACAGGTAATAAGCAGACAGAATAGAGCAAGGCTTGATTATAGATCCTGGTAGCCAGGCAGCAGGACATGTGTCATAGTAGCTAGGAACACAGCAAGAGAAAGGCAGACGATCAACAGGGAGCCAGCATATACAGGTAATAATAATAAGCAGGCAGAATAGAGCATGGCTGGATTATTTATACCTGGTAGCCAGGCAGCAGGAAACGTGTCACAGTTGCTAGGAACAGACCAAAAGAAAGGCAGACACTCAACAGGGAGCCAGCATATACCGGTAATAAGCAGGCAGAATAGAGCATGGCTGGATTATAGATCCCTGGTAGCCAGGCAGCAGGACACGTGTCACAGTAGCTAGGAACACAGCAAGAGAAAGGCAGACACTCAACAGAGAGCCAGCATATACAGGTAATAAGCAGGCAGAGTAGAGCATGGCTGGATTATTTATCCCTGGTAGCCAGGCAGCAGGACACGTGTCACAGTAGCTAGGAACACAGCAAGAGAAAGGCAGACGCTCAACAGGGAGCCAGCAAATACAGGTAATAAGCAGGCAGAATAGAGCATGGCTGGATTATAGATCCTGGTAGCAAGGCAGCAGGACATGTGTCACAGTAGCTAGGAACACAGCAATAGAAAGGCGAACGCTCAACAGAGAGCTAGCATATACGGGTAATAAGTAGGTAGAATAGAGCATGGCTGGATTATTTATCCCTGGTAGCCAGGCAGCAGGACACGTGTCACAGTAGCTACGGTAGAAACACAGCAAGAGAAAGGCAGACACTCAACAGGGAGCCAGCATATACAGGTAATAAGCAGGGAGAATAGACCATGGCTGGATTATAGATCCCTGGTAGCCAGGCAGCAGGACATGTGTCATAGTAGCTAGGAACACAGCAAGAGAAAGGCAGATGCTTAACATAGAGCCAGCATATACAGGTAATAAGCAGGCAGAATAGAAAATGAGTGGATTATGTATCCCTGGTAGCCAGGCAGCAGGACATGTGTCATAGTAGCTAGGAACACAGCAAGAGAAAGGCAGATGCTTAACATAGAGCCAGCATATACAGGTAATAAGCAGGCAGAATAGAAAATGAGTGGATTATGTATCCCTGGTAGCCAGGCAGCAGGACACATGTCACAGTAGCTAGGAACACAGCAAGAGAAAGGAAGACGCTCAACAGGGAGCCAGCATATACAGGTTATAAGCAGGCAGAAAAGAGCATGGCTGGATTATAGATCCCTGGTAGCCAGGCAGCAGGACACGTGTCACAGTAGCTAGGAACACAGCAAGAGAAAGGCTGACGCTCAACAGAGAGCTAACATATACAGGTAATAAGCAGACAGAATAGAGCAAGGCTTGATTATAGATCCTGGTAGCCAGGCAGCAGGACATGTGTCATAGTAGCTAGGAACACAGCAAGAGAAAGGCAGACGCTCAACAGGGAGCCAGCATATACAGGTAATAAGCAGGCACAAAAGAGCATGGCTGGATTATTTATCCCTGGTAGCCAGGCAGCAGGACACGTGTCACAGTAGCTAGGAACACAGCAAGAGAAAGGAAGACGCTCAACAGGGAGCCAGCATATACAGGTAATAAGCAGGCAGAAAAGAGCATGGCTGGATTATTTATCCCTGGTAGCCATGCAGCAGGACACATGTCACAGTAGCTAGGAACACAGCAAGAGAAAGGAAGACGCTCAACAGGGAGCCAGCATATACAGGTAATAAGCAGGCAGAAAAGAGCATGGCTGGATTATTTATCCCTGGTAGCCAGGCAGCAGGACACGTGTCACAGTAGCTAGGAACACAGCAAGAGAAAGGCTGACACTCAACAGGGAGCCAGCATATACCGGTAATAAGCAGGCAGAATAGAGCATGGCTGGATTATAGATCCTGGTAGCAAGGCAGCAGGACATGTGTCACAGTAGCTAGGAACACAGCAAGAGAAAGGCAGACACTCAACAGAGAGCCAGCATATACAGGTAATAAGCAGGCAGAGTAGAGCATGGCTGGATTATTTATCCCTGGTAGCCAGGCAGCAGGACACGTGTCACAGTAGCTAGGAACACAGCAAGAGAAAGGCAGACGCTCAACAGGGAGCCAGCAAATACAGGTAATAAGCAGGCAGAATAGAGCATGGCTGGATTATAGATCCTGGTAGCAAGGCAGCAGGACATGTGTCACAGTAGCTAGGAACACAGCAAGAGAAAGGCAGACGCTTAGCAGGGAGCCAGCATATACAGGTAATAAGCAGGCAGAATAGAGCATGGCTTGATTATAGATCCTGGTAGCCAGGCAGCAGAACACGTGTCACAGTAGCTAGGAACACAGCAATAGAAAGGCGAACGCTCAACAGAGAGCTAGCATATACGGGTAATAAGCAGGCAGAATAGAGCATGGCTTGATTATAGATCCTGGTAGCCAGGCAGCAGGACACGTGTCACAGTAGCTAGGTAGACAGCAAGAGAAAGGCAGACGCTCAACAGAGAGCCAGCATATACAGGTAATAAGCAGGCAGAATAGAGCAAGGGTGGATTATTTATCCCTGGTAGCCAGGCAGCAGGACACGTGTCACAGTAGCTAGGAACACAGCAACAGAAAACCTGATGCTAAACAGGGAGCCAGCATATACAGGTAATAAGCAGACAGAATAGAGCAAGGGTGGATTATTTATCCCTGGTAGCCAGGCAGCAGGACACGTGTCACAGTAGCTAGGAACAAAGCAAGAGAAAGGCAGACGCTTAATAGGGAGTCAGCATATACAGGTAATAAGCAGGGAGAATACAGCATGGCTGGATTATTTATCCCTGGTAACCAGGTAGCAGGACACGTGTCACAGTAGCTAGGAACACAGCAATAGAAAGGCAGACACTCAACAGGGAGCCAGCATATACAAGTAATAAGCAGGCAGAATAGAGCATGGCTGGATTTATAGATCCCTGTTAGTCTGGTTGACACAGACAGACACACACACACACAGAGAGACACACACACACACACACACATAGAGAGAGACACACACACACATAGAGAGAGACACAGACACACATAGAGAGAGAGACACACACACACATAGAGAGAGAGACACACACACAGAGAGAGACACACACACAGAGAGAGACACACACACAGAGAGAGACACACACATGCAGCCAGAGAAACACAGCCAGAGATACAGACACCCAGTGACACAGACACCCAGAGACACAGACACCCAGAGACACAGACACCCAGAGACACAGACACCCAGAGACACAGACACCCAGAGACACAGACACCCAGAGACACAGACACCATAAAATTTTTTAGAAATATATGACAGGTTAAAAAATATCACATATATAGTTGTGAGCGTACGAGTTGTTGCTAACGCTGCGGGCTCGCGTAGCGAGCCCGCAGCCCTCGCGAAGCGAGGGCCGCGACTCGCGTAGCGAGCTGCGGCCCTCGCGTAGCGAGCCAAGGCCCTCGCTTCGTGAGGGCACTGCCCGAGGGTGTCAGTTGCTGGCATGGAGCGCCGAAGGCGCTCCTTGCCAGCAACTGAGGATCCTCGCGAAGCGAGGGCCTCAGTTGCTGGCATGGAGCGCCGTAGGCGCTCCATGCCAGCACCTGAGGACCTCGCAAAGCGAGGGCCGCAGTTGCTGGCATGGAGCGCCGAAGGCGCTCCATGCCTGCAACTGCGACCCTCGCAAACTTCACGTCGCAACCCAAACAGTACGACACACACATTACGACACTCGCAAACAACATACGACACACGTTCACACACATTACGGCCTCGCAACACTCGGACGCAACTCGCGAACATTACAAAATGTAAAACACAATACATACACACAGCACATACATAAAAACATTACCTACACCAAGAGGGAGCACCCAGAACCTCAAAAATGCAACTTAGACCTCGATTTTACTACAAATAAAAGAGTTTAGAGACTAAAAAAAAATCTAAGCGAGAGAAAAAATGGCCGCCGAACAAAACGAAAACGAGGCTACAGCACTCTAAACTCGCAAAACACCACAAGAAACTCGCAAAACACCACAAGAAACTTGCAAAACGCCACAAACGACATACGGATATTCATACCACACAGTGCACACATTCAGCATGCTTACACAGCAGCTCCACACCACTAATGCTGCAGCAACATCAACACACATTGCCAGCTCTTCATCACAATGCTTCAAAATAGGTACAGTATATTCATTTAGTAATGTATTACATATTTATTATACACCAAACAGCATTAGCTACCTTACAATTTCATTGCCGTCATTTTTTGACGGGCAATTCGCTAGTGTATAATAAAACTAATGCAATTCTCACAACTCTATTTCCAATAACAGATTACAATGGAGGACAATGCAGAAGGTGAGAAAGAATATAAAAGAAGAATGGCAAGGGAAATGAAGTAGAGATGAAGAGATGCACAGACCCCTGAGACTTCACAACGTTTAAGAGAAGAAGATCGACAGAGACTTCTAAATAAAAGAAAAATGGCTAAAAAAGCACAAAATTAGTCTGCTGGAGATTCAAAGAAAAGAAAAAGTAAACAAAAAAATGTCTCTGAAACATTCTCTAATGAGCCATTATTGCCTCCTGACACCAATGTTGATAGAGATGATACCAATGTAGATATAGCAAGTTGTACTGAGATCTATATTGAGGAAGCTCATGATAGTCCTTTATTTACAGCACTAACAGTAGACACTCATTATTGTGGATTAATGAATGAGGTTTGTCAGTTTTGTGGGGCCTATCATTTTCTGAAAGAATGACCAACTGATGGAGAGTTTATTAGTTGCTGTCAGAAAGGAAAGGTAAGACTTCCAGAAAGACACACATTTCCCGAATATTTAGAAAGTATAATGAGTGATCCTACATTTCCAAATTACACCAATTTTAAGAAAAAAAATTAGTCTTATAACAGTGCTATTTCATTTGCTTTAATGGGAGCAACATTAGCAGAAAATGTCCCAGGACATGGTCCTTACTGTTTTAAAGTCCAAGGACAAATATACTACTGGACTTAACATTTACACCCATAATCAGGAGAACAAAGGAAATTTGCACAGTTCTATGTCCTTGATACAATGGAAGCTGTTGAGAAACAAATTATGCTTCCGGAAAATAAACAATGCTTACCCATAGTCTTTGAACAGCTTGATAACATTATGGCCAACAACCCATATAGTAAAGCATACAAAAAATTAGCTGAGGTTGATAAAGTACAACTGGCACATGCGCAAAGACATCAATTGCCAATGCCAAGAGTAAAAATGGTTTTCAAAAGAGATCGCCATACTGATGAAAGACAGTATAATTTACCAACAGCAAATGAGGTTGCCATGGTATTTAAAAATGATGATGGGGAACCACCATTTGAGCGGGATATTAGAATATATCCACACATTCAAGAACAACCTTTTATAAACATAAATATTTTAAGTAGTAATTTGGAACCAATGACATATCCCATTTTCTTTTCAAATGGGGAGCCAGGATGGCAACCAAAATTACAGTTCTAAAGTTATCCAAATATTTCCATGCTGGAATATAAAGTGGCACAAACTGCTGTTCGGTATCTTTTTAATCCTATTTTATGTGGGGACAAACTCACACAACAATGGATTTTTGATTCAAGTCGAAGCAAATAATAAAAATGTTGTCAAATTTCAACAAAACAAGCTTCGAGTAGAACAATATTGTAGATTATGTCGCTGAATTGGCTGCAAACAGAGACATTCCTGCTGGAAGAGCAATGATTTTGCCATCCGCTTTCCAAGGATCACCTCGCAATATGCGAGAAAGATACAATGATGCCATGGCTATTCTCACTAAATTTGGCATGTACATGTAATCCACAATGGCCAGAGATCAAAGAAAATTTACAGCTTGGACAAAATACTTTTGACCGACCAGATTTGGTGGCAAGAGTATTCAAAATAAAACTAAATTCATTAATTCATGATATAACTAAAGCAGACCTATTTGGCAAATGTGTGGCTTTTGTTTATACCATTGAATAAAAAAAAAAAAGAGGCCTGCCACATGCACATATAATTTTAATCTTGCAAGAAAAAGATAAATTGAATACGGCAGACAGAGTGGATTCAGTGATTACTGCTGAACTGGTATAGAAATAGTGGGACTAGTAAGGACTAGATAAATATAAAGGTTATTTATACACAACAGCGACAAATAAAATGATTTAAAATACCAAAAAGGAACACAGGGGAAATAAAATGAGGCAGTTGTATGGAATGTATTGATCCTATTGACATAAACATTGTGTTGTATATATCCTCCAATTGGAGGCATACAATTATCCCAGGAAGTTATAATTTCCTAAAATGGTAAATCCATATATTTAAGGTGTATAAGCCCACTAGTTATATATGTTTACATATAACTGTACTTTAAACATACATGCATTAGAATGTATGGAGTCTGGCTCTTTTAATATAACAGCCTTGCACAATGAATCCTAGGAACCTGCCCAAATATAGAAGCTGCTCATATGATAAAGAGACATTCACATACATGCATAAAACACATTCTTTTTGTTCTATTAGACACTGATCTCAAGTGGTACCATGTATAAATAGGGACAAGCTCTATATGCCATTTAGAAACTAGGGTCAGGTGTCAGAAACTTATATGCAAAGAGCTAACTTCATAACTCCATAGGTATTGTAGCCATCTATAGTTAATACTTTACAGGGGTGCAAGGGGCATTAAACTAGGCCATAGAACTCCAAAGACTCATGGGCTAAACACTACTTGACTTCCGGGTTCGCAATGCCCATGCGCACGCCTTGCGTGATGAATCACGCAGCGTCGTTGCTAGGGCCTGACATGTTTGGACGTGGAACGTCTTTCTCAAAGGTAAAACTGAATAACGCTGTAGAAATGAACTACTTATAGGTATCGGTTGCCTAGGCAACATACAATAGAGATGAGGGGTCCTGTGCAACAATTCCAAAGTGTTAAAATGAATAAGGTCGCCATCACCTGGAGGCACACAGCACTACAGACCAAAGGCTAAAGGAAGGGTCACCAACATAGCAATATGAATATAAAGAATACCTTATATAGTCAAAGTTAAAGGCTTGATTCAAAGAAACAAGCATGATGAGACTATTAAAGAATGGTTACTCATGGAAGTAAAAAAGGGGAATAAGAACTGGATAAATCTCAAAATTAAATACCCCTGTATCCATAATCTATTTGGTACATAAACAGTGGGTATAATGCAAGGTAAACATACAGTGTGAAGGATAAAGTCCATATCAGAATAAATGGAAAGAAGAAAAAAAGGGGGTGATCTAACTGTGAAAAATTATAACCCTATAGTGTGTAGAGAATATACAACATATTAATATATGATAGTGGTGAAATGAAAAGAGTGCAGAGTGAAGGGCTTAGAGCCAGCAAAAGGTAAATGCAAATGTCACATATTTGATATTAAATCACAAGGGAATAAATGAGTGAAAAAGAAAAATATGGAGTCACGCCTGACCAATGATAAGAACAAATAACTTGCTGAAACACTCTAGATGTGCAATAACCTAACAAGGAGTGAATATACTACCATAAAATAAAAATGCTTATACAAGCAAATAAATGTAGGTGAAGTTAGATAGCATTTACGTATCTATCAAACTGTAAGGAATAAAGAAAGATATATAACACGTAGTAAAATGGGCTGAAAAATAACATTATATTAAATAAATGGTGTAAAGGTAAACCCTTCATTTATCCCATTGGGAGCTTGTGCTTTAAGCTTATATATACAACGAGCCTCACATTGCAATCATTTCTTTTCAAGGTCCCCTTGTCTGGTTCCTGTATGAATTTTGTCTATTGCACAAAAATATAGTACCTCACTTTGATTGTCGTGGTAATATCTTACATGGCGAGCAATTGGTGTATCCAGTGTATTCTTAATACTGTATATATGTTCGCACACTCTGAGGCATAGTTGGCGCCTTGTTTTGCCTACATAGATCTTCCTGCAAATACATGTAGCCACATAAACTACCGCCGTAGAACAGCAATTCAAAAATTCTTTAATTATGAATTTTTCCCCAGTTATGGGGTGATCATATATTTTGTGGGTGTAATATACCTGCAAAATTTGCATTTGCTACACTTAAAGCACCCTGCTAATGGTTGTAGCCAGGTTCTAGGTTTCTGTTCTTTAAATGAACTATGGACTAACCTGTCCCTAAGATTTTTACCTCTACGATAGGTAATAGAGGCATCAGATGTCAAAATGTCTTTTAAATCCTCATCTCTCTTTAGAAGGTGCCAGTGTTTTGATAGAACCATATCAGAGTCATAACCAAAGGTTACATCGAATTTGCTTGTTTTCTTTGTCCGTTTGGTTTTTCTTACTTAGGCCATTAAGTAATTCTGTTCTATTGCAGTCCGATGCATATTTAAAGGCAGATTTGAGGCATTTGTTAGAATAACCTCTATCCCGAAATCTAGTTCGTAATTTATCTGCTTCCAATTTAAATTCGTCATCAGAACTGCAATTTCTTCTTATTCAAAGGTATTGTCCCCTGGGAATCCTTTTTTTTCAGGGGCTCAAAATGTTGGCTATCTCAGGTAAGTAGAGAGTAAGTGGACATATCTTTCCTATAGGTAGTAGTGGATAATCTTCCATCTCCATCTTTTGTTATCAACAAGTCCAAAAAGGTAATAGATGAGAAACGTATCTCATAAGTGAATTTAAGACCCAAATCATTGGTGTTCAATTCAACCATAAATCTCTCAAATTCTATTCTGGTGCCTGTCCAGACTACCAGAATATAAAGCGCCGCCACACTATTGCATGTTCAGTGAGAGGAGGGCCAGAATCTTGGAAAACAAACTTTTCCTCCAACCATCCTAGTAGTAAATTGGCATATCCTGGGACACATGGTGTGCCCATGGCGGTGCCCTTTTGTTGATGATACCATTTATCATTGTATGTGAAATAGTTATTTTTGAACACATACTCTAGTAGATCAAGTAGGAAGTTTTTGAACTTAGTATGAGTAGTATCATTTACTCAATACAGAATTGGGAAAATAATATAACAAATCTTTATTATAAATATATCACAACGGCGAAGTTAAAAACTGGTTAAAAAATCCAGGATTGAACACACAAATTAAAAGAGGACAAGATAATATGGGACAAATGAGAGCCTTTCACTTCTCAGTGAAATTAGTTATATTATAAAGTAATAACCCTTGAATAAGGGGGTACTCTTTGTCCCACTTAGCAGTGTTGTGCCTTTTTTGTATGTGGGTATAATTGCTCCATTGCACATGTGCCCCAAACCTTATTTAAGTTCAAGAGTAAGTCTCAAAAGTTTTTACTTGTTAGTAAGCAATAAAGATTGAGTATTATTACTAATTGGAAGATTTATATATCCAAAAAGAAAAGCAGATACTTATATTTCATAGTGAACCCCCCTCTCAGGTGTATAGAGAGTCAAAATGGAATTCCAAGTAGGGGTTAAGTGATAATCATTAGTATTCACTGCCAGCTATCACAAGCTGGTAGGCTAATAGAGCTGATGGACTATAAAGTATAGGAGACTGTAAGCTGAAGTAACAGTGACAGAATGTGTCTAAGGTAACAAATCCTGCAGAACAACAATCGCCAGTCACATGCATAAATATTGGGTTAGGACAGGTAAGGGCACACAGACACTCTCATACACTGCTAGTACGCGATCACTGCGCGCTCAAACGAACGGAGGCACGCAGCGTCGCACGCCTGACGCGTTTCGACGTCACTGGACGTCTTCCTCAAAGGCAAACACGGGTTGCTAAGGCGCCCGTCTATTTAACTGGTTAGCGTAACCATGGAGACCTTGTGTAATATCACGTGGGGTCAGAGAAGGGAAAACGGAGCTGCTAGTACTGAAAGGCTTATGTAAAGGGGACACAGCCCACTGGTCCTGTACAGTATGGCTCAAAATGAATACAAAAACGGGGAGAGAGTAAAATGTAAAGGAATATGGTATAATACAGGCAGAATATGCAGTCAAAGCAAAGATGGGAATCAATAACCATTGTAAAGGAGGTAATACTTATGAGAAGAGGAACAGGAGGATAGTATAGATAAAAGGAATAAAGTGAACTAGAGAGGGATAAAGCAAAAAATCATGAAAGATATACTACATGCTACTGAACAGTAACAAGTAGTGAGAGAAAGAAGGTATGCTACTAAGAGAGAAGAGAAATAGACCCATGCAAAAATGAACATCTTACTAGAGTGATGTGTGAAGTAAAATAATGAAATAATGAAATATAATATATGTATAAGGCAAACTGAGTATGTGATAAGAAGAGTAAGTCTAGAATGAAATACTATATATGTGTATGTGTAACATAGCAGGATAATCCTGCTAATTAGAAATAAGTGGCTATAGTGAAAAAAGAAGGATACTAAACAGGATCATAAGAACTATGACCCAATAAGTCCCGGCTAAGGGAGACTTCTCTATCAAAAAAGGTGGAAGTGGTGTGGAAATACCACAGAGGGGATAAGATGGCTATCCTAATAAAGTGTGTGAGGAGTGTAAGAATCAAAAAGGTGCATTGATATAATGAGTGAGATTAATAATCTCTAAAAAGTAATCTACTCCAGATTGCGGCCTACTGAGAAATAAGGAGGCTAAAGAGTAAGTAGTTTCCTCTAGATTATAAACTGGACTTATAGCTAAATGAAGGAACCTCTCTTAAATGAAGGAAGTGAAAGTGAAACCTTCATTCAGTCCTTGTGGTGATAATGCTTTAAGTTTGTAGATCCAGCGTGCTTCACACTGGAGCAATTTTCTATCCAAGTCTCCTTTTCTAGGGCCCATATGTACCCTTTCAAGTATGGTAAATGTAAGAACATCACTGTTGCCTCTATGATAACACCTCACGTGGCGTGCCAAAGGTGTGTCAAGATTATTTTTGATCGAGTAGACGTGTTCCCCTATTCTTCTGCGTACTTGGCGCCTCGTTTTACCTACATAGATCTTAGAACAAAGGCAGGTCGCCACATAAATAACGCTTGTGGAACAACAATTAGTAAATTCTTTAAGTTTAAATTCCTCGCCACTTACTGGATGTTGAAAAGACTTAGATGGTTTAATATATTTACAAAATTTACATTTGCCACACCTGAAGCAGCCAGATAATGGTCTCAGCCATGTGGGTTTAGGTCCTTGCTTTTTAAAGTAACCGTGGACCAACATGTCCTTAAGGTTTTTACCCCTCCGATAGGTGACCGATGGTTTAGGTGGTAGGCAGTCCTCTAGATCCTCATCATTTTTTAACAAGTGCCAATTTTTGGATAGGATGCTATGAATTCTATCTGAGTCATATCCAAAGGTCAGGATACATCTAGGTTGGTTCTCTTGCAAATTCTTACTTGCTTTCATCTTTTGGGTATGTAGCCCATTGAGGAGTTCAGTTCTATTACAATCCAAGGCGTATTTAAATGCCTTTTTCAGGCATTTATTGGGGTAACCCCTTTCTTGGAATCTTTTTCTGAGTTTGTCCGCTTCTAATTTGAATTCATTATCCGTACTGCAGTTCCTTCTGAGCCTAAGGTACTGACCTCTGGGGATCCCTCTTTTTAATGGTAAGAAATGCTGACTTTCCCATCTTAGCAGAGTATTTGTTGCCGTATCTTTCCTAAATGTGGTGGTAGATACTTTGCCATATTCATCTTTATTGATGAGTAAATCCAAGAAGGTGACTTGAGTGGGGTTAATATCGTATGTAAATTTTAGACCAATTACATTAGTATTAAGAACTTTCATCAGCTCCTCAAATTGTATTCTGGTGCCTGTCCAGACAACCAGAATATCGTCTATATAGCGTCGCCACAAGATGGCGTGTTGCATGAGTGACATATGAATGTCGTCAAATACAATTTTCTCCTCCCACCAACCTAACAGTAAGTTCGCATACCCTGGGGCACAAGAGGTGCCCATGGCTGTACCTTTACGTTGGTGGTACCATTTATCATCAAAGATAAAGTAATTATGTTTGAGAACATATTCCAAAAGTTGAAGTAAAAAGAAGTTGAATTTAACTTCATTAGAGCTTTTTGTGCTTAAAAAGTATTTGACTGCTTCCATGCCAAAATCATGGGGAATACTGCTATATAGGGCCTCAACGTCAATTGACGCCAACCAGGAATGCTCTGGGATATACAGGTCCTCTAGCTGTTTTAGGATATCATTTGTGTCCATCACATAAGATGGTAAGCTTTGCACTAAATCTCTAAGATAAAAGTCCACAAAGATGCTTGCATTGGATGAGAGATTGTTCGAACCAGATATTATTGGTCTACCAGGAATAGGGGAAGTCTTCTTATGCACCTTAGGAAGGGCATAAAAGGTAGAAATGGTGGGACATTTGGGAAGAAGGAATGTGTAAGTCTGCTCATCAATGATTTTATCCAATTTGGCATTGTCTAAGATGTTTTTCAATGCTATTCTATAGTCCTTTGTGGGATTATTTGATAGCACTTCATAGGTGACAGTATCATCCAAAATTTTTTTACACATTTTTATATAGTCGTCATTTCCCATTAACACTATATTCCCGCCTTTGTCTGCAGGCTTAATTTGTATGTCCTGACATTTTTTGAGCTCATCAAGTGCCTTGTATTCATTCTTTGTGAGGTTATACTCCTTGCAAAGTTTAGAGTAGTCAAGTTCTTCAATTTCTCTAGTAACCTGCTGTAGGAATACCCAAATATTTGCAAAGTCCTTAAGAAATGGAGTAAAAGAACTTTTATTTTTCCATTTCTTTTGGTGCATAGTAGAATGTAATGGATCAGGGTGGTTTTCGTTCAATAATGACAAAAAGGTCTGAAAGGTTTCAATGTCCTCCTTGCTCACACCTAGACTCATATACTCCCTTTCTTGTTTATTTTTGTAAAACTTATGTAAAGCAAGTTTCCTAGCAAAAAGATTCACATCTTTGATATGAGTGAATTTATCAGTTCTAGAGGTAGGAACAAAAGTTAAGCCTTTTTTGAGAATTGACTCATGATCACTGTTGAGATTAAAATCAGAGAGATTCACAATTTGCAGGCTTTGATCATTAGCTATGTTGTTCCTCTGCCTGTCTGATCTTCTTTGTTTTTTCTGTTCCTCATGATCCTTTCTGAGCCTCTCCTTGCATGTTGGCCTCTTTCTAAAAAACCTTCATTATTGTAAGCAGTAGGTGTCCTAGCATTTGTGAATGATCTCATCTCATATGGTTCTCTTCTATAAGTTGTATTGGGAAGTCTGGGCCTAGTAGTATGTCCTGTACTATCCTCCAGATCTGAATTTTCAAAATCAGAGGAGCTAATATCTGAACCTCTTGGTTTGTTAGTAGAGAACCGTTTAAAGATCTTCCCATTTTTAAAATCAGTTTGGTCTCTCCAGAATTTTTTCTGTTTTCGTTCCCTGATCTCTTTTTTGAATCTATCCATATTGTCATTAAGTTTCTTGCAGTATACATCATACTCTGTCAATTCAGAAAGTTTATTAAACTCTTGTTGACAAAGTTGGATCTTTGGTTTAATACTCTCAAGATTTTGCTGTTCAGTTTCTATAATGAGAGATATCAGATCAAATGAACATTTGAGGAGTATTTCTTTCCATTTATTCAAAAAAGTTTCATTACTTAGATTTATTGCTGGGGTAACATTGACCCTAAGACCCCTGGGAACAATTTTATTTTTCAAATAATTCTGGAGACTACTTATCTCCCATACTGATTTTACTTGTTTTTTCATAGTTGTTAATAATTCACTAAATGTGTTTCTTATATCTTTATTGTCATTTAACAAAGGTTCTGATTTTAGTGAGAAGCTTTCTTCAGCCTCTTTCAAAAGTGACTCAATATCCATATTGGGAATGGTAGTATTCGACATTTTAAAGCAATCCCCCCCTTTCTCACAATCCACGTGTAAATTGATAAATAATAATTAATGCTTCCAAGAAAGGTGGATTAAACCACAAAGTATAGAACTAAAAGTACAAACATAGGATTGCTAAGCTCCCAAGGTGTCTACCACCTATAATGAAATCATTTACTCAATACAGAATTGGGAAAATAATATAACAAATCTTTATTATAAATATATCACAACGGCGAAGTTAAAAACTGGTTAAAAAATCCAGGATTGAACACACAAATTAAAAGAGGACAAGATAATATGGGACAAATGAGAGCCTTTCACTTCTCAGTGAAATTAGTTATATTATAAAGTAATAACCCTTGAATAAGGGGGTACTCTTTGTCCCACTTAGCAGTGTTGTGCCTTTTTTGTATGTGGGTATAATTGCTCCATTGCACATGTGCCCCAAACCTTATTTAAGTTCAAGAGTAAGTCTCAAAAGTTTTTACTTGTTAGTAAGCAATAAAGATTGAGTATTATTACTAATTGGAAGATTTATATATCCAAAAAGAAAAGCAGATACTTATATTTCATAGTGAACCCCCCTCTCAGGTGTATAGAGAGTCAAAATGGAATTCCAAGTAGGGGTTAAGTGATAATCATTAGTATTCACTGCCAGCTATCACAAGCTGGTAGGCTAATAGAGCTGATGGACTATAAAGTATAGGAGACTGTAAGCTGAAGTAACAGTGACAGAATGTGTCTAAGGTAACAAATCCTGCAGAACAACAATCGCCAGTCACATGCATAAATATTGGGTTAGGACAGGTAAGGGCACACAGACACTCTCATACACTGCTAGTACGCGATCACTGCGCGCTCAAACGAACGGAGGCACGCAGCGTCGCACGCCTGACGCGTTTCGACGTCACTGGACGTCTTCCTCAAAGGCAAACACGGGTTGCTAAGGCGCCCGTCTATTTAACTGGTTAGCGTAACCATGGAGACCTTGTGTAATATCACGTGGGGTCAGAGAAGGGAAAACGGAGCTGCTAGTACTGAAAGGCTTATGTAAAGGGGACACAGCCCACTGGTCCTGTACAGTATGGCTCAAAATGAATACAAAAACGGGGAGAGAGTAAAATGTAAAGGAATATGGTATAATACAGGCAGAATATGCAGTCAAAGCAAAGATGGGAATCAATAACCATTGTAAAGGAGGTAATACTTATGAGAAGAGGAACAGGAGGATAGTATAGATAAAAGGAATAAAGTGAACTAGAGAGGGATAAAGCAAAAAATCATGAAAGATATACTACATGCTACTGAACAGTAACAAGTAGTGAGAGAAAGAAGGTATGCTACTAAGAGAGAAGAGAAATAGACCCATGCAAAAATGAACATCTTACTAGAGTGATGTGTGAAGTAAAATAATGAAATAATGAAATATAATATATGTATAAGGCAAACTGAGTATGTGATAAGAAGAGTAAGTCTAGAATGAAATACTATATATGTGTATGTGTAACATAGCAGGATAATCCTGCTAATTAGAAATAAGTGGCTATAGTGAAAAAAGAAGGATACTAAACAGGATCATAAGAACTATGACCCAATAAGTCCCGGCTAAGGGAGACTTCTCTATCAAAAAAGGTGGAAGTGGTGTGGAAATACCACAGAGGGGATAAGATGGCTATCCTAATAAAGTGTGTGAGGAGTGTAAGAATCAAAAAGGTGCATTGATATAATGAGTGAGATTAATAATCTCTAAAAAGTAATCTACTCCAGATTGCGGCCTACTGAGAAATAAGGAGGCTAAAGAGTAAGTAGTTTCCTCTAGATTATAAACTGGACTTATAGCTAAATGAAGGAACCTCTCTTAAATGAAGGAAGTGAAAGTGAAACCTTCATTCAGTCCTTGTGGTGATAATGCTTTAAGTTTGTAGATCCAGCGTGCTTCACACTGGAGCAATTTTCTATCCAAGTCTCCTTTTCTAGGGCCCATATGTACCCTTTCAAGTATGGTAAATGTAAGAACATCACTGTTGCCTCTATGATAACACCTCACGTGGCGTGCCAAAGGTGTGTCAAGATTATTTTTGATCGAGTAGACGTGTTCCCCTATTCTTCTGCGTACTTGGCGCCTCGTTTTACCTACATAGATCTTAGAACAAAGGCAGGTCGCCACATAAATAACGCTTGTGGAACAACAATTAGTAAATTCTTTAAGTTTAAATTCCTCGCCACTTACTGGATGTTGAAAAGACTTAGATGGTTTAATATATTTACAAAATTTACATTTGCCACACCTGAAGCAGCCAGATAATGGTCTCAGCCATGTGGGTTTAGGTCCTTGCTTTTTAAAGTAACCGTGGACCAACATGTCCTTAAGGTTTTTACCCCTCCGATAGGTGACCGATGGTTTAGGTGGTAGGCAGTCCTCTAGATCCTCATCATTTTTTAACAAGTGCCAATTTTTGGATAGGATGCTATGAATTCTATCTGAGTCATATCCAAAGGTCAGGATACATCTAGGTTGGTTCTCTTGCAAATTCTTACTTGCTTTCATCTTTTGGGTATGTAGCCCATTGAGGAGTTCAGTTCTATTACAATCCAAGGCGTATTTAAATGCCTTTTTCAGGCATTTATTGGGGTAACCCCTTTCTTGGAATCTTTTTCTGAGTTTGTCCGCTTCTAATTTGAATTCATTATCCGTACTGCAGTTCCTTCTGAGCCTAAGGTACTGACCTCTGGGGATCCCTCTTTTTAATGGTAAGAAATGCTGACTTTCCCATCTTAGCAGAGTATTTGTTGCCGTATCTTTCCTAAATGTGGTGGTAGATACTTTGCCATATTCATCTTTATTGATGAGTAAATCCAAGAAGGTGACTTGAGTGGGGTTAATATCGTATGTAAATTTTAGACCAATTACATTAGTATTAAGAACTTTCATCAGCTCCTCAAATTGTATTCTGGTGCCTGTCCAGACAACCAGAATATCGTCTATATAGCGTCGCCACAAGATGGCGTGTTGCATGAGTGACATATGAATGTCGTCAAATACAATTTTCTCCTCCCACCAACCTAACAGTAAGTTCGCATACCCTGGGGCATTGCTTTAAAATGTCGAATACTACCATTCCCAATATGGATATTGAGTCACTTTTGAAAGAGGCTGAAGAAAGCTTCTCACTAAAATCAGAACCTTTGTTAAATGACAATAAAGATATAAGAAACACATTTAGTGAATTATTAACAACTATGAAAAAACAAGTAAAATCAGTATGGGAGATAAGTAGTCTCCAGAATTATTTGAAAAATAAAATTGTTCCCAGGGGTCTTAGGGTCAATGTTACCCCAGCAATAAATCTAAGTAATGAAACTTTTTTGAATAAATGGAAAGAAATACTCCTCAAATGTTCATTTGATCTGATATCTCTCATTATAGAAACTGAACAGCAAAATCTTGAGAGTATTAAACCAAAGATCCAACTTTGTCAACAAGAGTTTAATAAACTTTCTGAATTGACAGAGTATGATGTATACTGCAAGAAACTTAATGACAATATGGATAGATTCAAAAAAGAGATCAGGGAACGAAAACAGAAAAAATTCTGGAGAGACCAAACTGATTTTAAAAATGGGAAGATCTTTAAACGGTTCTCTACTAACAAACCAAGAGGTTCAGATATTAGCTCCTCTGATTTTGAAAATTCAGATCTGGAGGATAGTACAGGACATACTACTAGGCCCAGACTTCCCAATACAACTTATAGAAGAGAACCATATGAGATGAGATCATTCACAAATGCTAGGACACCTACTGCTTACAATAATGAAGGTTTTTTAGAAAGAGGCCAACATGCAAGGAGAGGCTCAGAAAGGATCATGAGGAACAGAAAAAACAAAGAAGATCAGACAGGCAGAGGAACAACATAGCTAATGATCAAAGCCTGCAAATTGTGAATCTCTCTGATTTTAATCTCAACAGTGATCATGAGTCAATTCTCAAAAAAGGCTTAACTTTTGTTCCTACCTCTAGAACTGATAAATTCACTCATATCAAAGATGTGAATCTTTTTGCTAGGAAACTTGCTTTACATAAGTTTTACAAAAATAAACAAGAAAGGGAGTATATGAGTCTAGGTGTGAGCAAGGAGGACATTGAAACCTTTCAGACCTTTTTGTCATTATTGAACGAAAACCACCCTGATCCATTACATTCTACTATGCACCAAAAGAAATGGAAAAATAAAAGTTCTTTTACTCCATTTCTTAAGGACTTTGCAAATATTTGGGTATTCCTACAGCAGGTTACTAGAGAAATTGAAGAACTTGACTACTCTAAACTTTGCAAGGAGTATAACCTCACAAAGAATGAATACAAGGCACTTGATGAGCTCAAAAAATGTCAGGACATACAAATTAAGCCTGCAGACAAAGGCGGGAATATAGTGTTAATGGGAAATGACGACTATATAAAAATGTGTAAAAAAATTTTGGATGATACTGTCACCTATGAAGTGCTATCAAATAATCCCACAAAGGACTATAGAATAGCATTGAAAAACATCTTAGACAATGCCAAATTGGATAAAATCATTGATGAGCAGACTTACACATTCCTTCTTCCCAAATGTCCCACCATTTCTACCTTTTATGCCCTTCCTAAGGTGCATAAGAAGACTTCCCCTATTCCTGGTAGACCAATAATATCTGGTTCGAACAATCTCTCATCCAATGCAAGCATCTTTGTGGACTTTTATCTTAGAGATTTAGTGCAAAGCTTACCATCTTATGTGATGGACACAAATGATATCCTAAAACAGCTAGAGGACCTGTATATCCCAGAGCATTCCTGGTTGGCGTCAATTGACGTTGAGGCCCTATATAGCAGTATTCCCCATGATTTTGGCATGGAAGCAGTCAAATACTTTTTAAGCACAAAAAGCTCTAATGAAGTTAAATTCAACTTCTTTTTACTTCAACTTTTGGAATATGTTCTCAAACATAATTACTTTATCTTTGATGATAAATGGTACCACCAACGTAAAGGTACAGCCATGGGCACCTCTTGTGCCCCAGGGTATGCGAACTTACTGTTAGGTTGGTGGGAGGAGAAAATTGTATTTGACGACATTCATATGTCACTCATGCAACACGCCATCTTGTGGCGACGCTATATAGACGATATTCTGGTTGTCTGGACAGGCACCAGAATACAATTTGAGGAGCTGATGAAAGTTCTTAATACTAATGTAATTGGTCTAAAATTTACATACGATATTAACCCCACTCAAGTCACCTTCTTGGATTTACTCATCAATAAAGATGAATATGGCAAAGTATCTACCACCACATTTAGGAAAGATACGGCAACAAATACTCTGCTAAGATGGGAAAGTCAGCATTTCTTACCATTAAAAAGAGGGATCCCCAGAGGTCAGTACCTTAGGCTCAGAAGGAACTGCAGTACGGATAATGAATTCAAATTAGAAGCGGACAAACTCAGAAAAAGATTCCAAGAAAGGGGTTACCCCAATAAATGCCTGAAAAAGGCATTTAAATACGCCTTGGATTGTAATAGAACTGAACTCCTCAATGGGCTACATACCCAAAAGATGAAAGCAAGTAAGAATTTGCAAGAGAACCAACCTAGATGTATCCTGACCTTTGGATATGACTCAGATAGAATTCATAGCATCCTATCCAAAAATTGGCACTTGTTAAAAAATGATGAGGATCTAGAGGACTGCCTACCACCTAAACCATCGGTCACCTATCGGAGGGGTAAAAACCTTAAGGACATGTTGGTCCACGGTTACTTTAAAAAGCAAGGACCTAAACCCACATGGCTGAGACCATTATCTGGCTGCTTCAGGTGTGGCAAATGTAAATTTTGTAAATATATTAAACCATCTAAGTCTTTTCAACATCCAGTAAGTGGCGAGGAATTTAAACTTAAAGAATTTACTAATTGTTGTTCCACAAGCGTTATTTATGTGGCGACCTGCCTTTGTTCTAAGATCTATGTAGGTAAAACGAGGCGCCAAGTACGCAGAAGAATAGGGGAACACGTCTACTCGATCAAAAATAATCTTGACACACCTTTGGCACGCCACGTGAGGTGTTATCATAGAGGCAACAGTGATGTTCTTACATTTACCATACTTGAAAGGGTACATATGGGCCCTAGAAAAGGAGACTTGGATAGAAAATTGCTCCAGTGTGAAGCACGCTGGATCTACAAACTTAAAGCATTATCACCACAAGGACTGAATGAAGGTTTCACTTTCACTTCCTTCATTTAAGAGAGGTTCCTTCATTTAGCTATAAGTCCAGTTTATAATCTAGAGGAAACTACTTACTCTTTAGCCTCCTTATTTCTCAGTAGGCCGCAATCTGGAGTAGATTACTTTTTAGAGATTATTAATCTCACTCATTATATCAATGCACCTTTTTGATTCTTACACTCCTCACACACTTTATTAGGATAGCCATCTTATCCCCTCTGTGGTATTTCCACACCACTTCCACCTTTTTTGATAGAGAAGTCTCCCTTAGCCGGGACTTATTGGGTCATAGTTCTTATGATCCTGTTTAGTATCCTTCTTTTTTCACTATAGCCACTTATTTCTAATTAGCAGGATTATCCTGCTATGTTACACATACACATATATAGTATTTCATTCTAGACTTACTCTTCTTATCACATACTCAGTTTGCCTTATACATATATTATATTTCATTATTTCATTATTTTACTTCACACATCACTCTAGTAAGATGTTCATTTTTGCATGGGTCTATTTCTCTTCTCTCTTAGTAGCATACCTTCTTTCTCTCACTACTTGTTACTGTTCAGTAGCATGTAGTATATCTTTCATGATTTTTTGCTTTATCCCTCTCTAGTTCACTTTATTCCTTTTATCTATACTATCCTCCTGTTCCTCTTCTCATAAGTATTACCTCCTTTACAATGGTTATTGATTCCCATCTTTGCTTTGACTGCATATTCTGCCTGTATTATACCATATTCCTTTACATTTTACTCTCTCCCCGTTTTTGTATTCATTTTGAGCCATACTGTACAGGACCAGTGGGCTGTGTCCCCTTTACATAAGCCTTTCAGTACTAGCAGCTCCGTTTTCCCTTCTCTGACCCCACGTGATATTACACAAGGTCTCCATGGTTACGCTAACCAGTTAAATAGACGGGCGCCTTAGCAACCCGTGTTTGCCTTTGAGGAAGACGTCCAGTGACGTCGAAACGCGTCAGGCGTGCGACGCTGCGTGCCTCCGTTCGTTTGAGCGCGCAGTGATCGCGTACTAGCAGTGTATGAGAGTGTCTGTGTGCCCTTACCTGTCCTAACCCAATATTTATGCATGTGACTGGCGATTGTTGTTCTGCAGGATTTGTTACCTTAGACACATTCTGTCACTGTTACTTCAGCTTACAGTCTCCTATACTTTATAGTCCATCAGCTCTATTAGCCTACCAGCTTGTGATAGCTGGCAGTGAATACTAATGATTATCACTTAACCCCTACTTGGAATTCCATTTTGACTCTCTATACACCTGAGAGGGGGGTTCACTATGAAATATAAGTATCTGCTTTTCTTTTTGGATATATAAATCTTCCAATTAGTAATAATACTCAATCTTTATTGCTTACTAACAAGTAAAAACTTTTGAGACTTACTCTTGAACTTAAATAAGGTTTGGGGCACATGTGCAATGGAGCAATTATACCCACATACAAAAAAGGCACAACACTGCTAAGTGGGACAAAGAGTACCCCCTTATTCAAGGGTTATTACTTTATAATATAACTAATTTCACTGAGAAGTGAAAGGCTCTCATTTGTCCCATATTATCTTGTCCTCTTTTAATTTGTGTGTTCAATCCTGGATTTTTTAACCAGTTTTTAACTTCGCCGTTGTGATATATTTATAATAAAGATTTGTTATATTATTTTCCCAATTCTGTATTGAGTAAATGATTTCATTATAGGTGGTAGACACCTTGGGAGCTTAGCAATCCTATGTTTGTACTTTTAGTATGAGTAGTACCCTTCATGCTCAGAAAATAGCTCAATGCTTCTACCCCATATTGATGGGGTAGGCTACTATAAAGGGCCTCTACATCAATAGAGGCTAGCCATGAGACATTCGGTATACAAAGGTCTTCCAATTGTTTAAGGATATCATTAGTGTCCTTAACATATGATGGTAAACTTTCCACCATCTCCCTCAGGTGATGATAAATAAAAACACTGGCGTTGTGAGATAAATTATTAGTGCCAGATACAATAGGCCTACCTGGAATAGGTACTTTGTTCTTATTTATCTTTGGAAGGGAATAAAAGATAGAGATTGTTGGATATTTAGGGTAAGGAAAACAATAAGTTTGATCGTCAATGAGATCTTCCTTTTTGGCCTTATCCAAAAAAGCTTTCAATAGTTTTTTATACTCATTAGTTGGATTTTTTGGAATGACCGTATATGTACTAGTGTCATCCAAAATGTGATTACACATATCTCTATATTCATTGTTGTTCATTATAACAATGTTCCCTCCTTTATTGGAAGGTTTGATTTGTATCTCCTTACATTGTTCTAACTCTTTGAGTGCTGCAAATTCATTCTTAGTTAAATTAAATTTCCCACGCCCAGATTCATATACTCTCTTTCCTCCTTATTTTTATAAAACTTATGTAATGCTAGTTTTCGAGCGAAAAGATTCAAGTCTTTTATATGTGTGAAGGTATCAGATCTGGATGTTGGGACAAATGTTAATCCTTTTTGCAATACTGAGATATGATAGGTGTTTAAGGGGAAGCTAGACAAATTGGCTATCTGTTGGCTTATATCCTGAGGGTTCTTGTGATTAACTGTTAGGAGTTCCTGTTTCCTCTGGATCTGAGATTCCTTTCTGGTCCTTTCTGTGGAATTCTGCCTCTCTCTAAAAAATGTTAATTAGATGTGGTGGTTTCTCTAGTTTGTAAATGTGATCTCTGTTCATAATTGTCTCTTCTCTGAGGGAGTTTGGTTCTCCTAGCTCTTGCACTTTGTGTGGGGAAAATCATCTAAATCAGAATTTTCAAACTCCGAAGAGCTAATATCAGAATTTTTTTGTTTCTGATTAGCTCTAGATAATTTCCTGAAGATTCTGCCAGTTTTAAAGTCAGCTTGATCCCTCCAGAATTTCTTTTGTTTACGGTCTTTAATCTCTTTTTTGAATGTATCTATATTTTCATTGAGCCTGGTACAAAAAATATTGTATTCAGATGTTTTATTAAATTTACCAAATTCCTGTTGGTGTAAAGCTAACTTTGGTTTGATAATTTCCAGGTTTTGGTGTTCTGTTTCAATGATAAGAGACATTAGTTCAAAAGAGCATTTTAACAGTATTTCTTGCCATTTGCTGGTAAATGTTTCATTAGATAAATTGTTTGCTGGACTTATGTTAATTCTAAGGCCTCTAGGGACAATCTGATTTTTAAGATAGTTCTGCAAACTGCTGATTTCCCACACTGATCTCACTTGTTTTTTCACTGTTTTAAGTCTTAATGCACATGCGCAGGGCTTTTTTCGTTTGGTCGTAGTTGTCAAACTGCCATTTATCGCAAGCATGACGACGAATCACAGTTTGACAACTATTATATGTGATGGTATTTAAAATACCAACTGTAATCATCTTTTTTATTAGTATAAAAAAATTATCACATTTCACATTTAAAGTCACTATCACTTTCCATCTTCACTGTACTACAAAATATAATTATGATTTTTTTATGGTCAGATTATCAAAAACTTCACTTTAATCAAAAATGCTGACGGGCATTACGGCAAAGGGAGTGAGAAAAGAAAGGAAAAGGCCACAGGGGAGAGACACACGGGAGCAGGGGAGAAGCACACAGGGGACGAGGGGAGAGACACACAGGGGAGGAGGGGAAAGTCACACAGAGGAGGAGGGGGAGAGACACACAGAGGAGGAGGAGAAAGACAAAGGGGGGTGAGAGAAGGGGGAAGAGACACAAAGGAGTGAGAGGAGGGGGAAGAGATACAGGGGAGGGAAAGGAAGAGGGAAAAGACACGGGGAGGGGGAAAAAGCACAGGGGAGGGGGAAAGGCACAGGGAAGGTAAATGGGGGGCATGAGGGAGGGGTGAAGACAAGGGAGCCAGAGAAGGGGGGAAAAGACACATGGGCGGGAGAGGGAGGAAGATACACATGGGAGGGAGAGGGGGAAGAGACACAGGGGAGGGGGGAACAAACACAGGGGCGGGAGAAGTTGGGAAGAGGCACAGGAGGGAAAGAGATGCAGGGGAGGGAGAGGAGGGGAGGAAGACACACGGGGGAAGAGATACAGAGGAATGGGAAAGAGACACATGGGAGGGAGAGGGGGAAGAGACACAGGGTTAGTGGGGAACAGACACAGGGGATGGAGATGTGGGAAGAGACACAGGGTAGGAAGGGGGAAAAGAGACACAGGGGAGGGGGAGGAAGAGGGAAAAGACACACGGGAGGGGGAAAAGTCACAGGGGGGTAAATGGGGGGAGAGACACGAGGGGGGGTAGATACATGGGGGCAGTGAGGAAAAAGACACAGGGGAGGGAGAGGAGGGGAAAGAGACACAGGGAGGGAGGTGGAGGGGGAAGGAGATGTGGGGACAGGGAGGAAAGAGACACAGGGGAGGGGGGAAGACACAGAGGAGGAAGGGGGGAAGAGACACAGGGAGGGGGGAAAAGACACATGGGAGAGAGGGGGAGAGACACAGGGGAGAGGGAACGAGACACAGGGAAGAGGAAAGAGACACATGGGAGGGAGAAGGGGAAGAGACACATGGGAGGGAGAGGGAGGAAGAGACACATGGAAGGGAGAGAGGAAAGAGACACAGGGGAGGGGGGAACAGACACAGGATAGGGAGAGGTGGGGGAGAGACAGGAGGGAAAGAGGCACAGGTGAGGGAGAGGAGGGGGGAGAGACATGGGGGAAGGATAGGGTGAAGAGACACAGGGGAGGGGGGAACAAACACAGGGGCAGGAGAGGTGGGGAAAAGACACAGGAGGGAAAGAGATGAAGGGGAGGGATAGGAGGGGGGAAGACACACAGGGGAAGAGACACAGGGGAAGGGGAAAGAGCTACATGGGAGGGAGTGGGAGAAGAGACACAGGGGAGGGGGGGAACAGACACAGGGGATGGAGAGGTGGGGAAGAGACATAGGGGAGGGAGGGGGAAGAGACACAGGGGAGGGTGAAAGAGACACATGGGAGGGAGGGGGGAAGAGACACAGGAGAGGGTGAAAGAGACACATGGGAGGGAGGGGGAAGAGACACAGGGGAGGGGGAAAGAGACACATGGGAGGGGGAAAGAGACACAGGGGAGAGAGAGGGTAGAACCTACACAGGGGAGGGGGAACAGACACAGGGGAGGGAGAGGTGGGGAAGAGACACAGGAGGAGAAAGACAAAGGGGGGTGAGAGAAGGGGGAAGAGACACAAAGGAGTGAGAGGAGGGGGAAGAGATACAGGGGAGGGAAAGGAAGAGGGAAAAGACACAGGGGAGGGGGAAAAAGCACAGGGGAGGGGAAAGGCACAGGGAAGGTAAATGGGGGGGTATGAGGGAGGGGTGAAGACAAGGGAGCCAGAGAAGGGGGGAAGAGACACATGGGCGGGAGAGGGAGGAAGATACACATAGGAGGGAGAGGGGGAAGAGACACAGGGGAGGGGGGAACAAACACAGGGGCGGGAGAAGTGGGGAAGAGGCACAGGAGGGAAAGAGATGCAGGGGAGGGAGAGGAGGGGAGGAAGACACACGGGGGAAGAGATACAGAGGAAGGGGAAAGAGACACATGGGAGGGAGAGGGGGAAGAGACACAGGGGAGGGGGGAACAGACACAGGGGATGGAGACGTGGGGAAGAGACACAGGGTAGGAAGGGGGAAAGAGACACAGGGGAGGGGGAGGAAGAGGGAAAAGACACACGGGAGGGGGAAAAGTCACAGGGGTAAATGGGGGAGAGACACGAGGGGGGGTAGATACATGGGGGCAGTGAGGAAAAAGACACAGGGGAGGGGGAAAAGACACAGAGGAGGGAGAGGAGGGGAAAGAGACACAGGGAGGAAGGTGGAGGGGGAAGGAGACATGGGGACAGGGAGGAAAGAGACACAGGGGAGGGGGGAAGACACAGAGGAGGAAGGGGGGAAGAGACACAGGGAGGGGGAAAAAGACACATGGGAGAGAGGGGGAGAGACACAGGGGAGAGGGAACGAGACACAGGGAAGAGGAAAGAGACACATGGGAGGGAGAAGGGGAAGAGACACATGGGAGGGAGAGAGGAAAGAGACACAGGGGAGGGGGGAACAGACACAGGATAGGGAGAGGTGGGGGAGAGACAGGAGGGAAAGAGGCACAGGTGAGGGAGAGGAGGGGGGATAGACATGGGGGAAGGATAGGGTGAAGAGACACAGGGTAGGGGGGAACAAACACAGTGGCAGGCGAGGTGGGGAAAAGACACAGGAGGGAAAGAGATGAAGGGGAGGGATAGGAGGGGGGGGGGAGACACACAGGGGGAAGAGACACAGGGGAAGGGGAAAGAGACACATGGGAGGGAGTGGGAGAAGAGACACAGGGGAGGGGGGAACAGACACAGGGGATGGAGACGTGGGGAAGAGACACAGGGTAGGAAGGGGGAAAGAGACACAGGGGAGGGGGAGGAAGAGGGAAAAGACACACGGGAGGGGGAAAAGTCACAGGGGTAAATGGGGGAGAGACACGAGGGGGGGTAGATACATGGGGGCAGTGAGGAAAAAGACACAGGGGAGGGGGAAAAGACACAGAGGAGGGAGAGGAGGGGAAAGAGACACAGGGAGGAAGGTGGAGGGGGAAGGAGACATGGGGACAGGGAGGAAAGAGACACAGGGGAGGGGGGAAGACACAGAGGAGGAAGGGGGGAAGAGACACAGGGAGGGGGAAAAAGACACATGGGAGAGAGGGGGAGAGACACAGGGGAGAGGGAACGAGACACAGGGAAGAGGAAAGAGACACATGGGAGGGAGAAGGGGAAGAGACACATGGGAGGGAGAGAGGAAAGAGACACAGGGGAGGGGGGAACAGACACAGGATAGGGAGAGGTGGGGGAGAGACAGGAGGGAAAGAGGCACAGGTGAGGGAGAGGAGGGGGGATAGACATGGGGGAAGGATAGGGTGAAGAGACACAGGGTAGGGGGGAACAAACACAGGGGCAGGCGAGGTGGGGAAAAGACACAGGAGGGAAAGAGATGAAGGGGAGGGATAGGAGGGGGGGGGGGGAGACACACAGGGGGAAGAGACACAGGGGAAGGGGAAAGAGACACATGGGAGGGAGTGGGAGAAGAGACACAGGGGAGGGGGGAACAGACACAGGGGATGGAGAGGTGGGGAAGAGATATAGGGGAGGGAGGGGGAAGAGACACAGGGGAGGGTAAGAGACACATGGGAGGGAGGGGGGAAGATACACAGGGGAGGGTGAAAGAGACACATGGGAGGGAGGGGGAAGAGACACAGGGGAGGGGGAAAGAAACACATGGGAGGGGGAAAGAGACACAGGGGAGAGAGAGGGTAGAACCTACACAGGGGAGGGGGAACAGACACAGGGGAGGGAGAGGTGGGGAAGAGACACAGGAGGGAAAGAGACACAGGGTAGGGAGAGGAGGGGGAGAGACACAGAGGGAAGAGACACAGGGGAAGGTGAAAGAGACACATGGGAGAGGGGGAAGAGAAACAGGGGAGGCGGGAACAGACACCGGGAAGGGAGGGGTGGGGAAGAGACATAGGGGAGGGGACACAGGGGAAGAGGAAAGAGACACATGGGAGGGGGAGGGGGAAAGAGACACAGGGGAGGCAGGGGAAGAGGCACAGGGGAGGGTAAAAGAGACACAGGGGAGGTGGAAAGAGACACAGGGGATGAAGAGGGTAGAAAAGACACAGGGGCGGGGCAACAGACACAGGGGAGGGAGAGGTGGGGAAGAGACACAGGGGAGGGAGAGGAGGAAAAAGACACAGGGGAGGGGGAAAAGACACAGGGGAGGGGGAAAGAGACACAGGGGAAGAGGAAAGAGACACATTGGAGGGAGAGGGGGGAAGAGACACATGGGAGGGAGAGGAGGAAGAGACACAGGGGAGGGGGGAACAAACACAGGGGAGGGGGGAACAGATACAGGGGAGGGAGAGGTGGGGAAGAGACACAGGTGTGGGAGGTAAAAGCAACACAGGGGTGTGAGAGGAGAGGGGAAGAGACAGGGGAGTGAGAGGAGGGGGGAGGAGACACAAGGGAGGGAAATGGGGGGAAAAGACACAAGGGGGGGGGGGAAGAGACACGAGGGAGGGGGGAAGAGACAGAGGGGGAAATGGGGGGAAGAGACACAGAGGAGGATGGAAGAGACACAGGGGAGGGGGCATAAAACACAGGGGAGGGAGAGGGGGAAAGAGACACGGGCAGGGGGAAAAGACGCATAGTAAGGGAGTTTTTTTTTTAAAACCCAGGGGGGAAGGAGACACAAGGGAGAGGGGAGGTGGGAAATGAGACACAAGGGAGGAAGTAGACAGGGGGAGAGACTCGCAATAAGCGCCAAAGGCGCTAATTGCGAGGCCCGTGATGACTGCCAAAGGTGCTCATCTCAAAGCCAATAAAGAAGAGGGTGGGAGAGGTAGAGGGGGAGGGCTCACAATGAGCACCGAAGGCGCTCATTGTTATGCCTGTGATGAGCGCCAAAGGCTCTCATTGCGAGACCCGTGATGAGATCTAAAGGCCCTCATCAGGAGGCCAGCAAAGTAGAGAGGGGAGAGGCTCCCATTGCGTGGCAAACAGCATTGCCAGGCTTCACTTTTGATTGCCTCCATTTTTGACGGGCAAGTCGCTAGTTAATAAATATATTACATTAAGTGACTGTTGCACAACTCAATGTGAGTTGAAAAAGAAGAAGAAAAGGGAAATATATTCGAGAACTATGTTCTCTCCATAATTGTGATCAAAAAATTGTGATTGTGAATATGGGAGGGGGAAAGAGACACAGGGGAGAGAGAGGGTAGAACCTACACAGGGGAGGGGGGAACAAACACAGGGGAGGGAGAGGTGGGGAAGAGACACAGGAGGGAAAGAGACACAGGGTAGGGAGAGGAGGGGGGAGAGACACAGAGGGAAGAGACACAGGGGAAGGTCAAAGAGACACATGGGAGAGGGGGAAGAGAAACAGGGGAGGGGGGAATAGACACCAGGAAGGGAGGGGTGGGGAAGAGACATAGGGGAGGGGACACAGGGGAAGAGGAAAGAGACACATGGGAGGGGGAGGGGAAAAGAGACACAGGGGAGGCAGGGGAAGAGGCACAGGGGAGGGTAAAAGAGACACAGGGGAGGTGGAAAGAGACACAGGGGATGAAGAGGGTAGAAAAGACACAGGGGCGGGGCAACAGACACAGGGGAGGGAGAGGTGGGGAAGAGACACAGGGGAGGGAGAGGAGGAAAAAGACACAGGGGAGGGGGAAAAGACACAGGGGAGGGGGAAAGAGACACAGGGGAAGAGGAAAGAGACACATTGGAGGGAGAGGGGGGAAGAGACACATGGGAGGGAGAGGAGGAAGAGACACAGGGGAGGGGGGAACAAACACAGGGGAGGGGGGAACAGATACAGGGGAGGGAGAGGTGGGGAAGAGACACAGGTGTGGGAGGTAAAAGCAACACAGGGGTGTGAGAGGAGAGGGGAAGAGACAGGGGAGTGAGAGGAGGGGGGAGGAGACACAAGGGAGGGAAATGGGGGGAAAAGACACAAGGGAGGGGGGAAGAGACACGAGGGAGGGGGGAAGAGACAGAGGGGGAAATGGGGGGAAGAGATACAGAGGAGGATGGAAGAGACACAGGGGAGGGGGCATAAAACACAGGGGAGGGAGAGGGGGAAAGAGACACGGGGCAGGGGGAAAAGACGCATAATAAGGGAGTTTTTTTTTAAAACCCAGGGGGGAAGGAGACACAAGGGAGAGGGGAGGTGGGAAATGAGACACAAAGGAGGAAGTAGACAGGGGGAGAGACTCGCAATAAGCGCCAAAGGCGCTAATTGCGAAGCCCGTGATGACTGCCAAAGGTGCTCATCTCAAAGCCAATAAAGTAGAGGGTGGGAGAGGTAGAGGGGGAGGGCTCACAATGAGCACCGAAGGCGCTCATTGTTATGCCTGTGATGAGCGCCAAAGGCTCTCATTGCGAGACCCGTGATGAGATCTAAAGGCCCTCATCAGGAGGCCAGCAAAGTAGAGAGGGGAGAGGCTCCCATTGCGTGGCAAACAGCATTGCCAGGCTTCACTTTTGATTGCCTTCATTTTTGACGGGCAAGTCGCTAGTTAATAAATATATTACATTAAGTGACTGTTGCACAACTCAATGTGAGTTGAAAAAGAAGAAGAAAAGGGAAATATATTCGAGAACTATGTTCTCTCCATAATTGTGATCAAAAAATTGTGATTGTGAATATGCTGTCTCTGTGCCTTTACTATAGTGAACTGGTGTTGTATCTTATAAATAAATATATTTATATATATATATATATATATATATATATATATATATATATATATATGATGTTTTAAACTATAAATTCAAATTATTTACCTCGTAAAATAATATTATTAATTATTAAGAATATCTGTGTATATGATTAAATTCTAACAATTGTTATTTTTTTAAGTTTGATGGTTGTAACTGCTTATCATCCATTGTCTGCAATTTCCTTATATAATGGAACTACAAAAAAGGGATGATCCCTCTTCCCAAAAGAAAGGAAAGAAGGCACCATAAGAACGGAAAAAAAGAAAAAAAAGTGGCAAGGTCACAAACAAGTAAGTCTTATGATCAGACATAGCTTTTTAGCTATAGCTAAATTCAATTAACAGAATCATATTATTATGAAAAGCACCCATTGATAGATGATTAAAAAACGACAGGTAAGTATACAGGTAAGTGAATATAGAATATCCTTTTTGACCATTAACTGGTACACCTATTACAAAATATAGGAAAAATTAGCAATTATTCACATAGTTCAGAATTAACTTCTAAGTTGTCAATTGATTACTAAGAGATAATAAATAGGCACTAAATCTAAAGCCTTCATTCAGGCCTTCTGGTTTCTGGGCGTGCAGCTTGTGTATCCATTTACACTCTTATTTAGTAATATTTTATCAATGTCTCCTTTTCTGGGACCGAGTGTAGCTCGTTCAATGGCATAAAACTTAACTAAGTTGGTATTATTGTCATGATAGTTTTTCATATGCCTAGCCAGAGGTGTATCAAGTTCTTTCTTGATTGCATATACATGCTCACCTAGTCTACGTCTTATCTGTCTTCGGGTTTTTCCCACATAAATATTGTCACACACATATTGTGCTACATATATGACCCCTACTGTGTAACAGTTGTAGAATCCCATGATATGGAATTCCTCGCCTGTGCTGGGATGTACGACAGATTTTGAAGGTTTCAAAAATTCACAGAACTTACACCTCCCGCATCTATAACAACCATTTAATGGTTGGAGCCATGTGCTTTTGGTTTCTCTTTCATCAAAATAACTGTGAACAAGTCTGTCTTTTAAGTTGATCTTTCTCCGGTAAGTTATATTCACATTGGTCCGTATCAAGTGTAAGTAAATTCCAGTATTTAGTCAAAATATTTTTGAGCTCTGCAGAATTTTGGCTAAAGGTCGGAATACATCTTATTATCTTGCTCTCTTCAGTTTTTTAAATTTAAGAGTCCTTGATCAATCTAGTTCTATTGCGTTCCAGTGCACTCTTGTAAGCTTGTTTGAGACATCTTTTGGGGTACCCCTTGTTCTTGAATCTAATTTTACATTTTTGGACTTCCCTCTCTTGAATTCTTGTTCAGTACTGCAGTTTCTTCGAATTCTTAAGTACTGTCCCTTGGGAATCCCTCTTTTTTGAGTTTCATAATGCTGACTTGTCCAGTGTAGAAGACTGTTGGTGGCAGTATTTTTTCTGTAAGTTGTGGTATTAATGACTCCCTCAGAAATTTTTTTGATGACTCCATTCTCCCCCAAAGGTGAAATAATTCTATAATTTTAGTTAGCACAAATTCCAAAAGTTGTATTTGGAATTTTTTAAATTGTGTTTTATTACCACTTTGGGTTTGTAAATAATATTGAACAGCTCTTATGCCTTCCTTGTGTGGAATACTACTATATAGTGCTTCTACGTTAATCCCTATTAACAAAGCATCCTCTGGTACTGGGAGATGTTCCAGGGCCCTAAGTGTTTCACTTGTATCTCTTAAGTAAGAGGTTAAACTTGTGACAATGTTTTTTAAGATTATGGTCCAAAAACAGGCTACAGTTTTGTGAAATGTTGTCATTTCCAGAAACAATTGGTCTCCCTGGAATAGGTGTTACCCTCTTATGCACTTAGGGTAGTGCATAGAAGGTCAGTATAGTTGGTTTGTGGGGCATTAGGTATTTATGAGTATCCTTCTCAATAATACCATTTTGTAGAGCACTATCTAGTATAGATCTTAATTCCTTTATGTATTCAAGCATGGGGTTAGCCTGTAATGTCTCATAGGTAGTTTTGTCTTTTAAGATCTTTTCACACATCAATTTATAGTCCTCATTTTGCATGAGGACTATATTGCCTCTTTTATCAGCTGATTTTATTTGTATGGTTTTACATGATTCTAGCTCTTTTAAAGCTTGGTTTTCTTTTTTACTCAGATTAAACTGCTTTTTTTCTTTGCTTGCAGAAAGATTTTCTAATTCAGCAGTAACTTGTTGTCCAAACACATAGGGCCTCATTCAATTGCGATTTGGCCAATTGAATAGGGCTGTAAATAAGCACATAGCATCTTTTTTTTAAATAAGGTTTTAGTTAGTGAAAACCTTGCTTTTGGATAGATGTTTACTATCTAAAAACTTCTTTAAAAAAATATGTTATGGGCATTTTTGGAGCCCTATTCAATTGGCCAAATTTCAATTGAGTGAGGCCCATAGAGGTTACCATAATCTGCTTGGGGCGGGGGGGGGGGGGGGGCAAACTTGCTTTTCATCCTAAAAGTTTGTTGCTTTTCTCCTGTTTCAGTGTTATCTCCTTCATTGTCATCTAACAGAGACAATAATATGGTAACACGTTCTATATCATCTTCCTCCAACCCCTGATTTAGAATTGCACTATCTTTTTTATTTTTATAAAATTTGTGTAATGCCAATTTCCTTAGAAATAGATTCAGATCCTTGTTCTTGCACTGCACTGATCTGATCCCGTCCACCTAGCAGGCTGTTAACCCCCTTCTTCCCAGATCAAGCTCATCACAAGCACCAGAGACACAGCCCTGATCAGGAGCAGGATGGAGAGGCTCAGGTAACCAGAGTCCTTTCCTATTATTCTCATTAGGACCCATTGATTGAAGCAAGGGATAATAATATTTTACCACATACTCAGCAGCACTGCAGGAGATCTGTTACACCACATCTGAGCCCAGTGATAGGGCTCAGGTTACCTGAGCCTCTCCATCCTGCTCCTGCTCCGGATGTGTCCCGGGTGCTGTCCAGGCTCTTCCTCCCTTCTGTGTTCTTACCGCTGACACCACACTGTGCTGCGCTCCGGCTACTCTGTCCCCTCACACAGCCTCTATGTGCAGGCTCAGGGCTCAGTCTTCACTGCCCTCCAAAAGCACTGTGCGACCAAGTTTGAACAAGTTCACAAGTTACTGTGTATGCAGGGCATGGAGAAGCAAAGCACAGGGACACACGCAATGCACAGTGACACACAGGTCATAATAGAGGTCGAACTGCCGCAGCCCCATCTAGCGGGCAGATCCACTTTTGATGCTGATGCTGCATTTCTAACATGCAAGGTCCGGTGCTGGGGTGACATGTTGCCCTGGAGAGCCAAAGGGCCTGATGTGGCCCGCGGGCAGTACAATGCCCAGGTCTGCTCTAAATGGAAGAAGCCTGGATGAAAAAATACATAAGAGTGTGCCAGTGCAAAATTCAATCTAGATGCTGGGTAATTTACTGGTGGTTATCAGCCAAGAGTATTGGACCAATTATTAATGTAAGAAGAAAGTATTTTAAAGAAAACTTGACCCCTAATTGTCAAACATACTGGATGTATACTTCACTTTCTGAAAGAGACTTTAAACTCAATAATATCTATCAAAGGGGATAAGATCACATAGGAACATGATTTTGTTTTGATGAGAGATTGGTACCTAAAAAAATAATTTAAAAGAAATGGGCAACATATCCTTTAACTAGGTGAAATGTAAATTAAGGAAACATAACAGAAATCCCACTCTAAACTAAAACTGATAAAGGGGAAATTTGATCTAGTGGTTGCCTTTGTTAACTAACTTGTTGTCTAGAGCACTTGAGTAATTATTAATGTGTTATGAATGTATTTGAAAGAACTTGAGCTTCATTGGATCATTACACTGTAAAGATATGGTATGACAGGCAGCCCTATTAAATTTCAAGCCCGTAAGGGCAATGTGAGACCTGCAATGGCTGTGGGCTTGAAATTCGGCTGCGTTCCAGAGCTATTAAATTAGTACATGCTGCAAGTTACGGGCTTGAGAAGCAAACCCCTATACCATTTTTCAAACGTTGTTTGCACGCCCATGAACATGATCAAGTAGTCAAACCCGTAGTTAAGTCTGTCTGGCATTTTCTCTACTAACCGTGTTAGAAAGTTATAGAGGAATATATAAACATTGTTTTGCTTTGAACTGTGATTGGTCTAATGGTGAATATCTAGACTGAAGGGATAATATATGATATTTTAATTGTGAGCGCAGTATGCATGAATATCTATAGATTGAGAATTCCCTATTGAGAGAAACTTAAATATTTTGAACGACAAACCTGATTACTATAATTAACCCTATCAGTCTCATAAGGGTCTATACAGACGCTTATGGGACAATAATTAACCCCATTAGGCCAATAGGGGTCAATATAGACCAATATAGGATACTAATTAACCCCTATAATAACACCATAAGTGCCATAAGGGTCCTCCAGGACCCTCATGTGACAAAGTCTAAACACTATACTATTAACCATAACTATACCCCTTTAACCCTTTAACCCTAATTATACCCCATTAACCCTATCTGGACCCAATAACCTTAACTGTACCTATCTAACCTAAGTCCTATTTAACCCTAACTGGGCTTATCTAACCCTATCTAGTCCTATTTAAACTGGGACTATTTAACCCCTCTAGACCTATTTAACCCTAACTGGGCCTATCTAACACCATCACTTATGGGGGTCTCTACAGACCGTCCTAAGCCTCCATCTAACCCCATCACTTATGGGGGTCAGACAGATCCTAATAAGCCTCCGTCTAACCCTATCACAAATGGGGGTCATACAGACCCCCATAAGCCTTCATCTAACCCCTTCATTTATAGGGGACCTTACAGACCCCTGTAAGCCTATATTTAACCCAATCAGTCCCATAAGGATTTATGAAGAACCTCATGGGACAATTAGAACGCTAATATTAACCCCATAACTGCCATGAGGGTCCTCCAGGACACTCATTACACTAAGTACAAACACTACACTATTCCCCCCAATAAACCACTAAATCGAAACTAACACCCTCTACCCCAACCTATTAACACCTACACTATCTACCCCCTATTAAACTCCCCCACCCCACTAATTACACAAAATAAAAAAAGCTAAGTTACAAAAAATAAAAAAACATTACAAACGCCCACTACAAAAAAAAATTACACACCTGCAAAGAAAATACATACACATATATACATAACATTACAATACAGCAATATATACATTACAAATATATACTATTAACCCCCTAACTACAATACATTTCCCCATATCTACATAACGTAATATTCTAGCAAAATTTATATAGTGTCATTTATTTATCCATATACCATTATATTATAATAATAAGAGAATAATACTTTTCAAATTCTCTTTTATGTTTATATCAATACTTGTAATAACTTGCAATATAAGCCTTTGACATATAGATCAAACAATCTGCTTCATATGTCTTTTTGTATATGGATTTGATAGGTGGCTATATTAGCTTTATTTGTTAAAATACCTTATATTATATGGTCTCAGTGTAATTAAATTAGAGGATATTTCATATTTGGCTAATTGCAGCTTCAAAATATGAATAAGAGACTCATTTAATGTTTTTAACTGAGTAAATAGTTATTTTAAATAGGAGATACGATCCCCATGACAACTGGAGACTATAAAAGGGAAGTCCAGAAGTCATGGCGGTAACCCCTGAGGAAATTGAGAAACGTGCGTTGGGTTAGACGCAGCAACGTGAGACGCATGTTAGTGACGTCATTGCAAGGCGTCCTAACCGCGATCTCCACGCTAAGGGAGCTGTACAGAGTCTCAAGGACACAGTGATAGAAGAATCATTAGGAAATATAGCTAGAAACTTCCCTATGAATTACCCAGCTCCCCTCCTTTAAACAAGCTCTAATTATAAGAGGAAAAGGAGAATTATATAGATATTTCAGAGAAGCAAATGAGTAAGATAAGGCACTTCCGTAGTAGAATCTAAGCACTTGTATAATACACAGTAGAACATGAGTCATAAATAAACTGACTCTTATTAACACTTTAGATATTGTTTTAGCACTGGCACTTTAAGATAGCACTTTAAGATAGCACTAAACGAAGTACAAGCACCTTATATTCCGTTTGCCTCAAGAAAGAATCTCTATATCAATTCATGTTTGTTATTGCATTGACTAAATATTTTAATGTTTTTAAAAAAAAGTTATTAAAAGCTAAGTTTTATTAAAATTTTTGTCTTTAAATAATTGAGATCAATAGGTGTGCACTATAAAAGGGAACCTTTCTCTCTAAGTTTTCTAATATATGTTCTTGACCCTTAGTAGCACCCTATGGAGTGTTCATTACTATAACTGACACCTTGAGCCACCAAAGCCATTTTTTTCTAATAATAATAATATATGAACATAGTTCTATCTCTGGTGTAGCCCGGTGTAACTAATCAAAGAAAATATCTAAATATGTCGGGGGGGGTTATCCCAGAAATGGGACCCACTAGCATGGTCTAATGAGTACATCTATTTGCTCGCAAGCTAGCTTTAAAAAAATAAAAAAAAATAAAAAAAAAACAGAAAGTAATCAATTGGATATGTCAGACAGACAAACACTGCATAATTTGCAATACTTATTGGAAGAAAATGAATATGTAGAACTAACTGGTCCCTTTTCAAATTTCAAACCGAAAAGCAAATACACTCCTCCTCTTACTATGTGCCAATATAGAATTATTTGTCCAAAATGTGGTGAGAGATTTAGAGGAATTATCAATAAAGAAATCATCAGATTCAAATCTCTCACTAGGTGAAAGACAAGCCCTCAAAGATTTAAAGAGTCATCAAGACATAATAATTAAAAATGCTGATAAAGGAGGAAATCTGGTCATATTAAACAGAGATGATTATATCAATGAAAACTTAAGACTCCTTAATAACAGAGAATGTTATAATAAACTATCTAAGGATCCAACTGAACAATTCTTGATAGAATTAAATGTAATCTTGGATCAAGGACCGAATAACAAAACAATAACCAAACAAGTATGGGAATTTCTCAATATCAAAAAATGCTAAAATTGCCACATTCTATTCTATTCCAAAAATCCACAAAAATCCTTCTAATCCACCAGGTAGACCAATAGTATCTGGGATAGGTTGTATAACCAAAAATTCTAGTAAATATCTGGACTCTATTTTGAGAGAACATGTGGTGTCATTGACATCATATGTGAAAGATACGAAAGATGTGTTAAAGAAAATGAATGGATTAGCCATGAATAAAAACACTCTATTGGTATCATTGGATGTAGAATCCCTATATACCAATATTCAACATCAGAGAGGCCTACCAAAGAAAGGCAGCCTTTATGATAAACACAATGAGTTCATAATGAGACTACTAGAATATGTGTTGAAACACAATAATTTTGTTTTTTTTACAGAATTATTACCACCAAACCCAAGGTACAGCTATGGTGACAGCATGTGCCCCCACTTATGCAAATTTATACCTAGGATGATGGGAAGAACAAATAGTGTTTAATGAAAATATGGACAACTATACTAAGGATGTGGAATTATGGATTCGCTATATAGATGATTTGTTGATCCTATGGAATGGTACTCAACAACATTTGCAGAACTTTCTAAGTAAACTAGGGACTTGCCCGTCAAAAAATTATGGCAATGAGATGTGTATGTTTGGAAAGTTGTTTAGTTATTAATATACGTTTTTGACACTTGTAAGATTTTAGTTATGATGAAATAAGTAGTATTGTGATATTAAACATAATTATTTTTGTAAAATGTTCTTTTGGTCAACAGTATCTGTTAAAGTTTGTATTAAAAGTATTAACATTTGAATGTAAGAACAGTTGAACTTTAAATTAATCAGTATTGCAAACTTGAGGTAATGTTTTTTTAACATGCAAGTTCTATCTGAACAATTGTTAACTTAAATATACATTGAATCCAGAGGAAGGCAAACAGTAAAAACCCTCCTTGAAACGTAGCGAATTGTATCAGAGAGGGAAAAAAGTTAATTCCTTCCTGACCCCATGAACTGGTGATCAGATTACTCCCTGGATTAATGTTCAACATAAAAGACAACATTTACATTGTGACTTAAAACGTGGTTGAGCTGTTAACATGAACTTTGTAATATGTCTAACTAAGGAACTTGAAAGTATATTTTTTGAAACTTGAACTTTCTTATCTGTCTAAGTAAGGAACTTGAAAACATTTTTTTTAAACTTGTAACATTAGAAACAGTAACATAGTTAATTAACATTTTAACATAATTTGTAAAAATAATGCAAGGCAAGTGTTTTGTGAGGCTAATCATCCATAAACAGTACTTCCATTAATTATGACTGAATTGTTTATTGATTTGTATTTTTCAATGGTTGACCTTTGTTTATTGCTGTGTCTTAAAACGTGGTTAAGCTGTTAACATGAACTTTGTAATATATCTAAGTAAGAAATTTGAAAGTATATTTTTTGAAACTTGAACTTTCTTATCTGTCTAAGTAAGGAACTTGAAAAAAAAATATTCAAACTTGTAACATTATAAACAGTAACATAGTTCATTAAGATTTTAAGATAATTTTGTATTAAAACTATTAACATTTGAATGTAAAAACAGTTGAACTTTAAATTAATCAGTATTGTAAACTTGAGGTAATGTTTTTTTAACATGCAAGTTCTATCTCAAGAATTGTTAACTTAAATATACATTGAATCCAGAGGAAGGCAAACAGTAAAAACCCTCCTTGAAACGTAGCAAATTGTATCAGAGAGGGGAAAAAATTAATTCCTTCCTGACCCCATTAACTGGCGATCAGATTACTCCCTGGATTAATGTTTAACATAAAAGACAACATTTACATTGTGACTTAAAACGTGGTTGAGCTCTTAACATGAACTTTGTAATATGTCTAAGTAAGGAGCTTGAGAGTATATTTTTTGAAACTTCAACTGTCTTATCTGTCTAAGTAAGAAACTTGAAAATATTGTTTGCAAACTTGTAACATTAGAAACAGTAACATAGTTGTAACGGAGTTGGAACACGAATCCAATATCTCCGCTGGTATACGGTAACATATCCAAGAAGCACTACAGTCTCACCATCCCCAACCTCCCAAATTGGACGACACTCAATTGGTAGTCAAATAATACTGTCTTTATTTTGTTGTGCAGAGATATATATACACATCTCTTCCCACAGGCAATACACATCCCCCATAGTTAGCCACACAATACACATAGAGGTACAATAGGTGGGTCACACCTCCCTGAGGCTACCTGGCAACTTTGATACAATCAGACATTGATTAGATCATCCTTCCCTTTGTTCTTATGTCTTATAATGAAAACACTTTATACAATAGACTTCCTTATCTTATGAGGAGTCTCTGTAATAGGATTATCTATTAGCCTAGTAGCTGTAATATTCTGAGCCAATATATTCTGTTGAACATAAAACAACATATCTACAGTACAGAAATGTGATCATATTTTAACCCTAACCATAAAACAGGGTAAAACAGTGATGGGTTCCGTTACACACCTCCCCCGTGACCATAAGCCTGCATACACGGTCTGATCCCAACGGATCGGCCTGGGGATGTCTGGACAAAAGTATTTGTTGGTCAATTCTCTAGTTTGACAACCCATCAGCATTACTGCAATTCACCTTTACTCACATTTCAAGAACAAAACAAACGCACACTTCATACAGCATTCCCAGCAATAAACATTTCAAGGAGAGGGAAAATACATTTTACAAACTGGTTTTACAGAGGCCTCTGTACTGGAGACAATGGGGAAAGTAATCCAATTATCCAGGGATAGAGGCAGACTCCATTGAGCACATGGTTGCAAAAAAACATAAACCACTTAATAAATACATAAAGTCACCTTTTACACATAACACACAGTTCAATTGCTATGAAGCTAAAGTCTTTCCGCTAGTCTTTCATTATATGAATGGGCTCCATGGCATAGCTATCTGGGGTATCACCTCTCCCACAGGGCAAGTACCGAATGACCCCCCTGTATTTAAAGGGCCAAATGAGTGACATACACTCTGGTATGGCCGAATACTGTTTTTAAAGGGCAATATGTCCCAGGGCCATAGTCGCAGGGCAGGAGGCTGGCAAAGTGGCAAAGGGCACTTTGTCACACATCTACCCTTTGGGGGAATGTCTAACCAGGCACCTGGATATTTCCCTGTGGTGATGGGGCAACACGCTGAGGGGACTTGAGGGGCAGAGGCCAGCGGCACTCTGCCCTGATGCCAGCTTTTCTGCTGGTATAACCTGCAGGACATCCTGCTCTGTACAAGGGACAAAGGGGGGGGCAGAGGCCGACTGCACTCTGCCCCGCTGTCAGCCCTTCTGCTGGGGTACTTGGGACATATTCCGGCTCAGTAGCCAGGGAAAGGTGGGGGTCAGTGGGGGTTAACATTTCCTCTGTTAACCCTGGGGCCACATTAGGAGTTAGCTGGGGAGGGGAATTTGTACTTACCCCCTCCTCCGGTTGTCCCAGTGAGGGTAGTTGGGGATCTGGACAGGCTGTCCAGCATCCCGGTAGGTCAGGCACAGAGACCACGGTCCCATCTGCGCCGTCTGGGAGATTGGTGTCTCCCCTTGTTAGGGTAAGTTGGCGCTGGGGAGAGAGGGCGACACCTTCAGCTCCCTGGGGTTCACACTGCTGCTTGGGGGGAAGGACGACACCTTCGGCCCCCTGGGGTACACTCTGTCGCTGGGGAGGAAGGACGGCACCTTCTGCTCCCTGGGGTACACCCTGCCGCTGGGGAAGAAGGACGGCACTTTCTGCTCCCTGGGGTACACACTGCCACTGGGGGGGAAGGATGACACCTTCTGCTCCCTGGGATACACACTGCCGCTGGGGGGGGAAGGATGACACCTTCGGCCCCCTGGGGTACACACTGCCGCTGGGAAAGGAGGACGACACCTTCAGCTCCCTGGGGTACACACTGCCGCTGGGGAGGGAGGACGGCACCTTCTGCTCCCTGGGATACACACTGCCGCTGGGGGTGGGAGGACGACACCTTCGGCCCCCTGAGGTACACACTGCCGCTGGGGATGAAGGACGGCACCTTCTGTTCCCTGGGGTAAACACTGCCGCTGGGGAGGAAGGACGGCACCTTCTGCTCCCTGGGATACACACTGTCGCTGGGGGGGAAGGACGACACCTTCGGCCCCCTGGGGTACACACTGCTGCTGGGGAGGGGAATTAGTTGGAGTATTCCACGTGGAGCGGTTTCTGTTTCTGGGACAGTCTCTCTGCATGTGGCCCTGCTGGTTACAGGTGTGGCACCTAATGTACCGTGGAGGGGTTTGGTAGTTCCCACCACCTGGACGCAGTGCTGGGGGGGGGGGTTAATGGTGGGAGGTGGGTTAGCAGCTCCCAAGATGAGCCGCTCCCGTGCTCGCTGCTTTTCCATTATATATTTGTGGCCATCTGTCATTAACCATTCCAAGGTTATTATGGGAATCGTACCTGGGAAAAAGGCCAGTCTGCTTTGCAGTTCTCTTCCAAACTCAGTCTGTGTGATGTCCGTAAGAGGTGCTGTAGCCGCTGCCCAGTCTCCCTCCCTGAGTTCCTTTCTGTCTGCATCCCTGTAGTCCGCGGCCGCCTCCTCCTCCTCATCATGGAACGCTGTACGAAAACTAGCCGGTTTCATTCTGCTGTAGCTAGGGACGCTGTACGGATACTAGCGTTGCCCTCAATTTGTAACTCCACGGAATGGTGTCTCCTGTAGCTGTCCTTCTGACCGTGGGAACAATTCCGCCACTTGCCACCAAATGTAACGGAGTTGGAACCCGAATCCAATATCTCCGCTGGTATACGGTAAAATATCCAAGAAGCACTACAGTCTCACCATCCCCAACCTCCCATATTGGACGACACTCAATTGGGAGTCAAATAATACTGTCTTTATTTTGTTGTGCAGAGATATATATACACATCTCTTCCCACAGGCAATACACATCCCCCATAGTTAGCCACACAATACACATAGAGGGACAATAGGTGGGTCACACCTCCCTGATGCTACCTGGCAACTTTGATACAATCAGACATTGATTAGATCATCCTTCCCTTTGTTCTTATGTCTTATAATGAAAACACTTTATACAATAGACTTCCTTATCTTATGAGGAGTCTCTGTAATAGGATTATCTATTAGCCTAGAAGCTGTAATATTCTGAGCCAATATATTCTGTAGAACATAAAACAACATATCTACAGTACAGAAATGTGATCATATTTTAACCATAACCATAAAACAGGGTAAAACAGTGATGGGTTCCGTTACAATAGTTAATTAACATTTTAACATAATTTGTGAAAATAATGCAAGGCAAGTGTTTTGTGAGGTGAATCATCCATAAACAGTACTTCCATTAATTATGACTGAATTGTTTATTGATTTGTATTTTTCAATGGTTGACCTTTGTTTATTGCTGTGACTTAAAACGTGGTTGACCTCTTAACATGAACTTTGTAATATATCTAAGTAAGAAACTTGAAAGTATATTTTTTGAAACTTGAACATTTCTTATCTGTGTAAGTAAGGAACTTGAATTTTTTTTTCAAACTTGGAACATTATAAGCAGTAACATAATTAAGATTTTAACATAATTTTGTATTAAAAGTATTAACATTTGAATGTAAAAACAGTTGAACTTAATCAGTATTGTAAACTTGAGGTAATGTTTTTTTAACATGCAAGTTCTATCTGAAGAATTGTTAACTTAAATATACATTGAATCCAATAAACAGTATACTTCCATTAATTATGATTGAATTGTTTATTGATTTGTATTTTTCAATGGTTGACCTTTGTTTGTTGCTGTGATTTAAAACGTGGTTGACCTCTTAACATGAACTTTGTAATATGTCTAATTAAGAAACTTGAAAGTATATTTTTTAAAACTTGAACTTTCTTATCTCTCTAAGTAAGGAACTTGACAAAAATGTTTTCAAACTTGTAACATTAGAAACAGTGACATAGTTAATTAACATTTTAACATAATTTGTGAAAATAATGCAAGGCAAGTGTTTTGTGAGGCTAATGATATATAAACAGTACTTCCATTAATTATGACTGAATTGTTTATTCATTTGTATTTTTGAATGGTTGACCTTTGTTTCTTGCTATAGTAATTGTTTTAAATCGCACATATAGTGTGGTCTCTGGAAAAGTGGTTCTCTAAAAAGAGAACGCAAGAACTTAAACTTGTTGCACGCTGTTTAAGCACTGTTCTGTATGTGTTTGACAATTTAATGTAGTTTAACAGGAAAATATTGTTTTTGTAAATGTAATTTATGTTGTGTAATAATGACATTTTGATGGCAACGGACATTTATGTGTATTTGTTTTAAAAATGTGGTGGTTATATTGTGTTTTTTTATATTTTTGCATTTGCTTTTAAATTTGTTTTACATGGCTTTTATTTCTTTAATGAAAAGTTAAAGTACTTCATAGTAGACAATGTTTTTAGTAAAAATACGTCCATCTTCTAATAAATCACCTTGATTTTCATTCTTTTCAATGTAAACTTTAATAGCCTGTGGATTTTTGCACCGTGATAACGCAACGTACAATTGGCCATGTGCAAATACTGGTTCTTGTAAGAAAATACCCACAGATTTGAACGTTTGTCCTTGTGATTTATTAATGGTCATGGCAAATGCCATAATGATGGGAAATTGTCTTCTTTGAAGTATAAAAGGGAGACTACTTTCACTTGGTGCTAAATCTATTCTTGGTATGAAAACTCTCTCTCCTTTATGGGTACCAGTTAAAATTGCAGCATCTATGAAATGGTCCTTTAATTGTTGAACAATTAATCTTGTCCCATTGCATAGGCCTTTTTTGGGGTTCATATTTCGCAGTAACATGACAATTGCACCTTTCTTTAGCTGCAAAATATGTAGTGGCATCCAGAAGGAGTTAGTGAGTTTATGAATTCAGTGGAAAAGTTAGCCTGACTTTCATTGTCATCAGCAATTACAGAATCAGCACTGTGATAATTTCTTTGTGGTGCATTAATTATTTTTAAGATTTCATTATTGAGGATTAATGCATCCTTATTTTTACACGTTAGTATGACTTGGTTGGCAAGCTCTGAATATTCCTGGTTATTTATGCTACCTTCAAATATAGCCGATATAATATCTTGGTGACAAATCATATGAGGTGGGATCTGCACAGGGTCGTCAGGTAAATGTGGTATTTTTTCTGTTCTGCCTTCTCCAATTTTAATAAGCCAATCATTGAAATCAGTTTGGCCTTCTGATCTCATGTTTTGTTGCAGTTGAAGATGGGTAAAATGTTTCCATAGTGTGCTTGACTTTATACAGGTTTCGATAATGTCAATTAGATTTCCATGTACAACGATAGGTAATGTTTGTCTAAAATCGCCACCTAACAACATTACCTTTCCACCAAATGGAAAAGTATTATCCATGACTTCACGAAGCAAACGGCAATACATTGGAGGGCATAGCATGACATCATTGTGGCCTCATCTATTATAATTAATTTACTTTTTTCAATTTTTTTGCTTGTGATGTCATGAGAATATCTGACACAGAGGTTTCTAAAATAGGCACTGGCAGTTTAAAGCCACTATGTACAGTTCTTCCTCCTTCTAACAAAAGTGCAGCAATTCCAGTAGTGGCAAACGGCAGTGCTATTTGACCTTGTGCTCGTACAGAACTCATTAATAAATTATATAGATAAGTTTTTCCTGATCTGCCAGGTCCATCAAGATAGAAATAACGCTCTGTGACCATGTCATCATCTATTGCATTTTTAACAGCATTAAATGCTTGCAATTGTAACGTATTTAAAGTTGCAAGTAGAGATGTCGCGAATAGTTCGCCGGCGGATTGTTCCCGGCGAACATAGCATGTTCGCGTTCGCGGCGAACAGCGAACATATGCGAGATTCGACCCGCCCCCAATACTTTATCATTGAGCAATCTTTGACCCTGCATGTCACAGTCAGCAGACACATTCCAGCCAATCAGCAGCATACAATCCCTTCCAGAGCCATCTACCTCATGGACAGCAGCCCTTTTGGAATCATAACTAACTTGCAGTCTTACAGAGAGGAGTGAGAGTGTAGGTGATGCTGATTGAATAGGTAAATCAATAGCTAGGCAAGTTTATTCAGTGTCCAGTGCAGTGCTGAAGGATTCATCAGATCTCTGCTGTAAACACAGCACCCCAAAAAGCCCTTTTTAGGGCTATAACATCATTTTTTTTTCTTTGTTTTTTTTCTGTGTAATCTAATCATTTGCCTGTCTCCCTGCTAGCCCCTGCTTGCAAGTGTGTGTCAGCCTCACAGCTTATACTGTGTGTGCACAACGCATACAATATAATATTGTTTACTAGTTGTCTATTTTTTAAAAACCCAAACTTTTATTTTCTTAAATCTAAGTGCATTTGCCTGACCGTCAATCAAAGTTCATTTGCTTGACCGCTACCCATAGTGTGTGTCTTGCTTACAAGTACTGTGCCAAGTTCAACCAATCCAATCTATTTGGGGTACCAACAGTCCACATTTAAAAAACCCAAACTTTTATTTTCTTAAATCTAAGTGCATTTGACTGACCGTCAATCAAAGTTCATTTGCTTGACCGCTACCCATAGTGTGTGTGTCTTGCTTACAAGTACTGTGCAAAGTTCAACCAATCCAATCTATTTAGGGTACCAACAGTCCACATTTAAAAAACCCAAACTTTTATTTTCTTAAATCTAAGTGCATTTGCCTGACCGTCAATCAAAGTTTATTTGCTTGACCGCTAACCAGAGTGTGTGTCTTGCTTACAAGTACTGTGCCAAGTTCAACCAATCCAATCTATTTGGGGTACCAACAGTCCACATTTAAAAAACCCAAACTTTTATTTTCTTAAATCTAAGTGCATTTGACTGACCGTCAATCAAAGTTCATTTGCTTGACCGCTACCCATAGTGTGTGTGTCTTGCTTTCAAGTACTGTGCTAGAGAGCATGTTGTGTGCATGCTTGAGCTCCAAACAAAAGGCTTTTTAGGGTCTTAGTCCCTCAAATACAAGTTTTATTTTAACACCTTTTTGTTAATAAGCACTTTGTGCACGGTGTTGTTAATTTTTGGGAGTTTTTGTGGTTTTTTTCTTAGTTTAATTTAAGTTTTAGTTTTCTGGGGGTCAGACTCAACTCTCTATCCCAGGAGAGTGAGCTGTCTCCTGGATACTTTGCCACACCCCTCCCTTAGCACTACACCTTCACTCCTGGAGCTTTGTTACTTTGACTTTTTTTCTTTTAAAAAGTTTATTAGGTTTTGTTGAAGTTTTGTTTGTTTGGTGTTGGGTTTTATGTTTTGGGGGAGAGAAGAAAAGTAACATCTTTGTAGGCAGTGGGGGGGGAAAACAATTAGATTTTTTGTTGTTAAGGCTTTTTTTTTTAACATCTGACACAGAGACACAGAGGGGTTAAAAAGCCTCTGTGTTCTCTGTGTTGTTGCAATTAGTAACACCTTGCAACAGGCCATTAACCCTTCCACTGCCAAACATCATCTCTCTCTCTCCCTTAGTTTTTTTGTCTCCCTTAGTTTTGTCTTTTTGTTTCTTTTTCACACTTTTATATTTTTAAAAAAAAAAGAAAACAGTAGAAAATCATAAAACAAAAAATAAAAATAAATAAAACAAATAAACTAAAAAAAAAAAGGGTCTAAACATGAGGGATAAGACCATTAAGAAGCCTCAGGGGTCAAAAGGGGGAATAATGGCCCCTGAAAATCCTAGCTGCAGCACTGCACAGCATAGGCCCCAGGCAGATAAGGCAGCCCCAGCTCCTGGTGGTTCTGCCAGCAGACCTACCCCTGTGGCTAATACCTGGTCACAGGTGGTTTCTGCTGGCCCCAGTAATACCACCGCTGGGGCTGAGGGGCAGACCACCAGGAAGCATGGGGTTAAATGTCAGATGTCTGGGGTCTACAGCATTGATATCTATCTGCGTGCTGCAGCTAATGTCATCAGCCCCTCTGTTATAGTAGCAGCCAGCAAAATGTACGGGAAAGCAGTTTTTTTTACCCGTACTCTGGCTGCTGCACACATTCTTATACAGAGAGGCATCACAGTGGGTGGATTATATGTCCCAATAGAACCCCTGGAAGGGTTGGGCACAAAAGTAACACTCTCTAATGTGCCCCCCTTCCTACCAGACTCCCTCCTGCGCCCCCACCTGCTAACCCTAGGGGAAGTAAAAACACCATTTATTAAAATTCCCCTGGGGTGCAGAGAGAGAGCACTTCGTCATGTGCTCTCTTTCAAGAGGCAGGTACAAATGTGCCTGCCTCAGGGCGCAGAAAACATAGAGGGGTCTTTTGGGGTTCCATTTGAGGGGGTGCTGTACAGGATTTTTTACAGCACTACGGAGGTGCAGTGCTATCATTGCAAGGGGTTGGGGCATACACGTAGGAATTGCCCTAATGTAAAGCATCATGCCCCAGCCCCAGCAAATGGCACCTCCGTCAGTACGGCACCCATCCCCGCTGAGCCCATAACAGCGGGGACCTCAAGGGTCATAGCCCCCCCACAGAGCTCAGGCAAGGAGGCCGTTCCTCAAGCCACCACCACGGCCTCCAAACCCCCTTCTTCCCCAAAAAAGCCATCTGTGTCTGTGGTCTCCAGCAAGACTGCAGACACGGGGAAAAAGGGGAAGAATGTCACCGGTCCTCCCAGTGTCACAGCTGAATCTCCCAAGTCCCAATCTGCCCCCACCATAATTACATCAGTTAGTGTGGGGGCACAGTGTAAGCAGAGGGATAATAAGCCCTCTGCAGGGGAGGCAGCTAGTGGCAGCTCCTCTTCCAGGAGTGACGTCCCCAGGAAGAGGAAGCATAAAACCAACAGGGAGGTTGCTGATAAGTGGGAAGTGCTCTATAGTGGAGCACCTCCCTCTAAAAGCAAGAAGAGGAACAAAACATCTCCTCCTCATCCGGTGACATTGTCTGGCCCGGTTATTAAGCTCAGCCAGCCGGTGCCAGACCACACATCTCTCTCTCCAGACCCTATAGGGGTTAATGTGGAAAAGGGTCTGGAGGAAAAGCAGGGGCAAGAGGGTCTCCCAAGTGAGGCAGGGGTAGACAAGAAAGATCAGGTTCTGCCTCTGGCCTTTGAGGGGGGTCCCAACAAAGCCCCTGCTGAATGGGTAGTCAGTGTCCCTGAGGTGCTGAGCTTCAAGGGCACCAGTCAGTCTCCTCCTCCAGTGTCACTCTCTAGTGACGTACCTCTGGCTTTGTTAGAGCCCCAGGCCGAGTCACTACTGGAGGGGGGGAATATAGGCATGACCCCCATTCAGGACCCCATGGATTTGTCTGTCAGGGGGGATGTGGCACAAGGGGAAGTGGAAATAGGGGAGGGTGATAAAACAGGTTTTCCTGTTAACATCATGGGAGAGCCTGTCTACCCTCCTCAGCCGTCCACTGACCCTAACATCGGTGCCATCCAAGCTGAGCAAGCAGCGGTGGAACTGGCAGAGGAGGCATATAAAGCCTCCAAGGCTTCCATTAAGGAAGCCATGCCAGCCACTGCTGTCCAGCCAGCTACCCCTGAATGCACTCCTGAAGCTACAGGGGTGCAGCAGCAATCCAAGGGTCCATTATTTACCTTGAAGGGTGCTAAAGGGACTCCTTCTGTATCATCTAAGAGGGGGTCCCTGAGAATAAAGCTGAGGAAACTGACTCCAGCCGGGGAGGATGGAGTAAAAGCCCTCAGCCAAGAGGAGCCCAGGGGTGACCCACTAGAAGGAACATCAGATTCTGGGTGGGTTATCCCTGTCAAGGAAATAGATCTATTCCTTGAGAGCACCCTTCATGGACAAAAGAAAAGGAAGGTGCGGCTGGCCTTGGAGAGGTGGAAGAATATGTCGTTTATTTTCCACTCTCTCCAGCAATATCTAGTGGTCAGCACTAGGGCCAAGAATTCTGGGACTGCGGAGCATCTCCGCGTCCGGAAATTCTATAAAATGTGCGTGTCCTATCAGCAGTCTCAAGGGTCTGAGGAACGCACAATTCCTGACACGCAGTAATGGCTTTGCACATCAGCACGCTAAATACCAATGGCTGTCATGACAGTTTCCGCAGGTTCCAGGTACTCTCCTATTTATATCAGGGAGGGTACTCTGTGAGCTTCCTGCAGGAAACTCACACCACTCCAGAGGCTGAGGCCTCGTGGCAACTGGAGTGGAGAGGCAGGGTCTTCTTCAGCCACTTCACATCGGCGTCATGTGGAGTGGTGACCCTGTTCTCAGAGTCTTTTCAGCCAGAGCTGCTGCTTGTGAAAGCTGTTATCCCAGGCCGTCTAATCCACCTCCGGGTCCGAGAGCAGGGAAGCATCATTGACCTAGTTGATATATATGCCCCTGCTGGAGGGCCCGAGAGAGTGAGGTTCCTCGCCAGACTGTCCCAGTTTTTGGAGACGGTTGACGCAGATGAGTGTTTGGTACTCGGGGGTGATTTCAACTGCACCCTCGACGCTCTGGACCGGAATAGTCCAGAGCCGTACCCGCCTTCTGCGTCAGGCCTGCGGAGATCATCGCCCGCTTCTCCCTGGAGGACATCTGGCTAGAGCAGAACCCAGGGGCATCAGACGGTTTCACCTACGTCAGGGTGAGAGCCGGTCTGGTGTCCCACTCCCGGATCGAAAGACTATATATATCTAGTCACTATATGTCGGTTCTTGTGCCATTAGGCTGGCTCCGTTCACAGACCACAACTGTGTGTCTGTGACGGTGGCGCTAACGCCAACAATGCTTTGTTGAAGGACCAGGGGCTCGTGACATTGATCCGGGAGTTCTGGATGGACTGGAGGGGTTGCAAGGGGGACTTTGCCACGTTACAACTGCGGTGGGACGTGGGCAAGGTTCATTTGCGACTTCTGTGTCAGGAATATACCAAGGGTGTGAGTGGGCAGCGCGAAGCTGAGTTGGAGTCACTCCGGGGGGAGGTACTCCATCTGGAGCAGAGGCTGTTCAGTTGTAGGGACCAATCCCTGCAGAGCGAGTATGTAGAGTGGAAAGGTGTCCTCTGTGACCTGGAACGACACCAGGCCAAGGGGGCATATGTGCGCAACCGCATGGGTTTTCTCAAAGATCTAGACCGCGGCTCGCGCCTCTTCTACTCACTGGAGAAAAAGGGGGGTAACAGTAGGCACATCACCTGTCTTCTAGATGAAGACGGTGCCCCCCTTACAGATCCGGAGAGTATCCGGGACAGAGCCCGGAACTTTTATAAAGATCTTTACTCTCCGGATCCCATTTCTCCAGACGCCTGCAGGGTGCTATGGGAGGGGCTCCCCACAGTCAGTGAAGGTGTAAGAGAGCGGCTTGATATACCACTATCTTTTCAAGAGCTCTTTGAAGCCCTCAAAGCGTACGGCTTTGGCCCACAGTTTGTAAGAACGCTGTACGCCTCTGTAGAGTGTTTACTTAAAATCAATTGCTCCCTAACAGCACCTTTGGTATTTGGACGAGGGGTGCGTCAAGGATGTCCCTTGTCTGGACAGTTATATGCACTGGCCATCGAGCCTTTCCTCTGCCTACTGAGGAAAAGGCTCACAGGGCTGGTGCTAAAAGATCCAGACATGCAGATTGTCCTTTCAGCTTATGCTGATGATGTGCTCCTCGTGGCCCAGGATCCAGTTGATCTTGAGCTGGCAAAACAGTGCCAGGAGGTATATTCAGCTGCCTCCTCCGCTCAGATCAACTGGTCCAAATGCACAGGCCTTTTAGAGGGTAATTTACAGGTAGACTCTTTGCCTCCCACGTTTCGTGACATCACGTGGGAGGCAGATGTCATTAAATATCTGGGGGTCTACCTGTCCGCTGCAGACGCTTCCGTCCCAGACAACTGGAGGGAGTTAGAGGGCAGTGTCCTCTCTCGTCTGGGACGATGGAGGGGTCTAGCAAAAATGCTTTCCCTTAGGGGGCGGACTCTAGTGGTGAATCAGCTGGTGGCTTCTCAGATCTGGCACCGGCTGATTTGTCTGAGTCCGACCCCCGAGTTTGTCACCAATATCCAGAGGAATTTGTTAGATTTCCTCTGGATGGGAAGGCATTGGGTCTCTGCAGGGGTGGCAAGTCTGCCTTTGGTGGAGGGTGGACAGAGAATAGTTTGTGTGTGCTCCCAGTTGTCCACCTTCCGCCTTCAGTACCTGCAGAGATACCTATATGCAGATCCCTCTCTGCAGTGGTGCGCACTGGCATCCAGCTTTTATCGCCAGTTGCGCAACCTGGGGTATGACCGGCAATTATTTCTGATCAGGCCCGAGGGGTTTGGGAGAGACCTCTCGGTGTTGCCGGCATACTACCAGGAAACCCTCAAGGCCTGGAGCATGGTCTCCGTGACCAGGCAGGGCGTGCCTTTGGGGGATGAAATATTCACGGAGCCCCTGCTATTTAATCCAGCAGTGGGGGTTCCAATGTTACAGTCCCCCAGTATCATCCGCCGCCTTAGTCATGCAAGGATGACCCGAGTCGGGGATCTCCTGGAATATGGGCGTTCTGATTGGGTGTCACCCCAGGAGCTTGCGCTCCGTTTGGGATATGTGACGCCCAAAGTCTCAGGGCGCTTGCTCCAGGAGATTAGGGATGCCATCTCCCCCGACTCGCGTACCTTCCTTCGCGGGCATTTGCAGCCCGGAGTGCCACATGCACCTTTCAACACCCCTGCTCCGGCTGTTTGCATCGGACACAAGCCCCGTGTTTCGCCTCAGGCTCCTCCTGTCCCCAACCTCTCAAAGTTGAGGGAAATACCCTCGGCATGCTTTCGCGGCATGCCGAGGAAGAGCTTATATTCTCTTGTGCTCCATACAGTGCACTTCCTTGCCCTCGTGACCCGTCCCGATACCATCTGGAGGCGGGTCCTAGCAGCTAACAAGGGCAAGAAGCCCCGTTGGAGGGAACTTTATTCTGATTTAGTTCCACGACCTGACGGACTTGAGTTGGAGAGTGCTCCATGTTGCACTGAGCACGGTAGAGTACTTAGCTAAATTCACGGACTCTCCCTCCACTTGTCCATTCTGTGGCAAGGGAGAGTCCGTGTATCATATTTATTTTAGTTGCACCAGACTGCAGCCCCTCTTGTCACTCTTGAGGGGCCTCCTCCTGCAGTTCTGGCTGCTTTTCTTCCCTCACATTTTTATTTTTGGGCGCCCAGTGTTCCGGGGCAATAAGGTCAGGGACCTCCTCGTCAACCTGCTCCTGGCATTAGCCAAATTGGCTATATATAAGTCCAGGAAGCAGTGTTTGATAGGGGGGGTTCCCTTGTCACCTGAGGCCATGTTCCGGGTGCTGGTGCGCTCCCGTGTCCGGGCAGAGTACCACCTGGCTTTGTCCACTGGGGGAATGGATGAGTTTGTCACCCAGTGGGCTGTAGATGGTGTGCTCTGCTCGTTATCCCCCCATCCGGTTTCTTTTTCTCTCAACCTCCTACAATTATTTTTATTTAGTTTACAGAACATGTTTTCTCATAATTTTAAAATACACTGTGCCAAGTTCAACCAATCCAATCTATTTGGAGTACCAACAGTCCACATTTAAAAAAAAATGACAGGCAGAGGCAGGACACCCCGCAGAGGCCGTCGTAGTCGTGGTGCTGTGATTCCCTTTGGCCCTACAATAATGCCCAGTATTCAGAGGCCAGTTACCCTGAACTTGAAAAGTTCAGAGGACGTAGTTGACTGGCTAACACAGGACACCCAATCTTCTACAGCTTCCGCTTGGAACATTGACGCACCATCCTCCTCCAGCTTAGCTTCGGGCACCTCTCAAGTTACCACTCACCCGCCTGCCGCCACCACCAACACTAGTACCACAGCCAATTCAATTGATCAGTCAGAAGAGTTATTTACACATCAGTTTGAAGAAATGAGTGATGCGCAACCATTATTGCCAGAGAATGTAGATAAAAGGAATATGTCTCAGTCAGGCAGCATTACACACATGTACGTACGATGTGATGATGATGATGATGATGATGTACCCGGTGCTGCTTCCTTTGTTCAGTTGTCATATACAAATGAGGCGGGTGATGATGATGACGATGCATCCGTGGATGTCACCTGGGTGCCCGCTAGAAGAGAAGAAGAACAGGGGGAAAGTTCAGATGGGGAGACAGAGAGGAGGAGGAGACGATTTGGAAGTAGAGGGAGGTCATCGCAACAAGCTAGTGGCACAGTCAGACAGCATGCATCAGCACCCGGGGTCAGCCAGACAGCACGCCAATCAACGCATGCTGTTGCCACCACCAGAATGCCGTCACTGCCGAGCTCAGCAGTGTGGCATTTTTTTTGTGTGTCTGCCTCTGACAACAGCGATGCCATTTGTGCCAAAAGAAACTGAGTCGTGGGAAGTCCAACACCCACCTAGGTACAACTGCTTTGCGAAGGCACATGATGTCACATCACAAACGCCAATAGGATCAACACATGAGTACAAGCAGCACACAAACTCAAAGCCGCCATCCTCCTCCTGTTCCAGCATCTTTATCCACATCAACCACTGCTGTCCTCCTTGCCCCCTCTCAACTATCCACCACTCCGTCTCTCACCTCTTGCTGTTCCTGCCCATCTCCCCAAAGTCAGGTGTCTTTCAAGGACATGTTTGAGCGTAAGAAGCCAATGCCACAAAGTCACCCCCTTGCCCGGCGTCTGACAGCTGGCTTGTCTGAACTCTTGGCCCGCCAGCTTTTACCATACAAGCTGGTGGAGTCTGAGGCGTCTAAAAAGTTTTTAGCGATTGGGATACCGCAGTGGAAGGTACCCGGCTGAAATTTCTTTGCCCAAAAGGCAATCCCCAACCTGTACTCAATTGTGCAAAAGGAAGTAATGGCATCTCTGGCACACAGTGTTGGGGCAAGGGTCCATCTGACCACTGATACCTGGTGTGCTAAGCGTGGTCAGGTCAGGTATATCACCTACACTGCGCATTGGGTAAACCTGGTCACAGCTGCCAAGCATGGAATACGTGGCTCAAATTTGAAGTGGGAGGACCGACCAAGCATCTTTTTCCATCTCCCACTTCCAAAAATCCATGCCATATACACGTCCCCTGATAGTGGACGTAACAGGGATTACACCGATAGGAATATTACTACTTAACAGTACACACCTTATAATAACGCAGACAGAGGCAACGCGTAAAATCTTCCATGCTGTGCAGTGGAAGCCCCCAGACTCTGACCTATGTATAATCTTCCATGCTGGGCAGTGGAAGCCCCCAGACTCTGGGAGTCTGAAGAAGAGGAGTCAGAGGAGGAAGGTGGATTTGAGGAGGTGGAAGACCAAACACAGCAGGCGTCCCAGTGGGCTTGTTGTCACCTTTCGGGGACCCTTGGTGGCTGGGTGGAGGAAGAGACCTTCAATGACATCAGTGAGGACAAGGAACGGGACATGGCTAGCTTGGTATCTAACCTTGTGCAAATTGGGAGTTTGCTGTTGTGCAAAGGGACTGTTTGCGGTTGTTTGCGGTGCATTAAACGGGGAGATTGGTCTGTTACTGTGAAGCGGGTGTAACCTTTACACTACCTGATCGATACAACATCATACCTGATGTTTTAAAGCATGTTATTCCAAACAATTTAGGAATGTTAGGTGATTTATGCCCTTTAAAGCCTAAAACCAGACTCTGCATCAACTATGTAATTTTCCTTGGGAGTTTTGCCATGGATCCCCCTCCGGCATGCCACAGTCCAAGTGTTAGTCCCCTTGAAACAACTTTCCCATCACTATTGTGGCCAGAAAGAGTCCCTGTGGGTTTTGAAATTCGCCTGCCCATTGCAGTTCGCCGGGTTCGCCCGTTCGCGAACATTTGATGGAAGTTTGCGTCCGCTGTTCGCGAACCGAAAATTTGATGTTAGCGACATCACTAATTAAGAATAAAAGAAGTGCTCATTAGGGAGCAAGCTGTGTATATATATTGTGTATTTAACTACAACCCAATTGGAGAGTGCCAATATGGGAAATCTGATATTGTAAACCAAAAGTATTCCCAAGGAAGGGAAATTGTAATTTAATGTGAGTTTAAAGTCAGAAACCTAAATGGACTGCTACATTTACAGATAAGAACATGGGTAGTAAACCCAATCACACATCTTTATTAAATAAAACAAATATTCCTCTAACTGAGATAATAATAAAATGAGGAAACTTGTAAATTGACTAATTAATAGTCTCTTCATATGAAATGCGGACTTAAGGTGGTGGTACTTTATACTTAGATAAAGTAGTGGGTGTAGTTTGCATTTTATTCAACTGCAATTTTTGTAACTTGATAAGTTCTCAAATTAAAATTGGTACTAACACACTTCTGAAAATGCAATATTGGTGTAAAGTTAATAAAGCAAAGCAACTAAAGCTTAGATGTTACTGTAACAATGTCTGATTAGCTTTTGCATTAACAGAATGCATATATATTTCAATCTACATATATGGCAGTAATGGAAGGATGGTGCTTGTGTCTCTCTTATGTGATGTAAGGCAAACATTACTATAGGCTTATAAATGTAACCACAAGGATATATGTTTTCATTTATGGTGCTTGTATCTCTCTTGTATGCTGCAAGGTTGGCTTTAATATATGTGTATAGCTGTTATCACATATGTGTATTTTTCCATATACTGTATGTACATATACATGATATATATGAACATAATTGAAATATTCAATAACATTTTTCCTGAGGATGAGAATAACTATCCTAGCCAAATTTAACAAGTGTATCCATCCTTAAATCTAGGAATCTTACATATCACTCTGATTGGTGGGCTGCATATGTGTTTGTATATGCATTTGCTGCAAAGGCTCGACGAAGAATGAATAAAGATATTGACATGAGCCAATAACAAATAAGCTATTAATGCAAAGCAATGATCAAATCTAGAAAATGACAGCTCAACAGAATAGTAATTAAGTGAAGACAACAGGATGCCAGATAGATAGGAAAAGAAGGTCTGGGTCCACTTCGGTGGCAGAGGTGGGGACGTTGGCTAAGCCAGAGCCAGAGGTTAGTTTCAGTGTCAGGATCTGTTGCAGGAGGAAGAGGCAAGGAAAGGATTAGAGGGCCCGGGTTCAGCAGAGGACTTCAGGTTCATGTGATCGGTGGGGGTACTTGCTGGACCATCAACCACACCTGGGCCATGTGACCCCACTGGCCGATTACTCCCTCAGATAGACTCTCTACCTGGGCTCTGCATGGACCCAAAGTCCTTTTCTCCACGACTACTGACAACACTACTACCTCCTCCTCTCAGCAGCTTGACATGTTGACTCCCGCCACCACCAACCGCAGCCAGTCCACAGTCACAGCCATGCCCGGCCTGCAAGGATCTCTATCACCATGACCAACGTTTGAGGCCCCCGTGGGGGATATGCTGGTCCTAATACAGGAGTAAATAGATGCATGGGTTCCAGACCAGTGTCTCCTTTCACCAGGCCTCGGTGGGTCACAGCCAAAGGAGGCTCTATAGGGAGGTGAGAAGGCACAATGAGCAGATGGAGATGTACATAGCCTGGCTGCTACAGGTGATGCAGAACCAGAGTGCATTCACCCAGATGAGCATGGACATTATCCATCGTGCGTTGGTTCCCTGTACTCTTTCCTTCATCCCCCGGACACCTGCAGCCTGCCCTCTCCTTGCTCCCAGAGGGGAGGTGGATGGACTGAGGGGAGGGGGAACTCCTGAAGGGATTTAGAGGGGAGGGTCAAGGCCTGAGGGTAGGAGGAGGGGAGGAGGACGGCCTGAGGTGTTCCGTAGGGTAGGGAGGGCCTGAGGAAATCTGGAGGGGGACTGAGGGGTCCTGAAGAGGCCGAGTGGGGGGAGAGACAGAGAAGGGAAAGAGGGGGAAAAGAGACAGAGGAGGAAGAGAGGGGGCAAAGAGAGAATGGGGAAGGAAAGAGAGGGGGCGAAGAGAGACAGGAGAGGGGGAGAGGGGGAAAAAGAGAGGCAGGGGAGGGAGAGAGGGGGCGAAGAGAGATATGAGATGGAGATATGGGGCAAAGAGAGACAGGGGAGGGAGAGAGGGGGCAAAGAGAGATGGGGAGGGAGAGAGGGGGCAAAGAGAGACAGGTGAGAGAGAGAGGGGGCAAAGAGAGACATGTGAGAGATAGAGGAAACAAAGAGAGATAGGGGAGGAAGAGAAGAGACAAAGAGAGACAGGGGAGGGAGAGAGGAGGGAAAGAGAGACAGAAAATGGAGAGAAGGGGGAGAGAGTCAGGGGAATGGGAGAGAGACAGGAGAGGGAGGGGGCAAAGAGAGACAGGGGAGGCAGAGGGGGTGAAGAGAGACAGGGGAGGGGGAAAGAAAGACAGGGGAGGTAGAGGGGGCAGAAAGAGAGACAAGAGGGAGAGAAGGGGGTGAAAGACATGGGAGGGAGAGGAGTGGGAAGAGAGACACGGGACGGAGAGGAGGGAGGAAGAGAGACACAGGGGAGGGAGAGGAAGGGGAAGAGAGACACAGGGGAGGGAGAGGAAGGGGAAGAGACACACAGGGAAATGAGAGGAAGGGCAACGGAGACACAGTGGAGGGAGAGGAAGGGGGGAAGAGAGACACAGGGGAGGGTGAGGAGGGGGGGGACACAGTGGAGGGAGGTGAGAGGGAGGAGGGGAAGAGAAACAGGAGAGGGAGAAGGGGGAGAAAAGATACAGGGGAGGTAGATGGGGGTGATGAGACAGAGGGTGGGAGAGACATAGGGGAAGGGGAAAGAGAGACAGGGGAGGAAGTTGGGAGGAAGGAGAAACACGGGAGGGAGGGGGGAAAGAGACACAGAGGAGCGGGAGGGACACAGGGGAGAGACACAAGGGAGGGAGAGGGGGGCAAAGAGACACAGGAAAGGGAACCAAAGGTGCTCATTGTAAGGCACGAGATGAGGGCCGAAGGCACTGATCGCAAGGCCAGTAAAGTAGAGGAGGGAAAGGCTCCTAATGAGCGCCTACTGTCAAGTAGAGGGTGGAGAGGTAGGGGGGAGAGGCTTGCAATGAGTGCCAAAGGCGCTCATTGTGAGGCCTGTGATGAGCACCAAAGGCGCTCATCGTAAGTCCAGTAAAGTAGAGGGAGTAGAGGCTCGCAATGAGTGCCTACCATCAAGTAGAGGGTGGGAGAGGTAGAGGCTTGCAATGAGTGCCGAAGGCTGGAAGGAGGTACTTCCTAGGGATGCATATGCCTTTTTCTATGTAAATATAGAATACAAGCTGCATTCTAGGAACCTTCCTTCCTGGCTTGTCTGATATATACAAGGTAGTCAGCAACATACAGAACTGAGATGGCTAAGGCTGTGCACCCAGCACACTGAGCCAAGAGTTGTTGTTTTTTTCCAATAAACTTTATTCAGAAAGAGAGATTATAGGGAACAAAAAAGTGTGTGTGTGGGGAAGGATTTGTCTTTCAGCACAAAGACTGCTTCAATAAATTACAATTTGTAAAAAAAAATGTATATAAACTATATACTCACAAATGTTTTTTGCACTAAACATAAACCATTTTTTTAGAATCAAAGTCTTCATTATGAAGCTCCCTATATCTATCTATCTATCTATCTATCTATCTATCTATCTATCTATCTATCTACCTATTTATCTATCTATCTATCTATCTATCTATCTATCTATCTATCTATCTATCTAGATGCATAGTGCCTGGGGAAGAGACAGGCAATATGAAAGACAGAGTACAAGTCACACAGAGAGAATAAGAGAGTCACAGAGAACAATAAACAGAGAGAGAATAACAGACAGACTGAGACTACTCACCCAGTCCTGAACAGCTCTATCTAGCTATCACTGATCTTCATCTCCCAGTATGCACTGCATACTGCAATTTAGCAGTCCTAATTGGCTGGGGCAGTGTCAGGGATTAGCTGGGGTTTGCCTCAACGGGTCTCCACAGCTTTAGCTCCTCACAGTCATTCTGATTGGGTGATCCCTGAAAGGTCCCACAGCTTCAGCACCCTTTCAGTCTTTCTGTGTGTGCTTCAACTCGAGCTCTGGCAGCATTGTGCCCTGATCAGTAGTACAAAGCAAGTCACCAACAGGGGGAGATGTGATAGGGGGATAAGTCATTGTGTTTAACTGCTTGCTAAAGGATCCACCATTTAAAGTGACAGCAGCAGCAATCATTCTGGGAGGGCGGTTGCCCATTTGCCCCTATCATTAATTGTAGTTATTGCAAGTGATTTCTCATGACAGATACATAATGGTTAGCACTGCTTGTGGATAAAGTTCAGGTAAGTTGGTTTATTGCAGTATTTAGCACTGTACTATACATATAGATTTGTACAAATATATTTTTTCTCCTGCTTTGCCTATTTTAGCTTATGACAATCATTTTTGACATATTCATTTTCTGAACACACAGTATGTGTGTAATTGAATTGCATTACATAATCCAGGAGTTAATGCATCTGTTTAATGTGGGAGACAAAGAAACTATGTATCTGCTATGTACATTACTGGTTACTTCTTTTATTTGGAGTGTGAATGATGAGATATGCACCATTGTTATTATTATTATTATGCACTATTACCTATTCCTTTATGTTTTTTTCCAGCCTCTTGTCCTCTCATATCCACCTACACCACACACATGATAATAATGCATGGTCAGATATGTTTATGACTGTGCTCAGTGTATATAATAAACAATTATATTGTTATACAGTTATCAATGTCTATCATGGTTACTGATTTGGGACATCAACATACATAACAATTACTTAGACTTTTTTTTTAGGATAGAGGCCATTAACCTATATAGCGATCACTTGCATTTGATGAATGTAAACATATGTGTGAATGTCACTAAAGTTATGTTGATCAGTAATTGATGTTATTATGGATAAGTGTTTACACTTTCCATGTTAAATCTGATGTTAATGTCATACATTTTAACATCAATTCACATACTGGTGCACACAACACCAAGGATAGAATTGCTAGGGATATTTAATTTGCATTTTTTTAGGGTTTAATTTTGCAATACAGGGAACTGAATACGGCTCCATTTTCCTATTCATAAATGTAGAGGTCCAATTAGGTTCCCAACTATAAATTCACATTAAATTACAATTTCACTTACTCCCAAAGCACCACTTTTGTTTTACAATATCAGATTTCACATTTTGGCACTCCCCAACAGGTCGTCGTTTAATACACTATAGCTATACAGCTCACCATTACGATTCACTAATAAACACTTTTTTATTCTTAGTATCAATATCATTTTCAGTTCATTTTTCCATATGGTTTTCACAATGTGTTTAATGGGTCCGGGATTCCAGAATATTAAGGTCTTGTTATCTATATTGGTATCAATGTCCCATTGTTTATATAGTATTTTATCTCTGTTTAACATTTGCATGTCTTTATGTTTATATATAAACAGAGTTTAAAACTAATTAAAAATATACTTATTAGTGTATTAAACTATTATATTTTTCAATGGCATCATGTTAATAGACTAAATCCTCTTGGGCAATCACCCATTTCTTCATTTGGATCTCAGTAACCATTAAAATCATCTAGTATATATTGAAGTATATATTGAACTATCCCATATATAGTTGTCAGCAAGCTTGCGTAGCGAGCCCGCCGCAAAGCGAGGGCCGCAGTTGCTGGCAAGGATCGCCAAAGGCGCTCTTTGCGCTGATGGAGATGAGCGCCGTAGGAGCTCATCCCTACAACCCCTTACGACTTTCCGACCACAAATGCGGACCCTCATTTGAGGAGGTAGAGGCTCCCACGTCAGCTGCAATGAGCCACAGGCTCATTGCAGGCCGCAGATGCGGAGGTGGAGGCTTTACGCCGCCTCACAATCGGGACTTGGAAAAAAAAACATAAACACGCAATGACTAACTACGGACTAACACAAAAAATACGACCTTAAGGGACAACCTGCGCACAGCGGCAAAGATTTAAAAAACACAAAAATACACACAAAAATAAAATAAAAACAAAACGCACACCAAAGGGGGCACCCAGGACCTTTGCAACACTGCTTAAACCTCGAATTCTGGCAAATTTAAAAAGTTTACACACTTGAAAATCCCCTAAGCGAGATAAAAAACACCCCCTAAAGCCGATAAATTCCACAAAGCAAATACAGCTTTTACAAAAACCCGTACGACCTGCAACATACACCATTAGCAAGTACGCTTCGTCATACAAACCCGCCTACCACATACACATTCGCCGCCATTTTACAACACTACCTTACAGAATGCAGAAGTAAACAGCTACACTAATGGCTTCGTCTCGCGCACGTAGCCGATTTACACTACACACTACACACATTGCTGACACTTACACCTCACCTCCACAACAGTGCAAACCTACACCAGGGGACAGCCTTGCAATAAGCACAAAAAGCACATCAGTGCCAACCTTACAATGACAGCAAAAGCACCTCTGATAACAAAAAAAAAACAACAACCAAGAGGCTCGCTTGGGACTTTGATATACTAGATTATATCATATATTATATATCACCATTAATTGTGATTGTTCAGTACTCTTTATTTATAACTATTTTCACAGTTATTATTTGTGATGGATTTAATTCCTGTCATATATTAGTATTCGAATAATTCTATAACCATAATATAAAATGCCCACAAGGAGAGTGTAGTGGGGATATCTCAAGTGTAGACAACCAATGTCTAATTTGTATGTTATTCCAGAGTTTGCTCTCTGGTATATGATACTTAGTGATAAGGGAGGTGGGAGATAATAGGGCATCCGATGAGAACCAAGTCCCTGCTCTTTCCAGCATGCTGCTAAACCACCATTGTCTAGAGGTTAAGCTAAACGCCATCTCAAATTCAGGGAAGGATCTTATGGACAACAACTTGATAGGAGGGTAGCCATGCCGCCGACCACTCCGGACCGAGCCCAAGCCACTAAAGTTGAAGATATTATGGGATTAGACTGTCGCTGCCTGATGCAGGAGGGGGGCACATCCCAGACCATGGTATCTCAGGAATGGGGTCTCATTTGACAATTTTCCACAAAGGCCCATAAAGGTTGAAGCTTACCCGAATGATCTAGTGTAATAAACGCAAGCTGCACCGCTCTCAGATAGAGCCTGACATGAAAGTCTCCCTGGGAACTCTGGGAAGATAGAAGCCTGGAGTTTATCTAATTCCTTCATAACAAGCAGAACTGGGAGAGTTCTGAACAGATAAAGTACTCTTGGCAAAACCGTCAGTTTTACCAATGTTTTTCGCCCTGTCCATAAAATTTGGTATTTTGACCAACGATGCATTTCTTCAGTTAGTTGTTTAAATAAAGGCGGGAAGTTGGTCTTGTATATATCCGACACCTTCATGGTGATTCTGACCCCCAGGTATTTAATAGAATATTTGGGCCATTGAAATCTATACTCCGCCTTAAAACCCCTCAGGACAGAATGTGGCATGCCAACTCCCAAGGCTTCTGTCTTTTCAACATTAATCTGCAGGCCCAACAGGGCTCCAAATCCACCTAGGGTTGACAGCAAAGCGGGAATCGAAGTTGCTGGTTCTGTTAGCGTGCAGAGAAGATTGTCCGTAAAGAACGAGTATTTCAAGTGGTGAGGCCTACCTGCAAACCCTTGATCTCCGCTTTACATCTAATCTTTTGAGCCAGAGGCTCAATCACCAAAGCAAATAGTAGTGCAGACAATGGACATCCCTGCTGGGTTCCCCTCTGAATAGCTATAGAGACATTATCCGATCCAGGGAGTTTCAGACAGGTCTGTGGGTAGTTGTGCAGTGTTCTGATGAGTTGTATGAATCTCCTGTCAAAGCCAAATTTAGCCAGCACTGCATACAGATAAGACCACTCCAGTGTATCAAAGGCTTTTTCCATATCCAGAGCCAGCACACAAAGGAGGGTCTTGCTCTGGGAGGCAAAGTGGATGACATTCAGAGTCATCCTGATGTTATCAGCAGTATGCCTGTGTTGAACAAAGCCAGTTCGAAACTTGTGGATCAGATCTGGAAGGTACCCCCGAGATCCTATCCGCAATCATTTTGGCTAGCAGTTTAAAATCCCCATTTATAAGGGATATAGGCAGATAGTTCTTCAGATCTAATGGGCCCCTGCCTTCTTTGAGGAAAACAATTAAGTCTGCCCTATTCAGGTCCGGAGGCATCGAGTGCATGTTTAGGAGGGAGTTAAACAATTGGCAGAGGTATGGTGCCAGAATATGAACAAAAGTCTTATAGTAAGAGTTGGTAAAGCCGTCAGGCCCGGGGGCCTTTCCTGATTTCAAGATCTTGAAGCGAGGGGGAAGGGGGGGGGGGTGAAGAAAGAAAAAGGGACACAAATTAAATAAGTAATAACAATTTTGTAAATATTTACAGTTAGAAATACTAAACATTTATTGTAACATAATGAATCCATTTAACACATCTTCCTACACCAGTATTCTATCCTTGCACCTAGGGCACGGAGGAATGGGCCTGTCACTCTTTAAAAAAAACAAAACAATAGGAAGCGGTTGAAAAATTCCAAGGGAGGGTATGGAAAATCATCTTTTGAGGGGAAGTATCCTCGGACCTAGAAAATATTATTTAGTAAGAACAGTAGAACCAGCAGCCAAGTTGCCAATTAGGGGAAAGAAACATTGGTACTTAAAGATAGATTCGTAGGACTAGATATTCTGTCTCAAAAAGTTCAACGTTCAATAGGAAGCAAAAATCATCATAGCCGCACTCTTGTCCTCCTTGACATTTGCACTGTCATGAGCCGCCTGCATCTGGGCCCTCTGAGGCTACCACGTTCCGCGCCTGGGTAGGCTGGCTCCAGGGTGAAGATGGGGGGCCTGAAGTGGTAGATGCTGCAGTCTGGGTCCAAGCGTTGCAGGGGACAGTAGACCATTGCTACTTGAGGTTGAGTCCCTGCCCTTCCCGCTGGGTCTCTGATCTTCTTTCCCCCTCCTCAGGGACCATGTGAAGCGATTGAAGGATTGCCCAGCTGTCTTCGTGCGAGCGGGCAGATTACGATTTGCCCTTATACTGGAATACCAGGGCAAAGGGGAAGCCCCACCGGTATTGAATGTTGTGTTGAATCAGCACTCCCAAGGCTAGTTTCATGTTTCTGCATTTGGCCAGCATAATAGGAGAGAGGTCCGCAAAGACAAGAAGTGGCAAATTATTGGGCCCCTTGCTATCTGGGGATTTTCGGGCTGCTGCTAACACCAAATCTCTTGTTTGTTGCCAAGGGAATCGGATGATAACATCCTTGGGCACCTCCAAGTTTCTTCTCGCCCCTAGGGCTCTATGGGCCCTTTCAATTTCCAGCCGCGAGTTTGGGACCTCCAGAAGTTTTGCAGCAAGTGTCTCAGAGACGTAATGCTTCAGATTCTGCACCGCTCTGGGAATTCCTCTAATTCTTATGTTGTGGCATCTAGAGTGGTTCTCCTGGTTCTCGTACTTATCTTCCAAGGCTGATATGCTAGAGGAGTTCTGATGTATCTCCGATCTATTCCGCCCCGGAACTTCAAAGATCTATTCGATTGTCTCATCAAGCAAGGTCCTTTGGCCCAGGTCATGAATATCTTTTTTGATGGCTTCAACAGTTTTGGTCACCTATGCTTGGAATAGACCCTCGATCTGGGCTATTGAGCTCTTAGAGAGGTTCATGTCTGAATTAGGCGGGCCCAAAGCACCCTCTTCCTCCAATTATCCTGAAGGGTTTGATGCCATCTCCTTTGTTGCCCCGGGAGGTTTGCAAAAATCTGTAATTCTCTTTGTTGGTAGGGCTCTCTTGTTTCTCCCCATCATTTGCCGTTGTACTCAGGGCAATGAGTTGAATATGGAATCAGAGCAGCTAATTGCACAGAGTCTTGGCAGGTCGTCAGAATCTTTTAGTAAGTCAGTTGTCCAATGCTTGTAGGGTTACAAGCTATGGCATTTTATGCTACTGTGCTAGCGATCCATTAGGGTACCCCCCTCAAAATTAGTCTTAGTCCCAAGTGCACATTATTTTAGGCATTGGCCTCGGTGGACGCATGCCCTTGATAGAGATAAATGTGCAGTATAAAAGAAGTTAAAGTTAAAAAGCGGCCAATCAGGCACCATAAAAATGTTTTTGGAGACCCCAAATGCGGGAGCGCAGCGGTTCCTGATAACAATACGTTTTTTTTTCTGTTCTTTTTTTTTTTCAAGGTAGTTCAGGCCCCAACTTAATGCACAATCTGCGCCAGCCTATCTGCTAACCCGGTGTCAATGTAGCAGGTAACAGTCCAGAAAAAGTGTAAAAAGGAAAATGACTATTTTGGTATATTTTGTAGTCCCATAGCAGTCAAATAGTATGTTGGCCAGTAGAGGTGCATGCAATAATAAGGCTGTCCGCTGGATGGCAGCAGTGCACCTCTGATACTCCTAATACTGGGAGTTCTTGTAAAGAGACGTCTTTAAATTGCTTATTATTCTTATCTATAGTTCTGTTTAATGCAGCTCTGTCATTGCCAAGCCAATAGCATGTCAGTCAGTTCAGGCACAGGTCAGGCAGTTCAGATACCAGTAGTCAGTACAGATGATGTTATTTATTTATGAGGGCTCTGTAGTAGCAGATCAAGCAGACTCTTGGTGTTGTGCCTGCATTGCCCTTTTTCAAAATGGCGGCGCCTCGTAGTGCTGTCCTAGCTCTAAGTCCTAAACTGACTTCTGTCCTAGGCTCAGCTAGCCAAAGGGGGTAGTGGTGCAGCAAGCTCAGGGCAATGCTGGACTCTCTTGGCCTTGCCTCCCCTCACTGGAGCCATGCAGAATACCTTAGATCCAGTCACTGACAGCTCCTAGTCAAAATGGCGGCCGCGTTTTCGCAGGCATTGTCTTCTGAGCAGTGGCGGGGTCTGGGCGCTGTCCTTTGGGATCCTTACCTTCCAGGTCTCACCAGACGGCTCACGGAGTCCTCAGCCGTCAATATTGGGACCCACCGCCTCACCACTAGGAAAGATGCTACTAGTTGTCAGAAAATAGCATTCACTATGTTTTTCCTTGTATTTGATATTAGGAAATTGCTGTCTATGTAATAGCACACACTATACTTTCCATATGTTTAAGATACTAGCAGGAATGTCATCACACTCTGGATTAACCCAGATTAATATTAAGGGCAACATTTTTCCCAAAACATTTTTTTTTCACCCACTGTCGATACAGTGAAGGAAAACAGTAATTGATCCCCTGCTGATTTTGAACCTTTTGTCCACTGACAAAGAAATGATCAGTCTATAATTTCAATGGTAGGTGTATTTTAACATTGAGAGAGAGAATAACAAAAAAACAAAAACAAGAAAAGCGCATGTCAAAAAAGTTATACATTGATTTATAGGTCAATGAGTAAAATAAGTATTTGACCCATTGGACTTAGTACTTGGTGGCAAAACCCTTGTTGGCAATCGCAGAGGTCAGATGTTTCTTGTAGTTGGCCACCAGGTTTGCACACTTCTCATAAGGGATTTTTTCCAACTCCTCTTTTCAGATCCTCTCCAAGTCATTAAGGTTTCTAGGCTGATGTTTGGCAACTTAAAGCTTTAGCTCCCTCCACAGATTTTCTATGGGATTAAGGTCTGGAGACTGGCTTGGCCACTCCAGGACCTTAATGTGCTTCTTCTTGAGCCACTCCTTTGTTGCCTTGGCTGTGTGTTTTTGGTCATTGACATGCTGGAATACCCATCCCCAACCCATTTCCAATGCCCTGGCTGAGGGAAGGAGGTTCTCACCCAAGATTTGCCGGTGCATGGCCCCGTCCATCGTCCCTTTGATGCGGTGCAGTTGTCCTGTCCCCTTGGCAGAAAAACACCCGAAAGCATAATGCACATTTGCTGGTTCAGATGCCCCTCTTATAAGATACTCTCTATAAGAGAGGATAATACTCATAATTGTAACTTCAATATTTTTCTAATACAAAGTAATTATTTAAGACAGCTCTCTCTGTACAGCATGATATCTTATCTGCAGTTTATCGCTATGCAATGTATATCCTGCACTTTTTACTCACACTCTGTGTGGTCACACTTTAAGTAAAGTCAGATTAATATTGAAGGCGAGATATTTCCTGAAAAATGTTGCCTGCTGTGGATATATACACTTTGTTGGTTCAGATTTCTCTCTTATAAGATACTATGTATCAGAGAGGATAATGCTGAAAATTTCGACTTCAATATTTTTTAAATACAAAGTAATTGTTTAAGACAGCTCTCTGTGCAGCGTAATAACTTGTCTGCAGGGTATCACTATGTGATGTATATCTTTACTTTTTACTCACACTCTGTGTGGTCACACTTTAAGTAAAGACAGATTGGGCCTACTGTGAATATATACACATATAAATTCCGGATTTTATAGGCAAGTGTGTCAAAAAACACCATGTGCAAGACAGCAAAGAAATTGGCAAAGATCGTCTAAATGCTACGATTTATTATTCTCTTTTTTGTATATACAAAAAAGAGAAAAATTAATCTTAGCATTTAGACAATAAAATCCAGAATTTATACCAGAGTTTAGATCTTACCAAGTATATCTATAAACTAGCGACTTGCCCGTCAAAAATGACAGGGCAATAACATTTTAATGCTGTTAAAACTGTTTGCCACACAATGTGAGTGTCTGAGATTCTTCACATTTATTTTATCTACAAATAAATACAAAATTCTGAGTAAACCTTTTTATTTTTGTAACTTTCAACTTTTATTTCACCAACAGGTATAGAATAGATATTTTTTTCAATATTAACTCTTTTAATTGTCATATATGGAATAACAATATAGCAATGTCTGAAGTTTTCATGAATACATATTGTAAACCATAATATAAAAGTTTGTAACAGGCAACTTGTTTTTAAAACAATCTTGAATCATTTGTTTTAACAATACTAACATTTTGAATTAATAGTTATCCATGAATAACAAAAGACTTTGTAAACTTTCAGTAAATAACTAATTAGTAGAATTACATGCTTTGTAACATTCATTTTTGTTTTTAAACTCTTGTTAAACTAAATCGGCATTGAATCCAGAGGAAGGCAAACAATAAAAGCCCACATTAAAACTTGGCCAATTGTATCAAAGAGGGGAAAAAAATAATTCCTTCCTGACCCCACTAACTGGTGATCGGATTACTCCCTGAATCAATACTCTGTATTTAATTATACTGTTCAATGTATTAACAAATGGTGAAACTTGTAGTAACATAAATCCTTGACTATATACAATATACAATGAACCAACTTTCCACAACTTTGAAAATAGAATGTTAACATGTGAAATAGTAACATAACACAATAACATTTAACCTTCAAGTTAAAGAAAATGCCAACTAATTGTTTTGTTGGGCCAGTCATGTAAAAAAAGGTAACTTCTAACACATTCCAATCTGTATAACCACTGTTTACTGTTGTTTTTCCTTTTTTCCACTTGTTGTACTTTGTGCAAATAGCACATAGAGTTTCCAAAGTAAAATAGTGGTCCCCTATTTAAAGAGTCCCAGTGAGCTAAAATTTTGTCCTGGAAGTAAAACCACTGTTCTCTATGGTTTTTTTTTGCCATTGTGTAGAGTTTCTTATTGAAATAGTGGTCCTCTAAAATCAGTCCGAGTAACATAAAATGTTGTCGTCGAAATGAAACCACTGTCCTCTATATCTACATCACCTCATAGTAACAATGTTTTTGGTAAAAATGCAGCTATCTTCCAATAAATCACCCTGACTTGGGTTTTCTTTAACATGTATTTTAATTTCCTCTGGATTATTGCATCTTGAAAATGCAACATATAGTTGACCATGTGCAAACAAAGGTTCTTTCAAAAACATACCCACAGACTTAAAAGTTTGTCCTTGTGATTTATTGATGGTCATGGCAAATCCAATGATAATGGGAAATTGTCTTCTTTGAAGGACAAAAGGGAAACCACTCTCACTTGGAGCCAAATCAATTCTCTGTATAAGAACTGGTTCGTCTTTATGGGTACTTTATGGGTACATAATTTCTGCATGTATAAAATGATCCTTTAAATCCTTCACAATTAATCTGGTGTCATTGCAAAGACCTTTTTTGGGGATTCATATTTCTCAGTAGCATGACAACTGCCACCTTTTTAAGTTGCAAAACATGTGGTGGCATTCCAGAGGGAGTTAAAGAATTAATAAATTCCTTAGTAAAGTTTGCTTCACTATCTTTGTCATCAGCCAGAACAGAATCTGCACTGTAATAGTTTTATTGGGGTGCATTGATTAATTTTAATATTTCGTTGTTTAGATTCAAGGCATGGCCACTCCCAGGAAGTGCTGAGTGAGCACTGATGAGGGAGCTGAGTGCGCCTGTTGCATGAGTGTGTAAGCACTCTCTGTATTCAGTCTAATGAGCCCTAGAAGAACCAGAGGTGGAGGAGCTTGAGGCCGGTCATGTCAGTGAAGAGGCAGTGAGGAGGTAGCAGCATTGGTAGTTCTTCCTCAGTACAAGCAGCTACAAGTAGCTACAAGCCTGCAGACTTGGACTGTATGAAGGATACAAAGAAGCAAGGAGCAGGTGTGATGCAGCAGAGGGCAGATTCAAGGACGGCTGCAGCTAGCAATTTGCAGTTTGCCGCTCCTGTGTGTGTTCAGAAGGTGTTCCAACAGGAAAACTGTAAGTTCTGCTTAATAGTGATATGGCTCACTGCTGCACGTTGCTGCTACTGTAAGAGATTGCTCAGTATATGGACATCAGCTAGACATCTAATTAAGTCTAGTTAGATTGAGGGCTTATAAGTCCTATAAGAACTGTAAACAGCCATAAGGAACTGTTTGCAGGCGGGGGCTTACTAAGAAATGCCCTGGGATAAAGTCTTGCGAAAATTTAAAGTGATAGTCAATTAAATAAGCCATTTCTAGCCAGCAAGCCTGCCTTTACATTTGGATACTGTATGCTTGTACATTTTTGGTTACACTGCAAGTCCGAAAACCTGTGTATCATACAGTGTGTTTAAAAGATATTTTACAGAGAAGATTTTTTACAGCACTAAGGAGGTGCAGTGCTATCATTGCAAGGGGTTGGGGCATACACGTAGGAATTGTCCTAATGTAAATCATCATGCCCCAGCCCCAGCAAATGGCACCTCCGTCAGTACAGCACCCATCCCCGCTGAGCCCATAACAGCGGGGACCTCAAGGGTCATAGTCCCCCCACAGAGCTCAGGCAAGGAGGCCGTTCCTCAAGCCACCACCACGGCCTCCAAACCCCCTTCTTCCCCCAAAAAGCCATCTGTGTCTGTGGTCTCCAGCAAGACTGCAGACACGGGGAAAAAGGGGAAGAATGTCACCGGTCCTCCCAGTGTCACAGCTGCATCTCCCAAGTCCCAATCTTCCCCCACCATAATTACATCAGTTAGTGTGGGGGCACAGTGTAAGCAGAGGGATAATAAGCCCTCTGCAGGGGAGGCAGCTAGTGGCAGCTCCTCTTCCAGGAGTGACATCCCCAGGAAGAGGAAGCATAAAACCAACAGGGAGGTTGCTGATAAGTGGGAAGTGCTCTATAGTGGAGCACCTCCCTCTAAAAGCAAGAAGAGGAACAAAACATCTCCTCCTCATCCGGTGACATTGTCTGGCCCGGTTATTAAGCTCAGCCAGCCGGTGCCAGACCACACATCTCTCTCTCCAGACCCTAAAGGGGTTAATGTGGAAAAGGGTCTGGAGGAAAAGCAGGGGCAAGAGGGTCTCCCAAGTAAGGCAGGGGTAGACAAGAAAGATCAGGTTCTGCCTCTGGCCTTCGAGGGGGGTCCCAATAAAGCCCCTGCTGAATGGGTAGTCAGTGTCCCTGAGGTGCTGAGCTTCAAGGGCACCAGTCAGTCTCCTCCTCCAGTGTCACTCTCTAGTGACGTACCTCGGGCTTTGTTAGAGCCCCAGGCCGAGTCACTACTGGAGGGGGGAAATATAGGCATGACCCCCATTCAGGACCCCATGGATTTGTCTGTCAGGGGGGATGTGGCACAAGGGGAAGTGGAAATGGGAGAGGGTGATAAAACAGGTTTTCCTGTTAACATCATGGGAGAGCCTGTCTACCCTCCTCAGCCGTCCACAGACCCTAACATCGGTGCCATCCAAGCTGAGCAAGCAGCGGTGGAACTGGCAGAGGAGGCATATAAAGCCTCCATGGCTTCCATTAAGGAAAGCCATGCCAGCCACTGCTGTCGAGCCAGCTACCCCTGAATGCACTCCTGAAGCTACAGGGGTGCAGCAGCAATCCAAGGGTCCATTATTTACCTTGAAGGGTGCTAAAGGGACTCCTTCTGTATCATCTAAGAGGGGGTCCCTGAGAATAAAGCTGAGGAAACTGACTCCAGCCGGGGAGGATGGAGTAAAAGCCCTCAGCCAAGAGGAGCCCAGGGGTGACCCACTAGAAGGAACATCAGATTCTGGGTGGGTTATCCCTGTCAAGGAAATAGATCTATTCCTTGAGAGCACCCTTCATGGACAAAAGAAAAGGAGGGTGCGGCTGGCCTTGGAGAGGTGGAGGAATATGTCGTTTATTCTCCACTCTCTCCAGCAATATCTAGTGGTCAGCACTAGGGCCAAGAATTCTGGGACTGCGGAGCATCTCCGCGTCCGGAAATTCTATAAAATGTGCGTGTCCTATCAGCAGTCTCAAGGGTCTGAGGAACGCACAATTCCTGACACGCAGTAATGGCTTTGCACATCAGCACGCTAAATACCAATGGCTGCAGGAAAACTCACACACTCCAGAGGCTGAGGCCTTGTGGCAACTGGAGTGGAGAGGCAGGGTCTTCTTCAGCCACTTCACATCGGCGTCATGTGGAGTGGTGACCCTGTTCTCAGAGTCTTTTCAGCCAGAGCTGCTGCTTGTGAAAGCTGTTATCCCAGGCTGTCTAATCCACCTCCGGGTCCGAGAGCAGGGAAGCATCATTAACCTAGTTAATATATATGCCCCTGCTGGAGGGCCCGAGAGAGTGAGGTTCGTCACCAGACTGTCCCAGTTTTTGGAGACGGTTGACGCAGATGAGTGTTTGGTACTCGGGGGTGATTTCAACTGCACCCTCGACGCTCTGGACCGGAATAGTCCAGAGCCGTACCCGCCTTCTGCGTCAGGCCTGCGGGAGATCATCGCCCGTTTCTCCCTGGAGGACATCTGGCGAGAGCAGAACCAAGGGGCATCAGACGGTTTCACCTACGTCAGGGTGAGAGCCGGTCTGGTGTCCCACTCCCGGATCGAAAGACTATATATATCTAGTCACTATATGTCACGAGTCGGTTCTTGTGCCATTAGGCTGGCTCCGTTCACAGACCACAACTGTGTGTCTGTGACGGTGGCGCTAACGCCAACAATGCTTTGTTGAAGGACCAGGGGCTCGTGACATTGATCCGGGAGTTCTGGATGGACTGGAGGGGTTGCAAGGGGGACTTTGCCACGTTACAACTGTGGTGGGACGTGGGCAAGGTTCATTTGCGACTTCTGTGTCAGGAATATACCAAGGGTGTGAGTGGGCAGCGCGAAGCTGAGTTGGAGTCACTCCGGGGGGATGTACTCCATCTGGAGCAGAGGCTGTTCAGTTGTAGGGACCAATCCCTGCAGAGCGAGTATGTAGAGTGGAAAGGTGTCCTCTGTGACCTGGAACGACACCAGGCCAAGGGGGCATATGTGCGCAACCGCATAGGTTTTCTCAAAGATCTAGACCGCGGCTCGCGCCTCTTCTACTCACTGGAGAAAAAGGGGGGTAACAGTAGGCACATCACCTGTCTTCTAGATGAAGACGGTGCCCCCCTTACAGATCCGGAGAGTATCCGGGACAGAGCCCGGAACTTTTATAAAGATCTTTACTCTCCGGATCCCATTTCTCCAGACGCCTGCAGGGTGCTATGGGAGGGGCTCCCCACAGTCAGTGAAGGTGTAAGAGAGCGGCTTGATATACCACTATCTTTTCAAGAGCTCTTTGAAGCCCTCCGTGCCATGTCCTGTGAGAAGTCTCCAGGACTGGACGGACTGACTGTAGAGTTTTTCCAATTTTTCTGGGAGACTCTGGGACCTGATTTCCATCTGGTCCTTGGGGAAGCCCTGGAGACCGGGGAGATGCCCCTGTCTTGTCGCAGGGCAGTACTTGCCCTGCTGCCCAAAAAGGGGGATCCCTGGCTTATTAGGAACTGGCGTCCGGTCTCTCTGCTCAGCACAGATTACAAGATTGTAGCTAAAGCCATCTCGCTTAGACTTGGGTCTGTGCTGGCAGAATTGGTTCACCCTGACCAGTCCTATGCGATCCCGGGCCGAACTATCTTTGATAGTATCTTTCTGGTCCGGGATCTATTGCATTATTCTCACAGGACTGGTCTGTCACTTGCCTTTCTCTCTTTAGATCAAGAGAAGGCGTTTGACAGGGTGGACCATGGTTACCTCATAGCCACTCTGCAAGCGTACGGCTTTGGCCCACAGTTTGTAAGAACGCTGTACGCCTCTGCAGAGTGTTTACTTAAAATCAATTGGTCCCTAACAGCACCTTTGGTATTTGGACGAGGGGTGCGTCAAGGATGTCCCTTGTCTGGACAGTTATATGCACTGGCCATCGAGCCTTTCCTCTGCCTACTGAGGAAAAGGCTCACAGGGCTGGTGCTAAAAGATCCAGACATGCAGATTGTCCTTTCAGCTTATGCTGATGATGTGCTCCTCGTGGCCCAGGATCCAGTTGATCTTGAGCTGGCAAAACAGTGCCAGGAGGTATATTCAGCTGCCTCCTCCGCTCAGATCAACTGGTCCAAATGCACAGGCCTTTTAGAGAGTAATTTACAGGTAGACTCTTTGCCTCCCACGTTTCGTGACATCACGTGGGAGGCAGATGTCATTAAATATCTGGGGGTCTACCTGTCCGCTGCGGACGCTTCCGTCCCAGACAACTGGAGGGAGTTAGAGGGCAGTGTCCTCTCTCGTCTGGGACGATGGAGGGGTCTAGCAAAAATGCTTTCCTTTAGGGGGCGGACTCTAGTGGTGAATCAGCTGGTGGCTTCTCAGATCTGGCACCGGCTGATTTGTCTGAGTCCGACCCCCGAGTCTGTCACCAATATCCAGAGGAATTTGTTAGATTTCCTCTGGATGGGAAGTCATTGGGTCTCTGCAGGGGTGGCAAGTCTGCCTTTGGTGGAGGGTGGACAGAGAATAGTTTGTGTGTGCTTCCAGTTGTCCACCTTCCGCCTTCAGTACCTCCAGAGATACCTATATGCAGATCCCTCTCTGCAGTGGTGCGCACTGGCATCCAGCTTTTATCGCCAGTTGCGCAACCTGGGGTATGACCGGCAATTATTTCTGATCAGGCCCGAGGGGTTTGGGAGAGACCTCTCGGTGTTGCCGGCATACTACCAGGAAACCCTCAAGGCCTGGAGCATGGTCTCCGTGACCAGGCAGGGCGTGCCTTTGGGGGATGAAATATTCACGGAGCCCCTGCTATTTAATCCAGCAGTGGGGGTTCCAATGTTACAGTCCCCCAGTATCATCCGCCGCCTTAGTCATGCAAGGATGACCCGAGTCGGGGATCTCCTGGAATACGGGCGTTCTGATTGGGTGTCACCCCAGGAGCTTGCGCTCCGTTTGGGATATGTGACGCCCAAAGTCTCAGGGCGCTTGCTCCAGGAGATTAGGGATGCCATCTCCCCCGACTCGCTTACCTTCCTTCGCGGGCCTTTGCAGCCCGGAGTGCCACATGCACCTTTCAACACCCCTGCTCCGGCTGTTTGCATTGGACACAAGCCCTGTGTTTCCGCTCAGGCTCCTCCTGTCCCCAACCTCTCAAAGTTGAGGGAAATACCCTCGGCATGCTTTCGCGGCATGCCGAGGAAGAGCTTATATTCTCTCGTGCTCCATACAGTGCACTTCCTTGCCCTCGTGACCCGTCCCGATAACATCTGGAGGCGGGTCCTAGCAGCTAACGAGGGCAAGAGGCCCCGGTGGAGGGAACTTTATTCTGATTTAGTTCCACGACCTGACGGACTTGAGTTGGAGAGTGCTCCATGTTGCACTGAGCACGGGAGAGTACTTAGCTAAATTCACGGACTCTCCCTCCACTTGTCCATTCTGTCCGTGTATCATATTTATTTTAGTTGCGCCAGACTGCAGCCCCTCTTGTCACTCTTGAGGGGCCTCCTCCTGCAGTTCTGGCTGCATTTCTCCCCTCACATTTTTATTTTTGGGCGCCCAGTGTCCCGGGGCAATAAGGTCAGGGACCTCCTCGTCAACCTGCTCCTGGCATTAGCCAAATTGGCTATATATAAGTCCAGGAAGCAGTGTTTGATAGGGGGGGTTCCCTTGTCACCTGAGGCCATGTTCCGGGTGCTGGTGCGCTCCCGTGTCCGGGCAGAGTACCACCTGGCTTTGTCCACTGGGGGAATGGATGAGTTTGTCACCCAGTGGGCTGTAGATGGTGTGCCCTGCTCGGTATCCCCCCATCCGGTTTCTTTTTCTCTCAACCTCCTAAAATTATTTTTATTTAGTTTACAGAACATGTTTTCTCATAATTTTAAAATACACTGTGCCAAGTTCAACCAATCCAATCTATTTGGAGTACCAACAGTCCACATTTAAAAAAAAATGACAGGCAGAGGCAGGACACCCCGCAGAGGCCGTCGTAGTCGTGGTGCTGTGATTCCCTTTGGCCCTACAATAATGCCCAGTATTCAGAGGCCAGTTACCATGAACTTGAAAAGTTCAGAGGACGTAGTTGACTGGCTAACACAGGAAACCCAATCTTCTACAGCTTCCGCTTGGAACATTGACGCACCATCCTCCTCCAGCTTAGCTTCGGGCACCTCTCAAGTTACCACTCACCCGCCTGCCGCCACCACCAACACTAGTACCACAGCCAATTCAATTGATCAGTCAGAAGAGTTATTTACACATCAGTTTGAAGAAATGAGTGATGCGCAACCATTATTGCCAGAGAATGTAGATAAAAGGAATATGTCTCAGTCAGGCAGCATTACACACATGTACGTACGATGTGATGATGATGATGATGATGTACCCGGTGCTGCTTCCTTTGTTCAGTTGTCATATATAAGTGAGGCGGGTGATGATGATGACGATGCGTCCGTGGATGTCACCTGGGTGCCCACTAGAAGAGAAGAAGAACAGGGGGAAAGTTCAGATGGGGAGACAGAGAGGAGGAGGAGACGATTTGGAAGTAGAGGGAGGTCATCGCAACGAGCTAGTGGCACGGTCAGACAGCATGCATCAGCACCCGGGGTCAGCCAGACAGCACGCCAATCAACGCATGCTGTTGCCACCACCAGAATGCCGTCACTGCCGAGCTCAGCAGTGTGGCATTTTTTTTGTGTGTCTGCCTCTGACAACTGCGATGCCATTTGTGCCAAAAGAAACTGAGTCGTGGGAAGTCCAACACCCACCTAGGTACAACTGCTTTGCGAAGGCACATGATGTCACATCACAAACGCCAATAGGATCAACACATGAGTACAAGCAGCACACAAACTCAAAGCCGCCATCCTCCTACTGTTCCAGCATCTTTATCCACATCAACCACTGCTGTCCTCCTTGCCCCCTCTCAACTATCCACCACTCCGTCTCTCACCTCTTGCTGTTCCTGCCCATCTCCCCAAAGTCAGGTGTCTGTCAAGGACATGTTTGAGCGTAAGAAGCCAATGCCACAAAGTCACCCCCTTGCCCGGCATCTGACAGCTGGCTTGTCTGAACTCTTGGCCCGCCAGCTTTTACCATACAAGCTGGTGGAGTCTGAGGCGTCTAAAAAGATTTTAGCGATTGGGATACCGCAGTGGAAGGTACCCGGCTGAAATTTCTTTGCCCAAAAGGCAATCCCCAACCTGTACTCAATTGTGCAAAAGGAAGTAATGGCATCTCTGGCACACAGTGTTGGGGCAAGGGTCCATCTGACCACTGATACCTGGTGTGCTAAGCATGGTCAGGTCAGGTATATCACCTACACTGCGCATTGGGTAAACCTGGTCACAGCTGCCAAGCATGGAATACGTGGCTCAAATTTGAAGTGGGAGGACCGACCAAGCATCTTTTTCCATCTCCCACTTCCAAAAATCCATGCCATATACACGTCCCCTGATAGTGGACGTAACAGGGATTACACCAATAGGAATAGTACTACTTAACAGTACACACCTTATAATAACGCAGACAGAGGCAACGCGTATAATCTTCCATGCTGTGCAGTGGAAGCCCCCAGACTCTGACCTGTGTATAATCTTCCATGCTGGGCAGTGGAAGCCCCCAGACTCTGGGAGTCTGAAGAAGAGGAGTCAGAGGAGGAAGGTGGATTTGAGGAGGTGGAAGACCAAACACAGCAGGCGTCCCAGTGGGCTTGTTGTCACCTTTCGGGGACCCTTGGTGGCTGGGTGGAGGAAGAGACCTTCAATGACATCAGTGAGGACAAGGAACGGGACATGGCTAGCTTGGTATCTAACCTTGTGCAAATTGGGAGTTTGCTGTTGTGCAAAGGGACTGTTTGCGGTTGTTTGCGGTGCATTAAACGGGGAGATTGGTCTGTTACTGTGAAGCGGGTGTAACCCTTACACTACCTGATCGATACAACATCATACCTGATGTTTTAAAGCATGTTATTCCAAACAATTTAGGAATGTTAGGTGATTTATGCCCTTTATGGCTTAAAACCAGACTCTGCATCAACTATGTAATTTTCCTTGGGAGTTTTGCCATGGATCCCCCTCCGGCATGCCACAGTCCAAGTGTTAGTCCCCTTGAAACAACTTTACCATCACTATTGTGGCCAGAAAGAGTCCCTGTGGGTTTTGAAATTCGCCTGCCCATTGCAGTTCGCCGGGTTCGCCCGTTTGCGAACATTTGATGGAAGTTTGCGTCCTCTGTTCGCGAACCGAAAATTTGATGTTAGCGACATCACTAATTAAGAATAAAAGAAGTGCTCATTAGGGAGCAAGCTGTGTATATATATTGTGTATTTAACTACAACCCAATTGGAGAGTGCCAATATGGGAAATCTGATATTGTAAACCAAAAGTAGTCCCTAAGGAAGGAAAATTGTAATTTAATGTGAATTTAAAGTCAGAAACCTAAATGGACTGCTACATTTACAGATAAGAACATGGGTAGTAAACCAAATCACACATCTTTATTAAATGAAACAAATATTCCTCTGACTGAGATAATAATAAAATGAGGAAACTTGTAAATTGACTAATTAATAGTCTCTTCATATGAAATGCGGACTTAAGGTGGTGGTACTTTATACTTAGATAAAGTAGTGGGTGTAGTTTGCATTTTTTTCAACTGCAATTTTTGTAACTTGATAAGTTCTCAAATTAAAATTGGTACTAACACACTTCTGAAAATGCAATATTGGTGTAAAGTTAATAAAGCAAAGCAACTAAAGCTTAGATGTTACTGTAACAATGTCTGATTAGCTTTTGCATTAACAGAATGCATATATATTTCAATCTACATATATGGCAGTAATGGAAGGATGGTGCTTGTGTCTCTCTTATGTGATGTAAGGCAAACATTACTATAGGCTTATAAATGTAACCACAAGGATATATGTTTTCATTTATGGTGCTTGTATCTCTCTTGTATGCTGCAAGGTTGGCTTTAATATATGTGTATAGCTGTTATCACATATGTGTATTTTTCCATATACTGTATGTACATATACATGATATATATGAACATATTTGAAATATTCAATAAAATTTTTCCCGAGGATGAGAATAACTATCCTAGCCAAATTTAACAAGTTTATCCATCCTTAAATCTAGGAACCTTACATATCACTCTGATTGGTGGGCTGCATATGTGTTTGTATATCCATTTGCTGCAAAGGCTCGACGAAGCATGAATAAAGATATTGACATGAGCCAATAACAAATAAGCTATTAATGCAAAGCAATGATCAAATCTAGAAAATGACAGCTCAACAGAATAGTAATTAAGTGAAGACAACAGGATGCCAGATAGATAGGAAAAGAAGGTCTGGGTCCACTTCTGAGGCAGGGGTGGGGACGTTGGCTAAGCCAGAGCCAGAGGTTAGTTTCAGTGTCAGGATCTGTTGCAGGAGGAAGAGGCAAGGAAAGGATTAGAGGGCCCGGGTTCAGCAGAGGACTTCAGGTTCATGTGATCGGTGGGGGTACTTCCTGGACCATCAACCACACCTGGGCCATGTGACCCCACTGGCCGATTACTCCCTCAGATAGACTCTCTACCTGGGCTCTGCATGGACCCAAAGTCCTTTTCTCCACGACTACTGACAACACTACTACCTCCTCCTCTCAGCAGCTTGACATGTTGACTCCCGCCACCACCAACCGCAGCCAGTCCACAGTCACAGCCATGCCCGGCCTGCAAGGATCTCTATTACCATGACCAACGTTTGAGGCCCCCATGGGGGATATGCTGGTCCTAATACAGGAGTAAATAGATGCAGGGGTTCCAGACCAGTGTCTCCTTTCACCAGGCCTCGGTGGGTCACAGCCAAAGGAGGCTCTATAGGGAGGTGAGAAGGCACAATGAGCAGATGGAGATGTACATAGCCTGGCTGCTACAGGTGATGCAGAACCAGAGTGCATTCACCCAGATGAGCATGGACATTATCCATCGTGCGCTGGTTCCCTGTACTCTTTCCTTCATCCCCCGGACACCTGCAGCCTGCCCTCTCCTTGCTCCCAGAGGGGAGGTGGATGGACTGAGGGGAGGGGGAACGCCTGAAGGGATTCAGAGGGGAGGGTCAAGGCCTGAGGGGAGGAGGACGGCCTGAGGTGTTCCGTAGGGTAGGGAGGGCCTGAGGAAATCTGGAGGGGGGCTGAGGGGTCCTGAAGAGGCAGAGTGCGGGGAGAGACAGAGAAGGGAAAGAGGGGGAAAAGAGACAGGGGAGGAAGAGAGGGGGCAAAGAGAGAATGGGGAAGGAAAGAGTGGGGGCGAAGAGAGACAGGAGAGGGGGAGAGGGGGGAAAAGAGAGACAGGGGAGGGAGAGAGGGGGCGAAGAGAGATATGAGATGGAGATAGGGGGCAAAGAGAGACAGGGGAGGGAGAGAGGGGGCAAAGAGAGATGGGGAGGGAGAGAGGGGGCAAAGAGAGACAGGGGAGAGAGAGAGGGGGCAAAGAGAGACATGTGAGAGATAGAGGAAACAAAGAGAGATAGGGGAGGAAGAGAGGAGACAAAGAGAGACAGGGGAGGGAGAGAGGAGGGAAAGAGAGACAGAAAATGGAGAGAAGGGGGAGAGAGTCAGGGGAAGGGTAGAGAGACAGGAGAGGGAGGGGGCAAAGAGAGACAGGGGAGGGAGAGGGGGTGAAGAGAGACAGGGGAGGGGGAAAGAAAGACAGGGGAGGTAGAGGGGGCAGAAAGAGAGACAAGAGGGAGAGAAGGGGGTGAAAGACATGGGAGGGAGAGGAGTGGGAAGAGAGACACGGGACGGAGAGGAGGGAGGAAGAGAGACACAGGGGAGGGAGAGGAAGGGGAAGAGAGACACAGGGGAGGGAGAGGAAGGGGAAGAGAGACACAGGGAAAGGAGAGGAAGGGCAACGGAGACACAGTGGAGGGAGAGGAAGGGGGAAGAGAGACACAGGGGAGGGTGAGGAGGGGGGGGACACAGTGGAGGGAAGTGGGAGGGAAGAGGGGAAGAGAAACAGGAGAGGGAGAAGGGGGAGAAAAGATACAGGGGAGGTAGATGGGGTGATGATACAGAGGGTGGGAGAGACATAGGGGAAGGGGAAAGAGAGACAGGGGAGGAAGTTGGGAGGAAGGAGAAACACGGGAGGGAGGGGGGAAAGAGACACAGAGGAGCGGGAGGGACACAGGGGAGAGACACAAGGGAGGGAGAGGGGGGCAAAGAGACACAGGAAAGGGAACCAAAGGTGCTCATTGTAAGGCACGAGATGAGGGCCGAAGGCACTGATCGCAAGGCCAGTAAAGTAGAGGAGGGAAAGGCTCCTAATGAGCGCCTACTGTCAAGTAGAGGGTGGAGAGGTAGGGGGGAGAGGCTTGCAATGAGTGCCAAAGGCGCTCATTGTGAGGCCTGTGATGAGCACCAAAGGCGCTCATCGTAAGTCCAGTAAAGTAGAGGGAGTAGAGGCTCGCAATGAGTGCCTTCCATCAAGTAGAGGGTGGGAGAGGTAGAGGCTTGCAATGAGTGCCGAAGGCTGGAAGGAGGTACTTCCTAGGGATGCATATGCCTTTTTCTATGTAAATATAGAATACAAGCTGCATTCTAGGAACCTTCCTTCCTGGCTTGTCTGATATATACAAGGTAGTCAGCAACATACAGAACTGAGATGGCTGAGGCTGTGCACCCAGCACACTGAGCCAAGAGTTGTTGTTTTTTTCCAATAAACTTTATTCAGAAAGAGAGATTATAGGGAACAAAAAAGTGTGTGTGTGGGGAAGGATTTGTCTTTCAGCACACAGACTGCTTCAATAAATTACAATTTGTAAAAAAAAATGTATATAAACTATATACTCACAAATGTTTTTTGCACTAAACATAAACCATTTTTTTAGAATCAAAGTCTTCATTATGAAGCTCCCTATATCTATCTATCTATCTATCTATCTATCTATCTATCTACCTATTTATCTATCTATCTATCTATCTAGATGCATGGTGCCTGGGGGAAGAGACAGGCAATATGAAAGACAGAGTACAAGTCACACAGAGAGAATAAGAGAGTCACAGAGAACAATAAACAGAGAGAGAATAACAGACAGACTGAGACTACTCACCCAGTCCTGAACAGCTCTATCTAGCTATCACTGATCTTCATCTCCCAGTATGCACTGCATACTGCAATTTAGCAGTCCTAATTGGCTGGGGCAGTGTCAGGGATTAGCTGGGGTTTGCCTCAACTGGTCTCCACAGCTTTAGCTCCTCACAGTCATTCTGATTGGGTGATCCCTGAAAGGTCCCACAGCTTCAGCACCCTTCCAGTCTTTCTGTGTGTGCTTCAACTCGAGCTCTGGCAGCATTGTGCCCTGATCAGTAGTACAAAGCAAGTCACCAACAGTGGGAGATGTGATAGGGGGATAAGTCATTGTGTTTAACTGCTTGCTAAAGGATCCACCATTTAAAGTGACAGCAGCAGCAATCATTCTGGGAGGGCGGTTGCCCATTTGCCCCTATCATTAATTGTAGTTATTGCAAGTGATTTCTCATGACAGATACATAATGGTTAGCACTGCTTGTGGATAAAGTTCAGGTAAGTTGGTTTATTGCAGTATTTAGCACTGCACTATACATATAGATTTGTACAAATATATTTTTTCTCCTGCTTTGCCTATTTTAGCTTATGACAATCATTTTTGACATATTCATTTTCTGAACACACAGTATGTGTGTAATTGAATTGCATTACATAATCCATGAGTTAATGCATCTGTTTAATGTGGGAGACAAAGAAACTATGTATCTGCTATGTACATTACTGGTTACTTCTTTTATTTGGAGTGTGAATGATGAGATATGCACCATTGTTATTATTAGTATGCACTATTACCTATTCCTTTATGTTTTTTTCCAGCCTCTTGTCCTCTCATATCCACCTACACCACACACATGATAATAATGCATGGTCAGATATGTTTATGACTGTGCTCAGTGTATATAATAAACAATTATATTGTTATACAGTTATCAATGTCTATCATGGTTACTGATTTGGGACATCAACATACATAACAATTACTTAGACTTTTTTTTTAGGATAGAGGCCATTAACCTATATAGCGATCACTTGCATTTGATGAATGTAAACATATGTGTGAATGTCACTAAAGTTATGTTGATCAGTAATTGATGTTATTATGGATAAGTGTTTACACTTTCCATGTTAAATCTGATGTTAATGTCATACATTTTAACATCAATTCACATACTGGTGCACACAACACCAAGGATAGAATTGCTAGGGATATTTAATTTGCATTTTTTTAGGGTTTAATTTTGCAATACAGGGAACTGAATACGGCTCCATTTTCCTATTCATAAATGTAGAGGTCCAATTAAGTTCCCAACTATAAATTCACATTAAATTACAATTTCACTTACTCCCAAAGCACCACTTTTGTTTTACAATATCAGATTTCACATTTTGGCACTCCCCAACAGGTCGTCGTTTAATACACTATAGCTATACAGCTCACCATTACGATTCACTAATAAACACTTTTTTATTCTTAGTATCAATATCATTTTCAGTTCATTTTTCCATATGGTTTTCACAATGTGTTTAATGGGTCCGGGATTCCAGAATATTAAGGTCTTGTTATCTATATTGGTATCAATGTCCCATTGTTTATATAGTATTTTATCTCTGTTTAACATTTGCATGTCTTTATGTTTATATATAAACAGAGTTTAAAACTAATTAAAAATATACTTATTAGTGTATTAAACTATTATATTTTTCAATGGCATCATGTTAATAGACTAAATCCTCTTGGGCAATCACCCATTTCTTCATTTGGATCTCAGTAACCATTAAAATCATCTAGTATATATTGAAGTATATATTGAACTATCCCATATATAGTTGTCAGCAAGCTTGCGTAGCGAGCCCGCCGCAAAGCGAGGGCCGCAGTTGCTGGCAAGGATCGCCAAAGGCGCTCTTTGCGCTGATGGAGATGAGCGCCGTAGGAGCTCATCCCTACAACCCCTTACGACTTTCCGACCACAAATGCGGACCCTCATTTGAGGAGGTAGAGGCTCCCACGTCAGCTGCAATGAGCCACAGGCTCATTGCAGGCCGCAGATGCGGAGGTGGAGGCTTTACGCCGCCTCACAATCGGGACTTGGAAAAAAAAACATAAACACGCAATGACTAACTACGGACTAACACAAAAAATACGACCTTAAGGGACAACCTGCGCACAGCGGCAAAGATTAAAAAACACAAAAATACACACAAAAATAAAATAAAAACAAAACGCACACCAAAGGGGGCACCCAGGACCTTTGCAACACTGCTTAAACCTCGAATTCTGGCAAATTTAAAAAGTTTACACACTTGAAAATCCCCTAAGCGAGATAAAAAACACCCCCTAAAGCCGATAAATTCCACAAAGCAAATACAGCTTTTACAAAAACCCGTACGACCTGCAACATACACCATTAGCAAGTACGCTTCGTCATACAAACCCGCCTACCACATACACATTCGCCGCCATTTTACAACACTACCTTACAGAATGCAGAAGTAAACAGCTACACTAATGGCTTCGTCTCGCGCACGTAGCCGATTTACACTACACACTACACACATTGCTGACACTTACACCTCACCTCCACAACAGTGCAAACCTACACCAGGGGACAGCCTTGCAATAAGCACAAAAAGCACATCAGTGCCAACCTTACAATGACAGCAAAAGCACCTCTGATAACAACAAAAAAACAACAACCAAGAGGCTCGCTTGGGACTTTGATATACTAGATTATATCATATATTATATATCACCATTAATTGTGATTGTTCAGTACTCTTTATTTATAACTATTTTCACAGTTATTATTTGTGATGGATGTAATTCCTGTCATATATTAGTATTCTAATAATTCTATAACCATAATATAAAATGCCCACAAGGAGAGTGTAGTGGGGATATCTTAAGTGTGATTAGTGGTAATGTAAGGTTGGATTTCAGTGTGGAAAGGTGCTCTAGTGAGATCAGGAGACCTAGGTGTTAAGTACTTGATCTATTTCTGTTTTTATTTTTTGAGAGCCATATATTGCCAAAGTATGTTTTGGCCTCTAGACAGACTGGGTCCAAGTACTCCCAGAAGACAGGTCTCCACTTCCGGCCTCAGCTTAATTTCTGTCAGTTGCCAGAATAAGTCAGTCATCTCCTTCCACACCCTCTGCACCAATAGAACGTCTCCCCTGGTTTTGCATCCTCTAAAGCAGTCCTCGCTAAGGCTAGTATTAAACCTAGACATTAAGTAGGGAGTATAATAGGTCCTGTGCAAAACTATGACTGAGGTCTCCATTAGGCTATATGTAAATGATCCTCTTGTTAAGTTTGCACAAATTTCTCTCCAAGTTGCATCATCTATCTCCCTGCCTAAGTCTCTCTCCCACTGAAGCATATACTTTGGATTCTGTTTGTTTAAAGAATCATTTAGAAAAGAATACAGGGAACCAAGAAGGACTTTCATAGAGGGCAGTTTTGCACATATATTTGTACAACCAAGAATGTTTTGGGGACCCATGTACCCGGACCAGTGAAGACAACCAATGTCTAATTTGTATGTTATTCCAGAGTTTGCTCTCTGGTATATGATACTTAGTGATAAGGGAGGTGGGAGATAATAGGGCCTCAGATGAGAACCAAGTCCCTGCTCTTTCCAGCAGGCTGCTAAACCACCATTGTCTAGAGGTTAAGCTAAACGCCATCTCAAATTCAGGGAAGGATCTTATGGACAACAACTTGATAGGAGGGTAGCCATGCCGCCGACCACTCCGGACCGAGCCCAAGCCACTAAAGTTGAAGATATTATGGGATTAGACTGTCGCTGCCTGATGCAGGAGGGGGGCACATCCCAGACCATGGTATCTCAGGAATGGGGTCTCATTTGACAATTTTCCACAAAGGTCCATAAAGGTTGAAGCTTACCCGAATGATCTAGTGTAATAAACGCAAGCTGCACCGCTCTCAGATAGAGCCTTAGATTCTGACATGAAAGTCCCCCTGGGAACTCTGGGAAGATAGAAGCCTGGAGTTTATCTAATTCCTTCATATCAAGCAGAACTGGGAGAGTTCTGAACAGATAAAGTACTCTTGGCAAAACCGTCAGTTTTACCAATGTTTTTCGCCCTGTCCATAAAATTTGGTATTTTGACCAACGATGCATTTCTTCAGTTAGTTGTTTAAATAAAGGCGGGAAGTTGGTCTTGTATATATCCGACACCTTCATGGTGATTCTGACCCCCAGGTATTTAATAGAATATTTGGGCCATTGAAATCTATACTCCGCCTTAAAACCCCTCAGGACAGAATGTGGCATGCCAACTCCCAAGGCTTCTGTCTTTTCAACATTAATCTGCAGGCCCAACAGGGCTCCAAATCCACCTAGGGTTGACAGCAAAGCGGGAATCGAAGTTGCTGGTTCTGTTAGCGTGCAGAGAAGATTGTCCGTAAAGAACGAGTATTTCAAGTGGTGAGGCCTACCTGCAAACCCTTGATCTCCGCTTTACATCTAATCTTTTGAGCCAGAGGCTCAATCACCAAAGCAAATAGTAGTGCAGACAATGGACATCCCTGCTGGGTTCCCCTCTGAATAGCTATAGAGACATTATCCGATCCAGGGAGTTTCAGACAGGTCTGTGGGTAGTTGTGCAGTGTTCTGATGAGTTGTATGAATCTCCCGTCAAAGCCAAATTTAGCCAGCACTGCATACAGATAAGACCACTCCAGTGTATCAAAGGCTTTTTCCACATCCAGAGCCAGCACACAAAGGAGGGTCTTGCTCTGGGAGGCAAAGTGGATGACATTCAGAGTCATCCTGATGTTATCAGCAGTCTGCCTGTGTTGAACAAAGCCAGTTCGAAACTTGTGGATCAGATCTGGAAGGTACCCCCGAGATCCTATCCGCAATCATTTTGGCTAGCAGTTTAAGATCCCCATTTATAAGGGATATAGGCAGATAGTTCTTCAGATCTAATGGGCCCCTGCCTTCTTTGAGGAAAACAATTAAGTCTGCCCTATTCAGGTCCGGAGGCATCGAGTGCATGTTTAGGAGGGAGTTAAACAATTGGCAGAGGTATGGTGCCAGAATATGAACAAAAGTCTTATAGTAAGAGTTGGTAAAGCCGTCAGGCCCGGGGGCCTTCCCTGATTTCAAGATCTTAATGCGAGGGGGAAGGGGGGGGGGGGGGGGGTGAAGAAAGAAAAAGGGACACAAATTAAATAAGTAATAACAATTTTGTAAATATTTACAGTTAGAAATACTAAACATTTATTGTAACATAATGAATCCATTTAACACATCTTCCTACACCAGTATTCTATCCTTGCACCTAGGGCACGGAGGAATGGGCCTGTCACTCTTTAAAAAAAAAAAAACAATAGGAAGCGGTTGAAAAATTCCAAGGGAGGGTATGGAAAATCATCTTTTGAGGGGAAGTATCCTCGGACCTAGAAAATATTATTTAGTAAGAACAGTAGAACCAGCAGCCAAGTTGCCAATTAGGGGAAAGAAACATTGGTACTTAAAGATAGATTGGTAGGACTAGATATTCTGTCTCAAAAAGTTCAACGTTCAATAGGAAGCAAAAATCATCATAGCCGCACTCTTGTCCTCCTTGACATTTGCACTGTCATGAGCCGCCTGCATCTGGGCCCTCTGAGGCTACCGCGTTCCGCGCCTGGGTAGGCTGGTTCCAGGGTGAAGATGGGGGGCCTGAAGTGCTAGATGCTGCAGTCTGGGTCCAAGCGTTGCAGGGGACAGTAGACCATTGCTACTTGGGGTTGAGTCCCTGCCCTTCCCGCTGGGTCTCTGATCTTCTTTCCCCCTCCTCAGGGTCCATGTGAAGCGATTGAAGGATTGCCCAGCTGTCTTCGTGCGAGCGGGCAGATTACGATTTGCCCTTATACTGGAATACCAGGGCAAAGGGGAAGCCCCACCGGTATTGAATGTTGTGTTGAATCAGCACTCCCAAGGCTAGTTTCATGTCTCTGCATTTGGCCAGCATAATAGGAGAGAGGTCCGCAAAGACAAGAAGTGGCAAATTATTGGGCCCCTTGCTATCTGGGAATTTTCGGGCTGCTGCTAACACCAAATCTCTTGTTTGTTGCCAAGGGAATCGGATGATAACATCCTTGGGCACCTCCAAGTTTCTTCTCGCCCCTAGGGCTCTATGGGCCCTTTCAATTTCCAGCCGCGAGTTTGGGGCCTCCAGAAGTTTTGCAGCAAGTGTCTCAGAGACTGAGACAGACTCTCAGAGTAATGCTTCAGATTCTGCACCGCTCTGGGAATTCCTCTAATTCTTATGTTGTGGCATCTAGAATGGTTCTCCTGGTTCTCGTACTTATCTTCCAAGGCTGATATGCAAGAGGAGTTCTGATGTATCTCCGATCTATTCCGCCCCGGAACTTCAAAGATCTATTCGATTGTCTCATCAAGCAAGGTCCTTTGGCCCAGGTCATGAATATCTTTTTTGATGGCTTCAACAGTTTTGGTCACCTATGCTTGGAATAGACCCTCGATCTGGGCTATTGAGCTCTTAGAGAGGTTCATGTCTGAATTAGGCGGGCCCAAAGCACCCTCTTCCTCCAATTCTCCTGAAGGGTTTGATGCCATCTCCTTTGTTGCCCCGGGAGGTTTGCAAAAATCTGTAATTCTCTTTGTTGGTAGGGCTCTCTTGTTTCTCCCCATCATTTGCCGTTGTACTCAGGGCAATGAGTTGAATATGGAATCAGAGCAGCTAATTGCACAGAGTCTTGGCAGGTCGTCAGAATCTTTTAGTAAGTCAGTTGTCCAATGCTTGTAGGGTTACAAGCTATGGCATTTTATGCTACTGTGCTAGCGATCCATTAGTGTACCCCCCTCAAAATTAGTCTTAGTCCCAAGTGCACATTATTTTAGGCATTGGCCTCGGTGGACGCATGCCCTTGATAGAGATAAATGTGCAGTATAAAAGAAGTTAAAGTTAAAAAGCGGCCAATCAGGCACCATAAAAAAAAATTTGGAGACCCCAAATGCGGGAGCGCAGCGGTTCCTGATAACAATACGTTTTTTTTTCTGTTCTTTTTTTTTTTCAAGGTAGTTCAGGCCCCAACTTAATGCACAATCTGCGCCAGCCTATCTGCTAACCCGGTGTCAATGTAGCAGGTAACAGTCCAGAAAAAGTGTAAAAAGGAAAATGACTATTTTGGTATATTTTGTAGTCCCATAGCAGTCAAATAGTATGTTGGCCAGTAGAGGTGCATGCAATAATAAGGTTGTCCGCTGGATGGCAGCAGTGCACCTCTGATACTCCTAATACTGGGAGTTCTTGTAAAGAGACGTCTTTAAATTGCTTACTATTTTTATCTATAGTTCTGTTTAATGCAGCTCTGTCATTGCCAACCCAATTGCATGTCAGTCAGTTCAGGCACAGGTCAGGCAGTTCAGATACCAGTAGTCAGTACAGATGATGTTATTTATTTATGAGGGCTCTGTAGTAGCAGATCAAGCAGACTCTTGGTGTTGTGCCTGCATTGCCCTTTTTCAAAATGGCGGCGCCTCGTAGTGCTGTCCTAGCTCTAAGTCCTAAACTGACTTCTGTCCTAGGCTCAGCTAGCCAAAGGGGGTAGTGGTGCAGCAAGCTCAGGGCAATGCTGGACTCTCTTGGCCTTGCCTCCCCTCACTGGAGCCCTGCAGAATACCTTAGATCCAGTCACTGACAGCTCCTAGTCAAAATGGCGGCCGCGTTTTCGCAGGCATTGTCTTCTGAGCAGTGGCGGGGTCTGGGCGCTGTCCTCTGGGATCCTTACCTTCCAGGTCTCACCAGACGGCTCAGGGAGTCCTCCGCCGTCAATATTGGGACCCACCGCCTCACCACCAGGAAAGATGCTACTAGTTGTCAGAAAATAGCATTCACTATGTTTTTTCTTGTATTTGATATTAGGAAATTGCTGTCTATGTAATAGCACACACTATACTTTCCATATGTTTAAGATACTAGCAGGAATGTCATCACACTCTGGATTAACCCAGATTAATATTAAGGGCAACATTTTTCCCAAAACATTTTTTTTTCACCCACTGTCGATACAGTGAAGGAAAACAGTAATTGATCCCCTGCTGATTTTGAACCTTTTGTCCACTGACAAAGAAATGATCAGTCTATAATTTCAATGGTAGGTGTATTTTAACATTGAGAGAGAGAATAACAAAAAAACAAAAACAAGAAAAGCGCATGTCAAAAAAGTTATACATTGATTTATAGGTCAATGAGTAAAATAAGTATTTGACCCATTGGACTTAGTACTTGGTGGCAAAACCCTTGTTGGCAATCGCAGAGGTCAGATGTTTCTTGTAGTTGGCCACCAGGTTTGCACACTTCTCATAAGGGATTTTTTCCAACTCCTCTTTTCAGATCCTCTCCAAGTCATTAAGGTTTCTAGGCTGATGTTTGGCAACTTAAAGCTTTAGCTCCCTCCACAGATTTTCTATGGGATTAAGGTCTGGAGACTGGCTTGGCCACTCCAGGACCTTAATGTGCTTCTTCTTGAGCCACTCCTTTGTTGCCTTGGCTGTGTGTTTTTGGTCATTGGCATGCTGGAATACCCATCCCCAACCCATTTCCAATGCCCTGGCTGAGGGAAGGAGGTTCTCACCCAAGATTTGCCGGTACATGGCCCCGTCCATCGTCCCTTTGATGCGGTGCAGTTGTCCTGTCCCCTTGGCAGAAAAACACCCGAAAGCATAATGCACATTTGCTGGTTCAGATGCCCCTCTTATAAGATACTATCTATCAGAGAGGATAATACTTATAATTGTAACTTCAATATTTTTCTAATACAAAGTAATTATTTAAGACAGCTCTCTCTGTACAGCATGATATCTTATCTGCAGTTTATCGCTATGCAATGTATATCCTGCACTTTTTACTCACACTCTGTGTGGTCACACTTTAAGTAAAGTCAGATTAATATGGAAGGCGAGATATTTCCTGAAAAATGTTGCCTGCTGTGGATATATACACTTTGTTGGTTCAGATTTCTCTCTTATAAGATACTATGTATCAGAGAGGATAATGCTGAAAATTTCGACTTCAATATTTTTTAAATACAAAGTAATTGTTTAAGACAGCTCTCTGTGCAGCGTAATAACTTGTCTGCAGGGTATCACTATGTGATGTATATCTTTACTTTTTACTCACACTCTGTGTGGTCACACTTTAAGTAAAGACAGATTGGGCCTACTGTGAATATATACACATATAAATTCCGGATTTTATAGGCAAGTGTGTCAAAAAACACCATGTCCAAGACAGCAATGAAATTTGCAAAGATCGTCTAAATGCTACGATTTATTATTCTCTTTTTTGTATATACAAAAAAGAGAAAAATTAATCTTAGCATTTAGACAATAAAATCCAGAATTTATACCAGAGTTTAGATCTTACCAAGTATATCTATAAACTAGCGACTTGCCCGTCAAAAATGACAGGGCAATAACATTTTAATGCTGTTAAAACGGTTTGCCACACAATGTGAGTGTCTGAGATTCTTCACATTTATTTTATCTACAAATAAATACACAATTCTGAGTAAACCTTTTTATTTTTGTAACTTTCAACTTTTATTTCACCAACAGGTATAGAATAGATATTTTTTTCAATATTAACTCTTTTAATTGTCATATATGGAATAACAATATAGCAATGTCTGAAGTTTTCATGAATACATATTGTAAACCATAATATAAAAGTTTGTAACATGCAACTTGTTTTTAAAACAATCTTGAATCATTTGTTTTAACAATACTAACATTTTGAATTAATAGTTATCCATGAATAACAAAAGACTTTGTAAACTTTCAGTAAATAACTAATTAGTAGAATTACATGCTTTGTAACATTCATTTTTGTTTTTAAACTCTTGTTAAACTAAATCGGCATTGAATCCAGAGGAAGGCAAACAATAAAAGCCCACATTAAAACTTGGCCAATTGTATCAAAGAGGGAAAAAAAATAATTCCTTCCTGACCCCACTAACTGGTGATCGGATTACTCCCTGAATCAATACTCTGTATTTAATTATACCGTTCAATGTATTAACAAATGGTGAAACTTGTAGTAACATAAATCCTTGACTATATACAATATACAATGAACCAACTTTCCACAACTTTGAAAATAGAATGTTAACATGTGAAATAGTAACATAACACAATAACATTTAACCTTCAAGTTAAAGAAAATGCCAACTAATTGTTTTGTTGGGCCAGTCATGTAAAAAAGGTAACTTCTAACACATTCCAATCTGTATAACCACTGTTTACTGTTGTTTTTCCTTTTTTCCACTTGTTGTACTTTGTGCAAATAGCACATAGAGTTTCCAAAGTAAAATAGTGGTCCCCTATTTAAAGAGTCCCAGTGAGCTAAAATTTTGTCCTGGAAGTAAAACCACTGTTCTCTATGTTTTTTTTTTTGCCATTGTGTAGAGTTTCTTATTGAAATAGTGGTCCTCTAAAATCAGTCTGAGTAACATAAAATGTTGTCGTCGAAATGAAACCACTGTCCTCTATATCTACATCACCTCATAGTAACAATGTTTTTGGTAAAAATGCAGCTATCTTCCAATAAATCACCCTGACTTGGGTTTTCTTTAACATGTATTTTAATTTCCTCTGGATTATTGCATCTTGAAAATGCAACATATAGTTGACCATGTGCAAACAAAGGTTCCTTCAAAAACATACCCACAGACTTAAAAGTTTGTCCTTGTGATTTATTGATGGTCATGGCAAATCCAATGATAATAGGAAATTGTCTCCTTTGAAGGACAAAAGGGAAACCACTCTCACTTGGAGCCAAATCAATTCTCTGTATAAGAACTGGTTCGTCTTTATGGGTACCACTCATAATTTCTGCATGTATAAAATGATCCTTTAAATCCTTCACAATTAATCTGGTGTCATTGCAAAGACCTTTTTTGGGGATTCATATTTCTCAGTAGCATGACAACTGCCACCTTTTTAAGTTGCAAAACATGTGGTGGCATTCCAGAGGGAGTTAAAGAATTAATAAATTCCTTAGTAAAGTTTGCTTCACTATCTTTGTCATCAGCCAGAACAGAATCTGCACTGTAATAGTTTTATTGGGGTGCATTGATTAATTTTAATATTTTGTTGTTTAGATTCAAGGCATGGCCACTCCCAGGAAGTGCTGAGTGAGCACTGACGAGGGAGCTGAGTGCGCCTGTTGCATGAGTGTGTAAGCACTCTCTGTATTCAGTCTAATGAGCCCTAGAAGAACCAGAGGTGGAGGAGCTTGAGGACGGTCATGTCAGTGAAGAGGCAGTGAGGAGGTAGCAGCATTGGTAGTTCTTCCTCAGTACAAGCAGCTACAAGTAGCTACAAGCCTGCAGACTTGGACTGTATAAAGGATACAAAGAAGCAAGGAGCAGGTGTGATGCAGCAGAGGGCAGATTCAAGGACGGCTGCAGCTAGCAATTTGCAGTTTGCCGCTCCTGTGTGTGTTCAGAAGGTGTTCCAACAGGAAAACTGTAAGTTCTACTTAATAGTGATATGGCTCACTGCTGCACGTTGCTGCTACTGTAAGAGATTGCTCAGTATATGGACATCAGCTAGACATCTAATTAAGTCTAGTTAGATTGAGGGCTTATAAGTCCTATAAGGAACAGCTCGCAGGCGGGGGATATTAAGAAATGCCCTGTGAAAAAGTCTTGCAAAAATTTAAAGTGATAGTCAATTAAATGAGCCATTACTAGCCAGCAAGCCTGCCTTTATATTTGGACACTGTATGCTTGTACATTTTTGGTTACACTGCCAGTCTGAAAACCTGTGTATCATACAGTGTGTTTAAAAGGTATTTACAGAGAAGAACTGTAAACAGTCATAAGGAACTGCTTGCAGGCGGGGGCTTATTAAGAAATGCCCTGGGATAAAGTCTTGCGAATATTTAAAGTGATAGTCAATTAAATGAGCCATTTCTAGCCAGCAAGCCTGCCTTTACATTTGGACACTGTATGCTTGTACATTCTTGGGTACACTGCCAGTCTGGAGACCTGTGTATCACACAGTGTGTTTAAAAGATATCTATAGAGAAAAACAGTTAACAGCCATAAGGAACTGCTTGCAGGCAGGGGCTTATTAAGAATTGCCCTGTGATTAAGTCTTGCGAAAATTTAAAGTGACAGCTAATTAAATGAGCCATTCCTAGCCAGCAAGCCTGCCTTTATATTTGGACACTGTATGCTTGTACATTTTTGGTTACACTGCCAGTCTGAAAACCTGTGTATCACACAGTGTGTTTAAAAGAGATTTACAGAGAAGAGCTGTAAACAGCCATAAGGAACTGCGTGCAGGCGGGGGCTTATTAAGAAATGCCCTGGGATAAAGTCTTGCGAAAATTTAAAGTGACAGCCAATTAAATGAGCCATTCATAGCCAGCAAGCCTGCCTTTATATTTGGACACTGTATGCTTGTACATTTTTGGTTACACTGTCAGTCTGAAAACCTGTGTATCATACAGTGTGTTTAAAAGATATTTACAGAAAAGAACTGTAAACAGCCATAAGGAACTGCTTGCAGGCGGGGGCTTACTAAGAAATGCCCTGGGATAAAGTCTTGCGAAAATTTAAAGTGATAGTCAATTAAATAAGCCATTTCTAGCCAGCAAGCCTGCCTTTACATTTGGATACTGTATGCTTGTACATTTTTGGTTACACTGCCAGTCCGAAAACCTGTGTATCATACAGTGTGTTTAAAAGATATTTTACAGAGAAGAACTGTAAACAGTCATAAGGAACTACTTGCAGGCGGGGGCTTATTAAGAAATGCCCTGGGATAAAGTCTTGCGAAAATTTAAAGTGACAGCCAATTAAATGAGCCATTCCTAGCCAGCAAGCCTGCCTTTATATTTGGACACTGTATGCTTGTACATTTTTGGTTACACTGTCAGTCTGAAAACCTGTGTATCATACAGTGTGTTTAAAAGATATTTACAGAGAAGAACTGTAAACAGCCATAAGAAACCGCTTGCAGGCGGGGGCTTATTAAGAAATGCCCTGGGATAAAGTCTTGCGATTATTTAAAGTGATAGTCAATTAAATGAGCCATTTCTAGCCAGCAAGCCTGCCTTTACATTTGGACACTGTATGCTTGTACATTCTTGGGTACACTGCCAGTCTGGAGACCTGTGTATCACACAGTGTGTTTAAAATATATCTATAGAGAAGAACAGTTAACAGCCATAAGGAACTGCTTGCAGGCGGGGGCTTATTAAGAATTGCCCTGTGATAAAGTCTTGCGGAAATTTAAAGTGACAGCCAATTAAATGAGCCATTCCTAGCCAGCAAGCCTGCCTTTATATTTGGACACTGTATGCTTGTACATTTTTGGTTACACTGCCAGTCTGAAAACATGTGTATCACACAGTGTGTTTAAAAGAGATTTACAGAGAAGAGCTGTAAACAGCCATAAGGAACTGCGTGCAGGCGGGGGCTTATTAAGAAATGCCCTGGGATAAAGTCTTGCGAAAATTTAAAGTGACAGCCAATTAAATGAGCCATTCCTAGCCAGCAAGCCTGCCTTTATATTTGGACACTGTATGCTTGTACATTTTTGGTTACACTGTCAGTCTGAAAACCTGTGTATCATACAGTGTGTTTAAAAGATATTTACAGAGAAGAACTGTAAACAGCCATAAGGAACTGCTTGCAGGTGGGGGCTTACTAAGAAATGCCCTGGGATAAAGTCTTGCGAAAATGTAAAGTGATAGTCAATTAAATAAGCCATTTCTAGCCAGCAAGCCTGCCTTTACATTTGGATACTGTATGCTTGTACATTTTTGGTTACACTGCCAGTCCGAAAACCTGTGTATCACACAGTGTGTTTAAAAGAGATTTACAGAGAAGAGCTGTAAACAGCCATAAGAAACTGATTGCAGGCGGGGGCTTATTAAGAAATGCCCTGGGATAAAGTCTTGTGAAAATTTAAAGTGTTAGTCATTTAAATGAGCCATACCTAGCCAGCAAGCCTCCCTCTATATTTGGACATTGTATGCTTGTACATTTTTGGTTACACTGGCAATCTGGAGACCTGTGTATCACACAGTGTGTTCAAAAGATATCGACAGAGAAGAGCAGTAAACCGCCAGAGGGCTATGTGGCCAACTTTATTGGTTGCAATTGGAGTAGTGAAGTAAATAAAGCCGTGTAGTTCCAGGGGACTGCTGCTGTAAAATACATCAAAAATTATGATTGTTTGATTGTAACATCTGCTATTCCTTATTTTCTATTATTATGTGTACTTGTAGCATTGTATAATGTTTCCATTTTTCTGCAACCCTTAAATAACATACCTGTATATTCTGTGTTGAGAGAAGGGAGAAAAGGGGAAGGGGAAAAAGAAAGAAGAAAGGAAAGGGAAAAAGAGAGAGGACAAGGTGCTTGACAAAAAAGGGAAAACCTACAGGGGGGTAGTTAAAACGTCATCATTGTTGGGTAACTGAAGCGGGACAAATAAGCAAAAATGATAAGGAAGGATGTGTCAGTGGTAAGAAGTAAAAACAAGGGCAGAGATACCAAATTGCAGGGTGCTATCTCAAAAAGCCCACTAACAGCTAGAGAAACAGTGAAAAGGAAAAAAGTAAATTTATCTAGCCCTCAATCGAATATATCCCAAACAGACACAGAAAACAGTGAACACGTTAATATATCAGAGATAGTAGACCTCCCCGATAGATTGAACACAGGTCAATCAGAAGTATTAACTGTAGAGGCAATGGAAAGGTTGTTTTATAACTTTGAAAACAGAATTAGGAAAGATATACTACTAGAGCTTACAGAGAATACAAAAGCAGTGAATGCGTTACTAGAGAGAATTGGCCAGCTGGAAGGCAAACAAGAAAAGCTTGTGGAGGATCATCAGAGATTAGAGACCAAAGTTGGGAGGCTTGAGGATGAAGTAGTATGTCTCAAGAACAAATTATGTAGAATTGAAGATTTCTCTAGACGGAATAATTTAAGGCTGAGGGGGATTTCAGGGAAAGTCCTTGACAATGAGTTAGGCGAGTACGTGAATGAGTTTTTTAAATCTATCACAGGGAATGATAACACTCTGGAAGGTACGTTTGAGAAGATACACAGGCTCCCATTACCTAGGAGACTGTTAGGGCGAAGAGAGCAGGATGTAATAGTAAAATTACAAAATTACTCCTTCAAAGAACGGATAATTAAATGTTGTAGAGAAAAAAGACAGTTTGAGAGCCCTTATGAAAAGGTAGAAATTTACCAAGACTATTCAAGCGAAACTTTAGCTAAAAGAAGAGAATTAAGTTCTATTACTAAAGTGCTCAGAAGAGAAAAGATATTATATAAATGGGGGTTCCCTTTTAAACTAATTATAACTAAAGGTAACCAAACTGAGGTGATCAAGTCCGTCGCAGAAGGTGTGCATTGCTTGGAAAAGTGGGGTTTTGAAATAGAAAAAGAAGACACGAGAAGGGATGGGAAAGGCCCCAACTTCGATGGAGGCGGTAAAACGGGAAAGTGAAAGTGAAGTACGTAGGTGAATAAAGAGAAAGGGAAAAAAAAAAAAAGAAATAGAAAGGGAAAAAAAAAAAATATAAAATATACTACTTATCCGAGACAATTTTGGGAAATGTTTCAATATTCTAGTGTAGGGTCAATTAAAAGTTTTGGACGTGAAGGAAACACTTAATGTGTAGTTGAGTGCTTCTAGGAGTAGGGGGAGGGGGCAATGGGCGCACTCCCAAGGTTCTGCCGGGGTCTATTATTTTTTATTTTTTCTTCTCTCTTTGAAGTTTTTTCTCCGCCCCGGAGGACCAGACATCTTAAAAGATGGCACTAAGTTTTTCTTGCCATCGGGAGAAAACGGTATGTTTGGTGTTTGTATGCTGTTGGAAGGGGAGGGGAAGTGAAGGCAATAAAAATTGTATGATAGGGAAGGAGGGGGCTCGGAGGCTATCAAGTAAGTCACTTTGATGTTAAAAGTGATATCGCAAAATGCTAGAGGCTTAAATTCACCCGGCAAACGGCACTTTATAAAAGAAGAATTGGATGTTATTTGTCTACAAGAAACCCACTGGGTAAAGGGGAAAAGAACCTAGAATAGGATATAAACAGTTTGAGTTGGGTTTCTCGTCTAGCTTCAGGAAAAAGGCTAGAGGGGTTGCTATTTTGTTTCATGATAAGAATGTGATTGTAACGGATCATGTAGAATATGATGGAGAAGGGAGATTTATCATTTGGTTAGGACAGGTAAATGGTCAGTCATTTACAATTGCAAATTTATATTCTCCGAATGCGAATCAAATAAGCTTTTTGAGTAAGTGTTTAAAAATTATTTCCAAACTAAAAGTGGGTAAGCTTATTATATGTGGGGATCTGAATATGGTCCTCGACATAAAAATTGATAGGAGCTTAAGGACGAGCGATTTGGCTCTGGAAAGATTGTCTAGAAGATTTAATGAGATATTGTTGAAATACAAACTATATGACTCTTGGAGGCTAAAAAATCCTGAGGTCCGGGACTATACTTATTATTCTCAGAGACATAGTATATACACAAGGATTGATTTCATACTGGTTGACATAGAGACATGGAGAGAAGTGGATGATGTGGAGGTAGGGGTTATATCATGGTCAGACCACGCCCTGGTAAAAATAGTACTGCAAGGTCGGGGGATTAGCAATGGAAAAAAAAGAGAAAATATTAACTCAGAAGTATTTTATACAATAGAAGAAAAAAAAGAAATTAAGGAAGTAATTGAAGAGTTCTTTAGAGTTAACAGTGACTCTATAACCTCAGATTTAAGTATTTGGAATGCGCACAAAGCGTATATGAGGGGTATTCTGAAAACAAGAATGATTAGGAAGAGGAGGGCCAGGGGGAAATCGCTGCATGATTTATATTTAGAACTCTACAAGTTATCATATGCCAACAAAAAAAGCCAGGATAACATGTTGTCGGAAGAGATCTATAAGATACAAGCACAGATAAATATGATCTTACAAAGTCAAATAGATAAGAAGTTAAAGGAGCTAAAAATAAAAAATTATCATCTAGGTAATAAAGCAAATAAATCACTAGTGGATCTTATTGGGAAAAAGCGGAGCAACAAAAGGATAGTAAAATTTCTTGATGCCAAAGGAATTATGAAAAAGGATCCTATTGAATTAGGTAGAATTGCGGCAGAGTATTATAGCGCCTTGTATAATCTGGAAAAGAAACCAGGGTGGGTTAAACCTGATAAAGGGCAAATACAGGATTTGTTTAAAAAGTTGAATCTAAAAAAAATTTCCGAGGAGCAAAAGGAACCCCAGGACCAGATGGGTTCCCGATACTGTATTATAAACAATTCTTACCAGAATTGGGGGCTCATATGGTAAAAGCATTTAACAAAATTAAAGACGAAGGATGGGCTCCCAAGGAGACATTAGAAGCAGCAATAATTATGATCCCGAAGGAGGGAAAAGATCTGGCAAATTGTGCTAACTACAGGCCCATCTCTTTACTCAACATCGATATCAAAATATATTCAAAGATACTAGCACAAAGATTAAATCCTCTTTTAGACCAGTTAATTGAGTCAGATCAAACAGGTTTTGTTAAAGGCCGACAAGGGACAGATAACCTGCGAAAGCTTATCGATATATTGACACACTCTAAAGATAATAAAATCCCGTTGGTGGCAGTAGGGTTAGATGCGGAAAAAGCCTTCGACAGGCTCAACTGGGAGTTTATCAAGTGCACTTTAGAAGAAATCGGATTGGGCAAATTCGGGTCAAGTGCGATTATGGCGCTATACTCTAACCCTTCAGCCTTCATAAAAGGTACAGACTTTCAGTCGGAATCGTTCGAGATTAGCAATGGGACGAGACAAGGATCCCCGCTATCCCCAATGATCTTCAATTTGTGTATAGAAGTGCTGGCTCAAATGATAAGGAAGAATGATAGGATAAGAGGAATTATATGTGGAGCTATAGAATCGAAGATCACTCTATTCGCAGACGATGCAGTTGTAGTCTTATCAGAGCCACTAGAATCATTGGTGTACCTCATGAAGGAATTAAAAACCTTTGGTTGCCTATCATATTATAAAATTAATTCTTCCAAATCAGAGGTTATCTGGCTAAATGTGAATTTAGAAACTAAAACCTTGTTACGAGAGAAATTCCCATTTAGATGGGAGCAGAATAAACTAGAACATTTGGGAATAGAGTTGACTCCGTGTGTTGCTTCCATGTTAAAGAATAACTTGGAAATAACTTTTGTTTCAGTGTACAAACTACTCAAGTCATGGGAGAGGCTAAACCTAACCTGGTCAGGCAGAATCGTATGTGTTAAGATGTTCATTTTACCAAAACTTACTTATGTTTTAAGAGCAATCCCTCTATTTATTTCCAGAGGAAGTATTACTAAATTTCAGAAAGTGGTAGATCATTTTATATATAAAGGAAATAGGGTTAGAGTCAGTAAAGACCAAGTAAATAAAAAGTTTATAGAAGGTGGATTAGGGGCAATCAACCTCTGGAAGTATGCAGAGGCTATAAAATTGTACCACTTTCTGAGATGGACAGAAGGAGTGGAAGGACCCAAGTTTGTCCAGTTAGAAGAAGCATTAAGCCCTAAAATAGTTCTGCAGCAAGCTCTATGGTATAAGAAATCGTCCAACTTTAAGACTCAGATAGAGTTCAGAATAGGGAAACAATGTTGGGCTAGTTGGCTCAAAATGAACTCAAAATTGAAGTTGCTCCCTTTTCCATCTCCATTAACACCACTGGAAGTAATTTATAATATACACCCCGAAATAGATAAGGTAGAGTGGGGGAAATGGGGTATTGACAAAATTAAGGATTTAATCAGAAATGAGGGCTTTATTAAATTTGAGGAACTGAGGAGAGTGAAAGAGGTCCCAATATCAATGTGGCTGCAATTTCTGACCCTTAAGAAGATATTAACAAAAGAAGGTTTTGATGTAAGATCAGTCAGGGATTTGACACCTCTTGAAAAATTCCTGTCATTAAGAACAAGTAATAAGAGTTCAGTGTCGAAATGCTTAAAAATTTTAGACGAGTACAGAAGTTCTCGAAAATCTGTAGCCATGGAAAGCTGGGAAACTAATTTTAGAATTAAGAAAAATTTGGAGGACTGGGGAAAAGCGTATCAGCTAACAAAAGATAACTTGATTTGTACAACTTACAGAGAAATCCACTTTAAAATTACACAAAAATGGTACATAGTTCCAGAGCTTCTGTCTAAAATAGATCCGAGCAAATAAAGTGAGCTGTGTTGGAGAGGGTGCTCGGAAATAGGCACCCAAAGCCACATGTGGTGGAAATGTGTCAAGATCAAAGGGCTTTGGGAAAGGTGTGTCACCAAGTTGGTGGGTATGGGATGTAAGGAAGTCACCTTAAACCCAGAAGCTTTTTTATTACATATTTTTCCAATGGAATGGTCTAGTGAAACAATTGGGATAGTGGTGCAGGTTCTCATGGCAATTAAATGGTGGATTGTACGGAGATGGAGAAGTGGGGAATTGCCTAAATGGAATGAGATTTGTAGTACTATTGAAAAGAATAAACAGTATGAAATGGAATATTTAAGTTGTGATTCCAAGTTAAGATTATCAGTGGTTAAGAAATGGGCAAGATGGGACGAAGAAATGTTTGCCGGGCCTTTTTGTTAATAGATATTTTTTTTTTGGTTGTATTTGTTGCCTTTAGCGAAGTTACTTTAATTATATACTAGGTTTCGGGTATCGCCTCCTTCTGTAAATAATGAGAATATTGCCAAGGGGTGGGTGGGGGGTTTGTAGGTGGGTGATTCGGTATAATTTAGATGTAAGTATTGTTTTACTGTATGTATTTTATTTTGGTTGTTTGTTTCTAAAAACAATAAAAAATTTAAATATGAAAAGATTCAAGGCATCTATATTTTTTGATGTCAATATGACTTTGCTTGCAATGTCTGAGTAATCTTCGTTATTGATGGTATTGAGGAAGATTGTCGAAATTAGTGGTTCTTTTGCAATAATTTCCGGTGGAATATAAACAGCATCATCTGGTAAATTGTTTATTTTTGGCTGATTTCCTTCTCCAATCTGAATGAGCCAATCATTGAATTGATTTTGGCCTTCAGATCTCATATTTACTTCAAATTTAAGGTGTGGAAATTGTTCCCACAGCTTACTTCTTTTTATACACATTTCGACAATGTCAGTCCAATTGCCATGTGGCACCACAGGTAATGTTTGCCTAAAATCTCCTCCTAACAACATCACCTTTCCACCAAATGGCAAATCATTAGCCATAACTTATTTTAATAATTAATCAATACATTGCAGGGCATTACATGACATCACATTTGCCTCATATAATATAATTAATTTACTCTTGGGACATTTTTTTGCTTGTAATGAATTCAATCGGATATCTGACACTGATGTTTCCAGAATGGGAACTGGCAGTTTAAATCCACTATGCAGCATTCTACCACCTTCTAACAAAAGTGGGCCGAATGTACTGTGCTCGAATGCAACTCATCAACAAATTATGTAGATAAGTTTTTCCTGATCCACCAGGTCCATCCAGATAGAAATAATGCTCTTTGATCATGTCATCTTCTATTGCATTTGTGATGGTGTTAGATGCTTCCAATTGCAATGCATTTAAAGTTCCATTTTTTTTCTTGTGTTTTTTCGTACTCAATGTCAGTGTCATACTCATCAAAGTTAATTTCATCTATCATTCCTGGATCAGGCAGATTAAAATTGTCACAATCTAATCCATGACAAAGAAAGGTTTCCTGTATTTCCATTAATGCTTTCAATAGCGTAATAGTCTCATTGTAACGTTTCAAGACATCTTCACACGTATGTAATTTAGATGTTAATGCATTAGGTTCATTGCAAAAGATGCAAATGAAAGGAAATTGTTCTCTCATTTGCTTTAGTATTTGACATAGTGCTTCTTCCTCAAGACATCTCTACCATTCTGTATCATCTGCAGAAAGTTTTGATGTCTTGCAGCTAACTGAAAAGTATCATAAACGATATCATTGACTGTGCGTAAATGTTCATAACTTTGTGCACCGGGAACTTGTAAAAGAAGTCATCTTTAACTGAAACGTTCAATGTCTCGTGGACTGACGGTATACATTTTTGGGATAATTTTATAATTATGTTTTCTTCGTTGTCTCCATTCACCATTTATGAATACATAGTGATTTGGAATGTCAATGTATAAAAATTAACTGTCTTGGGTGTCCTGACAATTTAATTGAAATAAAGCAGTAAGCGTTGTTGCTCTATGTTCACTTTGTGCTAAAGCATTTCTTTCATTGCCTGCAGTGAAGCAAACAAATTGGCAAATGGACAGCTAATCGATACACAGCGTGTGACCGATCATGCATCTCAAATTTGAGAATATGCCACTTTACTTCTGGAGCACTTACATAGCGAGCATCTAAATAAGATGAAATTTTTTCATGTAAAAATGTATTTTCTTTTTCATGTTGTGCACCTTGCACAACAACAGTTGCTGCATCATATCCTTTATATATATATATATTTATACACATATTTGATGGATTTGATAGAAGTGCAAGCTTCCACATTGATATGTGCATTGTACTTCATCAGCAAATGTGGATTGTATGGAACCACATATCTATTATCAACCTTTTGGCCATGGATAATAGCTGTTTGTCCTTCTCTTCTTTTATACAAAGGGTATCCATCACAATTAGCATAAGTCTGCATTTGAAATTGTTTTGGAAACTCTTTTATGAATTGTTATTTTCCATAAATGGTGAATTTGGATTGATATCTCGACATGGACCATTCTATGGATTACAATCTCATAAAGTTTGGAATGATTCTCTGGTTGTGGCAGTTCAGCAGTAATTACTGAATCCACTCTGTCTGCCGTATTCAATTTATCTTTTTCTTGCAAGATTAAAAGTATATGTGCATGTGGCAAGCCTCTCTTGAAATTCAATGGTATAAACAAAAGCCCCACATTTTCCAAATAAGTCTGCTTTAGTTATATCATGAATTAATGAATTTAGTTGTATTTTGAATATTCTTGCCACCAAATCTGGTCTGTCAGAAGTAGTTTGTCCAAGCTGTAAATTTTCTTTGATCTCTGGCCATTGTGGATTACATGTAAATGTAATGAATAAATCTGGTTTGCCAAATTTAATGACAATAGCCATGGCATCATAGTATCTTTCTCGCATATTGCGAGGAGATCCTTGGAAAGAGGATGGCAAAATGATTGCTCGTCCAGCAGGAATGTCTCTGTTTGCAGCCAATTCAGCGACATTATCCATCAATTCACAATATTGTTCTACTCGAAGCTTGTTTTGTTGTAATTTTGCAAAATTTAGATTATTTGCTTCGACTTGTAGATAGGAATTAATAATGCATTGTTGTGTGCGTGTTCCCCAACATAAAATAGGATTAAAATGATCCCGAACAGCAGTTTGTGCCACTTTATATTCCAGCAAGGAAATATTGTTTCTAACACAAACTTTACTATTGGGATAACTTTGCAACTGTAATTTTGGTTGCCATCCTGGCTCACCATTTGGAAAGAAAATCGGATATGTCATTGGATCCAAATTACTACTTAATATATTTATGTTTATAAAAGGTTGTTCTTGATTTCGTGGATATATTCTAATATCCCGCTCAAATGGTGGTTCCCCATCATCATTTTTAAATACCATGGTAACCTCATTTGCTGTTGATAAATTATACTGTCTTTGATCAGTATGGCGATCTCTTTTGAGAACCATATTTACTCTTGGCTTTGGCAATTGATGTCTTTGCACATGTGCCAGTTGTTCTTTTTCAACCTCAGCTAATTTTTTTGTATGCTTTACTAAATGGGTTGTTGGCCATAATGTTATGAAGCTGTTCAAAGCGTATGGGTAAGCATTGTTTATTTTCAGGAAGCATCATTTGTTGTTCAACAGCTTCCATTGTATTAAGGACATATAACTGTGGATGAACATCGCATAGTGAGAGATTGCAGATAAGACATCTCACGGCACAGAGAGAGCTGTTTCAAATAATCACTTTGTATTCAAAAAAAACTTTTAAGTTAATTCAATATAATAGTTGTCAAACTATGAAACATTGTAACGTGAAGCGAGGGTTGCATTTCGGGCCGCAAATGCGGACCCTAACGAAGCGAGGGGGCATTTGCGGTTACAAACAACCACAGAAGCGGGACTTTGAAAAAATACATCTAACACGCAATGAGTAAATACGGACTTACACCAACAAATACGAGTCGCTGGACTTAGGAAAACCCCCATTACAAACTAGCAAAAATACGACCTTAACGGCTGAACCTCGCGCAGCTGAAAACATTAAAAAAACAATAAATACACACAAAAATGACATAAAAACCTTACCAACACCTAGGGGGCACCTAGGACCACTGCAAGTGAAGTTACATCTCAATTTAAGTCCAATTTACTGACTTTAGAAACACGAAAATGTCCCAATCAAGAGAAACAATGTCCACCGAAAAAAACGAAAACTACACTACACGACCCTAAAGCCGCAAAACACCAACAAGCACATACAGCTTTTCCAAAAAGACGTACGAGGTACAAGATACACTTTTAACAAGGACGCTAAATCACCCGTGTACCACATACACATTCGACGCCATTTTCCAACACTAACTTACAGAATACGGAAGTACACAGCTACACTAACGGCTTACCCTGACGCACGCAGCCTATTTACACTACACATTGCACACATTGCTGACGCTTACACCTCAGCTCCACAACTGTGCAAACCTACATTGTATGCTGCAGGAACATCAAAACAGATTGCCAGATCTTCAGCACAATGCTTCCTGAATATATTACTTACAAATAGGTAAAGTATATTAATTTATTAATTTATTACTTATTTAATTAGCATACAAAAATACATATACACAAAAAAACAAAAAAACACTATCGCAATAAACGCAAAAGCCATTCAAAAGCCTCACAACGAGTGCCAACACTTCTCCTAGCACACAAACTACACCAGGGGACAGCCTTGCAATAAGCGCAAAAAGCAGATCAGTGCAGACCTTACAATGACAGCAAAAGCGCCTCTGATAAAAAATATACAACTACCAAGAGACTCGCATTGAGCGCTGAAGGATCTCAGACCACCAAAAAAATGTATGTCTGTGGCAAACAGCATTACCTGCCTTACAATTTTATTGCCCTGTCATTTTGGATGGGCAAGTTGTCGAACTGCTAGTTGTTGCCACACTTTGCAAGGCTCACGTAGTGAGGGACGAAGTTGCGGGGGTGGAGGCCTGCGGGTCTCAGATGCAATGAGCACCAAAGGCGCTCATTGCAGGGTGGAGATGAGCACCACAGGTGCTCATCGAGAGGGCCACAGGGCTTGCTGGTGGAGACTGCGGACTTAGAGCATCAGTGCCTGGGCTGCCCCCTGTGGCAGTTGGACCAGGAGTGCCGCCGGTACCTGGTCATGGTGAGGCAGTGCTGCAGCGTCTGCTGCATGACCTCCGTCTCAATTTGTGGGTGTTGCAGCTGTCCAGGGACCCCAGGGCCATGCACATCTCGCGGCTCCGCTCCAGGCACTCCTTGCTCAGGGAGAGCCTGCAGGTGTGACAGAGTGGCGTGTGGGAAGGAGACGGCCTGCTGAGCGGGGCCCTGGAGGTGATGGTCATAGTGAGGCAGTGCTGCGGCCTCTGCTGAAGGACCCCAGTCTCAAATTGTGGGTGGTGCAGCTGTTCAGGGACCCCCGGGCTGTGCACAACTCGTGGCTCGGCTCCAGGCACTCCCTGCTCAGGGAGAGCCTGCAGGTGCTGCAGAGCCAAGTGTGGAAAGGAGATGGCCTGCTGAGCCGGCCCCTGGAGGTGATTTGTCAGTTCTAGCTGTGGTACCTGCTGCTTCTCCACTACCCGCCCTCCAGGCTGAAGCACCACCACCTGAGGCTGTGACATAAGGACCTGGAACTCAGGCCCCACCAGGAGCTCTCCCGCCTCATGAGCTTCACCGGCCTGCCGGACCTACCAGAGCTCCAGGCCTATCTCATCATGACCCATGGCCCAGGGTACCACCGGTAAGGCTGAGAGGATGAGGTGGTTCCTGGGTGAGGCCACAGGGATAGGGGGCTGGGACTGAGGGGCTCCTGGGAGAGCACAGGGGAGGGAGGGCAGAAAGAGACAGGGGAGGGAGAGATGGGGCAAAGAGAGACAGGGGAGGGAGAGAGGGGGCAAAGAAAGACATGGGAGGGGGATAGGCGGCAAAGAGAGACAGGGGAGGGAGAGAGGAGGCAAAGAGAGACTGGAGAGGGGGCAAAGAGAGACAGGGGAGGGAGAGAGGGTGCAAAGAGAGACTGGGGAGGGAGAGAGGGGAAGAGATGCGGTGGAGGGAGAGGGGGAAGAGATGCAGGGGAGGGAGAAAGGGGGGAAGAGACGCAGGGGAGGGAGAGAGGGGGAGCGAGAGGGGAGGGCAGGATAAGACACAGGGGAGGAGGGGGGAAAGACACAGGGGAGGGAGAAAGGGGACAAAGAGAGACAGGGGAGTGAGAGGGGGAATAGACACAGGGAATGGGAGGGGGGAGAGAGAGGATGGCAACGAGAGACAAGGGAGGGCAGGATAAGACACAGGAGAGGGAGGGAAGAGACACAGGGGAGGGAGGTGGGGGGGGGCAATTTATCCATCTCCATCATGCCATCATTTTTGATGAGCAAGTCGCTAGTCACATATAATAGTTGTGGATCTTACGAATGTTGGTCATGCAATGTTAAATATTGCAGGGCCCGCACGAGTTTGCTGCAATGAGTGCAGCAGGTGCTCATCGCAATGCCCGTGGGACTTAGGCTGCAATGAGCACCAAAGGCGCTCATTGCAGGGCCAGCGCTCATCAGGAGCCACTCACACACAGCACAGGGGGAGATCCAGGGAGCCTGTGAGTGAGGTTGCAAGTGAATTTGACCCATGTTTGGCATTTTTTCACGATCAAAAATCGCCTACTCGAGAAAAAAATTGGCGGCTGAAGAAAAGTAACAGGATGAAAACAAGGCTGAAGGCAGTAAAAAAGAGCACAAAGCCAGTAACAATTAACGCAAGCCAGTAACACTTAACCTAAGCCAGTAACACTTAACCAAAGGCAATAACACTTAACATAAGGCAGTAAGACTCATGAGCGCTGAAGGTGATCATTGGGAAGCACGAAAGTTGTGGCTTGCCAAGGCCTGCAATGAGTGGTGAAGCCCGAGGCCTGTACAGTAGACAGAGGGAGAGGCTTCCAATGAGCGCCGAAGGTACAGCATTCCTAGCTTTAAAAAAAATTTCCTGTCATTTTTGACGGGTAAGTAGCTAGTGTGTATATATTCACAGTAAGCCCAATCTGACTTTACTTAATGTGTGACCACATCACATAGCGATAAGCTGCAGACAAGATATCAGGCTGCACAGAGAGAGCTGTCTTAAACAATTACTTTGTGTTTAAAAAATATTGAAGGTAAAATTATCAGTATTATCCTCTCTGATACATAGTATCTGATAAGAGAGATAACTGAACCAGCAAAATGTATATATCCACACCAGGCGGAATATTTTAGGCAATAGCTCTCTGTGCATATTAATTGACTTTATTTAAAGTGTGACCACACAGAGTTTGAGTAAAAAGTGCAGGGTATACATTGCATAGCGATAAGCTGCAGACAAGATATCACGCTGCACAGAGATAGCTGTCTCAAACAATTATTATTATTTATTTTTTAAATATGGAAGTCTAAATTATCAGTATTATCCTCTCTTATACATAGTATCGTATAAGAGGGTCATCTGAACCAGCAAATGTGGATATATCCACAGTAGATGAAAAAAAAATGTTTGGGAAGTATTTTGCTCTTAATATTAATCTGGGTTAATCCAGAGTGTGATGACATTCCTGCTAGTACATTAAACATATGGAAAGTATAGTGTGTGCTATTACATAGACAGCAATTTCCTGATATCAAATACAAGGAAAAAGCATGAGACTCCATCCAGGAGGTAGAAGCTCGCCCTACTAAGTGCGCCCAAACAGACCAAGACGCCGGAAGCCTCTCACAGCTTCCCAGAGGCTGAGAGTTGAGTCTGACCCTGCAATTGACTGGGGGATTCTGGCGGCTGTCCAGCAGACACACCAGTTAACATCAGTCTCCAGATCTGCATGTGCAGATTCTAACTGACTGGAGTCTGACGAATTCTGCTGTGACAAGGCAAATCAAAGAGAGATGGCTACAGTGGAGCTGTAACCGCCGACAGCCTCCTGCATAAACAGCAGTATACTACCAATGCAGAGAACTGATCCAAACTTGGTTCAGCTGTACTATCAGAAAACAAAGACGGGAATGTCGACCTTGTAAGTACCTGAAGAACATGCCAGAAATTTCCCCCCAGTGGAGGAATAAAAAGAGCTGTATATGAAGCATTGAGGTACTAGGCACGGGGATTGGACACCTTTCTTTTCTCTTCTCTCTGTGCTATGTGTATACATTATTTTAACTCTGGGAATATTTAGTATAGTACAGCAGTGCATAGCACAGTAATGAATTAGTGAATGAGACAGCTGGATCTTTGTAATTTTAAACAACCTGACTTGGTCGAGCTATAATAGTAACATTTACATGCATGCAGTTCCCACAGAACTCATAGAGCTCTGTATATGTGAAGATAGCAAGATATACCTGGAACTACAACTTACCCAAATTACTGTATACTATACTATTGGGTGGGACAGCTGGAACACTGTACAGCACTAAATAACATACTACATGAATGGGATAATGTCTGTGACATTGTAACTCTAGACAACATAACTTGGTGGAGCTACAACAGTAACACCCACACGCAGGCAGAACTCATTGAGCTCTGCATATGTGAAGATTGTAAGAACTACTTGGAATTACTTGGAACTTCCCCAGCTACAACTATACTTACTGGTTCAACCATCAGAAAAGATCTGTCAAGCACATAATAAAGGTTTCACTGATTGTGGGCTAACAAGCTTGGGAAAATTTACAAGAATAATATAATTGCCAACTGAGAGAGTAGTGATATTTACAATATCAAATGGCATAATGCATATAAGATAACTGAATTCACAGCCAAGTTTGTATATATACTAGAAATAATTAATAACACCCTTTTAAAGATGGAGATCTCCCAATTTGGAATTCTGATTTACTACTCTCTGGAACAATTGGAGCCCAAATTGATTGACTATCTGGTATTTCATACCTGGGACTGACTGATTCCATAAACTCTAGCCCATAGGCAACTAATATAACATCTTTAAAGTCCCGAGTCTCTGAAGTAACATATCTACAAACTTTAGTAAAGTGGTCACTGACTAATTGTTTTCCTACTGATTAAGAATTTAAGAACAGAAACAAAGGCACTAACAAATTTTGCATGATTGGTTTTCTCTGTTGTAGGTTGGGATTTGAACCCAGGGGATAATCTGTCATTATAAATCCCCTTTGGTTTTTCTAGCAAATTCAAACTGGTGTCAGATAAAAATGTGTGACATAGAAATTTACCTGTGGTGATTGCAAAACCTGTCTACACATGCACACCACAACAAAGTTCAGCAGCTTTATCTGTCAAAAAGAATTTACGATCCGAGATCATATTAATTGCAGAACAACGGCTATTATTTATCTTATATCATATCAGTGAATTTAACAGCAGTACTTAGGGCTATACTTCTGCTATAGTAGGCTGAACGTGATTATCTAGTTCCAGGTATTAGCTGGAGGAGCTTCAAGTAAGAAATTTTGTGATTCACGCTAGTTTGCCGATTCATGCGATTACGTTGACGCTGACGTCGTGATGTCATCATGTTTCGCGTCCGCGGGAACTACAAGAGAACCCGCTTTTGCTACCTCGAGCAGTCCCCTGATGAATCAGAATTAAACACTACAGGGAAACGCGCGTTGGGAGGCTAAGCAGGCTGCAGGGGTAAGCTTTCCCACTCTATGTATATGTTTTTTTTTATGGAAAGATTGAATATTCTATTATTTGTGGGATATTAAGAATTTGATTATTCTGATTTGCCTTGACCCAATAACAGGGATTTTTGAGAACAGTATTGAATATTGCTGTTTTATCAAAATAATTGGTTTTCTTGATATTGAAATCTCTATGTATTGATCCAGTGGAGATATAAAAATTATGATTAAACAACAATGTGAGTACTGATCAATCTCCCATAATTAGGACCAAACAGAGATCCACCCATTAAGCATTATAAGCAACATCAAACAGATATCAGTCTCATCAACTAGACTGATGCTGTTTTATTATATTATATATTAACATTTGGAGATATATACATATTATATTCCTGGAGGGGTAATTTAAAATAGCTTATATTCCCTGCATAGCCTGCTTTATTAGATATGTTACACTCCATATCTTTTTAAGTCACTTGTTATATAATTTTTTTGTTTTGTAATTAATAAAGGTTTTTTTTTTCTTTAGTTTGTTGCTACACAATTAAAAATAGAGTCTTGGATTTCTCTCTAGTTTACTGCTGATCGCCATTTGGGATCCTGGGCACATTGAATTCCATCATTTACATTAATCATTTACTCTATTTCATTTAGGGATTTTTCTTATCGATTTTTCTATTTAATATAGAAATCTACCTACAGAGGAAATCGGCAGGAAAAGCAATTTGTCATCATTAATCCCCTTTGTTTTTTTGCAAATTCTAACCTGTGAAATAAAATTTGTGATAAAGAAATCTATTTACAGAGAAAAATATATCAGCTGGAAAAGCTTTAGTGGGTTTAAATATCCACTTATAAAGAAAGTTGGAATTGCGACAGAATCCACAACAGCCATTATAGGTCTATCCTCTTTTTCTTTTGTCTTCCCATACTAGGTAAAATCTCTTGAAGATTAACCTAAAGCCAAATTATATTTGGCATTATTAGAACTTTCAATTGCTAACCCTACACTGTTGGAAGTAGAGTAGATATAGGGTAACCAGAGAGTTCACAAGGGTTTAAATAATATCAGAAGATAAGTAATAATCTTTGTCAAGGAAAAGGGTAAGGGTTGAAGAGGGGGAAGAAGAGGGGAAAGAAGAGAAAAAAGGAAAAAAGTGGAAAAAAGGAAAAAGAAAAGGGAAGGAAAAAGGGGAGAAAAGGGGGAAAAGAGCCCCTTATAGCGCTCAGCCTACTAAGATATGAGTGACAAAATTAAAAATAGTAAATAACAATTACCTACAAAGGGGAAAAGCAAGAATTAGGGTAAGGAGAAGAAGGGCAATTTAAGACTATCTACTCCCTTTGCCTCCCCAAGTGATAGAAGAATAGAATTAGTGGGTGACAAAGTTCAAAATGCATATGTTTTAGCATAAGCAATTATGCCTTTGGACAATGCTGATATTGCGACACCAAATACTTCCAATTCTTCAGATATAAATTCTCAAGAAATCTTAACATGAAATTTAAAAACATTCTAGCAGAATTTTAGAATTTCAAGTTGTATTAAGACAAGAACTTACCAAAGGAATAACTAACAATAGCAAAGCTATTCATTTAATTCAGAATTGAACTGAAGAATTGGAAAATAGATGTGAACATCTATGGTCGGACAATCAGTCTATATTGTTAAAAGTAGCTAGCCTGGAGGAGGAAGTTGAAACATTGATTAATAAATATAACCATCTAGAAGACCATTCGAGAAGAAATAATTTAAGAATTAGAGGTATTTCTGAGACTGTCCCTCCAGACGAGCTACATAACAACCTTTGTAACAAACTTTTTTGACTGCTTAATTAAACAATCTATGGCTGGTGAGAACAGAATTGAATCCCACTGCCCAAGGATTTCTCAGGAGTCGTACCTAGAGATACGATTCTGAGACTACACTATTTCTCTTTTAAGGAATAGATATTGAAAGCTTCTCAAGATGGAAAATCTTTTGATCCACCATATGAAGGTTTACAGATTTTTACTGATTTATCTAGTGATACCTTGAGAAGAAGAAGAAAATATAGAGAGATAACTAAAGCCCTTATAAGAGAAAATGTTTCATACAGATAGGGTTTCCCAAGAAAGTTGTTGATTGTTAAAGAGGGTCAATGAGTTACTGTCAATTATGGTAAAGAGGCTTTTGATATTGAAGGAGTGGTCAATTCAATTTCTGTCCACCCTTAAGGCACACCAAGATTCTGTTGAGACTTTAAACCCTCCACACAGATGGCAGAAAGCCTGATTTATCCTTAATGGATAAGGTAGTTCTGTACAAGAGGAAAACTTCAGAGGATACAGTATGGAAACTAGAAGGGGAAAATAAGATAGAACTTTTTAAAATGTTATACAAATATATAATCAGGTAAACTTATAATAAAGAATTATGGCACATTAATTTAAATAAAAGTTAACACGTTTAAGTATAAACAGAAGATCATTTAAAATAGTCACATCAGTATTAAACTAATACTTGGAATTTAATATATAGACACACAGGTAGTTAATATCAGCGTAGTATAGGTATTGGATTAAAGATTCACATAAAAGGTTACAATATAATTGAACTATAATTAAATGAGGACATTTTGCAGTATAAATAAAAGATAAATCGAGTTAAGACAAAATGTTAATTCACTTGGTGAAAGATTATGTATAACACAGACAACTATACTAGGGCATTTATGAGAATTTATTGCTTGAGAAAATATAAGCCAGGGAAAAGAACGGACTTAATCCATCCATTATGTCATTTCACATAAGGTTTTGAATTTTTTTATTTTTTTATTTATTTTTTTCTTCTTTTCCTCTTCGTTTTATTGGAGTTTCCTTGTATGGATATATAGAGTATTATTATATATGAAAGACATAGATATAACATGTGTCTTGGTCTGGTTCCCTAATCGGTTTGTATCTCTCAAACTGAAGAAAAGTAAACTGCTTACTGACAGTATTTAATATTTTATCTCTTCTGTCAAGAGATGTAATTGCTATTTTAGCAATTATTTTTATGCTTATGGTTGTGTATTGTAAACTGCATTGGTTAAAATATAATAAACTGGATAACAAAATTTTACTAAATTGTTGTCTAATAGGATATGATATAAGGAATCAGGGGAATATTACTAATGGATCTCTGTTTATTTTGATAAAAGCTTGGAATTTATGTATATTTAGAGATTACGACTACATGATTGGGGAACTTGGAGGAAGGGACGAGGCATTTCATAGGAACCATTTATTAATTTGTAGAGCTATTAATATAGATAGAATAGGTGGGTCTTTCTTGAAGGTCCAACACCTATTACACTTATTGGCCGGATGGCTTTGAAATTCATATCGTACAATGTCAATGGCCTTAACACCCAATTTAAAAGACACGTTATAATGGACTTCCTTCACAAAGAGAATACAGATATAGCGTGTCTTTACGAAACACACTTTGTGGATAAAAAAGAACCAGGGCTCTAACACAAAACTTTTGAATATAGAATTTTCTCCAATTGTAAATTTAAGTCAAAGGGGGTTGCAATTCTCTTTAATTAAAAAAAATAATTAATGAAGAATATAGAGAAGTTAGTAAAGAAGGAAGGTCAATCATATGGATAAGTTTAATCAATAATGTACAATATATGATTGTAAATATCTATGCCCCAAATTACGGCCAAAATAGATTTTTGAACAAAATTTTAAACCATGTTTGAAAAATTAAAAAAGGTTTATTCCTTTTATGTGGAAATTTTAACATGGTAAGAGACCCTCTGAAAGACAGGCGATCTCCTAAAAGTAGGACATCAGATAGTCAATTAAATAGAACAGAAAAAAACTATAACTATATATACAGTGGGTAAAAAAAGTCTACACACCCCTGTTAAAATGTCAGGTTTCTGTGCTGTAAAAAAAGGAGACAAAGATAAATCATTTCAGAACTTTTTCCACCTTTAATGTGACCTATAAAATGTACAACTCAATTGAAAAACAAACTGAAATCTTTTAGGTGGAGGGAAGAAAAAAAAGAAAGAAAAAAAATGTGGTTACATAAGTCTGCACACCGTCTTATAACTGGGGATGTAGCTGTGTTCAGAATTAAGCAATCACAATCCAAATCGTGTTAAATAGTAGTCCGCATACACCTGCCATCATTTAAAGAGCCTCTGATTAACCCCAAAAAATGCTCTAGCTGGTCTTTCCTAAAATTGTCTTCGTCATATGACACAGCAAAAGCCATGGTCCACAGAGAGCTTCCAAAGCATCAGAGGGATCTCATTGTTAAAAGGTATCAGTCAGGAGAAGGGTACAAAAGAATTTCCAAGGCATTAGATATACCATGGAACACATTGAAGACAGTCATCATCAAGCGGAGAAAATATGGCACAACAGTGACATTACCAAGAACTGGAGCTCCCTCCAAAATTGATGAAAAGACGAAAAGAAAACTGGTCTGGGAGGCTACCAAGAGGCCTACAGCAACATTAAAGGAGCTGCAGGAATATCTGGCAAGTACTGGCTGTGTGGTACATGTGACAATAATCTCCCGTATTCTTCATATGTCTGGGCTATGGGGTAGAGTGGCAAGAAGAAAGCCTTTTCTTACAATGAAAAGCATCCAAGCCAGACTACATTTTGCTAAAACACATTTGAAGTCTCCGAAAAGCATGTGGGAAAGGGTGTTATGGTCTGATGAAACCAAGGTTGAACTTTTTGGCCACAATTCCAAAAGATATGTTTGGAGCAAAAACAACACTGCACATCACCAAAAGAACACCATACCCACAGTGAAGCATGGTGGTGGCAGCATCATGCTTTGGAGCGTTTTTTCTTCAGCTGGAACTGGGGCCTTAGTTAAGATAGACGGAATTATAAACAGTTCCAAATACCAGTCAATATTGGCACAAAACCTTCAGGCTTCTGCTAGAAAGCTGAACATGAAGAGGAACTTCATCTTTCAGCATGACAACCGACCCAAAGCATACATCCAAATCAACAAAGGAATTGCTTCACCAGAAGAAGATTAAAGTTTTGGAATGGCCCAGCCAGAGTCGAGACCTAAATCTGATTGAAAATCTGTGAGGTGATCTGAAGAGGGCTGTGCCCAGGAGTTGCCCTCGCAATCTGACAGATTTGGAGTGTTTTTGCAAAGAAGAGTGGGCAAATCTTGCCAAGTCAAAATGTGCCATGCTGATAGAATCATACCCAAGAAGACTGAGTGCTGTAATAAAATCAAAAGGTGCTTCAACAAAGTATTAGTTTAAGGGTGTGCATACTTATGCAACCATATTATTTTATTTTTATATATTTTTTTCCCTCTACCTAAAAGATTTCAGTTTGTTTTCCAAATGAGTTGTACAGTTTATAGGTCACATTAAAGGTGAAAAAAATTCTGAAATGATTTATCTTTGTCTAATTTTTTTACAGCACAGAAACCTGACATTTTAACAGGGGTGTGTAGACTTTTTATATCCACTGTATATATATATATATATATATATATATAGCTTGATGAAATATCAATTGTATGATTGCTGGAGAACTATCCAGATGAGGTTGATTTTACATTTTTGTTTCAGCAAGACATCAGAGATATAATAGACTATTTTTTAGCAGATCAAAAAACGGTACAAAAAATCTCAGCTACTGAAATCTATCTAATTACCATATCGTATCATGCTTGTATAGTCTTAATCTTAAACAGTTTGGAGAAATTCCCTAAGTCTAGAAACTTCAAAATAGATCCAACTCTCTTTAAAAAGATGCAGATAAACTGAAGGAAGAAATCTTTCTTTTCTCTGACTTAAATGAGAAATGTGTCTCATCTAATAATGTCTTATGGAACTCACATAAGGCCGTAATCCGTGGTATATTAAACTCTTGGTCAGCATACAGAGCTAGAACAAGGGGCAAATCATTGAAAAGTCTCTACATTGAGTTGAATGAAATGCAACAATTAAAGAAAGAATGTACCAAAAAGGAACATGTTGTAAAAATCGCCCAACTACAGGCACAGATCAAAAAGATATTGCACATAACAGTTGATAATAAAATATGGTAATGCCAACATAAATCCTACTACTTAGGCAATAAACTGGGTAAAATGTTGGCATAGCAAATAAACAAAAAACAAACATCCCTAAAAAAATAGATTGATTCTTAAAAATGGCAAATCATACTTAAAACCTACAGAAATTGAGTATTACAACTCGTTGTACAATCTGGAAAATAAAGCTAACTTCAATAAACCATTAAAAAATACAGGTTGTGGAAAGTTTGAATAATATTAAATTCCCCAAATTACTGATGAACAGTTAATAAAACTGGAGGAAGAAATCACAGAGATAGAAATTCAAGAAGTCATTAGAAAATTAATATTGGGTAAGGCTGTAGGCCCTGATGGTTTTCCTAAATGCTATTACAAGATATTTGAAAATGAGATTATATAATATTTAAAACTTTTTTTTTATGAAATAAAAGATCAGGGAACAGCACTAGCAGAGAACTTAAGTGCTGTAATAATTACAATCCCCAAATTAGGAAAAGATCCAACAGACGTCTTGAGTTACTGTCCAAACTCTATGCCTCTATATTAGCTGCAAGGCTAAACACCTTTATTGGAAATTGATAAATAGGGACCAAACAGGATTTATTAAAAACAGGCAAGGTCCGGACAACAACCCGAAAATTGATCAACTTATTTGCCCATGCTAACTGTAAACATTTCCCGACGTTGAAAAAGCGTTTGATAGGGTCAACTGGAAATTTATGGAAGCAGTTTTGGAAAAAATTGGTTTGGGGAGATTTGGTAGTCATGTGATTATAGCTTTGTAAACTAATGCTAATGCCTATGTCTCTGGCATTGGGTTTGGGGCAGAATACTTTAAGATTTCTAACTGGACTAGACAGGGATGCCCCTTGTCTCCTCTGATCTTTGCATTGGTATTCAAACCATTTGTAGAATTAATCAGAGGCTCGGGGGGATCAGGGGCATCCCTGTTGATAAATAAGGTCACCATTTTGCGGATGACCTGGTAATTACTGTGACTTACCCGATGACTTCATTAACTAACTTACAAGAAGAAATAGATGAATATTGCTTTGTCTCTTACTATAAGATGAATTCAGCTAAATCTGAAGTTTTAACTTTGAAAATTGACAAGAACAACCTTGAAGCATTAAAAGATAAATTTCTATATAATTGGCAACATAATTCTATTTCACATTTGGTGATAACATTTTCCTCTAACCTGAAAAACCTTCTTAAGGAAAACTTGCAGCCACTTTATTTAGAGATTTCTAATTTGTTACTTGACTGGAGGAAATGTATTTTTTCTTGGTTCGGCAGAGTGGCCACAATCAAGATGTCGATTCTGCGTAAACTAATCTACATTATGAGATGTATCCCTCTCAAGTTTCCGTACGGCCAACTAAGAAAGTTCCAAAGATTCACAGAGAAATGTATCTATAGAGACAAAAAACTCGACTAAAAAGGGAGATTGTCTCAAGAGATTTTGTGAAGGGAGTCCTATCCTCTCCAATTGTAATTGACTAAAATAAAGCTACAACGTTGACCCAAATTTTGAAATTTTCTATACGAAGGGACAAACCAAAATCAAATTTCCTTCTCCGGTGACACCTTCTAGTTAGTTACAAATAGGCGATAAGATAAAAAAATATAAATTGGATGCAATAGGGGCTCACTTTCGCCCCCAAGATCCATACAACAATTCTGAGCTGAAACCTTTTCAATCTTTGGTGCAGACAAACAGACTCCCAAGAGAACAATGGCTCCAATATCTTAGTATTAAGAATACTATTTATAAGTTAGGATTCTTGGAGAATGTTGACAACGCCCTCACGGAGTTTGAAAGTCTGACAAGTGAGTCGAAACTAAAAATTTCAATAACACACAGTATTAAAATCTTAAAGCAGTTAAAAGATAATAATAGGACTAACAGGATAATACAATGGAAAAATCTTGAGATTAGAGCGTGGTTTAAAGCATTTGAAAAAACAAACAATAATATAATCTGTATCTCTTTGAAGTAAACATACTTTAAACTAGTACAAAGGTGGTATTTAACTCCCGTAACACCCACACTCCCACACTGGCAAAAATGGCCCCTTTTGAAAATTGAGAATGTTGGAGCGGTTACAAAGACCAGGGCACCCATGTGGCTCTGTCCCTACATACAAAAACTTTGGAGAGATTGCGTTTATCAATTATTTTCAATTACGAAATGCAAATTACAACTAATCCCAGAACTGATTATTTTCCATATTGGACTAGAACTTATGGACCATGGTCAGAGATGAAGGCACAGTTGAAATAGACTCATTGAAATTGGACCCTAAGAGATACAACAGGACTCATATAAAGTGGTCTCTATACAGTCACCCGGTATATGCTAATGACGTGGCGCGCTGGCGCACATGTGACGTCACCGGGCCAAGGGGCGGAGCGGAGACCGGAGCAGAAGCAGGTAAGTGAGGGGGTTTATTTAGGGGGGTTTAGGTTGAGGAGGGGGGTTTAGGTTGAGGAGGAGGGGGCTTAGGTTGAGGAGGAGGTGGTTTAGGTTGAGGAGAGGGGGGGTTTAGAATGAGGAGGGGGTTAGAATGCGGAGGGGGGTTTAGAATGAGGAGCAAGGTTGAGGAGGGGGGTTGAGGTTGAGGAGGGGGTTGAGGATAGGGGGGTTGAGGTTGACGAGGGGGGTTGAGGAGGGGGTTAAGGATAGGCGGGTTGAGGAGGGAGGATGATGACAAGTTGAGGAGGGAGGTTGAGGATATGGGAGTTGAGGAGGGAGGTTGAGGAGGGGGTTGAGGATGGGGGGGTTGAGGAGGGAGGATGAGGAGGGAGGTTGAGGAGGGGGTTGAGGATGAGGAGGGATGTTGAGTATGAGGAGGGGGGTTGAGGATGAGGAGGGGGGATGAGGATGAGGAGGGGGGTTGAGGATGAGGAGGGGGATGAGGATAGGGGGGTTGAGGAAGGAGGATGAGGATTGGGGGTTGAGGAGGGGGTTTGAGGAAAGAGGTTGAGGGGGGGTTGAGGAGGTGGTTGAGGATGAGGAGGGGGGTTGAGGATAAGGGGGTTGAGGAAGGAGGATGAGGATTGAGGGGTTGAGGAGGAATTTTGAGGAGGTAGGTTGAGGGGGGGTTGAGGAGGGAGGATGAGGAGGGAGGTTGAGGAGGATGAGGAGGGGGAATGAGGATGAAGGGGAGGGGTTGAGGATGTGGAGGGGGATGAGGATAGGGGGGTTGAGGAAGGAGGAGGAGGATTGGGGGGTTGAAGAGGGGGTTTGAGGAAAGAGGTTGAGGGGGGTTGAGGAGGTAGGATGAGGAGGGAGGTTGAGGAGGCGGTTGAGGATGAGGAGGGGGGTTGAGGATGAGGAGGGGGTTGAGGATGAGGAAGGGGGATGAGGATAAGGGGGTTGAGGATGGAGGATGAGGATTGAGGGGTTGAGGAGGGGGTTTGAGGAGGGAGGTTGAGGGGGGGGTTGAGGAGGGAGGATGAGGAGGGAGGTTGAGGAGAAAAAATATATAGAATCCCTCTTCCAGGATATATTCCAAAAGAAACTCCAAGAGATATAATAGTAAGGCTTTAACAAACCTCCTATAAGGAGGCAATTCTGAAAGCATCAAGGGAAAAAGGAATATTCGATAATCCCTATGAAATATTGATGATTTTTGCAGATCTCCCAACTGAGATTCTGATTAAAAGGAAAGAGCTTAGACAAATAACAAAAATACTGAGGAATGAGAACATCATATACACATATATATCAATAAAAGAAGGACAGAAACTCTTAGACGAATGGGCAATTCCATACAAAACATCTTCTCATTTAAATTTGGAGTTAATTAAAAAAAGACATCCATGGCAAACGATTTAATAAAAAAAACATAGTAGATAATGTTAATTAAATAAATTAATTATTAATTAAAATTAAATTTGCACTGAATCTTTTTTATCATGCACTAACTTTAAGAAATAACGTCACAAACTATATTTACAATCACAGTAAGTAAAGAATTATTCAAGAAGAAGTATGTATACACAATTTAGATATAATGGAAAACTGAAAGGAAAATTAAGCACTTATTTCTAATATAGAAATACACTGAAAATAATATAATAAAATGAAAGATAACAACATTTAGAACTCAGAGAATTGAAAGATGCAGGTTTTTTTTTTCTCTCTCTTTCCTCTCTCTCCTTTTCCCCCAAAATTATAAAAACATATTAAACCCTCTCATCTACCTATGACATCAACATTTGATGAATAATAAGAATGATGGAAAGATATTGATAGTTCATCATAAACAAAAATGTGTATGGTTTAGCCGACGACCAGATTGAAACTACAAAAATGGTAGCAAATATAATTACCTTGCTTCCACAGTACTATTTTAAATTATATTTATGTGTTTGTTTTTTTATTTAAGGTTATTTTGTTTCATATAATTGGAACCGTCCTTTTTGTCTTAGTAAAAGAAATGTTAAGGGAAATTATATACGATGTAACTATGAAATATCGTATGCTTTACACTGGAAAGGTGGAAAGCTTTAATAGTATGGATGTCAAGTGGAGGAGAGGAGTAAGAGGTAATGAATCAAAACAACTAGAATATTATGGTACTTAAATTTATATCTCAGAATGTGAATGGGTTGAATATTCCATCTAAAAGAGCAATGGTCAGGAATTTTTCCATGAATTAAATGTTGATGTTATACGTGTACAGGAGACTCATCTTAAAGATAAAAATATTCCTAAGTTATCAGATAAAAGGTACAATCAAAAATTGTTTTCCAATTATAAAACCAAGTCAAGAGGTTGTTAGCAAGGGATAGCAAGGCGCCGGCCGCAAGCCTGCCGGAATCCCCGGCCGGAGGGGAATAGAATAGCTGAATAGCTTGCGGCCGGTCCTTGCGGCCCCGCATCTCCTACGGCCTATAATAGAATGAGGCCCATAGAATGTAGCTATATAATTTGGATAGGTACAATAAATGATCAAACCTATACAATAGTGAACATCTATGCTCCTAATAAGAATCAATATAGATTTTTAAACAAAATAATAAAACATACTAGTGATATTTAAAAAGGTAATTTGGTTATATGTGGTGATTTAAATATTTGTTTAGATCCATCTGTGGATAGAAGATCAATGGTAAAGCTAGAACCACAGAAAATGATGAAAAATAATGCAAATAAATTTGAAAAATCTCTATTGAATCATAAATTGTATGATGGTTGGAGGGTATTATACCCACTTGATAAAGAATATACATATTTCTCTAATAAATATAAAACTTATACAAGATTGGATTACTTTCTAGTGAATTTGAATTTAATAAATACAATTTAAAAAATTGAGATTAGCCCAATAACATGGTTGGACCATGCACTTATAACAATGGTAGTAGAAGATGGTTATAGAACACAATACAATACATCACGTAATATAGATTCAACTCTTTTCAAAGCAATGGTAGATAGGGAAAAATTAGAAATAGAAGATTTTTTTGAGACTAATGAAAATTCTGTATCATCACAATCACTGCTTTGGAACTCGCACAAGGCATATGTGAGAGGTGTCCTTTGTGCGTGGTCCAAATATAGAACAAAACATAAAGAGACCTCATATAGAGATCTACTTATCAAACTTACACAATTACAACAAAAAATAAATTGTCACCAACAAATAATACTACTTTGGAAATATCTAAAACTCAATTAGCAATTAAAAAGATCTAACCAGAAAAAAACGATAATATAATCTGGTTATCTTAGTTAAAGCAATATCATTCAAGTAACAAACCGGGGAAATTAATTACTAAACAAATGAAATGAATTAACTGTAATAAAAAAATTCATATGATACACGATGATAAGGGCGTAATTCACAGAAATCCAATAGACATAGGGAAATCTTTTCTTCAATATTATAAAATTTGATATAATCTTGAACAAACAGAAGGCTTCCAGAATAAAACAAATTGAAGAATATCTAAAAAAAACACTACCAAAGATATCAGAAGCACAATTAAAAGAATTGGAAACTGAAATTACAGAAGAGGAAATTTATCAAAGCATAAAATCTTTGAAAATTGGAAAATCGCCGGGCCCAGATGGATTCCCGAATATATATTATAAAATATTTTCCTCTTCTATAGTGAAACATTAAAAAAAAATGTATAATGAAATAAAATAAATGGAAAAGCACCAGCAGAAACATTAGAGGCAGCAATAACTGTTATTCCGAAACCCGGTAAAGACCATTCACAATGTTGTAACTATCGCCCAATATCACTTATCAATACAGATATAAAGATTTATGCTTGTATACTGGCTGCTCTGCTAAATCCAATACTAAATGATTTAATTAACAAAGATAAAACAGGCTTTTTTAAATCTAGACAATCAACTGATAATACTCAAAAACGTTTGAATATAATCGAGTTTGCCAATAAAAGGAAAACACCATTAGTAGCTCTATCATTTGATGCTGAAAAAGCATTTGATAGAGTGAATTGGGATTTCATACACTTAGTGTTAGATAAATATGGTTTTGGACTGTTTGTATCACATGCGATAAAAACACTTAACACAGAAGCAAATGCATATATAACAGGAGTTGGCTTTAAAACCCACTCGTTTGATTTAAGAAATGGTACCAGACAGGCTTGCCCTATTTCACCGCTTATATTTGCCCTAATTATAGAACCGTTACTTGAAATGATCAGAAGTTATAAACAAATAAAAGGTATAGTTATTGGCTCTATTATAAATAAAGTTACTATCTTTGCTGATGATTTATTGGTTACAGTCTCAAATCCAATGAAATACTCAATACTTAATTTAGTTCAGCTTATCGAAGAGTATGGTGATGTATCCTATTATAAAGTAAACATTACTAAAACAGAAGTGTTATACTCTAATATACCTGATAAAGATAAACTTGAATTAAAAGATAGATTCCCCTATAATTGGAGAAATAATCAACTAACACATTTAGGTATAAGTTCAAAACAATATGGATAAGTTATTCTTTCAGGTCTCTTCTATATTAGCAAGTTGGAGAGATTTGAATCTGTCTTGTTTGGGAAGAATATCACTAATTAAAATGAATATTCTTCCAAAACAACATATATTCTCCCTTTGAAGATTTCATTATTTTATAATACATTATTCAATACTCGAATGCTATTAATTAATTTGGTTCATCTTTAAAAATTTACAATAAAAGAAAATAAACCTAAATTTTTACTTACGGATAATAAGTTAGTAAAAAACATCAATTTACATTACATATTCTGGGACAAGAAGATAGATAACAAGATTCTTAATAAACTACCACTTATTCCCAAAATCTTAATAAAATGGTGGTTTAATTACATAAAAAAATAAAAATAAATTGAATTGGTAAAATTTCCGGCCCCAAATACTCCAATACATTAATTGTCACTGGAGCTAACTCCTTTCTGAAATATATCTTGGGAGAAATGGGACATAAAAACTCTTAAGGACTTATTTCAGGGGCAAATACTGAAATAATTTAAAATAATATCTGATGAATATCAAATACCATCCACAAAATAGTTGTTTCACAATATTTTATACATATCGATAATAAATACAGACTATGGAAAATTACCTAATAGAGAACTGACCCTATTTGAAAAATCTTTAAATGACACTGACAAGAAAAGTACAATATCAAGATATCATAAAATAATAAAATCTCGATTAGAAATAGAAAAAACAGAAAGGATGCAACAATGGGAAGAAAACTTTAGGGTAATATGGTCTACAACCCATTGGTATAAAGCATTTCTAATAACAGAGAAAAGTATAACAAATTCGTCCTTAAGAGAAACATATTTTAAACTAGTGCAGCGATGGTATATGACTCCAAGTAAATGAAAAAAAATTACCCACAAAAAAAACATGGTTATTGTTGGAGATGTGGAAACCAAATAGGAACTCATGAACATATGTGGTGGATGTGTACCTATATTAAGGAATTTTGGATATTGTGTCTAATGTATATATCAAAAATAATTAATTTCCATCTAGAAATAACCCCTGAGATTGTATTATTTCATATTTTTCCAAGTAAAATTAATTATAGACAAAGTCATGTGATTATAAATATTTTAATGGCGGCCAAGTGGCTTATAGTCAGAGGATGGAAAAAACAATCTTTACCGACTTGGACTGAACTTGATGGGACCATTGTAGAGAGAAAGAGAACAAATAGAATTGGAGTACTCTTTCACACTTTCCGCAAAAAAAAAAAACAGTTTAAAATGGTCTCTTTGGAAGACACATTAAGCTATTTAAGAAAGATAGAGGTAAATAATGCCATGAATTTTTAAAAACCTCTTGCTCCTCTCCTCCTTAGAATTGAATTTTAACATGTATTGATATTCTGAAAAATGTTATTTCTTATGACGTATCCTGAATTATTTAAGCTCAGTTATGGTTCCATTTTTGTGGAGTTTCTTTTTTTTTCTTGTCTGATTGTTTGTAACTTTTTTGTTTTGATGTTTGGATTTTAATGTTTGTAAATTTTGTAATCTTATGAAATTTGGAAATGAAAATAAAATTTACATAAAAAAAAATATATACCAGTTTAGACCATATCGTAAAGTCGCAAGTTGTGAATTGTAAGCTTTAGAAGCTTTTTAGAAAAAATAATTATGAAATAACTATATTTATATTATTTTTATATACAAATACAATTACCTGAAAGGTCTACTGTTACAAGCAGAAAATATTATTGAATTTCACTATCACTATGTTTTCTTTGGATCATGAAATGCATGGCTGAGGAGAAAACGGGAGAGTGAGCTGCTCCCAACCAAAGCTCTCAGGAGGAAGTGTCTCTGCTGTTGTCATAAAATGAGCTATGATTAACTATAAAGAGTAACTAATGAGTAATGGACGTGTTCGATTGGGAGTAAGTCGGAAGCTATCTTGATGGGGTTGATACTTTGCCAGCCTCTTGGATATCCAGCCCTCTGATCCAGTAGTAGGTGTGGTGAGCTCCCCTGTGATGTGACCTGTGTTAGCCGGATGTGGATCAGAGAGCCAGCTAACACCCAGAAGCGTAAGGAGAGCGCACTGGCGGCGTTTGCATAGCATCGGCAAGCAGAAACATGTATGGGGGAGCCTTTTTGGGGGCACCTGCAGTGAGGGCAGTGAGGGTAGAGGAAGGGATCAGCTTTAAGCAGTGCCAAACCAAGCACTGAGTACTCCCCTCAAAGCATGTTTGTATTGTAAAGCTCTACACTGCAGAAAGTAACATAAGCACTTGGACTATAAGGTTTAGGCTGGAAAGCTTAAAATATATAGATGGGGGAAAATATAGGCTGGGAAAGCTGTTCAGTTAACAGATATACATTGCAAGCACTGATGTTTAAAATAGAATATTTATTTGTCAGACTGAAGCACTTGATATAAAGTAAATAAAATTGTTAAAAAAAAGTAGAAATTTGAGCACTGAGTGGTATTTATGATAATTTGCTCTTGAGGTATGATGGGTTACGTTGTGACTATACAGGTCTGAGTTGAAGCACTAAGTAAATTACACAGAAACGATTGACGAGAGTCAATAAAGATGGTTGTATATTTTACCTTTACCCGTACCGACCCAGGTAGTTCCACCCTTTGGGGATCCTCCCTTAAGACAATTTCTCTCCCTCTCTCCCTTCTATATTTAGTAAAGGGTATATTGTTGCATTTTTTGGTATTATAAGTTATATTGGTAGGACAGTCAGAGAAATAGGAATATAATATCTTATAGATAAGTTGTCTTTCTGGAGGATCTAGTTTAGCTCCTGGTCTGGGTTTTCATTCACCTGACTAGGGACTTAATTTCCATATGTTGATAATGGGGATTTCCCCACAACATAGAGAGAATATTGAGACCTCGGGTTTCAACTATGACTTGGTTTTAAGAATAAGTGCAAGTGTATGTGTTTTATTGTTATGTTTTGTTTTCTTTTATGTTAAAAATGTCCTATGTACTGTAAGTGAGCCTGGTAGGAATTTGGGGGGCAAGGAGAGAGAGAGGTAAAGGATTTGGGTATAATACTCTATGGAACTTAAGATCTTTTCTTTGAATGTAAGATGCTTAAATACCCCTTACAATAGACACTCAGTTATGCACTTTTTTAATAAAGAAAGTCCAGATGTTATATATATCCAAGAGTCAACTTATGTCCAGATGATCTCTGACGCTTATAAAAAAAAGACTAGAGGTGTGATAATTCTGTTTAATAATAAAAATACTATAGTTGAAGAACTAGTTAAAGCAGATAAACAAGGAAGATATATTTTCGGGATCGGAACAATAAACAATGAGGTTTATACGTTAGTAAATTTGTATGCTCCTAATCAAAACCAGACGTTGGTCTTAGAAATATCTTGTATTCCATACTGGATATACAAAAAAGACGTCTGGTTATAGCAGGAGATTTAAATGTATGTCATGATCCATATTTAGATAGGAAATCAGCGATAAAAACAAACCCAGATAAAGATTCTATAAGAAAATCATATAAATTTAGTAAAATACTGACCAGATATAGTTTATACGATGGATGGAGAGTTTTTGATCCAACAGAGTGAGCTTATACATTTTTTTTGGCTAGACATTTAACATATAGCCGAATTGATTATTTTTTATTAGACCAAAACACATTAAAATTGTCACAAAAAGTAGACATTGACACCATGCCTGCATAAAAATATATCTTAATTCTTCTATGCGATTAAAATGTATTCCTAGATTTAAGATTGATTGCACACTCTTTAAAGAAGTTGAAGACAGTGATAAATTTAAAAAAAATATTGAAGATTACTTTATAAATAATAAAAACTCAGTATTGTATAGTGTATCCCTATGAAATGCCCATAAAGCCGTAATTAAAAGTATACTCAATTCATAGCTGGCAACTAGACGTACAACTAGGGGAGTTTCCTTGAGAGATATCCACATTAACTTATATAATTTACAAAAAATTAATAAGGAAACCCCACTGAAAGAAACCGCTGAAGAAATCAGGGTCCTGCAATTAAAGATTTGTTTTGAGAAGTATTACAGTTCCCTCTATAACCTAGAGAAATATTCTGATCTGAAGAAGCCATCTAATAAGTACATAAGATAATTTGTAGCAAAAATAAATCTTTCGAAAGTCCTTAGAAGAAGACTTCACAGATAAAGAGATTGAAGAAAGTATTCAATCGCTACAACTAAATAAAGCAGCCGGTCCAGATGGATATCCAAGTATGTACTATAAAGTTTTTTCAACATCCCTTAGAAGCTACTTAAAAGATTTCTGTAATGAAATTAAGAAAAGAGGTATTGCCCCGGCAGAGAATTTAGAGGCGGCAGTCATCCCAATTTTGAAAATTGATAGGGATGAAACAGATATTAACTTTAGACCCATATCCCTGCTCAATTTTGATATTAAAATATATGCAAAAATCCTGGCCAACAGGCTAAATCCTATAATGACAAATTTATTAAAAAATGATTAAACACGATTTTTGAAAAAGAGACAGGGAGCGGATAATATAAGAAAATTGATAGACATCTTTGACTTTGCACAGTTCGGGAGAGTCCCAATTCTTGACCTGTCACTTGATGCTGAGAAGGTATTTGACAGGGTAAGTTGGGACTATATGGATTGTGTTTTGGAGAAATTTGGGTTTGGTCTATTTGGTTCACATTTTATTAAAGCTTTATACAGGAATGTAACTGCCTTTGTATCAGGCCTGGGTTTTAGTTCTAATAAATTTAAGGTGAGCAATGGCACTAGACAGGGATGCCCTCTCTCGTCATTGACATTTGTCCTCTTAATAGAGCCTTTTGCTGAGTTAGTAAGATTAGAGCAGAATATAGAGGGTGTACAAATTGATACGATGGCGATTAAAATCACAATGTTCGCTGATGATATTGTACTGACACTTGCAGAACCTGCTACATCTTTGGAATATCTCTTTAAAGGACTTTCGTTATACTTCTTATTATAAACTTAATTTGGTTAAAATGGAAGTTATGTCGTTGAATCTAAATCCTAAAATAAAAAATCAGCTAAGAGAGAAATATTCTTTTAAGTGGCAGCAAAATGAATTTTCACACCTGGGTATCTGCTTTACACCAGTATTGACATAAATAGTAGAAGTGAAATTTGGTAAATTACAGAAACATATCTTTCCTCTATTGGAAGGATGGGAAGGGCTCACCCTCTCATGGTTAGGTAGAATGCAAACTACTAAAATGTTGGTTCTCCCAAAGGTTACATACCTAATGAGGAACATACCCCTTCGAATTACTAAGCATGTAGTCAATGCAATTCAAAGTAGGATTGATCTCTTCGTGCTTAAAGGGAAAAAGTCCCGCATTGGAAAGACAATTATGAATAGGAACTATGCTGAGGAGGCTTATATACTCCCAATCTATGGGACTATTATGAAGCCTCAAATTTGTTGCATTTTCACCATCTACAGAAGTCAGACTCTCAACTATTATATTGGGATATTGAAAGGGTTCTCATAAAGGAGGAAGAGATAAATGATCTGATCTGGCATAAGAGTCTAGACCCAAAGGTCAAGAAGAAGTTCCCTTTGGTGTTCAGGGGTTTATTGATGGCTTGGGTTCAGTGCAGTCGGGAATGGAATTTAATTCCTTTTCCTTCACCGATTGCGGCACTCTCCGCGGTATTGGGTAAGATCTCCCTAGGTCATTGTTGTAAATAGGAAAAATGGAATGTGTGGCATCTGTCAGATCTGTACAAGAATGGATCTTTTAGATCATTTGAGGAAATGTGAAAGACCTTTAATATACCTAAAGAAAATTGGATTACATTTCATATGTTAAAAATCTAATTAAAAAATCAAAATACGCTTTGACCTCTACTAGAGATTTTACAGCTTTTGAAACTCTGCTTGGATCAAGGAAAGATATGTCTATGTCTATTTATTACAAATGCATTAGAACAATGAAATATAAAACAAACCCAATGATAAAATGGGAAAGAGAACTAGATGATTGCTTTACGAAAGAAATTTGGTTTAAAACTTTTTCATTGACTAACAAATGGTTTTGCTTCTTACAAAGACATTTTCTTTAAGATATGCCAAAGGTGGTATATCGTTCCTATGAGTTTGTATAAAATAGCTCCAGAAACCAATCCCCCTCAATGCTGGAGAGGCTGTGTTGAAAATGGGTCTTATGTCCACATGTGGGTGGACATGTGAAAAGATCAAGGAAATCTGGGTCGAATCCTCAAGAATAATCACAGTGGAAATACGACCGACTCCAGAATTTGTTCTTTTTCACGTTGCCATATGGGCTGAAACAGAAGCAAGTGGCCATAATAATTAATATCTTGATGTCAGTTAACTGGCACATAGTTAGGGAATGGAAAAATGCAGGTACCCCCCAAGTGCAAGGAGGTTGAAATAACTATTGAACGTAATAGGTAATAGGCAGCTAGAATTCAACTTCAGATATTTAGGTCCTTCAACAGGTAAGTAGATTACAGATAAATGGACCCAATTAGTCCAATAAACTCACTAGCGGAAGGAGTTTCCGGAACTCTCTCTCTCTCCTTGCTTTACACTTTAACCAGACTTGAATAGAAAAGATACATAGGTCATTTATGTTGGTTTTGTCTATTTTGTTTGGGTATGAAACTGTATATGCGTGATATGTTATATGATTTATATCTATGTATGGAAAACAATAAACATGATAAAAAAAAAAAAAAGAGCACTTTATGGTTGTAAATCACAGAAAGTCTTAATTCAAAGACCAGGTTATAATAAACACAATCTTGCACACATTCACTATAAATAGTATATTATGTATATAGCGAATACAATACAATGTCACAAACATAGATCATAATACCAATATTTATTAATATTTTTTCTCATCTAATAATTTAATGACACTGCACATATTCGCAAACTATTATTCTTCACTAATACAATTGAAATGGACTTAGTTCCTTCACAAGATACTTTTCATTTTTATCATTGCAATTAGATATTAGTTTCGTTCACCAGGGGTACATTCAACCTTAGGATATATGTATATACAGATTATTCTTCTTTAAATCTATATATGAATATTTTGACATAATGAATCTGGCCCGACTTATAAGAATAAAAGTAAGATCTATCCATGGATAATACTCTAATAACATAATATAAATCAAACTTAAGATATTACCCATTTTTATTATATGATAGTAAGAGCTCAACTTTAGTAGTTATAAGACCAGTATTGCCAAATATTAAGATCCTACTATTAAGATGGATATGTATTTAAGAGGAATTACCTTTTTTAATAACATGGAAGTCCGCTTGATCATTATATTAATAGCAACCAGCATGTATACCTAATGACAATCCCCAAGAATCCAAATACTAGGCAATTTTAGGGTAATATTTTACACAAACCCTACTTGGAGGAATTTTCAATTCCCATACTTATCTCACTTTAACAACACATGAATGTACTATAAATAGGAGGCTTGACCGACGCTCATGTTCTTCCCTTTGACAAAGTGTTGCCTCCAGTGACGAAACGTATGTCAGGGCATGCGTCTGACATCAGATGCCAAAGCTTAGACTAGGAAGTGCTTTTTCCAGAAGCTCTGGCGTAAAGACACCTAATTATCCCACATCTAACAACGGATCACATTCACTACAATTGACTATCCAGAAAAACGGGTAACACCCAAGGTGTTAATGGTGGGATTAACTTTACAGTGATTATGTCAACTACACAGTGACCGCCAGCTGAAAAATCTGCAGCTCTCCAACTATACGTGCAAACAGTGCTGAAGCACCTTATTGAGCCATCTTGAAGTGGACACAAGATCATGATCGGCACCAATATGGTGCTGCCTTAGAAAGCCTTACAGCCAAGTAGATAGAGTATCTATTTATAGAAAGTGGCTTATATCAGAGAGATAGGCACATTAGTGCACTTTATAAGCAAATCTCCCCATATATAAATGAAAGCCAGCACAGAATATATCTAAATAGGCACATAGTGCCAGTACTTACAAAAAAAGCTAAATAAGTCTTAGTTAAGCACATAGTGCCAGTACTTACAAAAATAGGTGCTATTATATTAAAAAGATCTAAATATGATCCAGTTAAGCACATAGTGCATTTATCAAATTAAGAGGAAAGATCTATTCAAGCATTATAGTGTCTTATAAGAAAGATCTAATACTATTAAAGAAAATAAGTAATTGAATTACAGTTCTTGAAAAATATATAAGGCTGTTTGAAATAACAGAGCACGCATAGGGTGCATTTTCCCTTCCAAAAAGGAAAAAAAAGGCCCAGATTCTAAGTAAAAATATATAGTGTACCCAAACTGAGTCCCTATATATATAAAAAGGAGATCAACATAGAACATAATAAGGCAGATAGTACCATTATCCAAACGATGTGTTCCTTAGGTGAAGCATACAGTGCACCTATTAATAAAAAAGAAGGAACTCCTAGTGGTATATCAGTGGATCTTGACAGCAAGACGAAGTTAGCCAAGAAAACCAAAGAGACACATAGTGCTATAATGAATGGAAACATAATGCTGTTATCACAATCATTGGAATATATGTATAAAAGCACATAGTGCATTGAGGTATAAGAAAAACTGTTATGAACACAATCGTGGTTTGAGGTTTTATACATACACAGCATTATTAAAACGAGGGGATTCAAACAAACAGAAGAATAACATCTGTATTTGAAATACAATTTTGATTCATGTGATGTGGTCTGTTGGGAAACTATTTAATAAATAAATAATATATACTACTGGTATAATTACACTCTTGTTCGAAAAATACCAAAAGTGTACCTCTGGAAACACAAGTCAAGCAATTACTATAAAACAAATCTAAGCATCCATATACGAGGGTTACAAGATATAATAAGGACATTGAGATTTTTCTCAATGACCTATATCAAATAAGGAACCCATTTGGATGCAGAATAAAAAGGGATTAAATATGAATGTTTTTAAGATCCACCCCCCTTTTTTCCTTGTTTTTAAAATTGTAATTGTTGTTGTTTCCAATTACCTAATAAATTGATTTTGACTCATTATTCATGAAGCATCCAAGTATAGACTGTTATCTTGCCATAATTGAGTGACACATATAATACTCTAGAAAACAGCTCATCAGTGGCTGTGATATGAGGTATAAAATATTAACAAGTGTAGTTATGGCAATGGGTTGGAACTATTGCAACATAATCTTTGTGGTCAAAATAATTGATATATAGTAACTTTTGAATACAAAGCACTTTATTAGCACAACATGAGCACAAACTTAGTTATATCAGGTTTCTGATTACAAGACCCTTCAGCTATTCAGAGTGCAAACATGTATAATATTGTTTTTCTTATATGTTGAAAAAACAGGAAAGAGCCTTGGGGCTTACCAGCTATTTTACATGTATATACATGTTTAATAATTATTAATTCTACTCAGAAGTTAGAATCCACATTTTGTGACAATTTAGCCAGCTTAGATATACTTACTTGTTACTAGATATAATCTTAAGTGCACTACTATTTCCTGTGGGGGTTGTTGTATTTAGGTTTAAATTAGTAGGCTGCGTTTGCATTCTGAATTAGTATATGGACAGTCGCAGCATATTTTTTGCATAATGTTTGTATTAACAGTATAATAACTGGCTATTATGATAGTGACCAGTCAGATTTGGGATGACAGCATACCATTGCACCTTCCAGTTTAGGTGGAATCCCTTTGGGGATCATCTCAATATCTACATACATGCTCTATTTTTAAACTATAAAAAAGGATTTAATTCCTATGTTTTGATATAATTTTACATTGATTTTAAATTGTGCTGCTGTCAGCGTTTGCATAAAAGGTAATTTTCTCCACATACTTTTCTTATGTTTTGGAAATTTGGCAAAAAATAAATAAAGTTATTTGTATTGTTATATAAGGTTACTCTGCCTGCGCTATTTGTCTATCCTCCACTATCTCAAACATTTAATATTAAAACAGGGGGAATTAAATATTGTCTTCTATTTTATCAGGTAAATTTTTCTTTAAAGAAACTCAGATAAATAACGATGATGAGCGAAACATAAGATCTCACAGAAACATGCGTTGAGCGTCGGGACATCACACCCGTACATCAGACGCTGTGCTAGCTCCAAACTGAGGCGTTAAACACCCCACAAACTAAGCTCTTTAGCTATTTCCATAGAAGTATAAGGACATAAAAGCCAAAAGAAGAACCATAAGTGTATATAATTACCTAGATATATTATATTCTTGGACTTTCAACAATAGGAACCACGCCCAGGAAAGGTTAGTATGGTGCTCTAACCGGGCAGGACAGATCAGTGAGCATGTTTACCTCTCCCTACAGACTCCCCACAGACTCTTTTATGTAGCTTCAAAGAAACTGTTTGAGAGTTGGATTGTTACTACTGGGAATAAGAGCAAGAGCAGAGTAACCCTCCATAGCCAGAATCCAAAACTGGTGTAAGCCCCGAGGTCTAATGCATACTGACGGATAAGGGCAATAAAAAAACTGAATCTTCAGATTTTGGAGGAGGTCTGGAGGAGATCCGGAATCAGAGCCTTGCCTCGGAGTGCGCAGAGTTGTATTGAGGTATATTTGTAGTGAGAGAGCTGGCTGGTTGGAGCGGTTGCCAGCTTCATTTTTACTTTGCAAGGATCCGTGTGTGAGAGGCAGGATCAACTGCAGGTGCTGAGCTGCTGAATCTGAAGAGACATGGACTAGGATCATTGATCCCTGAGCACCAGGTTCCATCTTAATCTAACCCCTGTAAGAAGCTAGTAATAAACAGGGCACCTGCGAGAGAGACACTACCAACAAACAGGGCTCTGAGTAAGAAGTATAAGGTGCTACAGGTGCTGAGCTGTTGAGCAAAAAGAAGTACAAACTAGGATTACAGCTCCCTGAATAACAAGCTCCAGCGTAGGTCATGAATGAAGCTGGCAACAAACTGGGAGTAAGAACGTCAAGGCTCCTCAGTGTAACACTTGACATCACTATACACTACTCAGTAAAGGTTGTGAAACTGGAATACAATTCTTTAAAAGCTAAATAAGTTGCTGCAGTTATACAATTAGAAGCTCTGGTATGTTAAGAGCTGTGAAAACTGTTTAGCTTTAAAAGGAAAAGAAATAGTCTTAAAGGCTGTGGATAAGAAGTAGACAAAGTACTGTGTAGAAACTTTTCCATCAATTGGTGATATCAGTAATGGCCTATACTCTATTGAAGGACTGAGCACTCAAAAGGACAGACAAATTGCCTATTGTATCATATTTGGTAACAACATAATGATCATGAATGATTATTGTCTTAATACAGATACAATAGATCACTGAATCACTGCATATAATGATCTAACCAAAGAACTTTGTGTATATAAAGTTTGATATCTGACTTTGGACTGAAAATTTAAACTAGATCTTGCGAAAGTGATAAAAGTGATTTTTTAAAAGATTGTTTAATTAAGTATCATTTTCTGCGTTTATTATAGGTGTAAAATCTTTGGGGTTACATTTTTTTCTTTCCTAGCCTCTTTCTCTGTTAGATAAATATAAAAGGTACTATTTTTGCTGAAAAGCCAATTATATCCATTTTCCTATGACCGGAATAAGGATCTAAAAGCTATTTAGGATACTAAGCGTAGGGCAAAGGGAGCGGGAGAAAGGAAAGGGACAGAGAGGTGAGGAAGGATAAGAGGAGTGTAAGCAGAAGGAAGGTGGGGGAGGTTGGAAAAAAGGAAGAACTAGGGGGGAAATGCACTTGGTACGTGACAGGATGAAAAATGGGAAAAATAAAAACAACCAGCCTCCCAAAGGGAGAGTTAAAGCGAATAAAAAATACAGTTAAAACCTCTTCTGAATTCTTTTCCCTCAAAAGGCATAAAAAAATAGCTCAATATTAGAAACAACAATTCAGTCTAGCTCTGATCCCAATGCTTCACAACTAAATTCTAATGAAAGTAGTCTCTCAGAAGAAATATTAACAATAATGCCACTGGATGAAGATAAACTAACAATAAGTTCTATAAAAGTTCTACTGGTTGATTTCCAATCGATAATAACATTGGAGTTATCAGTGGAAATTGCCAAAAATTTTAAAGATATTAGTGTACTATCTTAGAAAATGGAGTTATTAAATTGTAATTATCAAAAAATTGATAAAGAGCAACAAGACCAAGCTAAAATTATTAAAGATCTAAAAGAGGAAATCCAAAATCTTAAATTAAAAAGTTTTAGACTGGAAAACATTTCCAGACAAAATAATATTAGGATTAGGGAAATTTCAGAAAAAGTTACCTTTAAAGATCCTGCTATATATGTGACCACATTTATTGGTACACTGATAGATCAAAATCTTCAAACAGAACCATTAACAGATAGATTGCATAGATTGCCACTCCCTAAGAAAGTGAAAGAGAATTTACCACGCAATGTAATAGTCAGATTATACCATTATGCAAATAAGGAAAAAATAATGAGGAGAACCTATGAATTAAAAGTGTTTAATGTGCCATATGATAGTCTTAAAATCTTTCCAGATCTGCCAGTTGACATGTTAATTTAAAGGAAAGAATTAAGTAATTGTACAAGAATTTTAAGGGAGAATAAAATATATATTTTTTATTCCCTGTATCCTATGTGTAAAAATATGATGTTTGTCTGATCTTGGCCACATTGGACAAAGGAAAGGAAATGTATAATATTCTAGAAGGAACGTTGGGCCTTTCTAAAATGAATTGATTAATATTGAGCTAATAAGTGATTCACTTTATAAAAATGTGTCAGGATAAGGGATAAGAGATATGAAAACTTAATTAGCACAGCAGTGATATATTTGCACATAGGTTTTATTGCACAAAGCACTTTAATCACATTCAAGTAGGATGTTAATTAATAAGAAATTAGGAAGTGGAATAGTTACTAAGGCCATTAGTGTAACTGGTCTACTCACTAGATTTTTTGGATTAAAGTTCACTTTTTTAATAATTAATAAAAAATACTCTCTGGTTTACAGTTATTGTTTAAAATAGCTCCACTAAGAGCATTAGGTGACAATTGTGTGATATTAAATACAAATAAATGTATAGGATTTTTGTTTAGTGAGATCACGTTTAGGGAGCACTCAGGTACTTGAATCAATTAGTAAAGGTTCTCTATTAATTAAGATGATTTCTGATTTTACATTAAATTATGTTTTTTTGTAAATATTTGTATAGTTCCTTTATTCTTGTGGCTATTTCCTGTTAAGAATGTATTTGATCAATTTAATTAGAAAGATTTTACATTAAGGGTATGGTCAAATCCAGGACAAGATTGGACTTTTATGGATGTACAACGTTGGTTTATTGTATATATTTGTATCAAAATATTTTGACAAGAGAGGATGTTAGACGAATAGGATATAGGAAGGAGAGGGGAATGGTATTGTGAGAGGATAGAGGGTTAAAGAAACATAGAATGATAAAACTGTTCTTAATTTAATACAGATATGTAACTAGGTGATTATTAAAAGAAATTAAGTGATTTATCTAAGGTACATTAGTCATTAAGCTGTAAATTAGGCTAAGAGAATATTTTAATTTTACATATACAAGTGTAGATTATATAAAATAATATAATTATGATTTTGAGTCTAAAAGAATTTACTACTTGGTGGTGATTAGATTATTAGATGCAAGGATGTCAGTATTTACTGAGACGAAAGAGGTAAAGGGAGGGGGAAAAGGGAAGGAAAAAAGAAATAAATAAAAAAGATAAATAACGACGATGAGTGAGACACAAGATGAGTGAGACACAAGAAACGTGCGTCAAGCATTGTGACGTCACGCCCATACGTCAGACGCTGTGCTAGCTCCAAACGGAGGCGTTTAACATGCCAGCTAACAAACTAAGCTATTTAGCTTTTTCCTGAGAAGTATAAGGACATAATAGCCAAAATAAGAACCATACATGTATATAATTACCTAGATATATTCTATTCTTGGACTTTCAACAATAGGAACTACTCCCATTTTGGTATAATATTTTGAAGACTGAATAGTTGATAATTGCATGATGCACTTTATAATTTATAGAGCTTATCAAACACAATTGTAATAATGCACACATTTTTGAACACGGAGTAATTTATAGAATTGTAATGGGGAGGGGAAGTGGAGGGGAAGGGAGGGGAGAGGGGAGGGAGACTAGAAGAAGGATTATGGTGAAAAGTGATATTTAAAGGGTATAATTTGGTTTTTGTTATTTTTGCTTCTCCCTTGTTATGTCTTATAAAGGTTAATGCAATTGAAGGAATTGAGACTTATATAAATTTGGAAAAGCACATTACACTTTGGAATAGTAATAACTCTGAGTGTATACATGAATATGGTTTTAACGCTATATAATGTCGGTAATGGTAAAAAAGACTGTAAAGTACATGTTCCCCCTCTGTTCCCCCTCCCCTCCTTACGGTGTATTCCATCTTGGTTGTGATAACTGAAGGTATTATTGTAGGTTTTTCTAGGTCTGAATTATTAGTTAAAAGAGAAATGGTAGATAAAGTAAAAGGGGAAAAAAAAAAAGAAAAAAAAAAAAAAAGAAAGAAAAAGGAAAAGAAGGGTTACACCCCGACAACACGATCATTGGTTAACGCCGGCTTTTTTTAAAATTTTGGTCAAAGAGACCCTAGTATGAAGTCTGTATTTAAGAACTGGACAGATAAATGTATGTTTTGGGATGAGAATGGAAGGATGAATGATTGGGCAGGAGTTACGGAAGGAATGCAGGATAGGAGGAAGAACAGGATAATATCTTGTATTATATTAAGTTTAAAAAATGGAGATTACATTAATCTCATATAAAATTAATGGATTAAATTCCCCCCTTAAAAGAAAGTTAGTCTTTCGGGAATTTGCGAAACTAAAAGCAAACATAGTATGCCTCCAAGAAACACATCTAAAAAAACAGTATTCTTACTTATTAAGGAATAAAAGATTTGTCTATAGTATAGCCTCCTCGTATAATAGTAAATCAAGGGGGGTATCCATTCTTTTTGATAAAGATTTGGTAGTAAAAGAAGAATTTTGTAAAATAGACGAAGGAGGACGATTTATTATATGGGTGGGAAACATAGATAATCAGATATATACAATTGTAAATATTTATGCACCCAATCGGAAACAAGAAGGTTATGTAATCAATATCCTGAAATTGGTTAACAAATTTAAAAAAGGTAAGACGATTATATGTGGGGATCTTAATCTAGTCCTGGACCCAGAGATAGACAGGTCAAGTAAAGCCAAAGTAGAAATAGGAAATAATAGTACCATTGCATCTAAGAAGATTACAGAACTTCTTATAGAAATGGGCTATTATGATATATGGAGAATTAAGTCTCCTTGGGTAAAAGATTACACATGTTTCTCTAAAAGATTCAATTCATACTCCAGAATAGACTACATTCTAGGAGATCAATCGGTGCTGAATGATACATTTAAAATTAATATATATATACAAATACAATCTCGGATCATGCCCCAATAGCTCTAGTTTTAAATAAAAAAACTGGAAACTACAAAATAAATAGAAACTGGAGATTGGAGCCAATGGTCTTGAAAGATGAAATAAGAGTTAATGAAATGAAGGGAAACTTAATAGAATATTTCGACATAAATAATGGTTCAATTGCGTCTTTTACGACGCTTTGGCTATCGTTTAAGGCATTCACTAGAGGTTTACTAACATCTAAATCAATTTTGCTAAAAAAAGTGGGGAGACTCTTTAAGATCTTTATATATAAATCTGGAAGATAAACATAATTTGAATAAAAAATCTCCAAATAAGAAATTAAGGGAAGAGATTGGAAATATACAGCAACAAATAAAGAAGGTGAAACAGTATAGGTTGGACAGATTAATTTGGAGGTCTCAGATGGAGACTTACTTAGAAGGAGATAAGACTGGAAACATTTTGGCAAATAAAATGAAAAAGCAAAGAATTCATAATTGCATCCAAGAGATCAGAGGGGAGGATAATAAGGTTTATAGAGATCCTCGGGACATAAGTGATATCTTCCATAATTACTATTCTAACCTTTATAACTTGAGCAATTCAGACATAAAAATAAAAAAAGATATAAGGGATATTGAGGAGTTCTTAAGAGACTTGAATCTCCCAAGAATCTCAGAAACAGAATTAGAGACCCTGAATAAAATAATAACGGAAGAGGAGATAGAAGAAGCGATTAAAGAAAGTAAAAACAATAAGGCCCCAGGCCCTGATGGATTAGATAAGCTTTTTTATTAGAGATTTGTAGAGGTAGTGAAGGCTCCTCTGGCTAGGATGTATAATGAAATAAAAGATAGTGGTGTCCTTCCGGCGGAACTAACAGAAGCAAAAATTATAAATATATTAAAAAAGGATAAAGATCCGGCCGATAGGAAGAGCTATAGACCCATATCCCTTTTGAATTTCGACCTGAAATTATATTCTAAAATATTGGCAAAAAGGCTAAATCCTTTACTAGAAAAACTTATAAACCCAGATCAGGTAGGTTTTGTTAGTTCTCGTCAGGGGTGTGACAATATCAGAAGTCTAATGAATATTCTATCTTCGGGAATCAAGAAAGGAGCTCCCATGCTGGACCTGTCAATATACGCCGAAAAAGCGACAGGGTCAGCTAGGAGTTTCTGCAGGCAGTGCTCCAGAAATATGGTTTAGGGGATTTCGCAAATAGGGCGATAAAAGCCTTGTATAGTAATTTAAGAGCAAAAGTAGTGGGGACAAATTTTGAGACAAATTTTTTTAGTATGACGAATGGAACAAGACAGGGATGTCCTCTATTATTTGTTTTATATATTGAACCTCTGCTAGAGAAAATAAGAACAACGAAGGACATAAGCAGTATTAAAATTGGGGAGAAAGAATATAAAACAATTATTTATGCTGACGATATGATTATCATTCTTACGGATCCCGAAAAATCTTTATTAAATCTAGAAGCGATATTAAACAGCTTCAGTAATGTCTCCTACTTTAAAGTGAATACATCTAAGACAGATGTAATCACTAGAGGTTTATCCCCAGAAATTAAGTCAAAGCTAAGAGAGAGATATCAATATAATTGGAGTGTTAAACAAATGAGACATTTGGGAATACATATATCTTTCGATATTAAAAATATTTTAAAAAATAATCTGTCTAACATATACAAAACTATATTAAAAGTTATCCAAGAGTGGAGATCAATCCATTTATCCTGGACTGCAAGAATAGCCGTAATAAAAATGATCGTTATTCCAAAAATAACATACATTCTTAGATCTATTAATGATATCCCCATGCTCTAATGGATAAAGAGATTTCAACAGCTAATAGACACTTATATCCTTCAGGGTAAAAGAGCGAGGATAGCTGGTATGATTACTAGAAAAAGAATAGAGTTTGGAGGACTTGCCTCGCCATGTATAAAAGATATTTCAACAGCTATATCTCTAGCCCAGATTATCCCATGGAATCTTCCATCAGTAAAACCAAATTGGAAAGAGATGGAGAAAGTATTCTTGGATCCCACCCCTATAAATGCCATAATTTGGTCTTCGAGTATGGACTTGGTAAAGAATAAATTAGTGCCAAAGCATATTAAATCTCTGCTTAAATTCTGGATGAAAATCAGATCCAAGATGAAACTATCAGTATATCCATCTTTGGCCGCACCAGTAGAAATATTTAAGGCAGAGCTTAAGATAATATCCTTGGAAAAATGGATAGAAAAAGGTATTTATCGTATAATAGATTTTTATGAGGAAGGTACATTACTTAGTTGGTCAAGACTACATGCCAAATTTAAAGTTGATAAAAATATGTGGTTACATTATATGAATATGCAGAGTGTTCTAAAAAGGAGAGGCTTTAAAAAGGAAAATATAGATAGGTTAACATCCTTTGAACTCCTACTATATAATACAAATACCCGTCATAGGATTTCTAAATGTCAGGAGATTATCTCCCTAAATACCCAGAATAGTAAAACCCCAGCGATGGTGAAATGGGAGGAAAGTTTATCATTATCTATTAGTATGGAAGAGTGGGTTAAAACTATAAAAATGGTTAAAATATCGGCTAGATCCTCTGCTAATTCTGAAACATATTTCAAAATAATTAACATGTGGTACCGTACACCGGACTCAATTAATACATTTTTCCAAAAGGATATAGTATTATGTTGGAAAGAGTGTGGTCTGAGAGCGGATGTTAAACATGTCTGGTGGGAATGCACCAAAGTGAAGGCCTTTTGGAGGAAATGTTGCCTATAGCTGGAGATGATAACAGAAGCTGAAATCCCCTTTAATCCAGATGTGCTATTACTCCACATTAATCTCAAGAAGACATTTCCAAAACAATACTTTTTACGATCTCATATCCTGTTGGTAATTAAAGTGCTAATGTGTAAATATTTGAAAGAAAATGTACTTCCATCTATATTAGAAATAGCTAGGGTGGTTACTAAAAATAGAGAGTTTGACTTAAGGTCATCTGGTCAAGCAAGCTAAAAAAAAAGGGGGATAGACAAGCAATGGCTAATATGGGATTCTTTTATAAAAAAGAAAGAAGGAATAGGTAGGGTGTAAAGGGAAAGAAAAATGCATTCTCTGTTGATGAGCGTTGTTTTCCCTCTACACCTTCTGTTCATGCGAGATTTGATATTTGATATTTCTCCCGTATATTCGACCTCCTATCCTCTGTTGGTGAGAATACGGTTTAAAATTCCCTGCCTTTAAATGTGAATGAATGGAATGTTTATTTTTTGTGATGATTGTTTATGTATATATTTACAGTCTCATTTGTTATATGAAAACTAATAAAAATAATAAAAAAAAAAAAAAAAAAGGAACTACTCCCAGGAAGAAGTTAGTATGGTGCGCTAACCCGGCAAGATTGTGGCTGCAAGCAGGACACAGACTCCCCACAGACTCTTTTGAGTCATATAAACTGCTGTATAGAATTCACTACTTGGTGATTAGATTATTAGATGTGAGGATGTCGGTATTTACTGAGACAGAAGAGGTAAACGAAGGGGGAAAAGGGAAGGAAAAAATAAATAAATCATAAAAAAAGCAAAGAAAATTAATAATATATAGAAGGAAGTAATAGGGGAGGAAATATGGTGTTGTAAATGGCAAAAAGAGAACAGATATAAGTTGGGTTCCCATTTGAGATGTCGCGGACAGTTCGCCCGCGGACTATTCGCGGCGATTTTGGCTCTTTCGTGCTCGCAGCGGACGGCGGACACATGCGCTTTTCGGTCCGCCCCCTATTCTTTATCATTGAGGAAACTTTGACCCTGCACCTCACAGTCAGCAGACACATTCCAGCCAATCAGCAGCATACACTCCCTTCCAGAGCCTTCCATCTGAAGGACAGCATACATTTTAGAATCATTCTGAAGCTGCATTCGTTGTGAGAGGACAGATAGTGTAGCTGCTAGAGATTTAATATGGAAATAGATAGCCAGGCTGTGTATTTAGCTTCCACTACAGACCTGAAGGACTCATCTGATATCTGCTGCAAGGACAGCAACCCAAAAAGCCCTTTTTAGGGCTATAACATCATTTATTTTATTTTTTAATTTAATCTAATTGCATATGCCTGCCTGCCAGCGTGTGTGTGTGACAGGCTAACACCTAACAGCTTATATTGTGCTTATTTTCACTACTCATACCTGGTGGTGTACCATACATTGAAAACAACCATTTTTTCCTGTAATCTAATTTCAGTTACATGCCTGTGTCAGGCTCACAGCTAATATTCTGCTCTGTTTAACCAGTCATAGTTGGTGTACCATACATTGAAAAAAAACAACCCTTTTTTCCTTTAATCTAATTTCAGTTGCCTGCCTGTGTCAGGCTCACAGCTTATATTGTGCTCAGTGAAATAAAACAACACTTTTTTGACTGTAATTGATTGAATAGCAATTGCCTGCCTACAGGCGTGTGTGTGAAGCCTATTGCATCTACTCTGCCAACTTTTGCCAGTGCACAGTGATACGTCATATCTGGTGCAACCGTAGTGTACACTGACATAAAAAAACACTTTTTTGACTGTAATCGATTGAATATCAGTTGCCTGCCTACAGGCGTGTGTGTGAGGCCTACAGCGCCTACTCTGCCAACTTTTGCCAGTGCACAGTGACACTCATATCTGGTGGCACCTTAGATTGCACGCGCAGTGCCCCAAATTTGAAGTGGGAGGACCGACCAACCATCTTTTTCCATCTCCCGCTTCCAAAAATCCATGCCATATACACGTCCCCTGATAGGTGACGTAACAGGTATCAAACTGATAGGAATAAATAGTACAACTTAATACACCACTCCTATCTGGTGGCACATTACATTGCACGTGCAGTGCCCCAAATTCGAAGTAGGAGGTCCGACCAAGCATCTTTTTCCATCTCCCTGTTCCAAAAATCAATGCCATATACACGTCCCCTAATAGTGGACGTAACAGGGATTAAACAAATAGGAATAGTGCTACTTAACAGTACACACCTTATAATAACGCAGACAGAGGCAACGCAGAGAGAGGAGTCTGAAGAAGAGGAGTCAGAGGAGAAATATGGCTTTGAGGAGGTGAAAGACCAAACACAGCAGCCATCCCAGGGGGCTTGTTGTCACCTTTCGGGGACCCTTGGTGGCTGGGTGGAGGAAGAGACCTTCAATGACATCAGTGAGGACAAGGAACGGGACATGGCTAGCTTGGTATCCAACCTTGTGCAAATGGGGAGTTTGCGGTTGTGCAAAGGGACTGTTTGCGGTTGTTTGCGGTGCATTAAACGGGGAGATTGGTCTGTTACTGGGAAGCGGGTGTAACCCTTACACTACCTGATCGATATAACATCATACCTGATGTTTTAAAGCATGTTATTCCAAACAATGTAGGAATGTTAGGTGATTTATGCCCTTTATGGCTTAAAACCAGACTCTGCATCAACTATGTAATTTTCCGTGGGAGTTTTGCCATGGATCCCCCTCCGGCATGCCACAGTCCAGGTGTTAGTCCCCTTGAAACAACTTTCCCATCACTATTGTGGCCAGAAAGAGTCCCTGTGGGTTTTGAAATTTGCCTGCCCATTGAAGTCTATGGCGATTCGCCCGGTTCGCCCATTCGCGAACATTTGATGAAATTTGCGTCCGCGATTCGCGAACCGAAATTTTTATGTTCGCGACATCACTAGTCCCCATGTTTATTTTACTTTATTTTGGGAGAATTCTGCTGTCTGGTAGTAAGAGCTATGTCCTGCAGTCGCCAGTCACTGTGGCATTTAAACTCTAAGGAGCTTAACATCCTTGGTTGAACCCTTATTCTTTCACACTTGTTGTGACAGGAAGGGGTGGGGGACAGAGGTATGGAGTTTTCGAGAATTGGGAGCGAGGGAACATTGTATAGAGGGAGAAGATCTAAGGACGAGAACTGAATTTAGAATTTTACTTTATATACTGTCACAATTAAAGATTGTAAGCCACAACGTCCAGGGACTGAATTCTGTGGTTAAAAGAAGTTCTGCTTTTAAAAACATTCAAAGAGAGAAGGTGGATATAATATGTCTCCAGGAAACTCACTGGAGACAGATCAAATTATTTAGATTTTTTAATAAAAACTTTACTGTCAGCGCACAATGCAATGTATAAAAAAAAATCCAGAGGGGTCTCTATATTTTTTCATAAAAGGCTAAAATTAGATGAAGAATTTGTGGATACAGTCCCCGAAGGAAGATATCTCATTTTGTTAGGCAAGATAAATAATCAATTATTTACTATTCTCAATATACTAGCGACATAACTGACAAAAATGACGGCAATAAAATTTGAAGCCTGGCATTGCTGTTTGCAACACATTGCAAGCCTCTCCCCCCTACTTTACTGGGCTTGCAATGAGTGACTTTGGCAATCATCGTGGGCCTCATTGCGAGCCTCTTCCCCCCTCTACCCCTCCCCCCTCTACTTGACGGAAGGGGCTCTATGCAAGTTTCTCCCCCACTCTACTCCCTTCCCTGTGTCTCTTTCCTCCTCTACCTCCCCTGTGTCTCTTCACCCGCCTCTCCCTCCCTGTCTCTCCTCCCCACCCCCCTACCCTGTATCTCTCCCCCCTCCTCTACCTCCCCTGTATCTCTCCCCCTCCTCTCCCTCCCCTGTGTCTCTTCACCCCCCTCTCCCTCCCCTGTGTCTCTTTTCCTCCCCTCTACCTCCCCTGTGTCTCTCCTCCCCCTCTCCCTACCCTGTATCGTAACCCCTTTCCCTCTCCTGTGTCTCTCTCCCCCCTCCCTCCCCTGTGTCTGTTGTGTTAATAAGTGTGTCTGTGTTTTGTGGATAAGTGTGTATGCGTATGTTATGAGGAATGTATGTGTTTACGGGTAATTGTCCATATATGAGTTGTTAATGAGTGTGCACATATGTTGGAGATGACTCTGCATGTGTGCCTTGGGGATGAGGATGAGTGGTGTGTTTTGGTGATGAGTGTGCCAGATGTCATAGATGAGTGTACATGTGAGTTTGTGTAGTAAATGAGTGTGTGTGCGTGTTGGGGATGAGGGTGAGTAGGTGTTTGCTTGGAATGTGTGTTTTGGAGATAAGTGGGCCACTTTGCAGCTCCTCTCCCCTCAGCACACCGGGGCACCATGAACTCCTGCCCAGGGGAGGAGGTTGTGGGAGCGAGCCGGTCTCACCTCATGCACAGTGTGGCGCGGGAGGTGTAACAAACCCCCAGCAGCAGCTTGAGCTTCACTGCCGAAGATAGGCTGTGAAAACAAAGACGCACATTATCGATCACAGAGGCAGAGAGCAGGGAGGCGATGCTCGGCGGCGTCCTGACGGGACCCCTTGTGCTTTATGCTTGCCGTCCTTCCAACTCTGCACTCGGTATTCCTGACTCGCCTCCCCATTCTCCTCCCTGGTTTCAGTCAGGTTAATGTACCGGAGCCTCCGTACCGCTGAGGCTGCACCTTCCAAACTCTCAATACTGTTACACTACATTAACTCACCCCTGCTGTTGAGGCAACCGCGCAGCCAATCACAGAGCAAGCTTTGAACCTAGCAACCAATCACGCCACCACCGACGACAACAATAGCCAATCAGACTGCTTAAATTTAACATTGAGTTACCAACATTTTTCTGCTCACAACTATATATGTGATATGCTCACAACATCAGACAGGTCCGCTTTCTAAATCGTATTTTTAGAAAAGTACAGAAACTCCAGCAGGCTTCAATAATAATTTGTGGAGATCTTAATATATGCAGTAACCCGGGAGTAGACAGGAATTCTACAAAATGTCCAATTCCGGACGCTCGTATGTTGAGGAATTCTAGGATGTTAAATAATAATTTGGTGAGAGCGGGTCTGTATGATGTTTGGAGAAACATTTCATCCGACCAATAGGAATTATACATTTTTTTCCCATAGACACCAATCCTATGTAAGGCTGGATTATATATTAGCAGACTCAAATACTATGAAGAATATAATGGAAATTGAGATAGACCCTATTCTATGGTCAGACCATGCAGTAGTAAGAATGGCAATTAAAGGTGAAAATGTTAGGCTTTGTAGACCACAATGGAGATTAAATAGCACACTGTTTGAGAATGAATCTGCTAACAATGCAATAGAGAAGGAATTAGAAAGTTTCTTTGAAATAAATAACAATTCAACCACCTCTAAAACCAATATATCGAACGCCCATAAGGCATTTATGAGAGTTTTTTTTTATTAAAATGCAAATAATTAGGAGAAAACAAAGGGGCTGCCATTGAAACTCCATATTCAATTAGGTGTGTATGAAAGGCAGAAAAAAATTCAACCCAAATACGGAACTTATTGGGAAAATTAAAGGCCTACAAAATCAAATAAAAAATTACTCAAGCAATGGTAAATACATCTTTGTGGGCATTTAAGCAGAGGATGTATCATGGGGGCAACAAAGCAGGAAGACTTGTGACCAGCAACTTAAAACAACTAATAATAGAATAGAGTTAATTAAGGATAAAAATAATATATACATGAAGCCAGAAGAAATAGTTGCTGCTTTTCGTAACTATTATCGTAGGTTATACAATCTTAAAAAAGAAATTGATTTTCAAAAACCTTCAAGTGAAGAAATTGGTTAATTTCTCAATGAATTAAACCTTCCCAAAGTTACGGAACAAGAACTAGTGATGTTTAGTGCTGTGATAGTAGAGGAAGAGGTTGTCTCTGCAATATTAGATATAAAAATAAAAAAATCACCTGGCCCTGATGGCATAATAAGTCAATATTATAAAATATTTCAGGGTATATTGATTAAAACTCTTATGGCGGCCTTTAATGAAATAACAATTATTGCTATTCTTAAGAATAATCTAGACTTGACAAGATGCAATAATTATCGGCCAATTTCTCTCTTAAATGTTGACATAAAGTTGTATGCAAAAATCTTGGCCACTAGACTGAATAAAGTAATTGCAAAATTTATGAAAAAAGATCAAACTGGTTTTATTCATAATAGACAAGGCCTCACAATATTACAAAATTGATAAATCTTATGACATACTCCAGGGTTAGTAAAACGACAACTATTTTTCTATCATTAGATGCAGAAAAAGCCTTCGACAGAGTCAGATGGGACCAAGAGTCAGATGGGACCATATGGAGAAGACATAAAAAAAAATTGTCCATGGCGAATTTGGTGCAAAGGCTATCAAAGCTCTTTACGATGTCCCATCTGCCTCTGTCGCAGGTCAAGGCTTTAGATTGCAGAAATTTTATATCACCAATGGCACAAGACAGGGGTGCCCCCTGTCCCCAATTGTTTTCGTCCTGTTGATGGTACCGCTAGCTGAAGCAATTAGGAGTTCATGTAAAATCGAAAGTATAAAAATAGGCAAGGAGGATTATAAACTAACATTATGTGCAGATGACATGGTAGTTTCCTTAACTGACCTAACTTTATGACTTGGTAGAGAGATATAGTAGGATTTCAAATTATAAATTAAATGTAACAGAATCTGAAATAATGGTAGTAAACTTACAAACAGATGTATTGGCTGCTTTGAAGGCAATGTTTTTATTTAAATGGCAATCAAACCATATAATACATTTAGAAATAATCCTCCTAAATGATTTAAAACAGATGATTCCAAAAAATCTTCTTTTAAAAATGACATAATTGGTATCAACGTGGATAAACACATTTTTGCCATTGTCTGGAAGGATTATCTCAGCAAAAATGTTTCTTATGCCAAAGGTTAATTATTTAATTAGGTGTATTCCGACGATAATACCTGGCTATATAATAAAACAATTTCAGACTCTAATTGATAATTATATTCAAAATTATAAAAAAGATCGATCATGGAGAGGAGCTTTAAAAAAGGAGGATATCCTATCCAATTCTCAAGACATACCACGATGCTACTATGCTCTCCCATATTATCAAATGGACAAGGAAAACTGATTCTCCTCAATGGTTTGATATCGAATCTCAATTTATCTCTAAAGGAGAATTAGAGTTTTTGATTTTTGAGGCAAAGGCAACTAAAAATACTATTCTAGATAATATTCCAACCCTAAATAATTGTCAGAAGATGTGGAGTAAATTAAATTTGGAAAACGAGTTAGTTCCTTTTCCTAGTTTGTTGACTCCATTGTCTTGTTTATCAGAAACTTTCATCATTCCTAGGCTAACATTTTGGCCTAATTATAGACTTGCTTTACTAAAAGATGTATTAGAGGACATTGTACTATTATCTTAGATCTATAGAAGATCTAAACAAAATATATGGCCTATCTTATAAGTACTGGCTTGACTATATTAAACTAAAAAGTTGCTTGGATAAATATAAAAGCTTTAATAATCGAAATAGACAACTTACACCTTTTGAAAAACTAATTTTGACCAACAGTACTCTACATATAATTTTGAAATGTTTTGAGATTTTGAAAATAAAATTTGAAGATGAGAAGACTATAAAAATTATATCTTGCGAAAGAGATTTAAAACAGGAATGGCCTGATAAAATTTAGAGATCTATTTTAAACTTTTAAATAAGTGGTATATTGCTCCTACAAAATTATTTCAAATATCTAAATTAAGTAAAGAAAAGTACTGCTGTAGAGAATGTGGGCAGGTGGGCTCTCACTTCCACATTTGGTGGGAGTGCGAGTTAATCCAAAAATGTTGGCATCAATTCTTTACAAAAATCTCTAATACTTTGAAAATGTATATGCAGCTTGGTCCAGCCATAGCACTGTTCCATATTATTCCTGCAGAGTTTTCCCTGGACGTTGTGGCTTTGTTAATTCAGACTTTGGGGGTGGCCAAATGGCTCATTTTTTCCAAGTGGAAAAAACAAAAGATTCCTAGTTGGTCTGAAATCTTAATAATTTCTAAAATAAATTGACAGCTATAAAAAGACTTCGCAAGGATCATTAACTCGAGTAATCAAAAAAAAAATGGAAATTATGAGACAAATATTTTGAAGATTAGACCAGGCCAGTGGCGTAGTCTGTCTTATATATAAACAAAAGTCCTGACTACATAGGTGTGTACGACAATATTCATGATACAGAAATAGATCTCTCCTTGGAAAATCCTCCTTTCCCCTCTTTGTGATGTTATTATTATTGCAAATTTTGTTTTTTTTTGTACAATAGATATAGGTTTAAGATGAGTTACAATTACTTTTTATGAATCAGTACAAATGGACAAAAATGTAAAGACTCAAGAAAAAATATTTAGATTATTTATTGTTGTATTTTTATACAATGTAATTTGTCTGTTTTCTTTTAATATATGTATATACAGTTGCAAGCAAAAGTATGTGAACCCTTTGGAATGATATGGATTTCTGCACAAATTGGTCATAAAATGTGATCTGATCTTCATCTAAGTCACAACAATAGACAATCACACTCTGCTTAAACTAATAACACACAAAGAATTAAATGTTACCATGTTGTTATTGAACCCACCATGTAAACATTCACAGTGCAGGTGGAAAAAGTATGTGAACCCCTAGACTAATGACATCTCCAAAAGCTAATTAGAGTGAGGTGTCAGCCAACTGGAGTCCAATCAATGAGATGAGATTGGAGGTGTTGGTTACAGCTGCCGTGTCCTATAAAGAACACACACCAGTTCTGGGTTTGCTTTTCACAAGAAGCATTGCCTGATGTAAATGATGCCTCACACAAAAGAGCTCTCAGAAGACCTACGATTAAGAATTGTTGACTTGCATAAAGCTGGAAAGGGTTATAAAAGTATCTCCAAAAGCCTTGCTGTTCATCAGTCCACGTTAAGACAAATTGTCCATAAATGGAGAAAGTTTAGCACTGCTGCTACTCTCCCTAGGAGTGGCCGTCCTGTAAAGATGACTGCAAGAGCACAGCGCAGACTGCTCAATGAGGTGAAGAAGAATCCTAGAGTGTCAGCTAAAGACTTACAAAAGTCTCTGGCATATGCTAACATCCCTGTTAGCGAATCTACGATATGTAAAACACTAAACAAGAATGGATTTCATGGGAGGATACCACAGAGGAAGCCACTGCTATCCAAGCAAAACATTGCTGCACGTTTACAGTTTGCACAAGAGCACCTGGATGTTCCACAGCAGTACTGGCAAAATATTCTGTGGACAGATGAAACTAAAGTTGAGTTGTTTGGAAGAAACACACAACACTATGTGTGGAGAAAAAGAGGCACAGCACACCAACATCAAAACCTCATCCCAACTGTGAAGTACGGTGGTGGGGGCATCATGGTTTGGGGCTGCTTTGCTGCGTCAGGGCCTGGACGGATTGCTATCATCGAAGGAAAAATGAATTCCCAAGTTTATGAAGACATTTTGCAGGAGAACTTAAGGCCTACTGTCCACCAACTGAAGCTCAACAGAAGATGGGTGTTACAACAGGACAACGACCCAAAGCATAGAAGTAAATCAACAACAGAATGGGTTAAACAGAAGAAAATAGGCCTTCTGAAGTGGCCCAGTCAGAGTCCTGACCTCAACCCGATTGAGATGTTGTGGCATGACCTCAAGAAAGCGATTCACACCAGACATCCCAAGAATATTGCTGAACTGAAACAGTTCTGTAAAAAGAAATGATCAATAATTACTCCTGACCGTTGTGCACATCTGATCTGCAACTACAGGAAACGTTTGGTTGTAATTATTGCTGCCAAAGGAGGTTCAACCAGTTATTAAATCCAAGGGTTCACATACTTTTTCCACCTGTACTGTGAATGTTTACATGGTGTGTTGAATAAAAACATGGCAACCTTTAATACTTTGTGTGTTATTTGATTGAGCAGACTGTGATTGTCTATTGTTGTTGTTGTGAACGAAATTCATGGAAATGTATATTATGCTGCATTCCTTTCCTTACAATATATCATAAGATAAGGCACTAATTACTTTTATTCTTTATTCTGAGAGTCCTCAGATGGCTACTGAGCTGTATTCTGAGAGTCCTAAGATGGCTACTGAGCTGTATCCTGAGAGTCCTAAGATGGCTACTGAGTCATATCCTGGGAGTCCTAAGATGACATTTATATCCGTGACCAAATAAGAATATGAGCCCCGCCACCTTCTAGAGCCAATCAGAAGCTTCACATAACCTGACCATAATGACATCAACATCCAAGACCAAATATGGAAGGACCCTTCCTACCTTGTCAACCAATCAATAACTCACTCACTGTCTAACAATGAGTCGTATGATTGTTATATCTGATCAACTTATATTATATAAGTTCCTATGTTGTATTTGGGGGGGTTCATCAGTTGGGAAGAATACAAGAAGTTTTATACCAGAACTTTTGGGTCTGTGTAAATTATTGTCTCTGTGTGCACACATGGCCAACAGACGGATGATTTGGACAGGAACAGATATTACATAATGGGATTATTTTTATCCATGCAAAACATTGTGACTTAGATGAAGATCAGATCACATTTTTTGACCAATTTGTGCAGAAATCCATATCATTCCAAAGGGTTCACATACTTTTGCTTGCAACTGTATATTTATGTATTTTTTTTCCTGAGTTGTTCTACAGTCAAATGTGAAATAATAAACTATTATTATAAGTACAAGGAACCCACTTGTACTTATAATAATACTGAGGGGTCATAGCCATTTACTCACTGAAACGCTGGTATTCTTAGCTCTTTATTAACATTTCACTAACCCCGGTATAGTAGTGTGTATACTGCATCATACACACAAAGTAAATTAGGACTATTGATTTCATTGGTAACAAAAGTGGTATAGTAGTGTGTATACTATATTATACACACAAGGTAAACCAAGATACAATATATAGCTATTCTACTCTATTGGTAATACATTTAAAAACAAATCTGGAATCTATAAGATCATATATATATATATATATATATATATATATATATATATATATATAGATGAATAATCAGAGTATTGCAGTATATAGTGATACCTTTTTTATTGGACAAACATATTCATAGGTTTCATGACGAGCTTTCGAGAGCGTTCCTCTCTTTGTCGAGTCAGAGTCAATACTGATTATAGATTCACAAATACAGCAAAAAACAGATAATGTTCTGATCAGCCAGCCGTGCAAGTGTGTGGGGGTGCAGACCAGAGTAAGTAAATTGGGGTCGTAAATAGTTTTATATCTAAGCAACCATAGGGCTGTAACCAAACTCAGGATGAAGGCAGAGAACAAAAAGTAAAAAAATAAAAAAATCAATTAACACACATATATATTTACAAGCATGAATGTTGGAGGTTATAAGAAATTTTGATAATGAGATAAGAATTCAATGTCGACATTAAGTCCCGACTTGTTACTGTTGAAGAACATAATCATTTTAATTTCAAATGTCTTTCTTTCCTTAGTGTTTTTAAAAAAACCTTTGAGTATTTTTTGAGATTTTTCATGGAGTGGTTATTCTGGGTGAAATGGTGTCCAACTGGAGTACAGTAAGTCTCCTCATTGTGCTTATTGATGGAATGTCTGTGTAGATTCATCCTCATATGTAATTTCTGGCTGGTTTCTCCAATGTAGCAGCCTCTCTCACATGCAGTACATTGTATCATGTATACTACATTGGATGACGTACAAGAATATGATCTTCTGATGTTATAGGTCTTCTTGTTGTGCGTGGCTGTGTCCTCTTTGCAGATGTGTTGACACAATTTACACCGATTTTTTATGTTAAGCTCTTCATTGGCCAATCTACTGTTCACCAATGTTTGTCTGAGATTTGGTGGCTGCCTAAATGCAAGAATGGGGGGTTTGGGGAATATATGTTTTAATTCTGTGTCCTCTGTTAGCAGTGGTTGTAGATCCTTAAATATTTTGCGGATTCCTTCTAGATCCGGATGGTATGTGGTTACCAGAGGTGTACGTGAGGATATTTCTTTAGTTTTGTATTGCAGCAGGTGTTCCCGGGGTGTTTTAATGGCAGAGGTTACTTTCTGTTTTATGACATTAGGTTTGTATCCCTTTCTCCTGAAGGAGTCAGACAGGCTTTTTAAATGTTTATCACGGTCCTCATTGTTAGAACATATGCGGTGGTATCGGATGGCTTGACTATAGATAATCGCTTTTTTAGTATGTGAGGGATGGAAGCTAGTGCTGTGGAGATAACTGCATCTGTCTGTAGGTTTCCTGTATACCGATGAGTTAAGTTTACCATTGGTGATGGATATGGTGGTGTCCAGAAAGTTCACCTGTTCTGCAGAGTAATCTATTTTAAATTTAATAGATGGGTGGAAGGTATTAAAGGCAGTGTGGAAGTCTCTCAGCTTTTTTTGTCCCTCTGTCCATATGATGAACAGGTCATCTATATAACGGTAGTATCTGTAAGGTTTGTGGATATATGTGGACAGGAATCTCTGTTCAAGGTCAGCCATAAATAAATTGGCATATTGTGGTGCCATTTTAGTCCCCATTGCGGTCCCCATTATTTGCAGGTAAACCTGTTCATTGAAGGTGAAGTAATTGTGGGTCAGGATATATTCTAGTATTTTGGCAATGGTATCAGGGTTATATTTGCAGTTCGGAGTGTTTGTTGAGAGGAATTTGAGGCATGCCTCAGTACCATCTTTGTGAGGGATGTTGCTGTAAAGCGATTCAACATCCATGGTTACGAGTAGTGTGTTAGCAGGTAGTTCTTTAATCTGACTGAGTTTGTTAAGAAAGTCAGTGGTGTCTTGTATATAGCTGTCAGTGTTTTTAACTAGTGGCTTCAGGATGTTTTCAACAAGACCAGATAACTGTTCAGTCAGTGTGTCCATACCTGTAACAATAGGTCTCCCTGGGTTGCCTGGCTTGTGGATCTTGGGCAGCAGGTAGAAAGTCCCAGTTGTAGGATGGGTGGGTATGAGCTGCTCCAATTCGTGCTGCACGATCTTGGGGAACGTTCTGATAAGTTCCTTGAGTTGGCTGGTATAATCCTCTGTAGGATTCTGGTCCAATTTCTTGTAATAGGTGCGGTCTGTCAATTGTCTGTTACCTTCTTGTATGTAATCCGGAGTGTTCAAAATCACAACTGCGCCTCCTTTGTCTGCTGGTTTGATGGTGATGTTGGGGTTTTCTCTTAAGCCCTTTATGGCAGCTCTTTCTAATGGGGAGATATTGTATAATTGTCTTTTTTGCTGATTTGTTACTAAGGAAGCCGTTCTCAGGTGAACGCTTTCTATGTAACTGTCGAGTTTAGGGTTGCGTCCAGGTGTTGGGGTAAAATTTGTGTTCTTTTTCCTGCTATTGTAATCCAATCTGGGTGTGGTATCCTCTTTGTTGTGAAAGTATTCTGTGAGTCTCAGCCTCCTGAAGAATTCTTCCATGTCTGAGTATAGTTGAATTTTGTCCAGCTTTGTGCTTATACAGAATGATAGTCCTTTAGATAGAACCGAAATCTCTGGCAGTGTTAGTTGGTGGCTAGATAGGTTTATAATTCCTGTTTTGTCTGAGCTGTCTTCAGGAGAAGTGTTGGCCATAGTAGAAATCTCAGTAGTGTTTGGGCCATTCACACTTTCTTCCTGTATCTGTATTTTGTTGTTTTTTTGAGAGAGGCAGTTCAGTTTTTTCTTCTTCTTCTTTATAAGGTCTTGTTGATGTTTCCTCTGGAGGTGCTGTATTTCCTTTTCAAATAGTTCAGCATCATGTATGTTGTGTTCCCTTAGTTGTTGAAGAAGGGATTATATATATAAGTGGAACAATATACAAATCTTAGACAAATTTACTATACAATATAAAGATATGCTCCAACAATCTATGATAAACTAAAAACAGTCCAGTATAAAGGGTTAGCACTTGTCACTTTAAATCTATCAGCATCAATTTACTTAGCACTAAGTTCATTTAAACTCTATTGATAAATAGAGTTCAGGCGATATTGCACATTTAATTTATTCTAATATTTATAATCTTTGTTCATTTTTTCACTAGTAGCACTTTATCAATAATTCAAGACATGATGCATTAAGAAATTCCACAGCACTATTCAAGCACTTTATTATAATTTAATTTATTTGAAACAAGAATTTAGCACAAAGTAAAAAACTTTATTTTACAAGATATGGTCATTTTTCACTTACCTTTAAAGTCCTAAATAAATTTCAATTCTTCAAAAACAATCATAATTCTAAGAGCTTATTCAACTTTACCTGGCACAGCTATGAATTGATAATAGAATCACATATAATAGTTGTCAAACTACGAATTGTCGTCACAGTTTACAAACTTGTGAAGTAAGCTCACAAGAACTGTGTCCCTCGCAAAGCGAGGGGCCCCATTTGCGGAGGTGGAGGCTCCCACGTCGGCTGCAAGGAGCCGGGCCGCATTTGCGAAGGTGGAGGCTCTACGCCGCCTCACAAACGGTTACAAACACCCACAGAAGCAGGAACACGCAATGACTAAATACTGACTATACCGTGCACAGCTGAAAACATTAAAAAAACAATAAATACACACAAAATTGACATAAAAACTTACCCACAGCAAGGGGGGGGGGGGTTCACCCAGGATCTCTGCAACTGAAGTTACACCTCAATTTAATTTAAATTTACTAAGTTTAGACACACGAAAATCCCCTAAGCGAGAGAAAAAATGACAGCCAAAAATCTAAAACGAGGCTACGCAACCCTAAAGCCGCAAAACACCAACAAGCACATACGGCTTTTCCAAAAAGACGTACAAGGTACAAGATACACTTAGCAAGGACGCTAAATCATCCACACCCGCATACCACATACACATTCGCCGCCATTTTACAACACTAACTTACAGAATGTGGAAGTACACAGCTACACTAACAGCTTACCCTTGCGCACGCGGCGTACACACTACACACTGCACACATTGTTGACACTTACACCTCAGCTCCACAACAGTGCAAACCTACATCGTATGCTGCAGGAACATCAAAACAGATTGCCAGCTCTTCAGCACAATGCTTCCTGCATATATTACATACAAATAGGTAAAGCATATTAATTTATTACTTTATTTCTTATTTAATTAGCAGATAAAAATACATATACACAAAAAGAAAAAAACACTATCGCAATAAATGCAAATGCAATTCACTGCGTGCTTCACAACAAGTGCCAACACTGCTCATGGCACACAAACTACACCAGGAGACAGCATTGCAATAAGCGGAGAAAGCAGATCAGCGCAGACCTTACAATGACGGCAAAAGCACCTCTGTTAAAAAAATATACAACAACCAAGAGGCTCGCAATGAGCGCCGAAGGATGTCAGACCACCAAAAAAATTCATGTCTGTGGCAAACAGCATTACCTGCCTTAAAATTTTATTGCCCCGTCATTTTTGACGGGCAAGTGGCTAGTAATAATATAAACATTATAATCTTGGAGCAGTGAGGTCCTCACTGAGCATAAAAAGACTCAGCTTTTATATTGAACGTGTTCAAAAAAAAAAAACAAGATGATTTTAATAAACAAATAAAGTTATTGTTTTTATTCCAAAATAAGTTTTTGGTTAATTTAAATTTCCACAAAAAGGTGTTCTTTTTGTAATTTCTCTTTGAATTGTCTTTAACAATTTAGAACTACTTCATATCATTATAAAGAACATTACTTCAATCTTGACTCGTGTAATTTTGGAACATGTGCAAAGTCACATAAACATGGTTTCCAGTGGTCAGCACAAACATTTCTCCATATACTTCTATAACTCTGCCCGCAAATTAGGCATTGTTTCATATGGTAAGATAGTATCATTTAGCAATGCATTTGTGACCTTGTAAAAAAAATGTCTTCAGACAGGGAGGGGACCTAATTCCCTTTAGCAAACATATCACTATATTTGAGCTTGCGAGTGGAAATGGTATTTATGTTTGACATTTCGTGATAGCAAGCTGAAAAAAGAGGGCATTGGTATAAGAACAAATTCTGCCTCTCTACAGTATTAGAGCAGTTTAACACTTTACAGTCCTCTGCAGCAGGCTGGTCATTGTCCCCTTACAATCCCTTCTTTTGTTCCCAAAGAACAACCAATAGATACAAGATTCAGAAGAGGAAAAACAAGGGGAGAAACCTCCGGGGAACCATACTCACAAGGCTGATAAATAACCCCAGATCCACTGCCACATTAGGGATTCAGTGCCTTAGTTTCCAGCAACATAATGGAGTACTCAGGAGCCGTTAAAGCTTTTAAGGTTCTTTACTGAAAACTTGGTCAACTGGTAAAAAAACAAATGTAACACAAAACAAAAAGCCTAGCTTCCATTCTTCCCCGTGTCACAATTTTGCTGTATGTATGCTTCGGGAAGTGTCTCTTACTGCCTGTGTCTCTCTGTGTCCACACACAGAGCTGTCTCAGGATCTCTATCCCAGCTCAGACTGAACTCCCTGCTTGGTGCTCAGCAGTCCTCTCCAAGGCAGATCCCACCTCGGCTTAATTATCCCCAGGACTTAACTCTCACACCTCCTAGTATGAGTTCTGCTGCAGGGATTAACTCTATCCTTGCTGCTGTACCTCTATCCCAGCCTCTGGGGGGGACACCAACACACATCCTTCCCCCCAGCTCAACTTCATGGGGTTGAGCGACCATGCTGTGAGGCCGTATATCCTCTGGTAAGACTTTCTCATTGCTTAAACTACTTTTCTTCCAGCTGTCTCATCTTCTAGTGCCCTCTTTAGACTGCTGGGAGCATCTCCGACATTTTTCCTTAGTGTTTTTCCATTCTCTCTTACAGGACTATCCCAATCTTTCAAATCACATTCTTCATCACTGCTTTCAATTTTTTTATTATTTCCTTGGAGCCATAGTTTGTTTCTAGGTGATGCATTATTTCATTTTTCACCCGTTCCATTCCCTTTACTTCCAAATTCTCACTGTTGTTCCTTTATTTCCTTCTGAATGCTTTCAGCTGCAGCCCTTGAAAATCAATCCATTTGATTTATCCATGACTTTGAAGTAAGGTATGAATATCTTTTCTAGAAGTCTTGTTGCTCAAGTCTCCAGAGATTTTCAGAAGGCATCCAGTCTGCTGCTTCCTGACCATTTTGGGGCAGTCTTGGGCTTCCATCTCAGGAACATGTTCTGTGAAACTTTGGGCTAAAGCATTATGGTCACAGTGCCTCTTCTGTAACTCACATGATCTACTAGGGATTATGGCCTCTTGATTCACTTGCGCTCTGTGTATCTTCTATGTCTCAACCTGCACTGAGACATCTCGGCTCTCACTTTCTGCATTCAACATCGCCTATCTCTGAAGGCATTCAGAGGCTGAAGGCATTCTCTATCATAGAAAGTTTGGCTTCTTTCTCTCTTACACACTCTTTAACTTGATTCAGTTTCTCTGTCAACTCAAGCAGATGGGGGCTGGTGTCTGGTTTAGATAGTAGCTGACTCTGCTATCAATCTGTATAACTCTTGGTCAAACTCTTTGATAATTTGAGGTTGTCAGGCTTTCTTCCTCCACCCTTTCTGTAGGGTCTCCAATTTTCCCTCGTTAGGATTATCATCATCTTCATTATGGAACAGCAACTTCTTGGGGTCTTTTGCTTACCACTTTCCTTCGCAATTAACTTCATATGAACAGATGATCCAGTGTCCATACCTCTCTGGAAGCTCAAATTGAAGAACTGGAGAGGAGAATTGCAGCACTTAATGATATTGCTCCACTAGAAAGAGAGTTGGTGCTCACTGAGCACAGTTTAGCTGGGCCTAGCATGGAGGGTGGAGCTGGGGCTAGTGATGATGTCCAGGGAGGTAGCCGGGTTACAGTTAGAAGGGGAATAAGGGGGAACAGGAGGAGCCAGGTCAGTTCTGAGTTGGCAACACCAACAGATTTTCCAGATTGAGTGAAACTGTTGGGGATGTCCATTTAGGAATGGCAATGCCAGATAGAGCTGTTCCCTCTAACAGCCGGGAGAACATTTCTACTGAAGGAGTAAGAGGGCAGAATAGGCAGAGCAACAAAAAGGTTTTGGAGATAGGGGACTCTATTATTAGGAAGGTAGACAGGGTTATTTGTCAACCAGATGCCAGCAATCGAACAGCTTGCTGTCTCCCGTGTGCTCGGGTTCGGCATGTTGTGGATCGGGTAGACACATTATTGAAAGGGGCTGGAAATGAACCGGCGGTCTTGGTACATATTGGTACCAATGACAAAGTTAGTGGAAGATGTAGTGTCCTACAGAATGATTTTAGAGAACTAGGTCATAAGCTGAAGGCAAGGACCTCCAAGGTGGTATTTTCTAAAATACTAACAGTGCCACCTGCTAGCCCAGGGAGGCAGAAGGAGCTTAGGGAGGTTAATGCATGGCTAAAGATGTGGTGGACTAAGGAGGGGTTTGGCTTTTTAGAGCACTGGGCTGACTTCTCACTTTGGTACAATCTCTACAGCAGGGATTGATTGCACCTTAATGACGAGGGAGCTTTTGTGCTAGGGGATAGGATGGTAGAAAGGCTGGAGGAGTTTTTAAACTAGTAGGTGGGGGGGAGGTACTAGATATAAGTAATGGGGTAGAAAGTGTAGAGGGTATAAGGGATGAATTTACAACTTATAGGGGGGAGATGGGGGGAGGAATAGTATAGCCAATAGGGAGATATTACTAAGTTACTCAAGAATAGTGCCAGGCACCACCAAACTACAAACTCATAACATAAGATGTTTGCTTGCTAATGCCAGAAGCTTGCCAGGAAAAATTGGAGAGTTAGAATTATTAGCAATTAATGAAAAATGGGATTTAATAGGCATTACAGAAACGTGGTGGGATGAATCTCATGACTGAACTGTTAATCTGGATGCTTATAACCTATTTAGGAAAGATAGGGCAATGGTAAAAGAGGAGGAGGGATTGGTCTGTATTTTAAGCCTGAATTTAAGCCTATAGTCAGAGAAGATATTTATGGCGGAACTAGTGATAATGTTGAATGTTTGTGGGTAGAGTTGAATAGCGGAGCATCAAAATCCAAAAGAATATTAGTAGGAGTATGCTAGAAACCCCCAAATATAGCTGAAAGTGAGGAAATACAATTATTGTTACTGATTGAAAATACAGCTAAGCATGGGCAAGTTCCAATAATGGGAGAGTTTAATTACCCTGAAATAAACTGGATAAATGAGACCAGCAATTCAGCTAAGGGGAGCAGGTCCTTAAGTACAATCAGAGATCATTATCTGGTCCAGGTTATACAAGAACCTACTAGAAATGAAGCTATCTTAGATTTAGTCATCACAAATAATATTGATATAGTATCAAATGTTGAACTAGGGCAACTTTTGGGAAACAGTAATAACAACACAGTCTCAATTTAAATGTTTTTTTTTAAGGGGCCAACAAAAACTCTTAATTTTAAAAGGGCAGATTTTAACGGTCTAAGGGCAGCAATACAAAGTATAGACTGGGACAAAGAACTGGCAGGTAAAAATACTGGACAACAGTTAAATCCTTACTAAATATACATACTTATCACCATATACCAAGTGAGAATAAAAGTAAAAGGAGTAAATCACATCCAATGTGTATTAACAATGATTGAAAGATCACGATACAGAGTTAAAAACAGGCATTTAAATTATACAAACAAGAGGGGACAGAGACCGCTTTACAGGAGTACAAGGAAATCAACAAGGCTTGCAAAAGGTCTATTAGACTGGCTAAAATAGAAAATAAAAAATGAATTGCAAAAGAGACTAACCCTAAAATATTTTAAAGTATTTTTAAGTATATTAATAAGAAGAAGGCGATGAATGAAGCAATAGGAACATTACAATGTGACACAGGCCGTCATAAAATTAGTGGCCAGGAAAAGGCAGATGAGCTAAATAGGTTATTTTCTTCGGTATACACAAGGGAGGTACCAGTGGTTGCATGTGCAACATAATGGGGCTACACTACCTTTGCAGAATATTTGGTTAACGCAGAAAGTAATCCAAAAGAGGTTGGAAAAAATAAATGTTAATAAAGCCCCGGGTCCTGAAGGAATACATCCAAGGGTACTGAGAGAACTGGGTTCTGTAATCGCCAAACCATGATATTTAATTTTTCAAGATTCACTCAACACAGGGTCTCTACCAGATGACTGGAGAAAATCTTATGTAATACCTATATTTAAAAAAGGGAGCAAGAGCAAATCTGGGGAATTATAGTCCAGCAAGCCTCACTTCTGTAGTGGGAAAGCTTTTAGAAGGGTTAATAAGGGATTATATACAAGAATATGTCTATTTAAACAGGACTTAGAGGTGGGACTGGAAAGTAGTGTCTTCATTTTCACTGATGACTCGAAGTTGTGCAAGGTTATTAAATCAGATAATGATGTGCTTTCCCTTCAAAGGGATTTACATAAAATTGAGGAATGGGCATATAAATGGCAGATAAGATTTTATACGAATGAATGTAAAGTTATGCATCTGGGAAAGAAAAATAGCCATGCAATTTATAATCTTAATGGAGCAAATATATGGGTATCAGATATTGAAAGGGATTTGGGAGTGCTTGTGGACAACCACCTAGGTAACAGTGCTCAAAGCCAAGCAGCAGCTGCAAAGGCAAATACAATATTAGCATGTATTAAGAAGGTTATAGAAGCCAGAGAAGCAAATATAATTCTGCCACTATACAAATCCCAAGTACGCCATCATTTGGAATATGGAGTACAATTTTGGGCACCACTTCATAAAAAGGACATTTTAGAGCTGGAAAAAGTACAGAGGAGGGCAACAAAACTAATAAAGGGAATGGAGGGGCTAAGTTATGAAGAAAGACTATCCAAAGTAAGCTTATTTTCTCTAGAATAAAGGCATCTTAGAGGAGATATGATTATATTATATAAATACATCCAGGGGCAGTATAAAGATTTTTCAAGGGAGCTTTTTGTCTCTATTCCAGGCTTTCAACTGACAAGAGGACACCCCTTGAGGTTAGAAGTAAACATATTCCACCTTAAAGAAAGAAAAAGGTTCTTCAGTAAGGGTGGTTAATCTGTTGAATTCTCTACCAGAGGAGGTGACAGCGCATTTGATAGATAACTTTAAAAGGGGACTGGATTTATTTCTAATTAAAAAGGGAATTCAGGGTTATCCTGTATAATTATAGAGAGAGTATTTATCCAGGGAGAAATCCGATCGCCAGTATATGGGGTCAGGAAGGAATTATTTTTTTTTCCCTTTGAGACAATTGGCTAAGTTTAACTTGGGTTTTTTCTGTCTGCCTTCCTCTGGATTAATTAATAATTAAAAAAAATAAAAATAAATAGTTGATTAATTATTAATGAACAATTAATTAAGAACTAATTAATTAATAACTAATCTGCATATTTCAGATCAGAGGAGATCTTAAAAGGTTGAACTTGATGGACTGAAAGTCTTTTTTCAACCTTAATTACTATTGGCCTCATTCTATTACCGGCCGTAAATCGGCGTAAGGCTGCGATTCCTTGCGGGGGTTCTGTTAACTCGCGATTCTATTATACGGCCCCGCAAGGATCTCCCCTTACGGCCGGCCGCATATCTTGAAACCGGCCGTAAGCTCAGAAATATAAAAACGCAAAAATAAATTCAAGCCTGCACTGTACAGCTCTGTAAATGCTAGGGATCATATTGGGGGACATGAGGATTAAAAGGAACCCACTCTCAAGCTTGCACATCTGCCCAAACCCGAGTTCAAATTAACTGTTTATTTTCCGGCTGCGGCATGGGCGGGTCTGAAGTGCTCCAAGCACTCTGGACTTTTTACATGTATATTTTACGTATATTAAAAATAAAATATTTTACGGATTTGAGTATAGGATAATTATGTGCTATTTTTTCTAACTCCTAAAATCCCTTTATAGTCTTCTCAAAGTGCAGGATGGCTTTATTTGAGCTATTTTATGTGCTTAATTGGTGCTAGCGATACCTGTTTGCTGCAAGTAAGCTGCGGCTTGTTTTTAGCCTTGCAGACAGGGTTCCCGGAGCAATAGAATCGCAACCAGGCTTTTCTTACGGCCGATTTCCTTGCGGCCGTTTTAGATCAAAGGCTTTCCTCCAGCGCGATCGGCCGCAAGGGATAGCAAGGCGCCGGCCGCAAGCCTGCCGGAGTACCCGGCCGTAGGGGAATAGAATAGCCGTAAAGCTTGCGGCCGGTCCTTGCGGCCCTGCAGCGGCTGCGGCCGTAATAGAATGAGGCCCTATGTAACTATGTATAATACTGTAAACTGTCCTGAGCCAATCGTTTGTAAAGACAGATAACCTGGCTCTCTCTATTCCAGGTACTCCAATTGGCTGACTGATAATTCTTCCGAAACTGTATCAGCTTCTTATAACCATCTTGTTTCTGTTCTTGTACAGTATCCTTCATAGAGTTCAAAGGCATATCCTCTCTCAGGACTACTGCTTGCTATTGGATCTGCACCTTCTTTCTTTTCACAGCAGGCCTGCTCGTTACCACTGTGCTTCCAATCCTGCAAGATCTGCGACTCTCTATCTCTCCCAGGAAGTTTCTCTCAGACTTTTGGCTTTGCTGGAATGTCTCCTGCTTTTCAGCAACTACAGGCGTAGACTCAAAACATAGACTAGTACACATCTTTGTAGCCTTTTTAATTCTGGGTTTCTGAAAAAAGCTTGTGTATTCAGCATTATCAGCTTTCATTCATATTTCATCTTCTTTTAGCTGCTTCTCTTCATCTAATTTCTGCTTTTCTACATGCTTTGCCTCCAAGGCTTCCAGCTTTTCATTTTTCCCTGCTTCATTCAGCCACAGTTTCTCTTCCTTAGTTTGTTGCCGATCCAGTTCACTCTGCTTGCGCTGGTTCTCTTGCTGCAGACTAGGTCCTCCCTGAATAATGTTTGGCTAATCAGCTATGTTTTCTTCAAAGATTTGTTTCTCTTGTACAAGCTTCTTCACTATGCTTAACATATGTGCTTTCTGTAAACATTGCTCTGTATTCATTGTAGTATCTTGTGTATACATTTCCTGTATGTAAGTGTTAGCCTCTTCTGAACAAACATCACTCTGTGCCAACTGTGTCTCCATATAGAGAGATTGCTCAGCCTCTTCTCTTGTGGAATATATAATAGCAGCTCCTTCTTGACCGTAGCTGCAACCTTCTAAAATACACGGTTAGGGAGGAGATCTCGCTCCTCCTGTTTGCCATTGTGTGACAGCTTCTGCATATATTTATCATTCAGCTTGTGCATGGTAGGAATCTTCCAACACTGTATCTCCTTCCTATAGGACATTCTGTTATCCTCAAACGCAGGCTTCCTTCTCCATTCAGGACTATATTCTGGCATCATCCTGATACCCTTCATTTTAGTAGCAACTTGCCTGTCTTCCACTTCAGTTATTTTCAGTCCGACGGGATAGAGTTCATCTGTACTTATTGCTTTACTTGTTTCCCTTCTTGCCTCTCCATGTCCATAGAACTTTGTTTTATTGTCACCTGAGACATAGCGCTCTTGGGATACTTTACTTTTCTTTTAGGACACATCTCCATATTCTGCTTCTCATGTCCTCTCAGGGATTGTGACTCCACTTTCAATATCTCAATCTCCAGACTCTTATTTTCCTTATCTCTATCTTCTATCTTCCTTATCTCTATCTTCCTTAGTGACAATCTATTGGTTCATGCTCATTACTGTGACTGAATGTTCTATTTAAACGTTATTTACTGTAGATAGCATTTTCCTTATACATGCCATTTGCCTCACTATAAGTATTCATTATGGTGTGAAAGAGCACACGATTCTATGATCTATTGTTTTTTTGTTATTACACTAATAACAGCTAAAAATCTGCAGTCTTGGTTCTTTTTACAAACATACTCCTGACTCTTCCATGATTAAACACACATGCCGACCCCGGCCGGTGCAAGCTCCATGAACACAAGATTTATGGTGTTTCTCTGCATTCAGGAATGTAATCAGCCATCAGTTACCGCACAACTAAAATATTTAGGTGTTTTCAGCAGTCCTTTCCTTACACAGCTCTTGCTGCCAGTCTGCCTGGGGGACTTCATGTAAACATTTATTTATGTCCATTTAGGATTTTTATGTGAAAAAGTCACTTTTATATATATATATATATATATATATATATATATAGTGCCTTGAAAAAGTATTCACCCCCACCCCCTTTGCATTTTTCGTGTTTTGTCGCTTCACAACCTGGAATTAACATGGATTGTATGAGGATTTGCATCATTTAATTTACAGAGTATGCACACAACTTTGAAGATGTTTTTTTTCTTTTTTTTTATTGTGAAGCAAACAACAAACAGGACAAAATAACAGAAAAAGTCAATGTGCATAACTATTCACCCCCCTAAAGTCAATACTTTGTAGAGCCAACTTTTGCGGAAATCACAGCTCCAAGTCACTTTGGATAAGTCTCTATGAGCTTATGAGCCACATCTTACCACTGGGATTTTTGTCCATTAATTCTTGCAAAACTGCTCCAGTTCCTTCACGTTGGAAGATTTGCGCTTGTGAACAGCAATCTTTAAGTCTGACCACAGATTTTCTATTGGATTGAGGTCTGGGCTTTGACTAGGCCATTCCAACACATTTACATAGTTCCCCTTAAACCACTCAAGTGTTGCTTTAGCGGTGTGTTTGGGGTCATTGTCCTGCTGGAAGGTGAACCTCCATATCCCTGTATTTAGCACCATCCATCTTTCCCTCAACTCTGACCAGTTTCCCAATCCCGGCTGCTGAAAAACCACCACACAGCATGATGCTACCACCATCCATGTTTCACTGTGGGGATGGTATTCTTTGGGTGATGTGATGTGTTGGGTTTGTGCCAAACATAGCGTTTTCTTTGATGGATGAAAAGTTACATTTTAGTCTCATCAAACCAGAGTACCTTCCTCCATACATTTTGGGAGTCTACCACATGCCTTTTCGAGAACTCAAAACATGCTATTTTGTTTTTTGCTGAAAGTAATGGCTTTCTTCTGGCCACTCTGCCATAAAGCCCAACTCTATGGAGCCTACGGCTAATTGTCGTCCTATGTACAGATACTATTAAATAAGTAGATTAAACTATGAAATACAAACAAAAAAAATATAACTATAGAAATAGAAAGATAAATTAATAAAAATTACTAATAAAAAGGGAAGAGTAATAAGTTTGAATCATAATTATAATTAAAAGGGTGGGACAGCTACCCCTTATGCATTTGGTTTTAATATGGTGTCTACATGCATCTCCCCCTTACAGAAATAAGTCCAACATAATATTGTCCTCCAAGATAAGATTGTCAAAGTACAATCATCCGAGCATTTCTTTCTATCGGCTAATTAGCCCCGTACGTAAGAATGCTCATTAGAACATGGACATTCATATGTGTGTTAGATGGTATGAATGAAAACATGATGAGTGAGACTTTTTTTTTGGTACAAAATCAAAAAAGCAAAACTTTTAGAAAATTAGTTACAAGTAGTATATTAGATGGAATAGCATAAAATGATTATTAATAATGTAATAAATAATAGAAAATAGTGATTAAAATAATTTCCGATAATGTTAATGGGTTAAATTCTCTATCTAAGAGAAAAATCGTATTTACAAGCTATATTAAACACAAAGCGGACATTGTGTGTCTGCAAGAGACCCACTTAAGAAAAGAAGGTTTAAAACTTTGATATAAAGATTGATGCTGCTTTTAACAATAAATCGAGGGGAGACTTATTTTTTTTCAATCCAAAATTGAATTTATAGGAGGAATATAGAAAAAAAGATGATCAAGGGAGATATATAGTCTGGGTAGGCACCGTAAATGATAGATGCATCACTTTAGTTAATGTATATATACAGAATAAAAAACAACTAAAATTTCTTAAGAAAATTCTAAAAATTATCCAGAAGATAAGGAAGGGTCTAGTTATAGTATGTGGGGATATTAACATGATTGTGGATCCATCAATAGATAGAACTTTAAGTTTAAAATTGAAATCAGATTTCTGGATCAGATCTCTTTGATATGTGGAGACTGTTGCATCCGTACAAAAGAGATTTTACATTTTATTCAAATCACCTTTGTTCATATACAAGAATAGACTATATATTGGTGGATTCACAAACTTTAAATGTATCTAAAGATGCAGGAATCCATGAAACCCTGTGGTCTGATCATAGTATGATTAGCTTAACCCTAAATGATATAACTGACATATATAGGAAGAGAAATTGGAGAATTGATCCAACATTGCTTAAAAACCAAGAACATTACGTTTTTTGGAAAAAGAACTACAGATTTTTTTTCAGAGTAAATAAAGATTCAATGGTGTCCTTGTCAGTTGTATGGTGTACTCATAAAGCCTACATTTGTGGAAATATGATCTCTAGGATAATAGAAGTAAAAAGACAGAGAGGCAAACCACTAAGACTTACTTTATATAGAACTGTAAAAACTACAATATCAAAATAAAATATCACCTAATATGGAGAATATGGTTCAAATTAATAAATTAAACTCACAAATAAAAAAGTTATTACAAAATCAAAAAAAGGAACCAACAATCCCAATTCAATTTGAGTAATAGAACAGGTACATTTCTTGCTAATAAGCTAAAAAAAACAAAAAACAAAATAGAATTATAAGAGTGAAGGATATAGATAAAGTAGTGTTACGAAATTAGTAGAATATTCATGCATTCAAAATTGTTTTGAATATTCAATAATTTGAATAATTTAGAACAGGATACCATATTTAAAGAGAAAAAAAGATCCTTTTATACGGCACACCTGATTATCCTAATCTCAAAAAAGAGAATAAACTAAATTATAAAACTTTACTTTTATTAGACAGTAAAATCCTCATTAAAATATGTGAACATAGGATGCAAGGATTAGAGATTATTAAATTATCTGATATAAAACCTAAGTCATGTAAAATCAAATATTCTACCCTTCTTAGACAATTTATACTAAAGTGCTAAAGTGACAATTAAACAGCGTTGTGTAGATTGCTGGGGACAAAAAATGTTTAAAGTGATAATAGTAAAAAAAGTGCTGGTGGTAAAAAAGTGGCAAGTGCTGTTACTTATATAGTTATATAATTATATGGTAATATAAAGACAATCCTGTTGGATTGAGACTAGAGATTGAGTATAAATTAATCCAAATATAAATTGCTACAAGGGTATAAATAAATATTATATACAACTGTGTGCTAATAATGGAAGAGATTCTAGTTGCTTCCTCCAATTATGGGGACATGCAATGATATATGGTGCAAAAATAGCACCAGAATGGCAAGCACCACAAGTGCTTATATCCGTTTTTCCCTTCCGGTGCTGTCCCAATCCCGTAGCGTTCTGTAACCAGATATTCCCCAGATATTGGTTTGACATAATACTTTCAATACTTTTGTTTACATCAAATATTGATAGATTTTGGAAGAATTTTTTATTTCAAAATTAACTATTCAAAAACAGACATAATTTTGAGAGGAATTCGACTAGAACAAAAAAAAAGATTTCAAAAATGTAAACCCCTATAACAAACTCAAATTATGTTATACACCTAGGGCCTCATTCTATTATAGGCCGCAGCCGCTGCGGGGCCGCAAGGACCGGCCGCAAGCTTTCCGGCTATTCTATTCCCCTCCGGCCGGGGGTTCCGGCAGGCTTGCGGCCGGCGCCTTGCTATCTCTTGCGGCCGCACGCGCCGGAGGAAAGCCTGGCCGTAAGAAAAGCCTGGTTGCTATTCTATTGCTCCGGGAACCCTGTCTGCAAGGCTAAAAACGAGCCGCAGCTTACTTGCAGCAAACAGGTCCCGCTAGCACCAATTAAGCACAAAAATTGCTCAAATAAAGCCATCCTGCACTTTGCGGAGTCTATAAAGTGATATTCGGTGTTAGCAAAAATAGCACATAATTACCCTATACTCAAATCCGTAAAATATTTTTTTTTAATATATGTAAAATATACATGTAAAAAGTCCAGAGTGCTTGGAGCACCTCAGACACGCCCACGCCGCAGCCGGAAAATAAACAGTTAATTTGAACTCGGGTTTGGGCTGATGTGCAAGCTTGAGAGTGGGTTACTTTTAATCCTCATGTCCCCCAATATGATCCCTAGCATTTACAGAGCTGTACAGTGCAGGCTTTAATTTTTTTTTGAGTTTTTAGATTTCTGAGCTTACGGCCGGTTTCAAGATATGCGGCCGGCCGTAAGGGGAGATCCTTGCGGGGCCGTATAATAGAATCGCGAGTTAACAGAACCCCCGCATGAATCGCAGCCTTACGGCCGATTTACGGACGATAATGGAATGAGGCCCCTAGGGATTACATTCTCCTTTCAAATAAAAATTGAATAAAAGTATATTTGGAAGGAACGATAAAACAGATAAGATTGATATTATATGATTGGAGTTTTCTAAATATGTCATGGTCATGGCAAGGATAGCCGCTGTAAAGATGGTTATAAAAACCCAAAATAACATATATTTTTAGATGCCTTTCAGAAACTGTTCCTAAATTTATTCTGGACAAAATACAAAAAAATCTAGATAATTATATATATATGTATATATATATATATATATATATATATATATATATATATATATATATATATAGGCAAAAGACCCAGAATAAAATATAATATTTTGAGCAGAAAATTTGAATTGGGAGGTTCCTCTATACCATTAATAAAAGATATCCGGAGTTCTAAACCATTATGAAAGAAAATGAAGATGATTTGTTATTAGATATATCTGTCCAGTCTATTTTGTGGTTCCCTAAATTTGAACCATCAATATTTAGACACTTCCCTAGCGGGGTAAAAACATTGATTACATTTTGGTATAAGGCTAGAGAATGGTTAAACTTATCTCAATTTCCATCTCTTGGTGCATCTATAGAAGTTTTATCATATAAGAACAAACATTTAGGTCTGGCTTCTTGGAAGAATAAAGGAATTTGTAATATAAATGACTTATACAAAGGTACTTTACTAGATATGGTGAAGATTCAAAATAAATTTGAGTTAAATAATTTTACATGGTTAAATTATGAGATATTAGATAAATGCCTGAAACAATGGGGTATTGAAGGAACTAATATGAGAAAGCTAACCTTATTTGCAGAATTAATATATAAGCGCGATGATTCACATATAATTGAATGCGGACAGATAATATTATCTAACTGCTACTTTGTTAAACTAGAAGACCAAAGGAATGGGAGACAGATTTAAATATAGTTTATCATGAAAAGATATGGAGTGCAGCTTTTCGATTAGTGAAACAGTCAGCATAATGCACATCATATATGGAATTATTCTTCAATGTAGCACAGAGATGGTATTTTGTTCCGGAAGTTATGAACAGATGTGATATGAAATGTCAAATTAAATGTTGTAAGGGATGTGGAGGACAGGGCACAACCATGCATGTATGGTGGGAGTGTGGAAAATTGTAGCCTTTTTTGGGCACAATGTTGTAAACAAATTTCCACGATAGTTGGTAAAAATATTCCATGCAGTCCACAATTTCTAATATTAGATCTAGATATTAACCGGTTTGACCTTCAATGTAAATATTTAATTTCACATATATTATTGACTAGCAAATAACCCGTCAAAAAATTACGGCAATAAAATTGTAAGTCAGGCAATGCTTTTTGCCACACAATGCAAGGAATTTGCTCCTCTGAGCACATTCGCCGCTCATCGCAAGCTATGCGCTGAACGCCTTTGGCACTCATTGCGAACCTTTCCTCCTGCCTACTGTACAGGCTGCTCATTGCAGGGTTCGTTAACCTGGCAGTTTTGTGCTTGGGAATGCAATGTGTCTCTTTCCACCATCTCCCCCCTGTAACTTCCCTGTGTGTCTGCTGAATGTTTGAGTGGCGCGTGCTGACTTACGTTTGTTTTATATTTTAAGTCCCGTGTGCCTGGCGTTGTTTGTTTAAGTGTTACTGTCTTTGCCGTCATGTATTTTCTAAGTCCCGCGTCCCTGGCTTTGCTCAGCCTCGTTTTTATGCAATTTCAGAATTTTTACGTTTTTCATCCAACGTTTTTTTTCTCGCTTAGCCGATTTTGAATAGATAAAAACTGCCAGGATTCCTAGCTCTCCCCCTGTGCTGTGTGTTTTTATTTTGTTTTTATTATTTTTCTTGTGTTTCTCATGTTTTTTGATTACTGCGGTTTGGCCGTTAAATTCGTATTTTTCCGAGGTCGGAATTCCCCCCGCCCCGATAATTTTTTTTCTTAGTCTTGCGTTTCTCAACTGCTTGCAGCCTAAGTCCAACATGCTTCAGTGCCTCAATGGCTTGCTTCACAAGGCTCGCAAATGAGGGCCTCTGGCCTGCAAACAGCTCGTCTCGCTTCGTGAGGCTCGCAAGCATGATGACAAATCGCAGTTTGACAACTATTATATGTGATAGTGAAATGGCTTTTAGTACAATACTGTAAACTTACACAAATTCCTTCTTGGGTGGAAGTGGAAAATCTGATTGGAAAAAATAGGCATTTTGCTAAAGAAGGGCACAAAGAAGGGTTAATAAAAAAGGGTCTCTCTTCCAACTGACATTTGTGGGATTTGTATGTGGGAAGATCTTTTACCATTTTGATATAAATTAAATATAAGGCAATATTTCGACATTATATAAGATAATACATTTCTCATCAGGATCATTGTGTGTATGGATGATGTAATTTTTTTATTTTTACATAGTTACAAAATTACATAGTAATTGAGGTTAAAAAAATATTTTTGGCCCATCAAGTTCAACCTTTTAAGATCTCCTCTGTTTTGCAATATGTGGATTAATTGTTAATTGATCCAGAGAAAGGCAAACACAAAAATCAAAAAGTGAAACTTTGCCAATTGTCTCAAAAGAGAAAAAAAATAATTCCTTCCTGAGCCCAGATACTGGCGATCAGATTCCTCCCTGGATCAATACTCCCTTTCTAATTAACCAGGATAACCCTGAATGCCCTTTTTCCTTAAAAATATATCCAATCCCTTTTTAAAGTTATCTATCGAAACCGCTGTCATCACCTCCCTTGGTAGAGAATTGCACAGATTAACTACTCTTACTGTGAAGAACCCTTTTCTTTCTTTAAGGTGGAATCTGTTTACTTCTAACCTCAAAAGATGTCCTCTTGTCAGTTGAAAACCTCTTGGCACAAAAAGCTCCCTTGACAAAACTTTATACTGACCCTGGATGTATTTATAAAGGATAATTATATCTCCTTTGAGACCCCATTTTTGCTAGAGAAAATAATTTTAGTTTGGTTAGTCTTTCTTCATAACTTAGCCCCTCCATTCCCCTTATTAGTTTTGTTGTCCTTCTCTGTACTTTTTCCAGTTCTCAAGTGTCCTTTTTATGAAGTGGTGCCAAATTCCAAATTAGGGCTTACTATGGATATGTTAAAAAGGAGAGGACCTAATAATGAGCATTGAGGAACCCCACTTACCACATTTGTCCAATTCTGAGTATGTTCCATTTACCACAACACTTTGCTTCCAGTCTGTTAACCAGCTCTCAATCCATGTGCATATGTTTACTGCAAATCCTGTATCCCTTAGTTTGCACAATAGTCTACCATGTGGCACTGTATCTAAAGCCTTTGCAAAATCTAAAAAGACTACATCCACTGAGTTGCCTTGATCCAAGTTACCACTAACCTCTTCATAGAAATTAATTAGAATTTTTTGACATGACCTATCCCTCATAAATCCATGTTTGCTCCTGTTTGAATAGACATATTCTTGTATACTATCCCTTATTAACCCTTCTAAAAGCTTTCCTACTACAGAAGTGAAGCTTACAGGTCTATAATTCCCCAGATTTGCTCTTGCTCCTTTCTTAAATGTAGGTATCACCTCTGCTTTTCTCTTTTCTCTTTATCTGGTAGAGACCCAGTGTTTAGAGAATCTTGAAAAAATAGACAATGGTTTGGCTATTACAGAACCCAGTTCTCTCTGTACCCTTGGATTTATTCCATCAGGACCTGAGGCTTTATTAACATTTATTTTTTCCATTTTCTTCCTGTTAACCAACTATTTAGTGATGGTGGTGTAGCCCCATTATGTTGCGTTGTTCCAACCACTGGTATCTCTCTTGTGTGTACCGAAGAAAATAACTTATTTAGCTCATCTGCCTTTTCCTGGTCACTCATTTTCAGACGGCCTGTGTCACATTGTAATGGTTCTATAGCTTCGTTCCTGGCCTTCTTCCCATTTATATACTTAAAAAATATTTTAGAGTTAGTCTTACTCTCTTTTGCAACTTAATGTTCATTTTCTATTTTAGCAAGTCTAATAGCCCTTTTCCAAGCCTTGTTAATTTCCTTGTACTCATGTAAAGCAGTTTCTGTCCCCTCTTGTTTGTATAATTGAAATGCCTGTTTTTTACTCTGTATCTTGAACTTTAAATAATTGTTAAGCCACATTGAATGTGATTTACTCCTTTTACTTTTATTCCCACTTGGTATATGGTGATAAGTATGTATATTTAGTAAGGATTTAAATGTTGTCCATTTATGTTCAGTATTTTTACCTGCCAGTTCTATGTCTCAGTCTATATTTTGTATTGCTGCCCTAAGACCTTTAAAATCTGCATTTTTAAAATTAAGAGGTTTTGTTGGCCCTTTACAGTTCTATTTTTTTAATTCAATCTCAAGTGAGTCTGTGTTGTGATCACTGTTTCCCAAAGGTTGCCCTATTTCAATATTTTATACTATATCAATATTATTTGTGATGACTAAATCCAAGATAGCTTCATTTCTAGTAGGTTCTTGTATAACCTGGGCCAGATAATGATCCCGCAGTGTACTCAAGAACGTGCTCCCCTTAGCTGAACTGCTGGTTTCATTCATCCAGTTTATTTCAGGGTAGTTAAAATTTCCCATTATTGGAACTTGCCCATGCTTAGCTGCATTTCCAATCTGTATCAATAATTGTATTTCCTTGCTATCAGTTATATTTCGGGGTTTATAGCATACTCCTACTAATATTCTTTTAGAATTTGCTCCTCCGCTATTTTACACTACCCACAAACAGTCAACATTACTGCTAGTTCCACCATAAATATCTTATCTGACTTTAGGCTTAAATGCAAGCTTAACATACAGCCAAATCTCTTCTCCCATTTTACCATTGCCTCTATATTTCCTAAATAGGTTATAACCAGTCCAGTCAGGAGAATCATCCTACCCTGTTTCAGTAATGCCTATTATATCATTTTGTCATTTACTGCTAATAATTCTAACTCTCCCATTTTTCCTGGCAAGCTTCTGGCATTAGCAAGCATACACCTTATGTTATGAGTCTGTACTTCTCGAGTACCTGCCACTATACTTGAGTTACTTAGCAGTACCTCCCTATTGACTATACTAACCCCCCCCACCCCCATCACCTCCGACATGACTAGTTCATTCATTCCTTATTCCCACTTCACTTACTACCCCATTACTTCTATCTAGTCCCTCCCCCGCAGTCCCACAGGTATCATATTTAGGAGTTTCCAGCAGTCCTTTCTCTGCACAGCTCTTGCTGCCAGTCTGCCTGGGGGACTTTCCAGATTTTTATGTAAACAGACACTTCATTTATGTTTTTTTCTGTGAAACATTCACCTTCAAAAATTCAAAAAGTATTTCAACATATTTTTAGGAGTACTTTACAGAGTTGGGCTCCAAGTTGTACTGAATTAACAGGCCCTTTAAGTGGCTAGTACTTTTTTATTACACACTATTAACACTAAATGCTTTACTTTAGAACAGTTTTAACTAAATATCTTTTTCACTCAAAGGTCTTACATAAGACCAATATATCTAGGTATACTAATAGACATACAATTAATGAAGGCTTTACTTACATAGCCTTAATTTAATTTCTCTATATAATCCCTTCAATAGCAGTAACACAATATGGGTTCCTTCTTATTTTTGTGGACGAATGTAAGATTTAAATGTTATTATTGTGGATACCCTTTTCCCTATACATGATTTAAGATGCTAGTACTTTTAGATTTCAACACTATAAGCATTATTTTACACTTTAGCATTAAATAAATATTTTGTTCATTCTAAGATCGTAAGATCTTTTTCTCTTCAACTGAAGCAAATTAATAGTCTAGTAGTAACACTGCTCCCTTACCCTTAATCGCATATTGTTTATAGTGATTATCATGAACAGGGTGGAGCTTGTGCCTTGACATTTTTGGCAATTTGGGTGCTGGTAATGCTTCCTTGAGAAATCCGCAAATCTGACTTACTGTTGCTGCATCTTTTGTGTGGGGTCCTATAATGATATCTGCTTCTATTTATTGCTTCACAACTGAACCCCTGGCTTAAGGTAGTGTTGCAGCATTGCGGTCTGCCATTCATCATGTACGATGGGAGATCAAGTTAAAGGAACACGGTTTGTGATAGGCAGTGGAACTTATTAACTGCTTTTATCATCAACTTTCTTGTCATTATTGAAATTTTGTAGCAATATCTTTTTCCACTTACTGTTAATGATTCAGAATAACATTGTGAACTGTGTGTGTGTAACAGAAATATTTGTTATTTTGTATATCTGTTTGCATCATGTAGTTCACATTGTAATTATATATTGGCTGTGTATACTTCTAATGTGATTATGTTCCGCTTACTGTGATGCACCCAGCTAATTGTAATGTTCTGCATTAGGTAAGTCAGTTGGTCCCATTGTTTAACTTTTTTATGAATTCCCCTTGTATGTCAATTATTTAATTATTATTAGTGATGTCGCAAACATGAAATTTTCGGTTCGCGAACCGCGAACGAGAAACCGCCGCAAATGTTCGCGAACCGGCGTACCCTGTGAACTGCCATAGACTTCAATTGGCAGGCGGATTTTAAAACCCACAGTGACTCTTTCTGGCCACAATAGTGATGGAAAGTTGTTTTAAGGGGACTAACACCTGGACTGTGGCATGCCGGAGGGGGTACATGTCAAAACTCCCACGGAAAACTACATAGTTGATGCAGAGTCTGGTTTTAATCCATAAAGGGCATAAATAACCTAACATCCCCCTCCATCATCATCCTCCCCTGTATCTCATTACCCCCTCCTTCATCATCCTCCCCTGTGTCTCTTTCTTCCCTTCCTCATCACCCTCCCCTGTATCTCTTTACCCCCTCCCTCATCATCCTCCCCTGTGTCTCTTCCCCCCTCCATCATCATCCTTCCCTGTGTCTCTTTCCCCCTCCCTCATCATCCTCCCCTCTGTCTCTTCCCCCCTCCCTCCTCATCCTCCCCTGTGTCTCTTTCCCCCTCCCTCATCATCCTCCCCTGTGTCTCTTTTCCCCCTCCCTCATCCTCTTCCCCTGTGTATCTTCCCCCCCTCATCATCCTCCCCTGTGTCTCTTTCCCCCCTTCCTCATCACCTTCCCCTGTGTCTCATCCCCCCTCCCTCATCATCCTCCCACCTCCCTCATCATCCTCCCCTGTATCTCTTTACCCCCTCCCTCATCATCCTCCCCTGTGTCTCTTCCCCCCCACCCTCATCATCCTCCCCTGTGTCTCTTTCCCCCCTTCCTCATCACCCTCCCCTGTATCTCTTTACCCCTTCCCTCATCATCCTCCCCTGTGTCTGTTTCCCCCCTCCCTCATCATCCTCCCCTGTGTCTCTTCCCCCCTCCCTCATCATCTTCCCCCCTCCCTTGATGATAAGGGGGAGAAGAGACACAGGGATAAGTGTGAGGGGTGTTAGGGTAAGGGGTGTTAGGGATAGGTGTAAGGGGGTATTAGGGTTAGGTGTTAGGGTGAGGGGTGTTAGGGATAAGTGTGGGGGTGTTAGGTCTTAGGGATAAGTGTGAGAATGTTAGGGTTAGGTGTTAGGTTGATGGGTGTTATGGATAAGTGTGAGGGGTGTTAGGGATAAGTGTAAGGCGGGTTAGGTGTTAGGGTGAGGGATGTTAGGGTTAGGTGTTAGGGATAGGTGTGAGGGGTGTTAGGGTGAGGGGTGTTAGGGATAAGTGTGAGGGGTGTTAGGGTTAGGTGTTAGGGTGAGGGGTGTTAGGGATAAGTGTGAGGGGTGTTAGGGTTAGTTGTTAGGGTGAGGGGTGTTAGGGATAAGTGTGAGGGGTGTTAGGGTTAGGTGTTAGGGTGAGGGATGTTAGGGTTAGGTGTTAGGGATAAGTGTGAGGGGTGTTAGTGTTAGGGTAAGGGGTGTTAGGGATAAGTGTGAGGGGTGTTAGGGTTAGGGTGAGGGGTGTTAGGGATAAGTGTAAGGGGTGTTAGGGTTAGGTGTTAGGGTGAGGGATGTTAGGGTTAAGTGTTAGGGATAAGTGTGAGGGGTGTTAGGGTTCAGGGTGTTAGGGATAAGTGTAAGGGGTGTTAGGGTGAGGCATGTTAGGAAGAAGAGTGAGGGGTGTTAGGTCTTAGGGATAAGTGTGAGGGGTGTTAGGGTTAGATGTTAGGTTGATGGGTGTTATGGATAAGTGTGAGGGGTGTTAGGGTTGGGTGCTAAGGTGAGGGGAGGATGATGATAAGGGGGGGAAGAGACACAGGGGTGTCCTTGCAGCAGAGATCAAAGGAGTCCTTCAGGACTGTATTGCACACTGTGTACAGTAGCCTAGCTATGGTTTTTCCTATTGATGCAGTATCACCTACACTCAGCCTCCTCTCAGTAAGACTGCAAGTTAGTTATGATTCCAAAATGGCTGCTGTCCATGAGTTAGAAGGGTCTGGAAGGCAGGGTATGATGCTGATTGGCTGGAATGTGTCTGCTGACTGTGAGTTGCAGGGTCAAAGTTTGCTCAATGATAAAGTATAGGGGGCGGGTCGAATATCGCATATGTTCGCAGTTCGCCGCGACTGCGAACATGCTATGTTTCGCCGGGAACAGTCCGCCGGCAAACTATTCGCGACCTCTCTAATTATTATATGTTAACAAAGATTTTTCAATTTTATGTGGCTACAAATATATAAATAGAGTACTTTGAGGTGCACTAGTGTTGGTCTAAAGACCTTCACTTCTTCCTGTGGACCTCTGTTAACCAACAGCCTCATTAAATTCGGGCTACATTTTAAAAGGTAGCCTGTATCGTAAAAAGTAGGACTGAAGGCTATTAAATTAGCCTTGTAAACCGATGAAAAATGCCTACGGAACGTGGAATGTGGACGCAGACCATAACCCTAACCCTTTGATCTGTCAAGCCCATACCCAATGATGCTATTAAATTGTAACACGAAAATGGAGGCTAAAGCCCAAAGAGTGCTGGGGAGGACTTGCAAATGCAGGAGCAGCAAAAGAGACCCCCGCTCCGGGCCCCAAACCACCCTCTGGCCCCTAAAGCTCCCCAAGCAAATCCCCATGTTGCAGGAGTCCCAATCAGGTTCCTAATATCACCCCTTTCTGCTGGAGTCACGATCAGGACCCCCACAGCAGTTAAATTATTAACCCCTGCCGTGGGGGTACTTGAAGTACCCACATGGCAACTAAAATGTACTCCCCTATACTGGGGATCCCCATCGGGATCCCCGCAGTGTCCCCATATTGCCCCTTGCAGCAGGGGTTCCAATAGGGACCCCTGCTGCATTTAAAATTCAAAATTCCTGCCTCGCGGTCCTTAAAGGACCCGCACAAACTAAAAAATTAACCCCTGCCGCAGGGGGAACTATAACTACCTCTCTGGCACCTAAAATTAACCCCATCACTCATGGGGGTCTATATAGACCCTCATGAGCCTCCAACTAACCCCCTCAGTCTATATAGACCCCTATAGGACACTATTAACCCCATTATTAACACTATAGGTGCCATGAGTGTCCTCCAGCCTAAGCACTACACTATAAACCCTTTCCTACCCTATCCCATTCCATTAACCCCCTCCAACTAATTAACTCCCCTCTACCCTATTCTATTAACCCCCCCATATACACTACCAATCTACAACCTGTAGGACCCTCATGGCACTTGTAGATTCACTGTGTTATGTAGAGGTGTTTTGTTTGTTATAGTGTAGTGTTGGGTGCATTGTGATTATGGCTGAAAGCTTGCTATTTTGATTGTGTTCATGTTGATTGTGAACATGTTTCTTTAATGTGTGGTTTTGTGATGATTAAGTGTGTTGTGTTACCTGGTCTGTGAAGGTGTAGTAAAGTTATTGTTTGCAAAGAGAACCATAAATAGACCCTATGAAGCTGGCACAATGCTTTAGTTCCTTTACAACAATGGAAGAGATCAGAAAGGAAAGTTTCACATTATTTGCAGTAAGTTAAAATAGTTTAAATAATGAGCAAATTAAAACATTGTACAATATATTCAATTCCATCCAAATCTAACAATGAGCATTCCTATGAAAGGTGGCTGCCATTCGAGTATATTCCATGAGAGCTGACTTTGTAACTGGGTTTCTTACTTTTTTTACACACTTTTCACATTTAGCTAAACAAAATTGTATTACAAGCCATGCTAACACTTACAGATCTTGTTGTAGTATTATATAGAATACAAAGCATAATAGCTGAAATAGGTTAGTATTCTATAAATAAATGAAGGCAATGAAATTGTAAGTGAGCTAATGCTGTTTGGTGTATGATAATAAAATAAATAATACATTAATAACGTAATATACTTTACCTATTTTTAAGTAATATATGCAGAAAGCATTCTGTTGAAGAGCTGGCAATCTGTTTTGATGTTGCTGCAGCATTAGTGCTGTGGAGCTGCTGTGTAAGCGTAATGAATGTGTGGAGTGTAATAGTGTGTGAGACAAATCCGTTAGCGTAGGTGTGTACTTCTGTATTGTATAAGTTATTGTTCTAAAATGGCGGCTAATGTGTGGTGTGCGGCTGTGGCTGATTTAGCGTCCTTCGTTTCGGATGTCGTCAGACTTTTTCGGAATATCCGTAGCTGTTTGGTGGTGTTTTGCGGGTTTAGGGTCCTTTAGCCTCGTTTTCGTTTTGTTCAGCGGCCATTTTTTCTCTCGCTTAGGTGATTTTCGGGTGTCTAAACTCCAAAATTTGTACTTAAATCGAGGTGTAACTTTACTTGCAGAGGTCCTGGGTGCACCACCTGGCAGTGGGTAACCTTTTTATGTGTTTGTTGTGTGTATTTATTGTGTTTGTAATGTTTTTGGGGTTGCACGGGTTGCATCCTTGTCTCGTACGTCTTTTTTGGGAAATCCGTAGGTGTTTGGTGGTGTTTTGCGTCTTTACACTGCTGTAGCCTCGTTATCGTTTTTTTCAGCTGCCATTTTTTCTCTTGCTTAGAGGATTTTTGAGTGTATTAACTCTTTTATTCTGAGTTAAATTGAAGTGTAGCTTCAGTTTTCGAGGTCCTGGGTGCCCCCTCTTCCTGTAGGTAAGCTTTTTATGTATTTGTTGTGTGTATTTATTGTGTATTTCATGTTTTCATGTGCACGGGTTTCGAACGATTTTTGCGAGGTCGTAATGGGTCTCGTATTTTCCTTTCGGAACGACGTAAATTTTGCGAGGTCTGCAGTTGCTGGCAAGGAGCGCCATCGGCGAGGGCCGCAAGCGTTAGCAACAGCTTGCATGCTCACAACTATATATGTGATATATACCATATATATGTAAAATACACTGTCAATATGGAAGAAAGGAAGTCATCTTTGTCAGATTTAGATGAAGATGTCAGCCACAAAAATACAGCAAGTTTACTAAAACAATATCTAAACTATCACACAACTGGTAGCAGTGCCAACATCAAAGAATAAAAACAAGGGAACAAGGTCTAAGTAAGGTTTCCATGTAATATTTCACATGATTGTAAATATATAATCTTGTAAATAATTTTACAAAGCTGGTCATACATAATTAATTCTAACTTCCAGATTGAAGAAAAGTAAACTAATCTTAAAAGCAAACCAGAAAACTGGCTAGTGAAAGCTAGTAAGTGACAGGTAAGCATGTTTATAAAATCTATTTATTATAAATTCATTATTAATTATATTTTGGTTTACATTAATTACAACTTCTCTGCACTTGAAAGAAAGTCATTATGGGGATTCATAGAGCCTCCTTCAATTGAGAAATGGTAGGTTACGGGAGCCCGTAATGTAGCCCGTAAACAAAATGCTATTCAATTGGCGTCTTTTGGCGATCCGCAAATGATCTATGGGTTACGTGCTGAAAATCCCTGCGGTTGTAACAACCGTAATTAACTCCCCATCTAAGCCTTTGATCTTTGAGTTACAATCGTTAAAATCGCAAATCAATATTAAATTTCTACAATTCCGCAAGCCCACAAATGTTTTCCCACCCAGAAATGGCAAATGTAGAAGAAAATTGATGAAAGATTAGAATTAATTTCAAAAAAATATCAAGCTCACAAATCTGCAGTCGGAAATATTTTTTTTAGGTTTCATTTCGGGGTTATATCGATTTTGGGAATCAATGAGTTAATAAATATCAGGTCACCCACATGGACTAAAACAATATTGGCATTCATTTTTCTTATTTCATATTTTGCAGGTTTTCATAAATGCTGATTGATTGACATGTAACCTCCATCTTATACTGCCGTGATGATGACAGTCTCATTTTCTATTGGCTGTTTCTGACTCAGGAATTACGACCTTCCTAAATTCATCTGGCTCACGCTCTAAAATGCAACACACAAGTGCATGGTTTACATTTTCGGATTTCAGGCCGCAATTTGCGGGATTGGTGAATTGAATTGCCCCCGCTATTGTAGCAAAATTTAAGCCCGCAGACATACAGCCTGTATACTGTAAGTTGCAGGCTTGCAATTGAATGAGGTCCACAGTCCTCAAAAAATCCACACAAATACAGTAGAAGTTAAATTTATATTTCAAGTAACAGCTTGAGGTTGGTTTATCTGTCAAATTGGGACCACCCCTAGAACCTTTACTTGAAGTTTTCAATATACTGAACATATTTTCTTATAGGAAATGATTCATACAAAATCCTTAAAATATTTTATATTCTTAATATAATTCTAATTGAGGTAAATTATCAAGCTCAACAAATACATTTTTAACATGAAATATTATTTCTATAAAATTTTGCTCCTAAAAATATAATAAAAAAATATGGCACTTGATTAACCTTTTATTCTTCATGCTCACAATAGTTTGCCTTTACGTTTTCTTTAGCCACACTGTCAAGTTGCTCATGTTCCATTTGTGATTGTGTAGAACAGTTCATCTTCATCTAATTAATGTGCTTGCAGGAAAAATGCAGATACACCAAAAAAGTCAATATGACAAATTAAGCTGAAGGAGGGAATCTCAGCACATTGTTTTTAGGTCTCTGTGTTCCATTATCTTTTACTTTGCGTATCCTAATGCTGACACAATTAAGCATGTTTTTTTTTATTTGAATGACATATATAGTTTTGAGCATATGAGCCATTGCTAATGCTTGCGAAGGCGCTCCTTGCCAGCAACTGCGACCCTCTCAAAATTTACGCCATTACGCAAGGAAAATACGAGACACGTTACGACCCATTACGACCTCGCAAAAATCGTCCGCAACCCGCGCACATTAAAACATGAAAAATACAACAAATACACACAACAAATACATAAAAAGCTTACTTACAGGAAGAGGGAGCATCCAGGACCTCGAAAACTAAAGTTACACCTCAATTTAACTCAAATTAAAAGAGTTTAGACACTAAAAAATTCTCTAAGCGAGAGAAAAAATGACCACCGAAAAAAACGAAAACGAGGCTACAGCAGTCTAAAGACGCAAAACACCACCAAACACCTACGTATTTGACGAAAAACACCTACGAGATTAAAAAACAAGGACGCAACCCACGTGACCCCAAAAACATTACAAACACAATAAATACAAACAACAAACAAATCAAAAGGTTACTCACAGCAAGGGGGTGCACCCAGGACCTCTGCAGGTGAACTTACACCTCCATTTAAGCACAAATTTCGAAGTTTAGAGACTCGAAAATCACCTAAGCAAGAGAAAAAATGGCCACTGAGCAAAACAAAAACAAGGCTAAAGGTCCCTAAACACGCAAAACACCACCATAAACATGCAAAACACCACCAAACAGCTACGGATATTCCGAAAAAGTCGCACAACATAGAAAAAGAGGGACTCTAAATCAGCCACATTATATACACCAAACAAAATTAACTCACTAACAATTTCATTGCTGTCATTTTTTGACGGGAAATTCGCTATTATAAATAATAAAAGGTTCAAAAAGACATGTTATTCTTTTATGAAAGAACACTTATTTCTGTAACAATAGCACCTATAATTTTAGAGGACCATGAAAAAAGTATAAACGTTTAAAAACATTGAGTCTGACTAAAAGCATAATTTAGAACTGTTGAGAGACTAATAGAGGGAGAGATCTTGAGTGCCATGTGAATGCAATACTGCTGAATAGGTATGTGAACTTTTGAGAGTCTGGGATAGAGAAGCTTTTGAGGGTTGGCATATAATTTAATTCCAAATGAAATAATGATGCACTGGAGTTTGTGCATCTCTCTTTTCATATGGATAAGCTCCTTACCTAAATGCTAAGAACATACGATAGAAGGCTATCTATACAGGGTAGCTATATCTTCTATAGTTGTTTATCATTAAGAAAATGGACAGCACAACATAGTGGCACATCTCTTTTACTGATCAGCCACTGCTTGTTAAGTATTTTTTTGCCAGTAGTTTTGCTGCAGTGATTGCATTGTGTATCGCACCTTTGTCTTCTCCTCTTTGTTTTTTTCCTAGTTTTGGCTACCTACCTTTCAATAGTTTCAATAGATAACTTTATAAGGTATTGGATATATTTTTTAATAAAAAGGGCATTCAAGGTGATCCTGGATAATTAGAGAGGGGATATTGATCCAGGGAGGAATAAAATCACCTGTATCTGGGGTCAGGAGGATATTTTTATATTTGATACAACTGGCAATGTTGCAATGGGATTTTTTTGTGTTTGCCTTCCTCTGGATCAATTAATTAACAACTAGTCTGCATATTGCAAAGGAGATCAGAGGATAACTAAAAAGGTTGAACTTGCTGGACTAAAAGTATTTTTCAACCTTAATTATCATGTAACTATGTAACTATATTGCAGGCCCGGGAATTGAATAGCACCATAAGTTGCTGATGATTCAGGCCCACAGAAGGCCTATACCTCCATAACTTGTGCCGAATTTTCTGTTTTAATCATAGGGAGTCTAACCAACAGGACTTTCTCAAAACATACAGTATGTTTTATTAGAGATGTCCAATTATTTTCCCTGTTCCTTGTAGGTCAACAGGAATGGAAAGGTTCTACAGATTTAGTACTATCGGCTGCATGCCTACTACCATTAAATGTGCCAAGTTGGTGTCAGCACCCAAAACCTCTGTCAGATTACTAAAAAGATTGTCGCATCTATCAACAGTAATTTATAGCAATAAACTAGAGCAGTGGCTCCCATATTGACTGTTTAAGTCTGTTTACATAACAAAGGGACAATAGATGCCCGACCCGCCAGTGAGAATACTGATTTATAGCAGCGTATCCCTTAATTCAGGAAAACACAAAGCAGTTAACCCACAAATGACCTGTTTAGGTGATTCCAGCAAGCTACGCTTTGCACAGATGTATTAGTTAATGGTTAACTCTTTTTTTTTCCGTTTGCTCACCACACAGAACTGTAGCATTGGTCTGGGAGGGGGCAGTCAGTGACTCATGTAAATACAGATTTAATGTATTTGATTTCTTAGTGAAAAATGCATGTATTTAAAAAATGTAAAACATATTTCAGCATGCTTTTAGGAGATCTTTACTTTGATGTCATCCAAATTGTACCGGTGTATGTGGCCCTTTAATGGGTATATGAATTTTGGAAAAAACAAACGGGATGTTTACTTTACTATTGTGGCTTTTCCCTCCATAAAGGACTCTTGGATATGTATTATCTTTTGAAGTACTGTCATAAGAGTGCCTTTAGGAAAAATACTATTTTGTCACATGGTAGCATTTCATTTCAGCATCTTGATTAGTGTTCTAGAATTATATAATGAAACTAGTTGGGTACCATTAGTCATACTGATGAGATCAGAAAATAAAGCTTCTTGGCCTTTTGGCTAGTTCATCAGGACCTGTTTGGTTGTCCATGGACTCTTTCTTTTGGATTGTTGCTTTTCGGCTGCTACTATTTGGCTATTTGGCATTCCCTCTACGACTGAAAAGCAACCAGGTGCTATTGTGTAAAGGAACCCACCTCCTTGGCCTTGGCTCCTTCCCTTCGGAGTGTTGCTGCTATGGGAAGGGTGGCATTACATTTTTTACTAAAGATGCTAAAGATTTTACAAAATTTGGCTATTAAGTTCTCACTTCTAAATGTACTGATTTTTGTATATATATATATTGAAAATTCTAAATTAAGGGGAATGTGTTTCTTTTATTTATTTTTTGAAGAAGTCTTACCAAAAGTCCACATATTCAACACCTGTATAAGAGAGGAAGATATTCTACATACATGCACTGTTGTTTTGTCGAATCTCTTAGGAAATTGACTAGTCAAAATCTTTTGAACAGGAAATGACAGAATGTTGGCCGTTTTTTTAAGGATGATACATGGCATGGTACAATGAGGCAACCCCCAGTCATTTTTTTTCAGTTGCTGATAAATGACATTTAGCTGTTGAATTTAGACAAGTAAACAAAGTAATTGTTAATGCGGAATTCATCCTACAAAGACATGTTCTATCAGAAAATACATTCTGTTTATTAATGCTACCCATTTGTTCTGAGATTGTCAGCAAAGGCAGAACTCATATGCATAAGTTGTCAGCTCTGCCAGTTCCTGTATGACAACAAAGAAAAATGATACATATAGCAATAGAGGTTCACCTATTGCAATGGTAACATCCCATGATGATAACACTGAGAGTGATGATGCCCAATCCATTCTTGATTATCTCAATCCCTCGTCCACTTTCTTGAAGAGGTGCTATAAGAGCCTATGTTCCAAACTACTACCAGAAAGAGTTCACTACGAAAGGGAAGACACTTAGAGTATAACTCTGATCCTTGATCCAAAGCCACAGCACTTTTACAATGCAGGCAGGTATGTGGAGGTGTTGTCCCAGGTGTTGCCCCCGGTGCAGAGTAAAACCTCTGTAGATACTCAACTGGAGTCTAATACAGATATGGCAATACAACCAGTAAAGAAGTGTCCTTAGCTAGGTAACTGTCAGGCTGATAAACTGTCCTTTCTGGTTCTATCCACAATGTTTGGGGGCAACTCTTCTTTTTACACATAGAAGCAAGAGAGCTGTATTTTTGAATTCTCTTTGTATGTTCATACTCGGGGTTAAACTTTTGATCATCTGTGTTGATTTTAACATGATCCTTTGGGTACGTGGAAGGAAAAGGGGTAAGAGTCTTACATACATAACATCTAAAATCTTATTAAAACACATTTGTTTTTATTGTGATCTTGGATACGATTTTCTCAGATCACAGGATTGACAGTGTCCCTTGATGAAAAAGTGAATGGGAACTTTATACTTCATTATTCTGTCATCCAGAGATAGTGTTGGTTTGATATATGGTTTTTAAATTTACAACATGTTAAGATATTTTACATGAATCATCTAATTTTGTGTTTGATGACGAAGAATGAAATACATTTTTAATAGGTTGAGGGAAAAAGAACATTAGTAAAAAGAAAAATGTTTTGATATTTTGGCAAATAAGTTATAATTGATATATGTACTATACTACAAGAGCAACAGGTTTTGAAGAAGGGAGATTTAGCAGAAACTAAAATTTAAGTTAAAAAAGCTAATTGAAGTTTATAGCAAAAAAATATTAAGTTGACAGTGAAGGAAGTAGAATAAAATGATGAGTGTACCTACTTTTTCTTCAAACAAAATCATAGGAGAAAATATTTGTAAATATAATACTTCATTTAAGGGTGTTTTGGTAATTACAAATTATTTATTTTCTATGTTCTATTAAAAATTATTATGAATGTGTGAAAGAATTTATGTCCTCCATAACTGGGGTATTGAGAGAGGAGGAGCCTGCAAGTTTGCATGTTGAGGTGACTGAAATCAAGGAAAATGCTATCATAGAAGGTGGTGTCAATAGTAAGACTCCTGGATAAGATGGACTCCCATTTGAAATGTTTAAAATATTTTCGAAAGTATTAAATCACAACTTGTTGGAATGTTGTCAAATTTGCCTTTGAACCCATGACATGATTTTAAACTAGTTGTTATTATACCTTTGTACAAAAGATTCCCAAAATAACATAATTTCTCAATAGTGACTATTAATTGTTGCCAAGCTATGGCTAAAAGGATTATAATTAACTTTTATGTGAAACGCGCCAACTTATTGCGTAGCACTATACAGGGTATGAAAACAAGAGAAGTACCATGTTAACAAACTGCAGAAAGTGGAGCTTAGAATCTTTGCATGAAGTGCTTTTTTCCAAAGCACCCTACAAGATTGGAAGCTTTCTACTTACAAGCTAAAGGGAATGGAACAGGCAGAAAAGACAGATAAGGAATAGCAAGGGTCAGGAAAGAAGTGAAGTGTACTTTGTAGGATCACATGCAAAGTTAGAATGATTTTTATTTAGAAGGTAAAGGAAAGGGTTTGATTATAAGTAATTTGAGGTTAGTGGATCCAGTATGTAATATGTTACAGATAGCATAACGTGCAATGGGAATATAAGGTGAGGGGCCTTTGTTAAGAGATATAGCTCCAGAAGCCAACAGATGGTTATGTGGGAGACATGATGTGGAAAAGTTGAGAGGAAGAGCCTGAGGAAAAGGCAGGAGGTTATGATGAAAAAAAAGGCAGCAGAAGACATTGTTTAAAGGATTAATTAGGAGTAGTTAGCAGGTGTTCTTAATTCATCAATTGATCAGCTGTAGGAAATCTAAGAGACTGAATAAAAGAAGAGTAACCAGGGGTGGGTAGGTGAGGGGCAGGGGAGGGGAGCAGGGGTTGCTGGATCAGAGGGAGAGAGACAGAAGCCCACAGGAATTGTGGACACTGAAATAGAAGCAATAAAACCAGGATTTGGGGGTGGGTAAGCAAGCAGGATAAGGGGGGTTTCCGACAAAAGCATGGGTACAGATTTGCTTAGTGAACATTTCTATCACCTAAAATATAATATCAGAGAAACAGTCATAGAAATATTGATAGTAAATTGCATACAGTAAAAGTTAAGTTGGCTCCACAGTATATTCAGATACCTTCAGATAGGATTCCAGTGAGTGTGTATGGTTGCTGGATCAGAGGGAGAGAGACAGAGGCCCAGATAAATTGTGGACACTTCAGAGAGGCTTCCAGTGAGTGTGTATGGTTGCTGGATCAGAGGGAGGGAGATAGAGGCCCAGAGGAATTGTGGACACTTAGAGCGACTTCCAGTGAGTGTGTATGGTTGCTGGATCAGAGGGAGAGAGACAGAGGCCCAGATAAATTGTGGACACCTCAGAGAGGCTTCCAGTGAGTGTGTATGGTTGCTGGATCAGAGGGAGAGACAGAGGCCCAGCAGAATTGTTGACACTTCAGAGAGGCTTCCAGTGAATGTGTATGGTTGCTGGATCAGAGGGAGAGAGAGAGAGGCCAGAGGAACTGTAGACACTTCAGAGAGGCTTCCAGTAAGTGTGTATGGTTGCTGGATCAGAGGGGAAAGGGAAGTCATAAAGGATAAAAGTGATCATATCTAAATTTAATTCAGTAAGATCAAACATGTGCAGTGCTGGCAAATAGCACCTGTTATGGTGTATGGTTGCCCTCTTAAATGGAATTAATAATAAACAATGAGTGGCTCTACTGAGAATAGATCATGAAAAGTCTTATGACAATCTGCCATACATTTTTATTTTAAGTTTTGCAAAAAATTGTATTTTGAAATTTGCTAATTATTCACATTACCCTTCTGGATTGCTACTTTGTTGTGGTGAAGGGGCTTGTTTACTTCAATGAAGATGGCAGGTCATAGCAGAAAGGTCAGGCAAATTGGGGTGCACTCGAGAAGGAATTGGCAACCCACTAAAGTATATTTGCTAAGAAAAATGTATGTATAAGCACAATCAGATATATATAAGTATGGCACTGAAAGATGACCCCCTCATGTCAGAAGGTGCCTACCACATTACTGGGGAAGAGCACCAGATCTAATGAAGTGGTTGGGCCAAAGTGGAGAGGATTATTACGACACCCCCAAGAACGAGACCACGCTCCGTGTTGAGGGTCAAAAGTGAACTCTCTTTTATTGAAACAACACACATGTTTAAACCCTTCACATACACAATAGGGGCAGTGACTACCTTTGGTCAACCCCTAATTACCTCTGGCCAATCAGACAGAGTTAAGGCGTGGGAACCAGGAGTCCCCTCCCCCAGGAGCCACCCACTAGGCGTGGCTAACTGCTCATTCTACCTGTGGCGGTGAAGAGAGTATCATCTCTCTGAGCCTGAACTTTTGCCTTGATTTTGTGAGTGGGACAACCTGTAGATTTCATGGGGTTAAGGTGCCTCTCTGTCTGTTAGGACCTTATTGTTCCTGGCGGCTATCACTTAAGTGTGTGTACTTAAGTGATTAGCCTTTGTGGCCAGCTGGGTGCCCTTCTCATATTGCAATATGTATGTTGCAATGGGTACAACATGACTACCCCATACTATTATATACATCCATATATATTATTCCATGGACGGAGGCAAAACAGACGAACCAGCAATATCAGTCCATATAGATGGATCTGTCACAAGGATGCCTTGCTGCGGATTTGTCCAGAGAGGAAGGGGAAGTCAGCTGCTACAAAAAACAATTTAGCATAGGAACCTGGAATATTAGAACTATTAACCAAGGTAAACTGGACATGGTGAAACTTGAAATGGCAAGATTAAACATTGATATCCTAGGAATTTGTGACCTGAAATGGACTGGGATGGTACATTTCATATGAGACAACCACAAGATCTTCTACTGTGGTCAAGAATGGAGAAGAAATAATCAATGAAAGGGTGATCAAATTGGTGCTCGGTTACAACCTAATAAATGACAGAATTATTTCAATTAGAATTCAAGGCAAGCCATTTAATATCACAGTGATCCAAGTCTGTGCTCCAACCATTGATACTGAAGAGGCTGAAGCTAACCAAATCTATGAGGGTGTTCAACATCTACTAGATATAACACCAAGAAAATATATTATATTCATAATAGGAGATTGCAACGCTAAAGTAGGGAACCAAAATATACCTAGAATATCATACAAGCTTGGTCTGGGAGAACAAAATGAAGCAGGCCAGGTAGTACAATTCTGTCAAGATAATTCTCTGCTCACAGTAAACACCACCTTCAAACAGCCTCAGAGATGATTTTACACATGGACACCACCAGATAGGCAATATACAAATCAGATTGACTATATACTTTGTAGCCAAATATGGAGGAGCTCTGTAGGTAAAACCAAGACCTGAAGATGACTGCAACTCAGATCACAGGATTTCCTATTGCAAAGTTCAGAATTAAACTGAAGAAAAGAGGGATAATTATCAGAACAAGCAGATACAAAGTAAATAATATTTCCTATGAATATGCAGTGAAGGTAAAGAATACATTTCTGAAACTCGACATGGAAGACAGAATGCCTGATGATCTTTGGACAGAGGTTTGTGATATTGTCCAGAAAAACAGCAACAAATAATATCCCTAAAAGAAAACTAAGAATCAAACTGACTGTTTCTTGAAGCTTTTAAAGTAGCCTAGGAAAGAAGGAAAGCAAAAGGTAGTGGAGATAGGAAACTATTTATTCAACTGAATGCAGAATTCCATACGATAGCAAAAGGAGATGAACGTAAACAGAACATAATGGGAAAGTCAATAGTTTTCTTCAAGAAAATTGGGAATCACAAGGGAACCTTTAAAGTGGACATGATAAAAAAAAAATGGAGAGAAGAGGCAGAACAGATGAAGAAGAAGTGGCAGGAATTAACAGAAGATCCATACAGGAAGGACCTTAACATCATGATAAGATAAATAGTTTGTCCAATTAGCTGCAGCCAGACATCTTGGAGAGTGAAGTGAGATGACCCTAGGAAGTTTTATTGATAACAAGGCTACACGCTACTGACGAGGCTGAAACATATGTCTGGGGTTTGCTGTTTCTCTTGTTTACGGCAGAATTGCCTGATATTTTAGGACTGGGTCACTCTTTTGAGTGAAACTAGACTGTTATACTACAGGATATTTCTCGCTGTGAAGGGTACACGTGAGCTAAAAGAGATTTAAGTATTCATATTAAAGCTTTTACACAAAAAAAGAAAAACTAGTATATTACAAAAATAAATTATAGACTGATAAAATAGTTAATGGCCTTTTTATTCCAGGTACCGGTAGACAACAATTTAAGTGTTTTGCTTACATAGATGATATAAACACCATGGGCCTCTTTCAATTGACCAGTTGTAAGTTACAGTAGGCCGTAATGGAGCCCGTAAGTTATTTTGCTATTCAATCAGCGTTATGGGCTTAAAATCCTTGCAGTTGTTAAAACTGGAACTTACAGCCCATTGAAGCCTTTGATCTTTCACGTCTGCAGAGTTACGATCGCTAAAATTGCAAATTGCTATTCAATTGCTAAGATTCCTCAAGGCCGCAAACGAAGTCAAACCCGCAAACGTCAAATGTCGACCAAAATCTTACAGGTTCCAAATAGGACTCGCAAAGAGTTTACAGACTTGTTTGTAACACTGCAAAAGAGAAAAAAATTACACCAATGGACTTTAAAATATGAGCAAAGCAATGGAAGGCATTAAAATTACTTGCACAACAATTCCCAATTAACAAATACCTTAAGAATTTTTTTTCATATGTTGTAATGGTCATGCTGCAAGATGCTGAAAGTAATTAAAGAGACACTACCTGATTAAATTGCAATATGAATACATGAAAATGGCCCAATATTAACCCTTTGTCACTCACAGAGGTTTAAATGTGGACATCTGTATTGGGAAAGCAAATAGTGGCCAAATTACACCGCCACATCACAAATATCAAGTACCAGGGGAACATTTTAGATCTGGTTGTTCAGTCCCTCAGTTGTGCCTGACTTTCTGTGACCCTATGTACTGCAGCACACTTATGTATGTCTCTGTCTGTGCGTATCCACAAGGTTTGCAAGGAAAACATGCTGGAGTGGGTTGCCAGTTCCTTCTTCAATGGATGGTGATTTGTCTGAACTCTCTGCTATGGCCTGCCCACCTACAGTAGCCCTACATGGTATAGCTCACAGCTTCATTGAGGTACATAAGCCCCAATTGAGGTACATAAGCCCCAATCTGGCAATCCAGAAGAGGAACAGGGGAACTCCACAGTATCACAAATTGGACTTTGCATGTGTATTAACCTTTTATTATGATTATATATTATATATATTATTATATGATATATTGTGATATTATTATTATTATTATTATCATTATTAATATTATTATTATTATTATTATATGTATTTATCTATTGCATTTTAACTAGGGTTCATTAGTTTACATATATCAGAATGTGACACAAATGTTGTGGATGTCCCCAACCATTGAAAGCACACTGACACAGTGAGAATGGTATAACAAAGCTTTATTTCATACACAGAGCACACTCAGAAATGTACAAGACTGTGCATTAATATCATGGGTGTGATGTGGGCAGATCCTGGGAGGAAAGGTGGTTATCAAGGACTCCTTTTTCCAGTTTCTGGATCTTAGCCTATTAAAGGACAGACGGCTTGGCTACAGCCACTCCATTGTATTGTAATCTGATTTATCCCATTGTTGGCAGATAATCTAAGTACATCTCTGATGTGCTAAACAGGATCTGCTGAGTCTACAGTGAGCAGACACCTCTATTGTACTGTTATCTGTTCTGGCCCATTGTTAGCAAATTAAATTAATCCCATCTGCCATGTACTCTATCTAAGGTCTTGACCACTCAGACCCCCTCTGTATCTAACTGCTATAAATATTGCTGACAAAATAAAACAGTTAACTTCTGGAGATATATAAAAATTGTTTGTCTCTTATTTTGCTTTTGTTCTCCTTGATGGCTGCAGGGAGGTACTGGGAGAATCTGTAGGATCCTGCTGGGGTAGGTTTGACTGTAACAAGTCTTATCAAGCCCCCTAAGAAGAAGCAAATCTGGAGTCTCCTGGTAGCCTGGAAGTGCTGATTTCTGATGGAAGGACCCTTATCGATACACAAGCCAGATATCAGGGTGCTGGTGCCAAGATTTCCAAGAATCCCACAGTCCTCGTGGGTAATTAACCTGTAGTCTATAGTAGGTTGCCCTGGGCTTGTTTAGACCCTACCCTCTGATTGTCACTGGGGTAATATCATAGTCTATAATAAGATTGATGCATAGCACCTACCAGGGTCACATGTGATCACTACACCACTGCAACCGGAATCTGATGATTAAAAAGATCAACAGAAATCACTACATTTAATTGAAGAAAGCATTAATGTGCATATCACTTACAACTTGTCTATATCTGCTCAGTGAAACAGATGCTTAAACCTCTGGATGGTGTAATCCACTCCAGTTTCACACATATGGTGTGTTCCCAAAACAAAAACCTGAAAAAAGTGGTAAAAATAAAAATGGTGGAGAATAAAATAAAAACACCAAAAAACATGCATGTACAGTACAGTGCTACATATTGCAACTGTAACAATATACTAACTCGCCCATCTGCAAGCATTACTAACCATTAGCTAGTTCCCAGGATAACTCACTGGCCATGACCATTAATAATGCTGTGTCATCTCACAATAAATGCTTAGCTGTGACCAGCGTCAGTGGTCAAGGTGTACTATCAGCTTTGCAATATGATATTGTTAATTAACACTGATATCGCATCCATCAGCTATACAGGCTCATGATATCAGCAATAGGGGAAAATACCCATTAATATAGAGAGGACAGAAAAGGTCAGCAGTTAGATTCAATGTTACTTACATCAGACACAAGGATCTGTTCCCAGAGGTCAGGATCACATGCTTCACTAGTCCATATATTAATGCTGGCTGAGAATTTTTTTTTTGTATTTCTTCCGAATGCATTATGGTTAAAAAGAATAATAAAAAAAAACAAAAAAACATTGTTCTCCTTCCTTTGGAACTGGTAAGTAGAGAAAAATTATGCTGAAAGAAGAGTGTATGGAAGAAGAGTATGACATTCTAGAGTTTTTGGGAGACAATTATACAACATTCAATCTAAAATCAATATTTGCAATGGTTATTACAAATCAAAATAAATTAACTAATCTAGTTTTGGATAAGATAGTAGTAATACCAGTGGAACTTTTCTCAGAAATGATGCTTGGCAATATTAGGAATAAAGTTTCTCACAATTCTCTTTTTCATACACAGAAATATCTAGCCTTGGCTGCCATACATGAGTGTGTGCCTACACATGAGCTTCATCATAGGTTTGGATTGGTGTGTTAGTAGTTATTCCTGAGAGATGTGTGTGGTGCAACAGAGAATGAATGTCATCTGCTTTGGGGTTGTGCATATGTCAAGCAAGCATGGAGATTGTGTTCACCCCCTTGCAAGAAGTATGCGGCACTAATAAAGTGACATATGATATGATGCTTTATGGGAGAGGATTGGCCATGTCAAGGAGACTTATAAAATGGTATTGCATTTTCTGAAAGTAGTAAAAGAAGGATTATGGAATTTATGTATAATTCAGCTTTCTTAAAAGAGAGAAGTTATCAGAGAATGAATACATGGGCTTTATTATGTCATCTAGTTGAATCATTTGGTAACAGTTTTTTCTCTTTTGCCTTTACAGATACTTGTGCTTCAATTAATAACTGGTGAGGTCGTATTGGAACGGTGAATGATACCATGAGGTAAGAAGTAAAGACACAGTAAGGGATGTGCAAAGAGATAGAGAGTGGGAAAGGTATCTTATACGAGTTTCATATCTATGATTTTGGTTGGTACATAACAGACACGATTTTTAAACTATTTTTATTGTGTCAGTTATCAAAAAAATAAGTGCATTTCTTTGTTGAACCAGTAAATTATATCACATTTATTTTGGAGCTACATGAGAATTAAAATAATGTAAGTTCTCTATATGAATTGTGGTTTCAGAATTTGCATTATAATTTCAACCACAAAGAGGAAGTTTTGTTAATTTTTTAGCACATCTTTAAATTTATGTGAAGATGCTTGTCAAATTAATTTGAAAGGATTTTGTTTGCGTTTTTTTTTTATTTATGTGAATATATCTGTATATATGACTTTGCTTCCAGTAAAAAGATAAATAAATATTTATGTATGACTGATTTTAGATGTGTTAATATTTATAATAAAAAGGCTTGATGCTGGTAAACAATCTGGCCAAATGGAGTATATTTATCTAATGGGGATAAAAGTTAGAAGAAAAAAGTACACCATAGTATTTCACTTGTTTATTTTGCTGTGTTTTCTAAAAATATATTCATCTTTTTTCTTGCTGTGGTATTTTTTATGATACAAAATATACAAAAATAATTTTCTTAATTTTTTAGAAATATTAAAACAAATGAATAGAAAATTGTGTAATTGCCCTGTGGCACAGTCTATTTAGGAATAAACAGAATAATTTAGACACAATCAGTCTGGAGGGTTTCCATAGTAATTTCCTGCTAGTTGATGACCTTATTTTACCTTTATGTCTGGTTTTGTGTTATTTTGCAATTATGTACTCTATAAATGATGTCTTACTGTATAATAGATATAACCCTATGTACAAGGACATACAATGTAATCTGTCTCAGCAGGATATTTGACTATGGAATCACCATAATGATGGATATAATAAATCCGGCAGAAATCCAGCAGAAATAAGGGTGCACATAGGCCAATTTTAGAGCAAGGCATAGCTTTATAATATTACTTTATTTTTACCCTCAAATGTAAAATGCACATTTTGTTTCTTGGTTGTATTTAGCAAAGGGTGTTTGAAAATGTTTCATGCTGTGCTTTTTTTCTTCTTTAATTAAGGACCCAATGCTGAATAAAAGCTTTGAATGCATAATTGCCTTGAACTAACTTATTCATAGCATTTCAAAGCATTTCTTAAATGTTGTAAAATATATCAGTGGGAAATCGAAAGAATATTATTGTCATTTTTTTCATCGGAAAAGGATATTTGAAAATATTTCACAATTTGTTAAGCAAAGGTTGCAGTGATTAATAAAATGACTTATGACTTACAGTATATGTATATCTGATCTGGGGCTGCCAGGTCCCTTCCAGACAGTCAGCAGTAATAGAATTGTATGAATCACGAGTTTTAGCTGTATAATTAAATTTTCATCTATGTTAAAGCTTATGTTCAAGCTTCATATTTACTCTATTCTCGACTAGATAGTCAAGCTGCTTAATACATTTTACAAAGCAAAATGAATAAAAGCAGCCTTCAATATATTATGTTTACTGGCTGTAGTGATTGCCTTGTTTGAGCTTCTTGTTTGAACTCCTTTCTCAGTAAGAATGTGTTTTGTAGACTATAGACTATTGCCCCCATTCAATTGAGGATTCGAGCTATTCGGTAGCCCGATTTTGCTATTCAATTGACATCTTTTTGCGGGCTCCGAGAGGCTTACGAGTTATGGCCTTGAAAAAATGGAGCTTACCGCCTACCGAAGCCTTTGATCTGTCAAGGCCGCAAGAGGTCCTAACGCGAAAATCACTAACTGATATTCAATTGGCAAAATCGCTCACCACTGCAGCAGCAATGAAGCCCGCAAATGCCTAATGTCGGCCCAAAGAGGACCCACAAAAGGGTTTACAGACTAGTTTGTAACACTGTAAATGACAATATAAAGACACCAATACACTTTAAAACATGGAGAAAGCAATGGAAGGCATTACAATTACACTCACAACAACTCCCAAATATTGCAAAAAAATCAATATTATTTACCACATAGGTTGTAATGGTCATGCATATGCCAATATGAAAAGCCATGCTGCAACATGCAGAAAGCTATCGAAGACACACTACCTCGTTATATTGCAACACAAATACATGCAAACGACTGACATATTAACCCTTTCACACTCACAGAAGTTCTAATGTGGACCCTAAAAATACAAAGATCATCTCACATACATTTCACTCATCACATCTACATTGGTACAACAAATAGTGGACAAATTACACCACCACATGGCATATATCAATTACCAGGGAAACATTTCACATATGGTTGTTCAGTCCCTTAGTTGTGTCTGGCTCTCTGTGAACCTATGGATGGCAGCACACCTACTAATGTCTCTGTCTGTGTGTATCCACAATGTTTGCATGCCAAAGCTACTTGAGTGGGTTGCCAGTTCCTTCTCTAGTGGACTCTCTGCTATGACCTGCCCACCCACAGTGGATCTACAGCTTCAATCAGGTACACACACCCTCTCACCACCACTACATAGCAATCCACAAGGGGACTACACTAATCTACTCTATCCCATAAGGAAGGGCTGCAAACACACATGGCACAGAGGCACATGGATCAACAGCCAACTCACATCCATCTCCACTACGCCCATCCTGGAAAGTCCCACGCCATTCATGGTGGCCATGTGCCAACATGTATAGCCATTTCCATTTGGTGACCTCCCATTATGTTTTGCTATTCTTCAATTTACATTAGTGTGGTTCCCCCGGTCCCCTTCTGGATTGCTAAGTGGTGGTGGTGAAGGGGCTTGTGTACCTGTATGAAGCTGTGAGCTATACTATTTAGGGCCACTGTAGGTAGGCACATCATAACAGAGAGGTCAGACAAATCACAGTCCACTAGAGAAGGAACTGGCAACCCACTCCAGTATCACCTGTCATATTGTTATCAGGCCCTCAGGGGAACGTTGATGCTCCACAGTATCCCTAATTGGACCTTGTATGTTTATTAACCCTTTATTTTGAGTATATATGATATATATTATTATATTCTATCTAAGGCTGTTTTAACTATTATTATTGTTATATGTAATAATCTATTGCATAGTAACTAGGGCTCATTAGTTTACGTATATAGGAATGTGACACAAATGTGATGTATGTGGATGTCCCATAACCCCAACCATTGAAAACATACTGACATGGTTCAAATGGTATAACAAAGCTTTATTTTATACACAGACCACAATCAGAAATTGTCAAGACTGTGCATCAATATCATGGGTATGGTGTGGGCGGTTCCTGGGAGAGCAAGAAGCTTGTGGGAAAAAGAGGATACATACAGGGGGTAATGTATTAGTCTAGAATAAGCATGATGCATAGCACCTACCTGGGTCACATATGGTCACTACACCACTGCAACTGGAATCTGATGAAAAAAGGATCATCACAAATCACTCCATTTAATTGAAGAAACCATTAATGTGCATAGCACTTACAACTTGTCTAGATCTGCTCAATGAAACAGATGATTTAAACTCTGGACTGTGTAATCCAATCCATTTTCACACACACAGTGTGGTGAAAAAAACTAAGGGCCCTATTAAATTCCAGCCTCGTAAATAAGAGGCATCTACTTAAGCCCTACGTACTGCAAAGTTTCTCTAACTTACAATGCTATTAAATTAGCCCTGCTGCGAGCAACGTATGAGCTACGCAGCAGGGCCATACGTATCTACACTGCGTAAATGTACATGAGGAGTGACAGCCTGTGAGATGATATCGCAGGCTCCCACTCCTCATCAATTGCTGCGGGGGTCCTAAAAGGGACCTCCGCGGCAGTCCCCCACATAAGCCCTGCCGTGGGGGTACTCCGAATACCCCCCCCCGGCACCTAAAATTAACCCCCCCTCAATGCGGGGGTCCCCGTCGGGACCCCCGAAGTGTCCTCACATGAACACCTTGCTGCAGGGGTCCATAGGAACCCCCGCAGCCCCCACACATTAACCCCTTGCAGCGGGGGTCCTCGATCGGCACCGATCAGGCCCCCCGCTGCATTTAAAACTTTTAAATTCCCAGCCGCGGCTCCTTAAAGGGGCCGCGGCACACTATTACCCAATCCCGGCCGCGGCACTTAAAATTAACCCCCCTCTATGCTGGGGGTCCCCATCGGGACCCCCGAAGTGTCCCCACATAAACCCATTGCAGAAGGGGTCCCCGATCTGCATAGATCAGGCCCCCCCGCTGCATTTAAAACTTTTAAATTCCCCGCCGCGGCTCCTTAAAGGGGCCGCGGCACACTATTACCCAATCCCAGCCGCGGCACTTAAAATTACCCCCCCTCTATGCTGGGGGTCCCCATCGGGACCCCCGAAGTGTCCCCATATAAACCCCCTGCAGCGGGGGGCCCCGATCGGCACCGATCGTGACCCTGCTGCAATTCAATTTTAAATTGTATGTTAGATAGATAGGGGGTATTTGATTAGGACTATATGTAATATATTATATGTAATATATTATATGTAATGTATGTAATGTCATGTATTGTATGTAATGTATGTAATGTATTATATGTAATATATTATATGTAATATATTATATTTAATGTATTATATGTAATGTCATGTATTGTATGTAATGTATGTAATGTATTATATGTAATATATTATATGTAATATATTATATGTAATGTATGTAATGTCATGTATTGTATGTAATGTATGTAATGTATTATATGTAATATATTATATGTAATATATTATATGTAATGTATGTAATGTCATGTATTGTATGTAATGTATGTAATGTATTATATGTAATATATTATATGTAATATATTATATGTAATGTATGTAATGTCATGTATTGTATGTAATGTATGTAATGTATTATATGTATGTATTGTATTGTGTTTATCTGTCTTTCCTTTTCAGGTGTGTAATTTTTTTTATTTTCTGTAGTGGGGGGTGGGGTTGTAATGTATTTTTTTGGTTTCTGTAGTGGGGGGTGGGGTTGTAATTGTTTTTTTTTTCTGTACTGTAGGTTTTTTTGTTTTTTGTACTGTAGGTTTTTTGTTTTCTGTACTGTAGGTTTTTTGTTTTTTGTAATTAGAGTGTTGGGGAGGTTTATTAGGGGGTAGGTAGTGTAGGTAGGTAGTGTAAGTGTTAATAGATTAGTGTAGAGGGGGGTTAGTTTAGATTAAATGGTTTATTGGGGGTTATAGTGTAGTGTTTGTAGTTAGTGTCATGATGGTCCTTGAGGACCATCATGGCACTTATGTGGTTAATGTTGGGTTGTAACAGGCCCATAATGGTAATAATATACCCTTATGGGACTGATGGGGTTAAATAGAGCCTTATGGTGGTCTGGATTGACCACCATGAGTTAATGGGTTAATTTAGGCCTTATGGTGGTCTGGATTGACCATCATGAGTTAATGGGTTAATTTAGGCCTTATGGTGGTCTGGATTGACCACCATGAGTTAATGGGTTAAATTGAGCCTTATGGTGGTCTGTATTGACCATCATGAGTTAATGGGTTAATTTAGGCCTTATGGTGATCTGGATTGACCATCATGAGTTAATGGGTTAATTTAGGCCTTATGGTGGTCTGTATTGACCACCATAAGTTAATGGGTTAAATAGAGCCTTATGGTGGTCTGTATTGACCACCATGAGTTAATGGGTTATTTTAGGCCTTATGGTGGTCTGGATTGACCATCATGAGTTAATGGGTTAATTTAGGCCTTATGGTGGTCTGGATTGACCACCATGAGTTAATGGGTTAAATAGAGCCTTATGGTGGTCTGTATTGACCATCATGAGTTAATGGGTTAATTTAGGCCTTATGGTGGTCTGGATTGACCATCATGAGTTAATGGGTTAATTTAGGCCTTATGGTGGTCTGGATTGACCATCATGATTTAATGGGTTAATTTAGGACTTATGGTGGTCTGGATTGACCACCATGAGTTAATGGGTTAAATAGAGCCTTATGGTGGTCTGTATTGACCATCATGAGTTAATGGGTTAATTTAGGCCTTATGGTGGTCTGGATTGACCATCATGAGTTAATGGGTTAATTTAGGCCTTATGGTGGTCTGGATTGACCATCATGAGTTAATGGGTTAATTTAGGCCTTATGGTGGTCTGTATTGACCACCATGAGTTAATGGGTTAAATTGAGCCTTATGGTGGTCTGTATTGACCATCATGAGTTAATGGGTTAATTTAGGCCTTATGGTGGTCTGGATTGACCATCATGAGTTAATGGGTTAATTTAGGCCTTATGGTGGTCTGTATTGACCACCATGAGTTAATGGGTTAATTTAGGCCTTATGGTGGTCTGGATTGACCACCATGAGTTAATGGGTTAAATAGAGCCTTATGGTGGTCTGTATTGACCACCATGAGTTAATGGGTTATTTGAGGCCTTATGGTGGTCTGGATTGACCATCATGAGTTAATGGGTTAATTTAGGCCTTATGGTGGTCTGGATTGACCACCATGAGTTAATGGGTTAAATAGAGCCTTATGGTGGTCTGTATTGACCATCATGAGTTAATGGGTTAATTTAGGCCTTATGGTGGTCTGGATTGACCATCATGAGTTAATGGGTTAATTTAGGCCTTATGGTGGTCTGGATTGACCATCATGATTTAATGGGTTAATTTAGGCCTTATGGTGGTCTGGATTGACCACCATGAGTTAATGGGTTAAATAGAGCCTTATGGTGGTCTGTATTGACCATCATGAGTTAATGGGTTAATTTAGGCCTTATGGTGGTCTGGATTGACCATCATGAGTTAATGGGTTAATTTAGGCCTTATGGTGGTCTGGATTGACCATCATGAGTTAATGGGTTAATTTAGGCCTTATGGTGTTCTGGATTGACCACCATGAGTTAATGGGTTAAATAGAGCCTTATGGTGGTCTGTATTGACCATCATGAGTTAATGGGTTAATTTAGGCCTTATGGTGGTCTGGATTGACCATCATGAGTTAATGGGTTAATTTAGGCCTTATGGTGGTCTGGATTGACCACCACGAGTTAATGGGTTAAATAGAGCCTTATGGTGGTCTGGATTGACCATCATGAGTTAATGGGTTAATTTAGGCCTTATGGTGGTCTGGATTGACCATCATGAGTTAATGGGTTAATTTAGGCCTTATGGTGTTCTGGATTGACCACCATGAGTTAATGGGTTAAATAGAGCCTTATGGTGGTCTGTATTGACCATCATGAGTTAATGGGTTAGTTTAGGCCTTATGGTGGTCTGGATTGACCATCATGAGTTAATGGGTTAATTTAGGCCTTATGGTGGTCTGGATTGACCACCACGAGTTAATGGGTTAAATAGAGCCTTATGGTGGTCTTGATTGACCATCATGAGTTAATGGGTTAATTTAGGCCTTATGGTGGTCTGTATTGACCATCATGAGTTAATGGGTTAATTTAGGCCTTATGGTGGTCTGGATTGACCATCATGAGTTAATGGGTTAATTTAGGCCTTATGGTGGTCTGGATTGACCATCATGATTTAATGGGTTAATTTAGGCCTTATGGTGGTCTGGATTGACCACCATGAGTTAATGGGTTAAATAGAGCCTTATGGTGGTCTGTATTGACCATCATGAGTTAATGGGTTAATTTAGGCCTTATGGTGGTCTGGATTGACCATCATGAGTTAATGGGTTAATTTAGGCCTTATGGTGGTCTGGATTGACCATCATGAGTTAATGGGTTAATTTAGGCCTTATGGTGGTCTGTATTGACCACCATGAGTTAATGGGTTAAATTGAGCCTTATGGTGGTCTGTATTGACCATCATGAGTTAATGGGTTAATTTAGGCCTTATGGTGGTCTGGATTGACCATCATGAGTTAATGGGTTAATTTAGGCCTTATGGTGGTCTGTATTGACCACCATGAGTTAATGGGTTAATTTAGGCCTTATCGTGGTCTGGATTGACCACCATGAGTTAATGGGTTAAATAGAGCCTTATGGTGGTCTGTATTAACCACCATGAGTTAATGGGTTATTTTAGGCCTTATGGTGGTCTGGATTGACCATCATGAGTTAATGGGTTAATTTAGGCCTTATGGTGGTCTGGATTGACCACCATGAGTTAATGGGTTAAATAGAGCCTTATGGTGGTCTGTAATGACCATCATGAGTTAATGGGTTAATTTAGGCCTTATGGTGGTCTGGAATGACCATCATGAGTTAATGGGTTAATTTAGGCCTTATGGTGGTCTGGATTGACCATCATGAGTTAATGGGTTAATTTAGGCCTTATGGTGGTCTGTATTGACCACCATGAGTTAATGGGTTAAATTGAGCCTTATGGTGGTCTGTATTGACCATCATGAGTTAATGGGTTAATTTAGGCCTTATGGTGGTCTGGATTGACCATCATGAGTTAATGGGTTAATTTAGGCCTTATGGGGGTCTGTATTGACCACCATGAGTTAATGGGTTAATTTAGGCCTTATGGTTGTCTGGATTGACCACCATGAGTTAATGGGTTAAATAGAGCCTTATGGTGGTCTGTATTGACCACCATGAGTTAATGGGTTATTTTAGGCCTTATGGTGGTCTGGATTGACCATCATGAGTTAATGGGTTAATTTAGGCCTTATGGTGGTCTGGATTGACCACCATGAGTTAATGGGTTAAATAGAGCCTTATGGTGGTCTGTATTGACCATCATGAGTTAATGGGTTAATTTAGGCCTTATGGTGGTCTGGATTGACCATCATGAGTTAATGGGTTAATTTAGGCCTTATGGTGGTCTGGATTGACCATCATGATTTAATGGGTTAATTTAGGCCTTATGGTGGTCTGGATTGACCACCATGAGTTAATGGGTTAAATAGAGCCTTATGGTGGTCTGTATTGACCATCATGAGTTAATGGGTTAATTTAGGCCTTATGGTGGTATGGATTGACCATCATGAGTTAATGGGTTAATTTAGGCCTTATGGTGGTCTGGATTGACCACCATGAGTTAATGGGTTAATTTAGGCCTTATGGTGGTCTGGATTGACCACCATGAGTTAATGGGTTAAATAGAGCCTTATGGTGGTCTGTATTGACCACCATGAGTTAATGGGTTATTTGAGGCCTTATGGTGGTCTGGATTGACCATCATGAGTTAATGGGTTAATTTAGGCCTTATGGTGGTCTGTATTGACCATCATGAGTTAATGGGTAATTTAGGCCTTATGGTGGTCTGGATTGACCATCATGAGTTAATGGGTTAATTTAGGCCTTATGGTGGTCTGGATTGACCATCATGATTTAATGGGTTAATTTAGGCCTTATGGTGGTCTGGATTGACCACCATGAGTTAATGGGTTAAATAGAGCCTTATGGTGGTCTGTATTGACCATCATGAGTTAATGGGTTAATTTAGGCCTTATGGTGGTCTGGATTGACCATCATGAGTTAATGGGTTAATTTAGGCCTTATGGTGGTCTGGATTGACCATCATGAGTTAATGGGTTAATTTAGGCCTTATGGTGGTCTGTATTGACCACCATGAGTTAATGGGTTAAATTGAGCCTTATGGTGGTCTGTATTGACCATCATGAGTTAATGGGTTAATTTAGGCCTTATGGTGGTCTGGATTGACCATCATGAGTTAATGGGTTAATTTAGGCCTTATGGTGGTCTGTATTGACCACCATGAGTTAATGGGTTAATTTAGGCCTTATCGTGGTCTGGATTGACCACCATGAGTTAATGGGTTAAATAGAGCCTTATGGTGGTCTGTATTAACCACCATGAGTTAATGGGTTATTTTAGGCCTTATGGTGGTCTGGATTGACCATCATGAGTTAATGGGTTAATTTAGGCCTTATGGTGGTCTGGAATGACCATCATGAGTTAATGGGTTAATTTAGGCCTTATGGTGGTCTGGATTGACCATCATGAGTTAATGGGTTAATTTAGGCCTTATGGTGGTCTGTATTGACCACCATGAGTTAATGGGTTAAATTGAGCCTTATGGTGGTCTGTATTGACCATCATGAGTTAATGGGTTAATTTAGGCCTTATGGTGGTCTGGATTGACCATCATGAGTTAATGGGTTAATTTAGGCCTTATGGGGGTCTGTATTGACCACCATGAGTTAATGGGTTAATTTAGGCCTTATGGTGGTCTGGATTGACCACCATGAGTTAATGGGTTAAATAGAGCCTTATGGTGGTCTGTATTGACCACCATGAGTTAATGGGTTATTTTAGGCCTTATGGTGGTCTGGATTGACCATCATGAGTTAATGGGTTAATTTAGGCCTTATGGTGGTCTGGATTGACCACCATGAGTTATTGGGTTAAATAGAGCCTTATGGTGGTCTGTATTGACCATCATGAGTTAATGGGTTAATTTAGGCCTTATGGTGGTCTGGATTGACCATCATGAGTTAATGGGTTAATTTAGGCCTTATGGTGGTCTGGATTGACCATCATGATTTAATGGGTTAATTTAGGCCTTATGGTGGTCTGGATTGACCACCATGAGTTAATGGGTTAAATAGAGCCTTATGGTGGTCTGTATTGACCATCATGAGTTAATGGGTTAATTTAGGCCTTATGGTGGTATGGATTGACCATCATGAGTTAATGGGTTAATTTAGGCCTTATGGTGGTCTGGATTGACCATCATGAGTTAATGGGTTAATTTAGGCCTTATGGTGGTCTGTATTGACCACCATGAGTTAATGGGTTAAATTGAGCCTTATGGTGGTCTGTATTGACCATCATGATTTAATGGGTTAATTTAGGCCTTATGGTGGTCTGGATTGACCATCATGAGTTAATGGGTTAATTTAGGCCTTATGGTGGTCTGTATTGACCACCATGAGTTAATGGGTTAATTTAGGCCTTATGGTGGTCTGGATTGACCACCATGAGTTAATGGGTTAAATAGAGCCTTATGGTGGTCTGTATTGACCACCATGAGTTAATGGGTTATTTGAGGCCTTATGGTGGTCTGGATTGACCATCATGAGTTAATGGGTTAATTTAGGCCTTATGGTGGTCTGGATTGACCACCATGAGTTAATGGGTTAAATAGAGCCTTATGGTGGTCTGTATTGACCATCATGAGTTAATGGGTTAATTTAGGCCTTATGGTGGTCTGGATTGACCATCATGAGTTAATGGGTTAATTTAGGCCTTATGGTGGTCTGGATTGACCATCATGATTTAATGGGTTAATTTAGGCCTTATGGTGGTCTGGATTGACCACCATGAGTTAATGGGTTAAATAGAGCCTTATGGTGGTCTGTATTGACCATCATGAGTTAATGGGTTAATTTAGGCCTTATGGTGGTGTGGATTGACCATCATGAGTTAATGGGTTAATTTAGGCCTTATGGTGGTCTGGATTGACCATCATGAGTTAATGGGTTAATTTAGGCCTTATGGTGGTCTGGATTGACCACCATGAGTTAATGGGTTAAATAGAGCCTTATGGTGGTCTGTATTGACCATCATGAGTTAATGGGTTAATTTAGGCCTTATGGTGGTCTGGATTGACCATCATGAGTTAATGGGTTAATTTAGGCCTTATGGTGGTCTGGTTTGACCATCATGAGTTAATGGGTTAATTTAGGCCTTATGGTGGTCTGGATTGACCACCATGAGTGTATGGGTTAAATAGAGCCTTATGGTTGTCTGTATTGACCATCATGAGTTAATGGGTTAATTTAGGCCTTATGGTGGTCTGGATTGACCATCATGAGTTAATGGGTTAATTTAGGCCTTATGGTGGTCTGGATTGACCACCACGAGTTAATGGGTTAAATAGAGCCTTATGGTGGTCTGTATTGACCATCATGAGTTAATGGTTTAATTTAGGCCTTATGGTGGTCTGGATTGACCATCATGAGTTAATGGGTTAATTTAGGCCTTATGGTGGTCTGGATTGACCATCATGAGTGAATGGGTTAATTTAGGCCTTATGGTGGTCTGGATTGACCATCATGAGTTAATGGGTTAATTTAGGCCTTATGGTGGTCTGGATTGACCATCATGAGTTAATGGGTTAATTTAGGCCTTATGGTGGTCTGGATTGACCACCATGAGTTAATGGGTTAAATAGAGCCTTATGGTGGTCTGTATTGACCATCATGAGTTAATGGGGTAATTATAGTTGCCTGGGGTTAATATTTTTAGTGCGAGTCCTTTCAGGACCTTTACGGTCCTTTGAGGACCCGCGAGGCGGGAAATTTAAAATTGAATTGCAGCAGGGTCACGATCGGTGCCGATCGGGGCCCCCCGCTGCAGGGGGTTTATGTGGGGACACTTCGGGGGTCCCGATGGGGACCCCCAGCATAGAGGGGGGTTAATTTTAAGTGCCGCATCCGGGATTGGGTAATAGTGTGCCGCGGTCCCTTTAAGGAGCCGCGGCGGGGAATTTAAAAGTTTGAAATGCAGCGGGGGGCCTGATCTATGCAGATCGGGGCCCCCCCCCTGCAATGGGTTTATGTGGGGACACTTCGGGGGTCCCGATGGGGACCCCCAGCATAGAGGGGGTTAATTTTAAGTGCCGCGGCCGGGATTGGGTAATAGTGTGCCGCGGTCCCTTTAAGGAGCCGCGGCGGGGAATTTAAAAGTTTGAAATGCAGCGGGGGGCCTGATCTATGCAGATCGGGGCCCCCCCCCTGCAATGGGTTTATGTGGGGACACTTCGGGGGTCCCGATGGGGACCCCCAGCATAGAGGGGGGTTAATTTTAAGTGCCGCGGCCAGGATTGGGTAATAGTGTGCCGAGGTCCCTTTAAGGAGCCGCGGCTGGGAATTTAAAAGTTTGAAATGCAGCGGGGGGCCTGATCTATGCAGATCGGGGACCCCCGCTGCAAGGGGTTAATGTGGGGGTTCTGCAGGGGTCCTGATAGAGACCCTTGCAGCATGGGGATGTGTATAGGGTGCAGGGGGGAGCCTCACACTGTTGTCTCGGGCTGTTCCGAGGCAGCACGTAGAGGCTTTCGGATCCCTTGCGTGGACTTTTTGTCCACGTAGGGATTCTTACGAGATGTCGCGAATAGTTCGCCGGCGGACTGTTCGCCGGCGAACATAGCATGTTCGCGTTCGCGGCGAACTGCGAACATATGCGATATTCGACCTGCCCCCTATACTTTATCATTGAACAAACTTTGACCCTGCATGTCACAGTCAGCAGACACATTCAAGCCAATCAGCAGCATACACTCCCTTCCAGAGCCTTCTACCTCATGGACAGCAGCCATTTTGGAATCATAACTAACTTGCAGTCTTACTGAGAGGAGGCTGCATGTAGGTGATACTGCATCAATAGGGAAAACCACAGCTAGGCTACTGTACACAGTGTGCAATACAGTCCTGAAGGACTCTTTTGATATCTGCTGCAAGGACACCCCTGGGTCTCCTCCCCCCCTTATCATCATCCTCCCCTCACCTTAGCACCCAACCGTAACACCCCTCACACTTATCCATAACACCCATCAACCTAACACCTAACCCTAACACCCCTCACACTTATCCCTAAGACCTAACACCCCTCACACTTATTCCTAACATGCCTCACCCTAACACCCCTTACACTTATCCTTAACACCCCTCACCCTAACCCTAACACCCCTCACACTTATCCCTAACACCCCTTACCCTAACCCTAACACCCCTCACACTTATCGCTAACACCCCTTACCCTAACACCCCTCACACTTATCCCTAGCACCCCTTACCCTAACCCTAACACCCCTCACACTTATCCATAACACCCCTCACCCTAAACCTAACACCCATCACACTTATCCCTAACACCCCTTACCCTAACACCCCTCACACTTATCCCTAAAACCCCTCACCCTAACCCTAACACCCCTCACACTTATCCATAACACCGCTTACCCTAACACCCCTCACACTTATCCCTAACACTACTTACCCTAACCCTAACACCCCTCACACTTATCCATAACACCCCTCACCCTAACCCTAACACCCCTCACACTTATCGCTAACACCCCTTACCCTAACCCTAACACCCCTCACACTTATCCATAACACCCATTACCCTAACCCTAACATCCCTCACACTTATCCCTAACACCCCTTACCCTAACACCCCTCACACTTATCCCTAAAACCCCTCACCCTAACCCTAACACCCCTCACACTTATCCATAACACCCCTTACTCTAACACCCCTCACACTTATCCCTAACACTACTTACCCTAACCCTAACACCCCTCACACTTATCCATAACACCCCTCACACTAACCGTAACACCCCTCACACTTATCCCTAACACCCCTTACCCTAACACCCCTCACACTTATCCCTAGCACCCCTTACCCTAACCCTAACACCCCTCACACTTATCCATAACACCCCTCACCCTAACCCTAACACCCCTCACACTTATCCCTAAGACCTAACACCCCTCACACTTATCCCTAGCACCCCTTACCCTAACCCTAACACCCCTCAAACTTATCCATAACACCCCTTACCCTAACCCTAACACCCCTCACACTTATCCATAACACCCCTCACCCTAACCCTAACATTCTCACACTTATCCCTAAGACCTAACACCCCTCACACTTATCCTTAACACCCCTCACCCTAACCCTAACACCCCTCACATTTATCCCTAACACCCCTTACCCTAACACCCCTCACACTTATCCCTAGCACCCCTTACCCTAACCCTAACACCCCTCACACTTATCCATAACACCCCTCACCCTAACCCTAACACCCCTCACACTTATCCCTAACACCCCTTACCCTAACCCTAACACCCCTCACACTTATCCATAACACCCCTTACCCTAACAACCCTAACACTTATCCCTAACACCCCTTACCCTAACACTAACACCCCTCACACTTATCCATAACACCCCTCACCCTAACCCTAACACCCCTCACACTTATCCCTAACACCCCTTACCCTAACCCTAACACCCCTCACACTTATCCATAACACCCATCAACCTAACACCTAACCCTAACATTCTCACACTTATCTATAAGACTTAACACCCCTCACATTTATCCCTAACACCCCTCACCCTAACCCTAACACCCCTCACACTTTTCCCTAACACCCTTACCCTAACACCCCTCACACTTATCCCTAGCACCCCTTACCCTAACCCTAACACCCCTCACACTTATCCCTAACACCCCTCACCCTAACCCTAACACCCCTCACACTTATCCCTAACAACCCTTACCCTAACACCCCTCACACTTATCCCTAGCACCCCTTACCCTATTCCTAACACCCCTCACATTTATCCCTAACACCCCTCACCCTAACCCTAACACCCCTCACACTTTTCCCTATTACCCTTACCCTAACACCCCTCACACTTATCCCTAGCACCCCTTACCCTAACCCTAACACCCCTCACACTTATCCCTAACACCCCTCACCCTAACCCTAACACCCCTCACACTTATCCCTAACACCCCTTACCCTAACCCTAACACCCCTCACACTTATCCATAACACCCATCAACCTAACACCTAACACTAACATTCTCACACTTATCCCAAAGACCTAACACCCCTCACACTTATCCCTAACACCCCTCACCCTAACCCTAACACCCCTCACACTTATCCCTAACACCCCTTACCCTAATACTAACACCCCTCACACTTATCCATAACACCCCTCAGCGTAACCCTAACACCCCTCACACTTATCCCTAACACCCCTTACCCTAACCCTAACACCCCTCACACTTATCCCTAACACCCCTCACCCTAACCCTAACACCCCTCACACTTATCCCTAACACCCCTCACCCTAAACCTAACACCCCACACTTTTCCCTAACACCCTTACCCTAACACCCCTCACACTTATCCCTAGCACCCCTTACCCTAACCCTAACACCCCTCACACTTATCCATAACATCCCTCACCCTAACCCTAACACCCCTCACACTTATCCCTAACACCCCTTACCCTAACACCCCTCACACTTATCCCTAACACCCCTCACCCTAACCCTAACACCCCTCACACTTATCCATAACACCCCTTACCCTAACACCCCTCACACTTATCCCTAACACCCCTTACCCTAACCCTAACACCCCTCACACTTATCCATAACACCCCTCACCCTAACCCTAACACCCCTCACACTTATCCCTAACACCCCTTACCCTAACCCTAACACCCGTCACACTTATCCATAACACCCATCAACCTAACACCTGACCCTAACACCCCTCACACTTATCCCTAACACCCCTTACCCTAACCCTAACACCCCTCACACTTATCCATAACACCCATCAACCTAACACGTAACCCTAACATTCTCACACTTATCTCTAAGACCTAACACCCCTCACACTTATCCCTAACACCCCTAACCCTAACACCCCTCACACTTTTCCCTAACACACTTACCCTAACACCCCTCACACTTATCCCTAGCACCCCTTACCCTAACCCTAACACCCCTCACACTTATGCATAACACCCCTCACCCTAACCCTAACACCCCTCACACTTATCCATAACACCCATCAACCTAACACCTGACCCTAACATTCTCACACTTATCCCTAACACCCCTTACCCTAACCCTAACACCCCTCACACTTATCCATAACACCCATCAACCTAACACCTAACCCTAACATTCTCACACTTATCTCTAAGACCTAACACCCCTCACACTTATCCCTAACACCCCTCACCCTAACCCTAACACTCCTCACACTTTTCCCTAACACCCTTACCCTAACACCCCTCACACTTATCCCTAGCACCCCTTATCCTAACCCTAACACCGCTCACACTTATCCATAACACCCCTCACACTAACCCTAACACCCCTTACCCTAACCCTAACACCCCTCACACTTATCCATAACACCCATCAACCTAACACCTGACCCTAACATTCTCACACTTATCCCTAAGACCTAACACCCCTCACACTTATCCCTAACACCCCTCACCCTAACCCTAACACCCCTCACACTTATCCCTAACACCCCTTACCCTAACACCCCTCACACTTATCCCTAGCACCCCTTACCCTAACCCTAACACCCCTCACACTTATCCATAACACCCCTCACCCTAACCCTAACACCCCTTACACTTATCCCTAACACCCCTTACCCTAACCCTAACACCCCTCACACTTATCCATAACACCCCTTACCCTAACACCCCTCACACTTATCCCTAACACCCCTTACCCTAACCCTAACACCCCTCACACTTATCCATAACACCCATCAACCTAACACCTAACCCTAACATTCTCACACTTATCTCTAAGACCTAACACCCCTCACACTTATCCCTAACACCCCTCACCCTAACCCTAACACCCCTCACACTTTTCCCTAACACCCTTACCCTAACACCCCTCACACATATCCCTAGCACCCCTTACCCTAACCCTAACACCCCTCACACTTATCCCTAACACCCCTTACCCTAACACTAACACCCCTCACACTTATCCATAACACCCCTCACCGTAACCCTAACACCCCTCACACTTATCCCTAACACCCCTTACCCTAACCCTAACACCCCTCACACTTATCCATAACACCCCTCACCCTAACCCTAACACCCCTTACACTTATCCCTAACACCCCTTACCCTAACCCTAACACCCCTCACACTTATCCATAACACCCCTTACCCTAACACCCCTCACACTTATCCCTAACACCCCTTACCCTAACTCTAACACCCCTCACACTTATCCATAACACCCATCAACCTAACACCTAACCCTAACATTCTCACACTTATCTCTAAGACCTAACACCCCTCACACTTATCCCTAACACCCCTCACCCTAACCCTAACACCCCTCACACTTTTCCCTAACACCCTTACCCTAACACCCCTCACACATATCCCTAGCACCCCTTAACCTAACCCTAACACCCCTCACACTTATCCATAACACCCCTCACCCTAACCCTAACACCCCTCACACCTATCCCTAACACCCCTTACCCTAACCCTAACACCCCTCACACTTATCCATAACACCCATTAACCTAACACCTAACCCTAACATTCTCACACTTATCCCTAAGACCTAACACCCCTCACCCTAACCCTAACACCCCTCACACTTATCCCTAACACCCCTTACCCTAACACTAACACCCCTCACACTTATCCATAACACCCCTCACACTAACCCTAACACCCCTCACACTTATCCATAACACCCATCAACCTAACACCTAACCCTAACATTCTCACATTTATCCCTAAGACCCAACACCCCTCACACTTATCCCTAACACCCCTCACCCTAACCCTAACACCCCTCACACTTATCCCTAACACCCCTTACCCTAACACCTCTCACACTTATCCCTAGCACCCCTTACCCTAACCCTAACACCCCTCACACTTATCCATAACACCCCTCACCGTAACCCTAACACCCCTCACACTTATCCCTAACACCCCTTACCCTAACCCTAACACCCCTCACACTTATCCATAACACCCCTCACCCTAACCCTAACACCCCTTACACTTATCCCTAACACCCCTTACCCTAACCCTAACACCCCTCACACTTATCCATAACACCCCTTACCCTAACACCCCTCACACTTATCCCTAACACCCCTTACCCTAACTCTAACACCCCTCACACTTATCCATAACACCCATCAACCTAACACCTAACCCTAACATTCTCACACTTATCTCTAAGACCTAACACCCCTCACACTTATCCCTAACACCCCTCACCCTAACCCTAACACCCCTCACACTTTTCCCTAACACCCTTACCCTAACACCCCTCACACATATCCCTAGCACCCCTTAACCTAACCCTAACACCCCTCACACTTATCCATAACACCCCTCACCCTAACCCTAACACCCCTCACACCTATCCCTAACACCCCTTACCCTAACCCTAACACCCCTCACACTTATCCATAACACCCATTAACCTAACACCTAACCCTAACATTCTCACACTTATCCCTAAGACCTAACACCCCTCACCCTAACCCTAACACCCCTCACACTTATCCCTAACACCGCTTACCCTAACACTAACACCCCTCACACTTATCCATAACACCCCTCACACTAACCCTAACACCCCTCACACTTATCCATAACACCCATCAACCTAACACCTAACCCTAACATTCTCACATTTATCCCTAAGACCCAACACCCCTCACACTTATCCCTAACACCCCTCACCCTAACCCTAACACCCCTCACACTTATCCCTAACACCCCTTACCCTAACACCTCTCACACTTATCCCTAGCACCCCTTACCCTAACCCTAACACCCCTCACACTTATCCATAACACCCCTCACCCTAACCCTAACACCCCTCACACTTATCCCTAACACCCCTTACCCTAACCCTAACACCCCTCACACTTATCCATAACACCCCTTACCCTAACACCCCTCACACTAATCCCTATCACCCCTTACCCTAACCCTAACACCCCTCACACTTATCCATAACACCCCTCACCCTAACCCTAACACCCCTCACACTTATCCCTAACACCCCTTACCCTAACCCTAACACCCCTCACACTTATCCATAACACCCCTTACCCTAACACCCCTCACACTTATCCCTATCACCCCTTACCCTAACCCTAACACCCCTCACACTTATCCATAACACCCCTTACCCTAACCCTACCACCCCTCACACTTTTCCCTAACACCCCTTACCCTAACACCCCTCACACTTATCCCTATCACCCCTTACCCTAACCCTAACACCCCTCACACTTATCCATAACACCCCTCACCCTAACCCTAACACCCCTCACACTTATCCCTAACACCCCTTACCCTAACCCTAACACCCCTCACACTTATCCATAACACCCCTTACCCTAACACCCCTCACACTTATCCCTATCACCCCTTACCCTAACCCTAACACCCCTTACACTTATCCATAACACCCCTCACCCTAACCCTAACACCCCTCACACTTTTCCCTAACACCCTTACCCTAACACCCCTCACACTTATCCCTAGCACCCCTTACCCTAACCCTAACACCCCTCACACTTATCCATAACACCCCTCACCCTAACCCTAACACCCCTCACATTTATCCCTAACACCCCTTACCCTAACACTAACACCCCTTACACTTATCCATAACACCCCTAACCCTAACACCCCTCACACTTATACCTAACACCCCTTACCCTAACCCTAACACCCCTCATACTTATCCATAACACCCATCAACCTAACACCTAACCCTAACATTCTCACACTTATCTCTAAGACCTAACACCCCTCACACTTATCCCTAACACCCCTTACCCTAACCCTAACACCCGTCACACTTATCCATAACACCCATCAACCTAACACCTGACCCTAACACCCCTCACACTTATCCCTAACACCCCTTACCCTAACCCTAACACCCCTCACACTTATCCATAACACCCATCAACCTAACACGTAACCCTAACATTCTCACACTTATCTCTAAGACCTAACACCCCTCACACTTATCCCTAACACCCCTCACCCTAACCCTAACACCCCTCACACTTTTCCCTAACACACTTACCCTAACACCCCTCACACTTATCCCTAGCACCCCTTATCCTAACCCTAACACCGCTCACACTTATCCATAACACCCCTCACACTAACCCTAACACCCCTTACCCTAACCCTAACACCCCTCACACTTATCCATAACACCCATCAACCTAACACCTGACCCTAACATTCTCACACTTATCCCTAAGACCTAACACCCCTCACACTTATCCCTAACACCCCTCACCCTAACCCTAACACCCCTCACACTTATCCCTAACACCCCTTACCCTAACACCCCTCACACTTATCCCTAGCACCCCTTACCCTAACCCTAACACCCCTCACACTTATCCATAACACCCCTCACCCTAACCCTAACACCCCTTACCCTAACCCTAACACCCCTCACACGTATCCATAACACCCCTTACCCTAACACCCCTCACACTTATCCCTAACACCCCTTACCCTAACCCTAACACCCCTCACACTTATCCATAACACCCATCAACCTAACACCTAACCCTAACATTCTCACACTTATCTCTAAGACCTAACACCCCTCACACTTATCCCTAACACCCCTCACCCTTACCCTAACACCCCTCACACTTTTCCCTAACACCCTTACCCTAACACCCCTCACACTTATCCATAGCACCCCTTACTCTAACCCTAACACCCCTCACACTTATCCATAACACCCCTCACCCTAACCCTAACACCCCTCACACTTATCCCCAACACCCCTTACCCTAACCCTAACACCCCTCACACTTATCCATAACACCCATCAACCTAACACCTAACCCTAACATTCTCACACTTATCCCTAAGACCTAACACCCCTCACACTTATCCCTAACACCCCTCACCCTAACCCTAACACCCCTCACACTTATCCCTAACACCCCTTACCCTAACACCCCTCACACTTATCCCTAGCACCCCTTACCCTAACCCTAACACCCCTCACACTTATCCATAACAACCCTCACCCTAACCCTAACACCCCTCACACTTATCCCTAACACCCCTTACCCTAACCCTAACACCCCTCACACTTATCCCTAACAACCCTCACCCTAAGACCCATCACACTTAGCCCTAACCCCCATCACCCTAACACCTAACACCCTCACCCTTATCCCTAACACCCCTTACCTTAACACCCCTCACACTTATCCCTGTGTCTCTTCCCCCCCTAATCATCAAGGGAGAGGGGAGGATGATGAGGGAGGGGGGAAAGAGACACAGGGGAAGATGATGAGGGAAGGGGGGGAGAGACACAGGGGAAGATGATGAGGGAGGAGGAAAAGAGACACAGGGGAGGATGATGAGGGAGTGGGGAAAGAGACACAGGAGAGGATGATGAGGGAGGGGGGAAGAGACACAGGGGAGGATGATGAGGGAGGGGGTAAAGAGATACAGGGAAGGATGATGAGGGAGGTGGGAGGATGATGAGGGAGGGGGGATTAGACACAGGGGAGGATGATGTTGGAGGGGGGAAGAGACACAGGGGAGGATGATGAGGGAGGGGGTAAAGAGATACAGGGGAGGATGATGAGGGAGGTAGGAGGATGATGAGGGAGGGGGGGTGAGACACAGGGTAGGATGATGAGGAAGGGGGGAAAGAGTCACAGGGGAGGATGATGAGAGAGGGGGTAAAGAGATACAGGAGAGGATGATGATGGAGGGGGATGTTAGGTTATTTATGCCCTTTATGGATTAAAACCAGACTCTGCATCAACTATGTAATTTTCTGTTTGAGTTTTGACATGGATCCCCCTCCGGCATGCCACAGTCCAGGTGTTAGTCCCCTTAAAACAACTTTTCCATCACTATTGTGGCCAGAAAGAGTCCCTGTGGGTTTTAAAATCTGCCTGCCCATTGAAGTCTATGGCGGTTCGCCGGGTTCGCCGGTTCGCGAACATTTTATGTTCGCGACATCAATAATTACTAATTACTAGGTCTCTGGATAATCGGCAATATGAGAAATTACCCATTAATATGGGACTGACACAAAGGTCAGCAGTCAGATTCACTGTTACTTACAGCAGACCCAAGGATCTGTTCTCAGACTGATATTGAGGTCAGGATCACAAGCTTCATTAGTGCATATATTAATGCTGGCTGTCATTAACATGTCATTGTGAGACTTTGCAAGTCCACCACCATAGCAGTATTAGTCTACATTTGACTACATTTGAGTGTGTCTACATTTAGACTACATTTAGGTGTGTGACCTAACTCTATATGTCTCTATGTGTTTTTTTAAATTAGGTGTATTGCAAATATGTGTAAAATAATAAAAAGTTGAAGATAAAAGAACAAAACTGCAAATTACTGCTCTGATAAAACTCCTGCTCTCTCTCTCTCACTTTCTAAAACCACCAATTCCGGGATCTGTGTGCTACTTTGAAAGAAAAAACAACACAGTCAACGCATGGGCTGGTGTAACGCAAATTTATAATCTCCCTCTGTCAATCATCTGCGGCTAGACCACTTTCTATTGGCTGAGAGGCCTGTGTCGCATTACTTTCTACCGCGATTGGATCGTAACGGTCAATCACATCTCAGCCAGCCCCTTAACAGTTTGCTGCCACGGGAGACATTTATGTGTTTGAGGCTTCGACCAGTAACTTGCGCCCTTGCTCAATTAAACATTATTGCAATCGGAGACTAACGGGCGCCTGCAACACACCTGCAGACATTCGACTGCCATTGAGTTACGGGCTTGTAATTGAATGTGGCTCTATGTAGACTATTGAATGTACTGGCAATAAAGATTGGCACATTTAATTTTCAACTGTTGTATAGTTCTCTTAATTCAAGCTCCCCTCTTACCTGTAGTAGATAAACAGAAACAAAATGGTGGCTCCACATACAGCATAATTCTCTGTCAAATTAAAACATAGATATTAAACTGCAGTGATCCTTGAAATATGTTTACTTAACATTTATTACACATAGCAAGAACTTTTTTAATGAATGAAATATGTTCTTTTTGAAGCATGAAATACATTTATTTAAATGCCACTTTTATTATACTGTATATTTTGTGAATTCCATAAGAAAGCATTCGTTGTATTGTATAACAGCAACTGAATTGTAAAGTGGAACCCAGACAAGCACACTTAGGTAAAGTATAATCATGTCTGCTGTCTTTCATTTTGATATCATACTCCCACACTGAAAACTGCTGCACAAAGGTATAATGTGGAAATTATACAATTTACATCAAATGCACGCTTCAAATGGCATGTGTTATTTTTTGAAAGTATATCAAAAACAGCTGTCACATGAACATAGATTTTGACAGCAGATAAGAATAACATGGCTCCTTTAATCTGTATATTGGTTTCAAAGTCTCAAACTTCTGGATAGATTAATCCATGTTTTAATTTAGTATATTAACCTTCTACAGATTATGCTGGTATGCAATTCCATGTACCTAACACCCTTCAGGCAAAGTAATATTATCGTACATTTCATTTTTTTTATGTCTTTGTGATAAGTTGCCAGTCTCCACTGGGTCTGTGCCAGTTTTTCCTGCAGTTTGATGGAGGAACACATTACAAGAGGCTTCAATACTTTTTCAATTTTTACAACTTTTTTAGACAGTGTTACAATAATTATAAATTAAAACAACACAGGTCTAGCTTCCACTGAAGCACTACCATTACTGATATTCCCCTCACTATGAAACTGAAAAATCAAAAATAGAAACAAACAGTCCAATAGTTTGTTCAAAACCACTGGCCTGTATCCTTAAGAACTCCAGGTCTTCACTCTGCTGCAAACCGATCATCAGTTGGACACCTGTATGACACCCCTCTCTGGATGTATTTTTTCCCCAACTACGACCAGCGATACACTTCTGTGTGTGTCTTTTCTTTTAGCTTCTCTCTTTCTTCAACTCAAACTCTGCACGTAAGCCTCTCTGTGTGTGCCTGTCTTCTGCTTTTGGACAAACTAGGCACACAGTTCTTTAACAGCCTCACAAAGACTGCAGGCCATAAACACAGTCTCCCAGAGGCTGCCAGCTGCAGTCCACATGGCCACACCCAATTTCCAGTAGCAGTCTTAAGTTGGGTCTCTTCAGCTGCATCTAATCAAATAACCAGGAAAAGTAACTCCTTCAGAACTCCTGGGGGAAGGGAGCTTTGTAAAGCCTGTGGCTCATGCAAACCCCTTGTATCACTCTGTCACACTTTATTATGGACATATGAGTTATAAGTTCAATGTACATTTGTCAATTATTCTCCACATATATATTGGCAAAAAAAAAACATTAATGTAGAGCTAAGCTTGCAGTGCAACCTTAACCCCCCAACAGTCTTTATGATGGTATCATTCACACGATCACATATTTACATGTATTTATTTCACATTTATATTTTTATCCAATATGCTTTCAACTGCTAGAATGTTTATGATAATATAGTTTCCACATTTATGATAGCATTGGTTGAAGGGTTAATTACAGATACAGATTTAAACATACATCTAAAGGATGAGTATTTCGTTATACTGTTCATGTTACTGTTTAACACTGATGTTACAGTAGAATTAAATGTAATATATGCATCAACCCAGAAAACAACAGTATGCTATTCATTGCCGGAAAACTATACATCTAACAATTACGCTATCAAAGAGCACTATCAGTAACCCAATTAACTAATAGAAGGCGTCTTTCTAGACCTTGCCCCCTACATTGTCAAAAACACTGTAAATCAATATTTGCACTGGCAAAAGCAGCACAGTAACCCCTGCATAAAAACATGTATAGCGGTAATACATATTAAACTGCATTCATAAAAAATACATTATAAATAAGTTGGCATTGACAGATAAATAACAAGTAAACATGGGTTAAAAATACAAACAAAAAAACAATGATGTCATTTACCTCCAAAGGGACTTACACAAACTAGAAAAATGGCTAAAACTAAATGTCAGAAGTGATTTAAAATAAATAAATATAAAGTTACTAGGATCTTGCCCGTCAAAAATAAGGGGATTCAATTTGTAAGGCTGGCAATGCTGTTTGCCACACAATGTGAGACTTTTGCTCCTCTTAGCACCTTCGGCGCTCATCGTGAGCCCTGCGCTAAGCGTCTTCGGCGCTGATTGCAAGCCTCTCCCCCCCGTGTACTTCAACTCTCCTGCTTTGCAATGATCACCTTCGACTCTCATCACGAGCCCCATGATGAGCGCCTTCTACGCTCATCGTGGGGCTCGCAATAAGCACTTTCGGTGCTCATTGCAAGTCTCTCCCGCTTGCGGTGCTCATCGCGAGCCCTGCAATGACGCCATTGAAAGCCTTTCTTCCCGGCTACTGTACGGGCCGCTCATTGCAGGGTTCGTTAACCTGCAAGTTTTGTGCTTGGGAATGCCATGTGTCTCTTTACAGCATCTCCCCCGTGCCCCTTCCCTGTGTGTTTCTCCTCTATGTGTCTGCTGAATGTTTGCGTGTTACGCGCTGAATGCTGTTTGTTTTATTTTCAAATTCCTGCGTGCCTGTCATTGTTCGTGTAAATGTTACTCTTTGCCATTGAGTCTTTTTAAGTTACGCGTGCCTGGCTTTGCTCAGCCTCGTTTTCATCCTGATTTTTTACGTTTTTCATGCACCATTTTATTCCTCCCTTAGCCGATTTTCAATTGCTGACAAACTACAAATATGGATCAAATTTGCTTGCAACCTCACTCCCAGGCTTCCTGGCACTCCCCTCTGCTGTGTGTGAGTGTGTTTTAATTTTTTTATTATTATTTTGCGTGTTTTTTTTGTTTTTTGAGTTACGCACTTGAAGGAAGATTGGCAGTCAAATTTGAAAACTGCGCACCTTGCGGTCAGCGGCAAAGTGTTACGACTTTTGGCAGCGTCCCATGTGTCTCAACTGCTTGCCTTACTTTGCGAGGCTCGCAGTTTAATGAGCTCCTTTGGCGCTCATTGCAGCCTAAGTCCTGCACCGCTGGAGATGAGCGCCTGCGGGTGCTCATCGCGAGGAATGCAATAAACGCTTTTGGCATTTATTGAAGCCTAAGTCCTGCATGCATCAATGGCTCGCCTCGTTTCGAGAGGCTCGCAGTTGACTGCTTCCCTCAATTTGCGAAGGCCGCAAATGCGTTACCAACATCACAAACATTACGAACATTGCAAAGATCCACAACTATATATGTGATGCATTTGGGTAGGGAAGAAAGCAAGCAATTTATAACCTTCGTGGGGAAAATCTATGGATCTAGGAGTGCTTGTGGACAACCACCGACATAACAGTTCTCAATGCCAAGCAGAGTCTGCAAAGGCAAGTCAAATATTAGCATGTATTAAGAAGGGTATAGAAGCAAGGGATACAAATATAATTCTGCCACTATATACAGTGCCTTGCAAAAGTGTTCACCCCCTTAAATTTTTACCTATTTTGTTACATTAAAGCCTTAAGTTCAATGTTTTGTTAATCTGAATTGTATGTGATTGATTAGAACACAATAGTCTAAGTTGGTGAAGTGAAATGAGAAAAATATATACATAAAACTATTTTTTAGAAATAGAAAACAGAAAATTGGCATGTGCATATGTATTACCCCCTTTGTTATGAAGCCCATGAAAAGCTCTGGTGCAACCAATTAACTTCAGAAGTCACATAATTAAAGAAATGATGTCCACCTGTGTGCAATTTAAGTGTCATGATCTGTCATTACATATATACACCTTTTTGAAAGGCCCCAAAGGCTGCAACACCTATGCAAGAGGCACCACTAACCAAACCTTGCCATGAAGACCAAGGAAGTCTCCAAACAAGTAAGGGTTAATGTTGATGAGAAGTAAAAGTCAGGTTAGGTTATAAAAAAATATCCAAATCTTTCATGATCCCCAGGAGCACCATCAAATCTATCATAACCCAATGGAAAGAACATGGCAAAACAGCAAACCTCCAAAGAGACGGCTGCCCACCAAAACTCATGGATTGAGCAAGGAGGGCATTAATCAGAGAGGCAGCACAGACACCTAAGGTAACCCTGGAGGAGCTACAGAGTTCCACAGCAGAGACTGGAGCATCTGTACATTGGACGACAATAAGCCATACTCTCCATAGAGTTGGGTTTTATGGCAGAGTGGCCAGAAGAAAGCCATTACTTTCAGCAAAAAACAAAATGGCACGTTTTGAGTTTGCGAAAAGGCATGTGGAAGACTCCCAAAATGTATGGAGGAAGGTGCTCTGGTCTGATGAGACTAACATTGAATTTTTAGGCCATCAAAGAAATACTAACTTTTTAAACTGCCTGCTCTTTTTAATAGTCTCTGCCAAATAAACAAACATGTGAGCTTTTTTTAAAATCCATTACAGTGGTCCTTTAATTACAGTTACTTTATCTTAGTATCACATAATTTTGTTAAACATTCAGCCACATTAAATTCCAAGCCTGTAACGGCTTTGGGACACCTGCAAAGCCTGCAGGCTTGAAATTCTGCTAAATTACATTACATTCAAACATGCAGCAAGTTACGTGCCAGAGACGCAAGCCTGTAAATCATTTTTGCGCACGTTGCATATACAGCTGTGAACATAAACAATTAGTCAAACCCATAGATCGTAATCACTACGTCACTGAAAAATGGAGGTGAGATTTCAAAGCCTTACAAGTTTCAATCACAAGTTTCGATCGGACCCGCATTCCAGAAATAATGCAAACATTATAAATACGTAAATATTATATTCTAGTCCATGCGAGTTCCATTATACGTATTAACACATTGATTGCCATGATCAATATAACCCAGAAATTAAACATTAGAAAAAATAAATTATATAGCAGATTTGCGAGCTTGAGAATGTTAAAATGTGTCTTAAATCACGTGACTTCCCACAGTAGGGCAAACTTCAGGTGCTAACTGAGCATGTCTACACAATCCCCAGGCCAAAAAGAAACAATGTATAAGTTATGCTAATTATCCCTGGGAATTCCAGGGGGTGTCAACATTGAGAGAAAACTGTTTGCAAAAACAAGAAATTCAGCAAGCCTAACGCTTTAACTGTTTACTTTGACACTATAAATTATTCTCTATCAGATGCATTAATAACCCAACTCACTTTCATATACCGTTAAGAATAGCCAAAGGTGGTTCTGCCAAGCATTGTTTTTTAAGTGAATAGTTATGAAACCAAAAAATATCTGTTTTGGTTATTTATCTTTTTTGTCACAATAAAATGTATTTTGTGCCTTCAAATTGTTAAATAAGTAAAATGAAGAGTCGGACGACAATTAGTAAAACATTAAATACTGTTCTTCATGTTTGAATAGTAAGTAATCAAACAAAATGCTTTACTGCTAATAATATTGCTAGTATCTTATGGCTTTATCAGGGAAATATGTGACATAACATATAAAAAAAAAAAAACTACAAACATTAGTTAAACTGACCAAAAAGCAAATATATAATCATCAATAAAATAACTATACTGTTGCTATATGAAGTGAATGTATGTGAAAATCATATGCAAAGTTGATACAAGAAAAATGTTTATTTTTTTCCCCTGTTTGCAAATTATTTACTTTATAATTGTATACTAAAAACATTTCATGGTTGGTTTTATCTCATAAAAGTTTTGATCTATAAACAATACAATATTTGAAGAGCACAAGTAAACTTTCACTTGCTTCCTCACCTTGCTAGGACCAAGAACTCACTATAACTTTGTGGACACTAATATAGGTAGATTACCTAGCTACCCTTAAGGTTGGAAATCAGGAAATCACTTGTGATTTATAGGAACTGATTTAGACAACATTTGCATGGCTAGTCCTCTAATAGTAGAGTTGTAAATAAAGTTATTAAATATGTATGTTTTATTATCATACTAGCAACTTGCCCGTCAAAAATGACAGCAATAAAATTTTAATCCTGGCAATGCTGTTGGCCACACAATGGGAGCCTCTCCCCCTCTACTTTACTGGCCTCTCCCTCTGTCTACTCCCTCCCTTGTGTCTCCTTTCCTGACTCCTCTCTCTCCCTTGTGTCTCTCCCCCCCTGTGTTTTTACCCCATCTCCCCATGTGTCTTTCCCCCCTGTCACCCCATGTCTCTTTCCCCACCTCTCCATCCCCTTTGTCTCTTGTCCCCCCTCTCCCTCCCCCAAGTCTCTTCCTCCATGTCCCTCCCCTGTGTCTCTTCCCCCTCCTTCCCATGTGTCTCTCCCCCCTCCTCTCCCTACCCTGTGTGTCTACCCCCCTCCTCTCTCACCCCTGTGTGTCTCCCCCTCCCTCTGTCTCTTTCCCCCTCCTCTACCTCCCCTGTGTGTCTCCACCCTCCCCTCCTGTGTCTCTTCTCCCAACTCTCATTCCCCTTTTTTTCTCCCCCCTCACTCCTTTTTGTCTGTCCCACCCTCACTCCCCTGTGTCTCTCCCCCCTCCTCTCACTCCCCTGTGTCTCCCCCCCTCCTCTGTGTCTCTCCCCTCTCTCATTCCCCTGTGTCTCTCCCCCCTCCTCTTCTACCCCTGTGTATCCCCTCCCCTGTGTCTCTTTCCCCTCCTCTCCCTCCCCTGTGTCTCTCCCCCCTCCTCTCACTTCTTTGTGTCTCTCCCCCCTCCTCTCACTCCCCTGTGTCTCTCCCCCTCCTCTTACTCCCCTGTCTCTCTCCCCTCCTCCTCTCACTCCCCTGTGTCTCTTCCCCCCTCCTCTCACTTCCCTGTGTCTCTCCTCCCTCCTCTCACTCCCCTGTGTCTCTCCACTCCTTCTCTCACACCCCTGTGTCTCTCCCGCCTTCCTCTCACTCCCCTGTGTCTCTCCCCCCTCCTCTCACTCTCCTTTGTCTCTTCCCCACCTCTCACCCCCTGTGTCTCTCCCTCCCTCTGTGTCTCTCCCCTTCTCATTCCCCTGTGTCTCACCCCCTCCCCTGTGTGTCTCCCCCATCCCCTGTGTCTCTTCCCCCTACTCTCCCTTCCCTGTGTCTCTCCCCCTCACTCCTTTGTGTCACCCCCCTTCTCCTACTCCCCTGTGTCTCTCCCCCCTCCTCTCCATCCCCTGTGTCCCTCCCCCTCCTCTCCCTACCCTGTGTGTCTACCCCCTCCTCTCCCACCCCTGTGTGTCTCCCCCCTCCCCTCTGTCTCTTCCCCCATCCTCTACATCCCCTGTGTGTCCCCGCCTCCCCCCTGTGTCTCTTCCCCCTCCTCTTACTCCCCTTTTTTCTCCCCCTCCTCTCATTTCTTTGTGTCTCTCCCCACCCACCTCTCACTCCCCTGTGTCTATCCCCCCTCCTCTCACTCCCCTGTGTCTCTCCCCTCTCCTCTCCCTCCCCTGTGTCTCTCCCCCTTCTCTGTGTCTATCGCCCCTCTCATTCCCCTGTGTCTCTCCACCCTCCCCTGTGTCTCCTCCACCTCCTCTTCCTGCCCTGTGTCTCTCCCCCCTCCTCTCTCTGCCCTGTGTCTTCCCCCTCCTTCCCTGTGTGTCTCCCCTCCTCCTCCTCTCTCTCTCCGGCATGCAATGCGCCTGCTCAGGCCGCCGTGCAATGCGTCTGCACAGGCTGCCGCACAACACGCACGCGCAGGCCGCTGTGCAATGTGCATGCGCACCCCTTTGCACAATGCACATGCCTTCCTTGTGTCTCTCTCCCTCACTCCTTTGTGTCACCCCCTCCTCCTACTCCCCTGTGTCTCTCCCCCCTCCTCTCCCTACCCTGTGTGTCTACCAGGGGCGGCCCGTCCATTGGGTCGTCGGGGCAAACGCCCTCCCTAATATTTTCGTGACCCAGCAATAAAAAAACACAATAATTTATTAGTAATAACCCCAAAACAATTAAATATAATGTGCACATCAGCATTCAAGTGTTATTACATTAATAAATGAAGCAAACTATTCCCTGGAACACTGTCACTTTAAGATAACCCCTTGCCCTTGTGTGTATATATTAACTGCTGCTGTGTATCTATTGTAGCTTTCCCTGCATCCCTGTGTGATCATATTACACTACACTGACTACACTAACCTTTAGTCTCTATGAATCAATGAGGCCTGGCCCCTGACCAATAATGCATTCTGCCCACCAGCACAATGACGATATGCATGGGCAGTGATAATGTATCAATTTCCATGACTGACAGTCTTCCATCATTGACCAATCAATGATGGAAGGCTGTACAGTTGTCAGGAGAACAATCTAAACCCACCCAGAACGTTAGCTTCGAGCGCTCGCCAGCTAATAGGGCCTCGAGTTAACTTTTGATTGACATCCACAGTTAATAAAATCACCAGATTCCAGTCCCTTCCCTCTTTCTGTTTCCTGACCCTGCTCACGCTGAGACTGAGAGAGACCTCCCTGGCTGAAACTACTCACATCTGCCCAACCAAGACAGTAATTCTACCTGCCCTGGCCAAACCAAACCCCTAGTGCCCCTAATAAAAGTAAGGGTCCCCCCAGTTACCCCACTATGCCTGCCTGGCCTGCCACCTACACACCAACCAACTTACCTACCACCGACCTAGACCTGCAATGCCTGGGCAACCCCCAATCACCCCCGCCCCCCAGTGCCAGTAGCCCCAAAAGACCTGACCTGTACCACCCCCATCACCCCCATGTGGCCTGTCTCACCACCTCCCCTGTGTGTCTCCCCCATCCCCTATGTCTCTTCCCCCTACTCTCCCTTTCCTGTGTCTCTCCCCCTCACTCCTTTGTGTCACCCCCCTTCTCCTACTCCCCTGTGTCTCTCCCCCCTCCTCTCCATCCCCTGTGTCCCTCCCCCTCCTCTCCCTACCCTGTGTGTCTACCCCCTCCTCTCCCACCCCTGTGTGTCTCCCCCTCCCCTCTGTCTCTTCCCCCATCCTCTACATCCCCTGTGTGTCCCCCCCTCCCCCCTGTGTCTCTTCCCCCTCCTCTTACTCCCCTTTTTTCTCCCCCTCCTCTCATTTCTTTGTGTCTCTCCCCACCCACCTCTCACTCCCCTGTGTCTATCCCCCCTCCTCTCACTCCCCTGTGTCTCTCTCCTCTCCCTCCCCTGTGTCTCTCCCCTCTCCTCTCCCTCCCCTGTGTCTCTCCCCCTTCTCTGTGTCTATCGCCCCTCTCATTCCCCTGTGTCTCTCCACCCTCCCCTGTGTCTCCTCCACCTCCTCTTCCTGCCCTGTGTCTCTCCCCCCTCCTCTCTCTGCCCTGTGTCTTCCCCCTCCTTCCCTGTGTGTCTCCCCTCCTCCTCCTCTCTCTCTCCGGCATGCAATGCGCCTGCTCAGGCCGCCGTGCAATGCGTCTGCACAGGCTGCCGCACAACACGCACGCGCAGGCCGCTGTGCAATGTGCATGCGCACCCCTTTGCACAATGCACATGCCTTCCTTGTGTCTCTCTCCCTCACTCCTTTGTGTCACCCCCTCCTCCTTCTCCCCTGTGTCTCTCCCCCCTCCTCTCCCTACCCTGTGTGTCTACCAGGGGCGGCCCGTCCATTGGGTCGTCGGGGCAAACGCCCTCCCTAATATTTTCGTGACCCAGCAATAAAAAAACACAATAATTTATTAGTAATAACCCAAAAACAATTAAATATAATGTGTACATCAGCATTCAAGTGTTATTACATTAATAAATGAAGCAAACTATTCCCTGGAACACTGTCACTTTAAGATAACCCCTTGCCCTTGTGTGTATATATTAACTGCTGCTGTGTATCTATTGTAGCTTTCCCTGCATCCCTGTGTGATCATATTACACTACACTGACTACACTAACCTTTAGTCTCTATGAATCAATGAGGCCTGGCCCCTGACCAATAATGCATTCTGCCCACCAGCACAATGACGATATGCATGGGCAGTTATAATGTATCAATTTCCATGACTGACAGCCTTCCATCATTGACCAATCAATGTTGGAAGGCTGTACAGTTGTCAGGAGAACAATCTAAACCCACCCAGAACGTTAGCTTCGAGCGCTCGCCAGCTAATAGGGCCTCGAGTTAACTTTTGATTGACATCCACAGTTAATAAAACCACCAGATTCCAGTCCCTTCCCTCTTTCTGTTTCCTGACCCTGCTCACGCTGAGACTGAGAGAGACCTCCCTGGCTGAAACTACTCACATCTGCCCAACCAAGACAGTAATTCTACCTGCCCTGGCCAAACCAAACCCCTAGTGCCCCTAATAAAAGTAAGGGTCCCCCCAGTTACCCCACTATGCCTGCCTGGCCTGCCACCTACACACCAACCAACTTACCTACCACCGACCTAGACCTGCAATGCCTGGGCAACCCCCAATCACCCCCGCCCCCCAGTGCCAGTAGCCCCAAAAGACCTGACCTGTACCACCCCCATCACCCCCATGTGGCCTGTGCCACCCCCGATCACCACGATGTGGCCTATGCTATGCCACCGCCCGCTTACCCTGATCACGGTGATCGGGGTAATCGGGCAGTGATCGGAGTGGCACAGGCCACATGGGGGTGATCGGATCACCCCCATGGGGCCTGTGCCACCCCTGATCACCTCCATGTGGCCTACGCAGCCACCGACCCACTGACCGACCCATATGGGCCCATGCCAACGCCAACCCCTGGATCACCACACCCTGTAGGCACATCGGGGCCTGGCCCCCCCACCCCAACCTACCTAACTACCAACCAACCCACCTACCTACCCCCCTGACCCAGTGACCACACCTGACCCCACCCTGACCCAACTTCCAACCCACCTACCTACCCCCCTGACCCAGTGACCACACCTGACCCCACCCTGACCTAACTACCAACCCACCTTTCTACCGCCCTAACCCAGTGACCACACCTGACCCCACCCTGACCTAACTACCAACCCACCTACCTACCCCCCTGACCCAGTGACCACACCTGACCCCACCCTGACCTAACTATCAACCAACCTACCTGCCTGCCTATGTTAACACTGAACTACAGTTAAACACAAAACACCCCCCCCCCCCCTATTTTTATTCCATTTTTAGAAGTAACAGGCAATGTATCTTTAACATTGCTTGCAGTTAAAAAAAAAAAAATTGCCTGTCACTTTTAAAGATAAAATAAAAATAAGGGAAGGGAAAAACAAAAAACAATAATAAAGTAAACAACAGCACATACTTACCTGTCAAATTGACCCCTCCAGCGGTGGCCTTCTGCCCTGGATAGTCGTCGGGCATTCCCAATAGTGATGTCGCGAACCTAAAATTTTCGGTTCGCGAACCGCGAACGCGAACCGCCGCAACTGTTCGCGAACCGGCGAACATCGGCGAACCGCCATAGACTTCAATGGGCAGGCGAATTTTAAAACCCACAGGGACTCTTTCTGGCCACAATAGTGATGGGAAAGTTGTTTCAACGGGACTAACACCTGGACTGTAGCATGCCGGAGGGGGATCCATGGCAAAACTCCCATGGAAAATTACATAGTTGATGCAGAGTCTGGTTTTAAGCCATAAAGGGCATAAATTACCTAATATTCCTAAATTGTTTGGAATTACGTGCTTTAAAACATCAGGTATGATGTTGTATCAATCAGGTAGTGTAAGGGTTAGGCCCGCTTCACAGTGACAGACCAAACTCCCCGTTTAACGCACCGCAAACAACCACAAACCGTCCATTTGAACAACCGCAAACTCCCCATTTGCACAAGGTTGGATACCAAGCTAGCCATGTCCCGTTACTTGTCCTCACTGATGTCATTGAAGGTCTCTTCCTTCACCCAGCCACCAAGGGTCCCCGAAAGGTGACAACAAGCCCCCTGGGACGCCTGCTGTGTTTGGTCTTCCACCTCCTCAAAGCCACCTTCCTCCTCTGACTCCTCTTCTTCAGACTCCTCTCACTGCATTGCCTCTCTCTGCATTATTTTAAGGTGTGTTAAGTAGTACTACTCTTATCAGTTTAAAACCTGTTACAGCACATATCAGGGGGCGTGTATAAGGCCTGGATTTTTAGAACCAGGAGATGGAAAAAGATGCTTTGTTGGTCGTATCACTTCAATTTTGGGGCACGGCACGTGCAGTCAAAGGTGCCACCAGATAGGAGTGACGTGTTTGTAAGTACTACTCTTATCAGTTTAATACTTGTTACGTCACCTATCAGGGGGCGTGTATAAGGCCTGGATTTTTAGAACCGGGAGATAGAAAAAGATGCTTGGTTGGTCGTATTACTTCAATTTTGGGGCACAGCACGAGCAATCAAAGGTGCCACCATATAGGAGTGGCGTGTTTGTAAGTACTACTCTTATCAGTTTAATACCTGTTACAGCACCTATCAGGTGGCGTGTATAAGGCCTGGATTTTTAGAACCGGGAGATGGAAAAAGATGCTTGGTTGGTCGTATCACTTCAACTTTGGGGCACGGCACGTGCAATCAAAGGTGCCACCAGATAGGAGTGGCGTGTTTTTAAGTACTACTCTTATCAGTTTAATACCTCTTACAGCACCTATCAGGGGGCGTGTATAAGGCCTGGATTTTTAGAACCGGGAGATGGAAAAAGATGCTTGGTTGGTAGTATCACTTCAATTTTGGGGCACGGCACGTGCAGTCAAAGGTGCCACCAGATAGGAGTGACGTGTTTGTAAGTACTACTCTTATCAGTTTAATACTTGTTACGTTACCTATCAGGGGGCGTGTATAAGGCCTGGATTTTTAGAACCAGGAGATGGAAAAAGATGCTTTGTTGGTCGTATCACTTCAATTTTGGGGCACTTTGTGACATTAGCTTCTTACGCTCAAACATGTCCTTTACAGGCACCTGACTATGGGCAGATGAGCAGGAACTGCTCAAGGGGAGAGACGGAGTGGCGGATGGTTGAGAGGGGGCAAGGAGGACAGCAGTGGTTGATGTGGCTTAGGATGCTGCACCAGGAGGAGGATGGCGGCTTTGAGTTTGTGTGCTGCTTGTACTCATGTGTTGGTCTGGAGTCACCCAAACACTAGGTCTCAACCTGTAGAGGATAAGGGAACCAGGCTACTCTAGACCTCATTCATCATTACAGGTTTTGACAGATCGGTACTATGCGTCCAAGCTACTGTGACAACAGATATGAGTGGCACTGTGCACTTGCAGAAGTTGGTAGAGTAGACGCTGTAGGTCTGACACACACGCTTGCAGACAACTAACTGCTATGCAATCTATTACAGTAGAAAAAATGTTTTTTGTTTTAAATGTACACTACTGTTACACCAGATATGAGTGGTGTGTTAAGTAGTACTACTCCTATCAGTTTAATCCCTGCTATGTGCCTTTTTTTTGGGTTTGGTTGTTGAAGCCACAGTGCAGCACCAGACGCCAGAAAAATTAGGCATGTACACATGCCTGAAAAATTAGGTATTGTTGATCTTGCAGCGAGCAGAGAAGAAGGTAGGCCTGATTCAACGCCCCATCCCTGCATATCCACACTCAGAGATTGTGGGGGCGACCCTTACAAGGCCACGGGCCGGAGATATAAAGGGGGGCCATCCCAAATAAGCACACAAGCGGGGACAAAGGTAGTGAAGGGGGCATAGAGGCCCATGGACTGACGGTCGCCATCTTGGCAGGAAAAGGGCCCAGCAATTAAGCCAAACTGACCCAGCACAAGCAGCTACTTGAGTCAAACGCTGTACAATTACACCTTAATAAAGCTGAAACATGCAGAAGCAGGGATTCTAAACGGCCACACAGGGACAAGGAGGCTAACAGCCCCCACAGTCTATGCACCACTCTTTTTAACAGATAACCCAAGGGGCTAACCAGTGACCTTGCCCACAAAAAAAAAAGCAGAATTTTATTGGAGGAATTATTAGTGTCTTTACCCCCCAAGAGAGGACATAATATACGGTATATTTAGACTACCTGATGGCCAAACCTCCTTTAGCCCCAATGCTATCCAAGAAACATTTCAAAACTTCGATCAGACCATATATTCATCCCAATCCCGCTGCAGCGGATCTGACATAGAGTCCTTCCTACTACAGCAAGAAGTCCACAAAATACCTGTACCTCAATTGGACAGCTTGAACCTAGACATATCCCAAGAGGAAGTTAAATCTACAATCCAAGATCTTAAATTTGGCAAGTCCCCAGGGCCAGATGGTTTTACTCATCTGTACTATAAGAAATTTGAGCCCTTGCTTATCCCCGCACCTAACATCTTTGTTTAACGCTATACTAAATGGAGAACCTATGCCCCCTTAATTGAATCAGGCCGACCTCATAGAGGGTAGGGACACGAATCTCAAACTGTATTACAAGGCAGCGCAGCTGGCTTTCATTCCTCTGGCGCATTCTCCAAAACACATCAGCCGCTCTGGGTATTTATGGAAAATGTAAGCATGTCACCTTATACATGGGATACAGTAATATGGATTCCAGGCCTGTATACTTTTTTGAGAAACTTGAAAAACCCATTGATTAAGCACTTATTAAAAATATGGACGGAGATGAACTGGACACAAAAACTGGACACTCGGGTATCAGATCTTACCCCTATCGTACCCAATCCCCACTTTAAGATACATCTTCCGGAAAGCTCTCTCAGTTGGTGGAAGTTTCAGAACCTACTAAGGGTTGGTCCATAGTGGCATGACGACAAAATAATGACCTTTGAGTGGGTGAGAGATAGATAAAATTTACCCCTGGCTGAACACTATAATTTTTGCAGGATACATCATTTTATATATACGATAAGTGGTAGGAGAAACCCCCAAAGAAACACCTGGCTACTCAAAAAATGTAGGGATTCCCCCTTTCAGCCTGGTATTATTAGCCTCATGTATGAACTATTTAATGAAAACTCATGGGCAAATAAACCAGACTATACCAAAGCCTGGGAGAGGGATTTGGGCACCGAGTTGGCAGATAGCACATGGGATAAAAGTTGGCAAGGCTTAAGTAGGGGATCTTTAAATTCTAGTCTGCTTGAGACTTCAATAAAGGTCCTACACAGGACATATATTACTCCTTTTAAGCTAATAAATGGGATCCAAAATGGAGCAGCTCATGTTTTAGGAACAGTGGTAATGAGGCTACATTTATTCATGTCTGGTGGGAGTGTTCGGCAGTCATAAGACTATGGGAAGAAACATGCTTACAAGCTTCTAAAATGTTTAAGATTGACCTAATAAAATATTTTTTGAAAGAAAAATTACACATAGCTAGTAGTTGGAAAACCCCAAATTAAAACTTTCAGGAATTCATAAAAAAAATCAACTATTTACTGCTCAACGAGAGATTTAACCATGTAGTCTTGTATAGAATCACCCAGTTCCAGACAATTTGGGATCCCTGGATAACATCCCCATTTAGTGCCCCCTAATATAATAAAACATTTGTTAATGGTTGAAGCGACTCGGGGGGAAGGACCGGAGTGGGGGAGCCCTGGAGGAAACCCTTCAGAAGCAACCGGCGGCAAAATCATCCGAGGAAAGGAGAGGTCGCCTACTGAAGCCTGCCCTAGGGTAACCCAAGGGCGATTGAGCAGGTTAGATATTGTAAATAATAAGCTACTGCTGGAGTGATGATAGATAATAGGACTTTACTATTGTCTGTTTTACCATGTCTTAGGTTTCTCTTAAAAATTGCAATCACAGTAAAAAAAAAGAAAATGTATTAACCAAAAAAGTAAAAAAAAGAAGGCCTAGCCACCAAATTTTAACAAAATGTCTTCATTGTAAATATGTATTTTTGCAAAACTGTTGTGTTATGCAAGACTGTTCAATATGCTTTCTTTCCCATTACATGCCGTACGCCTTCTGGCATAAAAAATAAAATTAAACAATTAGGTATTGTTGCAGCCGCTGCTGTTGCAGCGGCCAAAAAAATTGACCTTTGTTCCCCAGGCAGAAAGTGCCATAAAACATTGCCTCTTCTTGAACCCTAGTTGGTGGCGGATAATTCACGCAAGTCATCCGGCATTCACAGATAACATACAGCAGCGTGTGGACCATTTATAGTCGAAGGCAGCTCATCTCATCAGGCCTTTTTCAGTCGAATGTATCGCCCAGTGTCAGTCCCTTCGGGATCCATCCCTCATTCATCTTTATAAAGGTGAGGCAATGTAGACTTTTTTGCCCTAGGCGACTTCTTTTCTCGGTGACAAAACCTCCTGCTGCACTGAAGGTCCTTTCTGACAGGACACTTGAAGCGGGGCAGGCCAGAAGTTCAATTGCAAATTGGGATAGCTCCGGCCACAGGTCTAGCCTGCATACCCAGTAGTCAAGGGGTTCATCGCTCCTCAGAGTGTCGATATCTGCAGTTAAGCCGAGGTAGTCTGCTACCTGTCGGTCAAGTCGTTCTCTGAGGGTGGATCCCGAAGGGCTTAAGCGATGCGTAGGACTGAAAAAGGTCCGCATGTCCTCCATCAACAACACGTCTTTTAAACGTCCTGTCCTTGCCGGCGTGGTCGTGGGAGGTGGATTACTTTCACCTCTTCCCCTGTTATATTGCCCTTGTGCTGTGACAACACGATTATATGCTGTGTAAAGCATACTTGTTAATTTGTTTTGGACCTGCTGCATCCTTTCTGACTTGTGGTAATTTGGTAACAAATCAGGCACTTTCTGCTTATACCGGGGGTCTAGTAGCGTGCACACCCAGTACAGGTCGTTCCCCTTCAGCCCTTTTATACGAGGGTCCTGCGACAGGCACAACAGCATGAAAGACCCCATTTGCACAAGGTTGGATGCCGAGCTAGTCATGTCCCGTTCCTCGTCCTCAGTGATCTCGCTGAAGATATGTTCTTCCCCCCAGCCACGTACAACACCACGGGTACCAGATAGGTGACAACGAGCACCCTGAGATGCCTGTTGTGATTGGTCTTCCTCCTCCCCCTCAAAGCCACATTCCTTCTCTGACTCCTCTTCCTCACAATCCTCTTCCAGCGTTGCCGCAGGTCCAGCAAGCGATGCTGATAAGGCTGTTTCTGGTGGTGATGGTGACCACAACTCTTCCTCTTCCTCGTCACGCTCATCTACGGCCTGATCCAGCACTCTTCGCAGGGCACGCTCCAGGAATAAAACAAATGGTATGATGTCGCTGATGGTGCCTTCGGTGCGAATGACAAGGTTTGTCACCTCCTCAAAAGGACGCATGAGCCTACAGGCATTGCGCATGAGCGTCCAGTAACGTGGCAAAAAAATCCCCAGCTCCGCAGAGGCTGTCCTAGCACCCCGGTCATACAAATACTCATTAATGGCTTTTTCTTGTTGGAGCAGGCGGTCGAACATTAGGAGTGTTGAATTCCAACGTGTGGGGCTGTCACAAATCAAGCGCCTCACTGGCATGTTGATTCGCCGATGGATATCTGAAAAGTGCGCCATGGCCGTGTAGGAACGCCTGATTTACAGGACGTCCTGCTTCAGGACGTCCTGTAAGCCTGGATACTTATGGACAAAGCGTTGTACGATCAGATTACACACATGTGCCATGCACGGCACATGTGTCAACTTGCCCAAATTCAATGCCGCCAACAAATTTCTTCCGTTGTCACAAACCACTTTGCAAATCTCTAGTTGGTGCGGAGTCAGCCATTTATCCACCTGTGCATTCAGGGCGGACAGGAGTGCTGGCCCGGTGTGACTCTCTGCTTTGAGGCAAGTCAACCCCAAGACAGCATGACACTGCCGTATCCGGGATGTGGAATAGTATCTGGGGAGCTGGGGGGTGCCGTTGATGTGGAGCAAGACGCAGCAGCAGAAGAGGACTCAGCTGAGGAGGTTATGGAAGAGGATGGAGTAGGAGGAGTAGAGAGGTGGCAGCAGGCCTGCCTGCAAGTCGTGGCGGTGTCACCAACTCCTCTGCAGAGCCACGCATTACATGCTTGGCAGGCGTCAGCAGGTTTGCCCAATGCGCAGTGTAGGTGATATACCTGCCCTGACCATGCTTTGCAGACCAGGTATCAGTGGTCAGATGGACCCTTGCCCCAACACTGTGTGCCAGAGATACCATTACTTCCTTTTGCACAATTGAGTACAGGTTGGGGATTGCCTTTTGGGCAAAGAAATTTCGGCCAGGTACCTTCCACTGCGGTATCCCAATCGCTAAACACTTTTTGAACGCCTCAGACTCCACCAGCTTGTATGGTAAAAGCTGGCAGGCCAAGAGTTCAGACAAGCCAGCTGTCAGACGAGGAGGTGACTTTGTGGCATTGGCTTCTTACGCCCAAACATGCCTTTGAAAGACACCTGACTGTGAGGAGATGAGCAGGAAAAGCAAGAGGCGAGAGACGGAGTGGTGGAGAGTTAAGAGGGGGCAAGGAGGACAGCAGTGGTTGATGTGGATGAAGATGCTGGACCAGGAGGAGGATGGCGGCTTTGAGTTTGTATGCTGCTTGTACTCATGTGTTGATCCCATTGGCGTTTGTGATGTGACATCATGTGCCTTCGCAAAGCTGTTGTACCTAGGTGGGTGTTGGACTTCCCACGACTCAGTTTCTTTTGGCACAGGTTGCAAATGGCATTGCTGTTGTCAGAGGCAGACACACAAAAAAAATGCCACACTGCTGAGCTCGGCGGTGACGGCATTCTGGTGGTGGCAACAGCATGCGTTGATTGGCTTGCTGTCTGGCTTACCCCGAGTGCTGATGCATGCTGTCTGACTGTGCCACTAGCTCGTTGCGATGACCTCCCTCTACTTCCAACTCGTCTCCTCCTCCTCTCTGTCTCCCCATCTGAGCTTTCCCCCTGTTCTTCTTCTCTTCTAGCAGGCACCCACGTGACATCCATGGACGCATCGTCATCATCATCACCCGCCTCACTTGTATATGACAACTGAACAAAGGAAGCAGCAGCGGGTACATCATCATCATCACATCGTACGTACATGTGTGTAATGCTGCCTGACTGATACATATCCCTGTTATCTACATTCTCTGGCAATAATGGTTGCGCATCACTCATTTCTTCAAACTGATGTGTAAATAACTCTTCTGACAGATCCATTGAATTGGCTGTGGTACTAGTGTTGGTGGTGGCGGCAGGCGGGTGAGTGATAACTTGAGAGGTGCCCGAAGCTAATCTGGATTAGGATGGTGCGTCAATGTTCCAAGCGGAAGCTGTAGAAGATTGGGTGTCCTGTGTTAGCCAGTCAACTACGTCCTCTGAACTTTTCAAGTTCAGGGTAACTGGCCTCTGAACACTGGGCATTATTGTAGGGCCAAAGGGAATCACAGCACCACGACCACAACGGCCTCTGCGGGGTGTCCTGCCTCTGCCTGTCATTTTTTTTTAAATGTGGACTGTTGGTACCCCAACTAGACTGGATTGGTTGAACTTGGCACAGTACTTGTAAGCAGGACACACACTATGGGTAGCGGTCAAGCAAATTAACTTTGATTGACGGTCAGGCAAATGCACTTAGATTTAAGAAAAATAAAGTTTGGGTTTTTTAAATGTGGACTGTTGGTACCCCAACTAGACTGGATTGGTTGAACTTGGCACAGTACTTGTAAGCAGGACACACACTATGGGTAGCCGTCAAGCAAATGAACTTTGATTGACGGTTATGCAAATGCACTTAGATTTAAGAAAATAAAAGTTTGGGTTTTTAAATGTGGACTGTTGGTACCCCAACTAGACTGGATTGGTTGAACTTGGCACAGTACTTGTAAGCAGGACACACACTATGGGGTAGCGGTCAAGCAAATTAACTTTGATTGACGGTTATGCAAATGCACTTAGATTTAAAAAAATAAAAGTTTGGGTTTTTTAAATGTGGACTGTTGGTACCCCAACTAGACTGGATTGGTTGAACTTGGCACAGTATATTTTAAAATTATGAGAAAAACATGATCTGTAAACTAAATAAAAATCATTTTAGGAGGTGAAGAGAAAAAGAAACCGGATGGGGGGATACCGAGCAGAGCACACCATCTACAGCCCACTGGGAGACAAACTCATCCATTCCCCCAGTGGACAAAGCCAGGTGGTACTCTGCCCGGATACGGGAGCGCACCAGCACCCGGAACATGGCCTCAGGTGACAAGGGAACCCCCCCTATCAAACACTGCTTCCTGGACTTATATATAGCCAATTTGGCTAATGCCAGGAGCAGGTTGACGAGGGGGTCCCTGGCCTTATTGCCCCGGGACACTGGGCGCCCAAAAATAAAAATGTGAGGGGAGAAATGCAGCCAGAACTGCAGGAGGAGGCCCCTCAAGAGTGACAAGAGGGGCTGCAGTCTGGCGCAACTAAAATAAATATGATACACGGACTCTCCCTTGCCACAGAATGGACAAGTGGAGGGAGAGTCCGTGAATTTAGCTAAGTACTCTCCCGTGCTCAGTGCACCATGGAGCACTCTCCAACTCAAGTCCCCGGTGGGTCGTGGAACTAAATCAGAATAAAGTTCCCTCCACCGGGGCCTCTTGCCCTCGTCAGCTGGTAGGACCCGCTTCCAGATGGTATCGGGACGGGTCACGAGGGCAAGGAAGTGCACTGTATGGAGCACGAGAGAATATAAGCTCTTCCTCGGCATGCCGCGAAAGCATGCCGAGGGTATGTCCCTCAACTTTGAGAGGTTGGGGACAGGAGGAGCCTGAGGGGAAACACGGGGCTTGTGTCCAATGCAAACAGCCGGAGCAGGGGTGTTGAAAGGTGCATGTGGCACTCCGGCCTGCAAAGCCCCGCGAAGGAAGGTGCGCGAGTCGGGGGAGATGGCATCCCTAATCTCCTGGAGCAAGCGCCCTGAGACTTTGGGCGTCACATATCCCAAACGGAGCGCAAGCTCCTGGGGTGACACCCAATCAGAACGCCCGTATTCCAAGAGATCCCCGACTCGGGTCATCCGTGCATGACTAAGGCGGCGGATGATACTGGGGGACTGTAACATTGGAGCCCCCACTGCTGGATTAAATAGCAGGGGCTCCGTGAATATTTCATCCCCCAAAGGCACGCCCTGCCTGGTCACGGAGACCATGCTCCAGGCCTTGAGGGTTTCCTGGTAGTATGCCGGCAACACAGAGAGGTCTCTCCCAAACCCCTCGGGCCTGATCAGAAATAATTGCCGGTCATACCCCAGGTTGCGTAACTGGCGAAAAAAGCTGGATGCCAGTGCGCACCACTGCGGAGAAGGATCTGCATATAGGTATCTCTGCAGGTACTGAAGGCGGAAGGTGGACAACTGGGAGCACACACAAACTACTCCCTGTCCACCCTCCACCAAAGGCAGACTTGCCACCCCTGCAGAGACCCAATGCCTTCCCATCCAGAGGAAATCTAACAAACTCCTCTGGATATTGGTGACAAACTCGGGGGTCGGACTCAGACAAATCAGCCGGTGCCAGATCTGAGAAGCCACCAGCTGATTCACCACTAGAGTCCGCCCCCTAAGGGAAAGCATTTTTGCTAGACCCCTCCATCGTCCCAGACGAGAGAGGACACTGCCCTCTAACTCCCTCCAGTTGTCTGGGACGGAAGCGTCCGCAGCGGACAGGTAGACCCCCAGATATTTAATGACATCTGCCTCCCACGTGATGTCACGAAACGTGGGAGGCAAAGAGTCTACCTGTAAATTACCCTCTAAAAGGCCTGTGCATTTGGACCAGTTGATCTGAGCGGAGGAGGCAGCTGAATATACCTCCTGGCACTGTTTTGCCAGCTCAAGATCAACTGGATCCTGGGCAACGAGGAGCACATCGTCAGCATAAGCTGAAAGGACAATCCGCATGTCTGGATCTTTTAGCACCAGCCCTGTGAGCCTTTTCCTCAGTAGGCAGAGGAAAGGCTCAATGGCCAGTGCATATAACTGTCCAGACAAGGGACATCCTTGACGCACCCCTCGTCCAAATACCAAAGGTGCTGTTAGGGACCAATTGATTTTAAGTAAACACTCTGCAGAGGCGTACAGCGTTCTTATAAAGCCCACAAACTGTGGGCCAAAGCCGTACGCTTGCAGAGTGGCTATGAGGTAACCATGGTCCACCCTGTCAAACGCCTTCTCTTGATCTAAAGAGAGAAAGGCGAGTGACAGACCAGTCCTGCGAGAATAATGCAATAGATCCCGGACCAGAAAGATACTATCAAAGATAGTCCGGCCCGGGATCGCATAGGACTGGTCAGGGTGAACCAATTCTGCCAGCACAGACCCAAGTCTAAGCGAGATGGCTTTAGCTACAATCTTGTAGTCCGTGCTGAGCAGAGAGACCGGTCGCCAGTTCTTAATAAGCCGGAGATCCCCCTTTTTGGGCAGCAGGGCAAGTACTGCCCTGCGACAAGACAGGGGCATCTCCCCGGTCTCCAGGGCTTCCCCAAGGACCAGATGGAAATCAGGTCCCAGAGTCTCCCAGAAAAATTGGAAAAACTCTACAATCAGTCCGTCCAGTCCTGGAGACTTCTCACAGGACATGGCACGGAGGGCTTCAGAGAGCTCTTGAAAAGATAGTGGTATATCAAGCCGCTCTCTTACACCCTCACTGACTGTGGGGAGCCCCTCCCATAGCACCCTGCAGGCGTCTGGAGAAATGGGATCCGGAGAGTAAAGATCTTTATAAAAGTTCCGGGCTCTATCCCGGATACTCTCCGGATCTGTAAGGGGGGCACCGTCTTCATCTAGAAGACAGGTGATGTGCCTACTGTTACCCCCTATTTTCTCCAGTGAGTAGAAGAGGCGCGAGCCGCGGTCTAGATCTTTGAGAAAACCTAAGCGGCTGCGCACGTATGCCCCCTTGGCCTGTTGTCGTTCCAGGTCACAGAGGACACCCTTCCTCTCTACATACTCGCTCTGCAGGGATTGGTCCCTACAATTGAACAGCCTCTGCTCCAGATGGAGTACCTCCCCCCGGAGTGACTCCAACTCAGCTTCGCGCTGCCCACTCGCACCCTTGGTATATTCCTGACACAGAAGTCGCAAATGAACCTTGCCCACGTCCCACCACAGTTTTAACGTGGCAAAGTCCCCCTTGCAACCCCTCCAGTCCGTCCAAAACTCCCGGATCAATGTCACGAGCCCCTGGTCCTTCAACAAAGCATTGTTGAAGTGCCAATAGGCGGCTTGTGGCGCTGTTGGCGTTAGCGCCACTGTCACAGACACACAGTTGTGGTCTGTGAACGGAGCCAGCCTAATGGCACAAGAACCGACTCGTGACATATAGTGACTAGATATATATAGTCTGTCGATCCGGGAGTGGGACACCAGACCGGCTCTCACCCTGACGTAGGTGAAACCGTCTGATGCCCCTGGGTTCTGCTCTCGCCAGATGTCCTCCAGGGAGAAGCGGGCGATGATCTCCCGCAGGGCTGACGCAGAAGGCGGGTACGGCTCTGGACTATTTCGGTCCAGAGCGTCGAGGGTGCAGTTGAAATCACCCCCGAGTACCAAACACTCATCTGCGTCAACCGTCTCCAAAAACTGGGACAGTCTGGCGAGGAACCCCACTCTCTCGAGCCCTCCAGCAGGGGCATATATATTAACTAGGTTAATGATGCTACCCTGCTCTCGGACCCGGAGGTGGATTAGACGGCCTGGGATAACAGCTTTCACAAGCAGCAGCTCTGGCTGAAAAGACTCTGAGAACAGGGTCACCACTCCACATGACGCCGATGTGAAGTGGCTGAAGAAGACCCTGCCTCTCCACTCCAGTTGCCACGAGGCCTCAGCCTCTGGAGTGGTGTGAGTTTCCTGCAGGAAGCTCACAGAGTACCCTCCCTGATATAAATAGGAGAGTACCTGGAACCTGCGGAAACTGTCTTGACAGCCATTGGTATTTAGCGTGCTGATGTGCAAAGCCATTACTGCGTGTCAGGAATTGTGCGTTCCTCAGACCCTTGAGACTGCTGATAGGACACGCACATTTTATAGAATTTCCGGACGCGGAGATGCTCCGCAGTCCCAGAATTCTTGGCCCTAGTGCTGACCACTAGATATTGCTGGAGAGAGTGGAGAATAAACGACATATTCTTCCACCTCTCCAAGGCCAGCCGCACCTTCCTTTTCTTTTGTCCATGAAGGGTGCTCTCAAGGAATAGATCTATTTCCTTGACAGGGATAACCCACCCAGAATCTGATGTTCCTTCTAGTGGGTCACCCCTGGGCTCCTCTTGGCTGAGGGCTTTTACTCCATCCTCCCCGGCTGGAGTCAGTTTCCTCAGCTTTATTCTCAGGGACCCCCTCTTAGATGATACAGAAGGAGTCCCTTTAGCACCCTTCAAGGTAAATAATGGACCCTTGGATTGCTGCTGCACCCCTGTAGCATCAGGAGTGCATTCAGGGGTAGCTGGCTGGACAGCAGTGGCTGGCATGGCTTCCTTAATGGAAGCCTTGGAGGCTTTATATGCCTCCTCTGCCAGTTCCACCGCTGCTTGCTCAGCTTGGATGGCACCGATGTTAGGGTCAGTGGACGGCTGAGGAGGGTAGACAGGCTCTCCCATGATGTTAACAGGAAAACCTGTTTTATCACCCTCCCCCATTTCCACTTCCCCTTGTGCCACATCCCCCCTGACAGACAAATCCATGGGGTCCTGAATGGGGGTCATGCCTATATTCCCCCCCTCCAGTAGTGACTCGGCCTGGGGCTCTAACAAAGCCCGAGGTACGTCACTAGAGAGTGACACTGGAGGAGGAGACTGACTGGTGCCCTTGAAGCTCAGCACCTCAGGGACACTGACTACCCATTCAGCAGGGGCTTTGTTGGGTCCCCCCTCAAAGGCCAGAGGCAGAACCTGATCTTTCTTGTCTACCCCTGCCTCACTTGGGAGACCCTCTTGCCCCTGCTTTTCCTCCAGACCCTTTTCCACATTAACCCCTATAGGGTCTGGAGAGAGAGATGTGTGGTCTGGCACCGGCTGGCTGAGCTTAATAACTGGGCCAGACAATGTCACCGGATGAGGAGGAGATGTTTTGTTCCTCTTCTTGCTTTTAGAGGGAGGTGCTCCACTATAGAGCACTTCCCACTTATCAGCAACCTCCCTGTTGGTTTTATGCTTCCTCTTCCTGGGGACGTCACTCCTGGAAGAGGAGCTGCCACTAGCTGCCTCCCCTGCAGAGGGCTTATTATCCCTCTGCTTACACTGTGCCCCCACACTAACTGATGTAATTATGGTGGGGGCAGATTGGGACTTGGGAGATGCAGCTGTGACACTGGGAGGACCGGTGACATTCTTCCCCTTTTTCCCCGTGTCTGCAGTCTTGCTGGAGACCACAGACACAGATGGCTTTTTTGGGGAAGAAGGGGGTTTGGAGGCCGTGGTGGTGGCTTGAGGAACGGCCTCCTTGCCTGAGCTCTGTGGGGGGGCTATGACCCTTGAGGTCCCCGCTGTTATGGGCTCAGCGGGGATGGGTGCCGTACTGATGGAGGTGCCATTTGCTGGGGCTGGGGCATGATGCTTTACATTAGGACAATTCCTACGTGTATGCCCCAACCCTTTGCAATGATAGCACTGCACCTCCGTAGTGCTGTAAAAAATCCTGTACAGCACCCCCTCAAATGGAATCCCAAAAGACCCCTCTATGTTTTCTGCGCCCTGAGGCAGGCACATTTGTACCTGCCTCTTGAAAGAGAGCACATGACGAAGTGCTCTCTCTCTGCACCCCAGGGGAATTTTAATAAATGGTGTTTTTACTTCCCCTAGGGTTAGCAGGTGGGGGCGCAGGAGGGAGTCTGGTAGGAAGGGGGGCACATTAGAGAGTGTTACTTTTGTGCCCAACCCTTCCAGGGGTTCTATTGGGACATATAATCCCCCCACTGTGATGCCTCTCTGTACAAGAATGTGAGCAGCAGCCAGCGTACGGGTAAAGAAAACTGCTTTCCCGTACATTTTGCTGGCTGCTACTATAACAGAGGGGCTGATGACGTTAGCTGCAGCACGCAGATAGATATCAATGCTGTAGACCCCAGACATCTGACATTTAACCCCATGCTTCCTAGTGATCTGCCCCTCAGCCCCAGCGGTGGTATTACTGGGGCCAGCAGAAACCACCTGTGACCAGGTATTAGCCACAGGGGTAGGTCTGCTGGCAGAACCACCAGGAGCTGGGGCTGCCTTATCTGCCTGGGGCCTATGCTGTGCAGTGCTGCAGCTAGGATTTTCAGGGGCCATTATTCCCCCTTTTGACCCCTGAGGCTTCTTAGTGGTCTTATCCCTCATGTTTAGACCCTTTTTTTTTAGTTTATTTGTTTTATTTATTTTAATTTTTTGTTTTATGATTTTTTACTGTTTTCTTTTTTTTTTATGTAAAAGTGGGAAAAAGAAACAAAAAGACAAAACTAAGGGAGACAAAACTAAGGGAGAGAGAGAGGTAATGCTTGGCAGTGGAAGGGTTAATGGCCTGTTGCAAGGTGTCTAATTGCAACAACACAGAGAACACAGAGGCTTTTTAACCCCTCTGTGTCTCTGTTTCAGATGATAAAAAAAAGCCTTTTCAACATAAATTCTAATTGTTTTCCCCCCCACTGCCTACAAAGATGTTACTTGTCTTCTCTGCCCCAAAACATAAAACCCAACACCAAACAAACAAAACTTCAACAAAACCTAATAAACTTTTTAAAAGAAAAAAAGTCAAAGTAACAAAGCTCCAGGAGTGAAGGTGTAGTGCTAAGGGAGGGGTGTGGCAAAGTATCCAGGAGACAGCTCACTCTCCTGGGATAGAGAGTTGAGCCTGACCCCCAGAAAACTAAAAGTTAAATTAAACTAAGAAAAAAACCACAAAAACTCCCAAAAATGAACAACACTGTGCACAAAGTGCTTATTAACAGAAAGGTGTTAAAATAAAACTTGTATTTGAGGGACTAAGACCCTAAGAAGCCTTTTGTTTGGAGCTCAAGCATGCACACAACATGCTCTCTGGCACAGTACTTGAAAGGAGGACACACACTATGGGTAGCGGTCAAGCAAATTAACTTTGATTGACTGTCATGCAAATGCACTTAGATTTAAGGAAAAAAAAGTTTGGGTTTTTTAAATGTGGACTGTTGGTACCCCAACTAGAGTGGATTGGTTGAACTTGGCACAGTATTTGTAAGCAGGACACACACTATCGGTAGCGGTCAAGCAAATGAACTTTGATTGACGGTTATGCAAATGCACTTTGATTTAACAAAAAAAAAGTTTGGGTTTTTTAAATGTGGACTGTTGGTACCCCAACTAGACTGGATTGGTTGAACTTGGCACAGTACTTGTAAGCAGGACACACACTATGGGTAGCGGTCAAGCAAATTAACTTTGATTGACGGTTATGCAAATGCACTTAGATTTAAGAAAAAAAAGTTTGTTTTTTTTAAAGGTGGACTGTTGGTACCCCAACTAGACTGGATTGGTTGAACTTGGCACAGTGTATTTTAAAATGATGAGAAAACATGTTCTGTAAACTAAATAAAAATCATATTACGAGGTTGAAAGAAAAAGAAACCGGATGGGGGGATACCGAGCAGAGCACACCATCTACAGCCCACTGGGAGACAAACTCATCCATTCCCCCAGTGGACAAAGCCAGGTGGTACTCTGCCCGGATACGGGAGCCCACCAGCACCCGGAACATGGCCTCAGGTGACAAGGGAACCCCCCCTATCAAACACTGCTTCCTGGACTTATATATAGCCAACTTGGCTAATGCCAGGAGCAGGTTGACGAGGAGGTCCCTGGCCTTATTGCCCCGGGACACTGGGCGCCCAAAAATAAAAATGTGAGGGGAGAAATGCAGCCAGAACTGCAGGAGGAGGCCCCTCAAGAGTGACAAGAGGGGCTGCAGTCTGGCGCAACTAAAATAAATATGATACACGGACTCTCCCTTGCCACAGAATGGACAAGTGGAGGGAGAGTCCGTGAATTTAGCTAAGTACTCTCCCGTGCTCAGTGCACCATGGAGCACTCTCCAACTCAAGTCCCCGGTGGGTCGTGGAACTAAATCAGAATAAAGTTCCCTCCACCGGGGCCTCTTGCCCTCTTCAGCTGGTAAGACCCGCCTCCAGATGGTATCGGGACGGGTCACGAGGGCAAGGAAGTGCACTGTATGGAGCACGAGAGAATATAAGCTCTTCCTCGGCATGCCGCGAAAGCATGCCGAGGGTATGTCCCTCAACCTCGAGAGGTTGGGGACAGGAGGAGCCTGAGGGGAAACACGGGGCTTGGGTCCAATGCAAACAGCCGGAGCAGGGGTGTTGAAAGGTGCATGTGGCACTCCGGCCTGCAAAGCCCCGCGAAGGAAGGTGCGCGAGTCGGGGGAGATGGCATCCCTAATCTCCTGGAGCAAGCGCCCTGAGACTTTGGGCGTCACATATCCCAAACGGAGCGCAAGCTCCTGGGGTGACACCCAATCAGAACGCCCGTATTCCAGGAGATCCCCGACTCGGGTCATCCGTGCATGACTAAGGCGGCGGATGATACTGGGGGACTGTAACATTGGAGCCCCCACTGCTGGATTAAATAGCAGGGGCTCCGTGAATATTTCATCCCCCAAAGGCACGCCCTGCCTGGTCACGGATACCATGCTCCAGGCCTTGAGGGTTTACTGGTATTATGCCGGCAACACAGAGAGGTCTCTCCCAAACCCCTCGGGCCTGATCAGAAATAATTGCCGGTCATACCCCAGGTTGCGCAACTGGCGATAAAAGCTGGATGCCAGTGCGCACCACTGCGGAGAGGGATCTGCATATAGGTATCTCTGCAGGTACTGAAGGCGGAAGGTGGACAACTGGGAGCACACACAAACTACTCCCTGTCCACCCTCCACCAAAGGCAGACTTGCCACCCCTGCAGAGACCCAATGCCTTCCCATCCAGAGGAAATCTAACAAATTCCTCTGGATATTGGTGACAAACTCGGGGGTCGGATTCAGACAAATCAGCCGGTGCCAGATCTGAGAAGCCACCAGCTGATTCACCACTAGAGTCCGCCCCCTAAGGGAAAGCATTTTTGCTAGACCCCTCCATCGTCCCAGACGAGAGAGGACACTGCCCTCTAACTCCCTCCAGTTGTCTGGGACGGAAGCGTCCGCAGCGGACAGGTAGACCCCCAGATATTTAATGACATCTGCCTCCCACGTGATGTCACGAAACGTGGGAGGCAAAGAGTCTACCTGTAAATTACCCTCTAAAAGGCCTGTGCATTTGGACCAGTTGATCTGAGCGGAGGAGGCAGCTGAATATACCTCCTGGCACTGTTTTGCCAGCTCAATATCAACTGAATCCTGGGCCACGAGGAGCACATCGTCAGCATAAGCTGAAAGGACAATCTGCATGTCTGGATCTTTTAGCACCAGCCCTGTGAGCCTTTTCCTCAGTAGGCAGAGGAAAGGCTCAATGGCCAGTGCATATAACTGTCCAGACAAGGGACATCCTTGACGCACCCCTCGTCCAAATACCAAAGGTGCTGTTAGGGACCAATTGATTTTAAGTAAACACTCTGCAGAGGCGTACAGCGTTCTTATAAAGCCCACAAACTGTGGGCCAAAGCCGTACGCTTGCAGAGTGGCTATGAGGTAACCATGGTCCACCCTGTCAAACGCCTTCTCTTGATCTAAAGAGAGAAAGGCGAGTGACAGACCAGTCCTGCGAGAATAATGCAATAGATCCCGGACCAGAAAGATACTATCAAAGATAGTCCGGCCCGGGATCGCATAGGACTGGTCAGGGTGAACCAATTCTGCCAGCACAGACCCAAGTCTAAGCGAGATGGCTTTAGCTACAATCTTGTAGTCCGTGCTGAGCAGAGAGACCGGTCGCCAGTCCTTAATAAGCCGGAGATCCCCCTTTTTGGGCAGCAGGGCAAGTACTGCCCTGCGACAAGACAGGGGCATCTCCCCGGTCTCCAGAGCTTCCCCAAGGACCAGATGGAAATCAGGTCCCAGAGTCTCCCAGAAAAATTGGAAAAACTCTACAGTCAGTCCGTCTAGTCCTGGAGACTTCTCACAGGACATGGCACGGAGGGCTTCAGAGAGCTCTTGAAAAGATAGTGGTATATCAAGCCGCTCTCTTACACCCTCACTGACTGTGGGGAGCCCCTCCCATAGCACCCTGCAGGCGTCTGGAGAAATGGGATCCGGAGAGTAAAGATCTTTATAAAAGTTCCGGGCTCTATCCCGGATACTCTCCGGATCTGTAAGGGGGGCACCGTCTTCATCTAGAAGACAGGTGATGTGCCTACTGTTACCCCCCTTTTTCTCCAGTGAGTAGAAGAGGCGCGAGCCGCGGTCTAGATCTTTGAGAAAACCTAAGCGGCTGCGCACGTATGCCCCCTTGGCCTGGTGTCGTTCCAGGTCACAGAGGACACCCTTCCTCTCTACATACTCGCTCTGCAGGGATTGGTCCCTACAAGTGAACAGCCTCTGCTCCAGATGGAGTACCTCCCCCCGGAGTGACTCCAACTCAGCTTCGCGCTGCCCACTCGCACCCTTGGTATATTCCTGACACAGAAGTCGCAAATGAACCTTGCCCACGTCCCACCACAGTTTTAGCGTGGCAAAGTCCCCCTTGCAACCCCTCCAGTCAATCCAAAACTCCCGGATCAATGTCACGAGCCCCTGGTCCTTCAACAAAGCATTGTTGAAGTGCCAATAGGCGGCTCGTGGCGCTTTTGGCGTTAGCGCCACTGTCACAGACACACAGTTGTGGTCTGTGAACGGAGCCAGCCTAATGGCACAAGAACCGACTTGTGACATATAGTGACTAGATATATATAGTCTGTCGATCCAGGAGTGGGACACCAGACCGGCTCTCACCCTGATGTAGGTGAAACCGTCTGATGCCCCTGGGTTCTGCTCTCGCCAGATGTCCTCCAGGGAGAAGCGGGCGATGATCTCCCGCAGGGCTGACGCAGAAGGCGGGTACGGCTCTGGACTATTCCGGTCCAGAGCGTCGAGGGTGCAGTTGAAATCACCCCCGAGTACCAAACACTCATCTGCGTCAACCGTCTCCAAAAACTGGGACAGTCTGGCGAGGAACCTCACTCTCTCGGGCCCTCCAGCAGGGGCATATATATTAACTAGGTTAATGATGCTACCCTGCTCTCGGACCCGGAGGTGGATTAGACGGCCTGGGATAACAGCTTTCACAAGCAGCAGCTCTGGCTGAAAAGACTCTGAGAACAGGGTCACCACTCCACATGACGCCGATGTGAAGTGGCTGAAGAAGACCCTGCCTCTCCACTCCAGTTGCCACGAGGCCTCAGCCTCTGGAGTGGTGTGAGTTTCCTGCAGGAAGCTCACAGAGTACCCTCCCTGATATAAATAGGAGAGTACCTGGAACCTGCGGAAACTGTCTTGACAGCCATTGGTATTTAGCGTGCTGATGTGCAAAGCCATTACTGCTTGTCAGGAATCGTGCGTTCCTCAGACCCTTGAGACTGCTGATAGGACACGCACATTTTATAGAATTTCCGGACGCGGAGATGCTCCGCAGTCCCAGAATTCTTGGCCCTAATGCTGACCACTAGATATTGCTGGAGAGAGTGGAGAATAAACGACATATTGTTCCACCTCTCCAAGGCCAGCCGCACCTTCCTTTTCTTTTGTCCATGAAGGGTGCTCTCAAGGAATAGATCTATTTCCTTGACAGGGATAACCCACCCAGAATCTGATGTTCCTTCTAGTGGGTCACCCCTGGGCTCCTCTTGGCTGAGGGCTTTTACTCCATCCTCCCCGGCTGGAGTCAGCAGAAACCACCTGTGACCAGGTATTAGCCACAGGGGTAGGTCTGCTGGCAGAACCACCAGGAGCTGGGGCTGCCTTATCTGCCTGGGGCCTATGCTGTGCAGTGCTGCAGCTAGGATTTTCAGGGGCCATTATTCCCCCTTTTGACCCCTGAGGCTTCTTAGTGGTCTTATCCCTCATGTTTAGACCCTTTTTTTTTAGTTTATTTGTTTTATTTATTTTTATTTTTTGTTTTATGATTTTTTACTGTTTTCTTTTTTTTTATATGTAAAAGTGGGAAAAAGAAACAAAAAGACAAAACTAAGGGAGACAAAACTAAGGGAGAGAGAGAGGTAATGCTTGGCAGTGGAAGGGTTAATGGCCTGTTGCAAGGTGTCTAATTGCAACAACACAGAGAACACAGAGGCTTTTTAACCCCTCTGTGTCTCTGTTTCAGATGTTAAAAAAAAGCCTTTTCAACATAAATTCTAATTGTTTCCCCCCCCACTGCCTACAAAGATGTTACTTGTCTTCTCTCCCCCAAAACATAAAACCCAACACCAAACAAACAAAACTTCAACAAAACCTAATAAACTTTTTAAAAGAAAAAAAGTCAAAGTAACAAAGCTCCAGGAGTGAAGGTGTAGCGCTAAGGGAGGGGTGTGGCAAAGTATCCAGGAGACAGCTCACTCTCCTGGGATAGAGAGTTGAGCCTGACCCCCAGAAAACTAAAAGTTAAATTAAACTAAGAAAAAAAAAAACAAAAACTCCCAAAAATGAACAACACTGTGCACAAAGTGCTTATTAACAGAAAGGTGTTAAAATAAAACTTGTATTTGAGGGACTAAGACCGTAAGAAGCCTTTTGTTTGGAGCTCAAGCATGCACACAACATGCTCTCTGGCACAGTACTTGAAAGCAGGACACACACTATGGGTAGCGGTCAAGCAAATTAACTTTTGTTGACGGTCATGCAAATGCACTTAGATTTAAGGAAAAAAAAGTTTGGGTTTTTTAAATGTGGACTGTTGGTACCCCAACTAGAGTGGATTGGTTGAACTTGGCACAGTATTTGTAAGCAGGACACACACTATCGGTAGCGGTCAAGCAAATGAACTTTGATTGACGGTTATGCAAATGCACTTGGATTTAACAAAAAAAAGTTTGGGTTTTTTAAATGTGGACTGTTGGTACCCCAACTAGACTGGATTGGTTGAACTTGGCACAGTACTTGTAAGCAGGACACACACTATGGGTAGCGGTCAAGCAAATGAACTTTGATTGACGGTTATGCAAACGCACTTAGATTTAAGAAAATAAAAGTTTGGGTTTTTTAAATGTGGACTGTTGGTACCCCAACTAGACTGGATTGGTTGAACTTGGCACAGTACTTGTAAGCAGGACACACACTATGGGTAGCGGTCAAGCAAATTAACTTTGATTGACGGTCAGGCAAATGCACTTAGATTTAAGAAAAAAAAAGTTTGTTTTTTTTAAATGTGGACTGTTGGTACCCCAACTAGACTGGATTGGTTGAACTTGGCACAGTACTTGTAAGCAGGACACACACTATGGGTAGCGGTCAAGCAAATTAACTTTGATTGACGGTTATGCAAATGCACTTAGATTTAAGAAAAAAAAGTTTGGGTTTTTTAAAGGTGGACTGTTGGTACCCCAACTAGACTGGATTGGTTGAACTTGGCACAGTACTTGTAAGCAGGACACACACTATGGGTAGTGGTCAAGCAAATTAACTTTGATTGACTGTTATGCAAATGCCCTTAGATTTAAGAAAAAAAAAGTTTTTTTTTTTTAAATGTGGACTGTTGGTACCCCAACTAGACTGGATTGGTTGAACTTGGCACAGTGTATTTTAAAATTATGAGAAAAACATGATCTGTAAACTAAATAAAAATCATTTTTGGAGGTGAAGAGAAAAAGAAACCGGATGGGGGGATACCGAGCAGAGCACACCATCTACAGCCCACTGGGAGACAAACTCATCCATTCCCCCAGTGGACAAAGCCAGGTGGTACTCTGCCCGGATACGGGAGCGCACCAGCACCCGGAACATGGCCTCAGGTGACAAGGGAACCCCCCCTATCAAACACTGCTTCCTGGACTTATATATAGCCAATTTGGCTAATGCCAGGAGCAGGTTGACGAGGACGTCCCTGGCCTTATTGCCCCGGGACACTGGGTGCCCAAAAATAAAAATGTGAGGGGAAAAATGCAGCCAGAACTGCAGGAGGAGGCCCCTCAAGAGTGACAAGAGGGGCTGCAGTCTGGCGCAACTAAAATAAACATGATACACGGACTCTCCCTTGCCACAGAATGAACAAGTGGAGGGAGAGTCCGTGAATTTAGCTAAGTACTCTCCCGTGCTCAGTGCACCATGGAGCACTCTCCAACTCAAGTCCCCGGTGGGTCATGGAACTAAATCAGAATAAAGTTCCCTCCACCGGGGCCTCTTGCCCTCGTCAGCTGGTAGGACCCGCCTCCAGATGGTATCGGGACGGGTCACGAGGGCAAGGAAGTGCACTGTATGGAGCACGAGAGAATATAAGCTCTTCCTCGGCATGCCGCGAAAGCATGCCGAGGGTATGTCCCTCAACCTCGAGAGGTTGGGGACAGGAGGAGCCTGAGGGGAAACACGGGGCTTGTGTTCAATGCAAACAGCCGGAGAAGGGGTGTTGAAAGGTGCATGTGGCACTCCGGCCTGCAAAGCCCCGCGAAGGAAGGTGCGCGAGTCGGGGGAGATGGCATCTCTAATCTCCTGGAGCAAGCGCCCTGAGACTTTGGGCGTCACATATCCCAAACGGAGCGCAAGCTCCTGGGGTGACACCCAATCAGAACGCCCGTATTCCAGGAGATCCCCGACTCGGGTCATCCGTGCATGACTAAGGCGGCGGATGATACTGGGGGACTGTAACATTGGAGCCCCCACTGCTGCATTAAATAGCAGGGGCTCCGTGAATATTTCGTCCCCCAAAGGCACGCCCTGCCTGGTCACGGAGACCATGCTCCAGGCCTTGAGGGTTTCCTGGTAGTATGCCGGCAACACAGAGAGGTCTCTCCCAAACCCCTCGGGCCTGATCAGAAATAATTGCCGGTCATACCCCAGGTTGCGCAACTGGCGATAAAAGCTGGATGCCAGTGCGCACCACTGCGGAGAGGGATCTGCATATAGGTATCTCTGCAGGTACTGAAGGCGGAAGGTGGACAACTGGGAGCACACACAAACTACTCCCTGTCCACCCTCCACCAAAGGCAGACTTGCCACCCCTGCAGAGACCCAATGCCTTCCCATCCAGAGGAAATCTAACAAATTCCTCTGGATATTGGTGACAAACTCGGGGGTCGGACTCAGACAAATCAGCCGGTGCCAGATCTGAGAAGCCACCAGCTGATTCACCACTAGAGTCCGTCCCCTAAGGGAAAGCATTTTTGCTAGACCCCTCCATCGTCCCAGACGAGAGAGGACACTGCCCTCTAACTCCCTCCAGTTGTCTGGGACGGAAGCGTCCGCAGCGGACAGGTAGACCCCCAGATATTTAATGACATCTGCCTCCCACGTGATGTCACGAAACGTGGGAGGCAAAGAGTCTACCTGTAAATTACCCTCTAAAAGGCCTGTGCATTTGGACCAGTTGATCTGAGCGGAGGAGGCAGCTGAATATACCTCCTGGCACTGTTTTGCCAGCTCAAGATCAACTGGATCCTGGGCCACGAGGAGCACATCGTCAGCATAAGCTGAAAGGACAATCCGCATGTCTGGATCTTTTAGCACCAGCCCTGTGAGCCTTTTCCTCAGTAGGCAGAGGAAAGGCTCAATGGCCAGTGCATATAACTGTCCAGACAAGGGACATCCTTGACGCACCCCTCGTCCAAATACCAAAGGTGCTGTTAGGGACCAATTGATTTTAAGTAAACACTCTGCAGAGGCGTACAGCGTTCTTATAAAGCCCACAAACTGTGGGCCAAAGCCGTACGCTTGCAGAGTGGCTATGAGGTAACCATGGTCCACCCTGTCAAACGCCTTCTCTTGATCTAAAGAGAGAAAGGCGAGTGACAGACCAGTCCTGCGAGAATAATGCAATAGATCCCGGACCAGAAAGATACTATCAAAGATAGTCCGGCCCGGGATCGCATAGGACTGGTCAGGGTGAACCAATTCTGCCAGCACAGACCCAAGTCTAAGCGAGATGGCTTTAGCTACAATCTTGTAGTCCGTGCTGAGCAGAGAGACCGGTCGCCAGTTCTTAATAAGCCGGAGATCCCCCTTTTTGGGCAGCAGGGCAAGTACTGCCCTGCGACAAGACAGGGGCATCTCCCCGGTCTCCAGGGCTTCCCCAAGGACCAGATGGAAATCAGGTCCCAGAGTCTCCCAGAAAAATTGGAAAAACTCTACAGTCAGTCCGTCCAGTCCTGGAGACTTCTCACAGGACATGGCACGGAGGGCTTCAGAGAGCTCTTGAAAAGATAGTGGTATATCAAGCCGCTCTCTTACACCCTCACTGACTGTGGGGAGCCCCTCCCATAGCACCCCGCAGGCGTCTGGAGAAATGGGATCCGGAGAGTAAAGATCCTTATAAAAGTTCCGGGCTCTATCCCGGATACTCTCCGGATCTGTAAGGGGGGCACCGTCTTCATCTAGAAAACAGGTGATGTGCCTACTGTTACCCCCCTTTTTCTCCAGTGAGTAGAAGAGGCGCGAGCCGCGGTCTAGATCTTTGAGAAAACCTAAGCGGCTGCGCACGTATGCCCCCTTGGCCTGGTGTCGTTCCAGGTCACAGAGGACACCCTTCCTCTCTACATACTCGCTCTGCAGGGATTGGTCCCTACAAGTGAACAGCCTCTGCTCCAGATGGAGTACCTCCCCCCGGAGTGACTCCAACTCAGCTTCGCGCTGCCCACTCGCACCCTTGGTATATTCCTGACACAGAAGTCGCAAATGAACCTTGCCCACGTCCCACCACAGTTTTAACGTGGCAAAGTCCCCCTTGCAACCCCTCCAGTCCGTCCAAAACTCCCGGATCAATGTCACGAGCCCCTGGTCCTTCAACAAAGCATTGTTGAAGTGCCAATAGGCGGCTCGTGGCGCTGTTGGCGTTAGCGCCACTGTCACAGACACACAGTTGTGGTCTGTGAACGGAGCCAGCCTAATGGCACAAGAACCGACTCGTGACATATAGTGACTAGATATATATAGTCTGTCGATCCGGGAGTGGGACACCAGACCGGCTCTCACCCTGATGTAGGTGAAACCGTCTGATGCCCCTGGGTTCTGCTCTCGCCAGATGTCCTCCAGGGAGAAGCGGGCGATGATCTCCCGCAGGGCTGACGCAGAAGGCGGGTACGGCTCCGGACTATTCCGGTCCAGAGCGTCGAGGGTGCAGTTGAAATCACCCCCGAGTACCAAACACTCATCTGCGTCAACCGTCTCCAAAAACTGGGACAGTCTGGCGAGGAACCTCACTCTCTCGGGCCCTCCAGCAGGGGCATATATATTAACTAGGTTAATGATGCTACCCTGCTCTCGGACCCGGAGGTGGATTAGACGGCCTGGGATAACAGCTTTCACAAGCAGCAGCTCTGGCTGAAAAGACTCTGAGAACAGGGTCACCACTCCACATGACGCCGATGTGAAGTGGCTGAAGAAGACCCTGCCTCTCCACTCCAGTTGCCACGAGGCCTCAGCCTCTGGAGTGGTGTGAGTTTCCTGCAGGAAGCTCACAGAATACCCTCCCTGATATAAATAGGAGAGTACCTGGAACCTGCGGAAACTGTCTTGACAGCCATTGGTATTTAGCGTGCTGATGTGCAAAGCCATTACTGCGTGTCAGGAATTGTGCGTTCCTCAGACCCTTGAGACTGCTGATAGGACACGCACATTTTATAGAATTTCCGAACGCGGAGATGCTCCGCAGTCCCAGAATTCTTGGCCCTAGTGCTGACCACTAGATATTGCTGGAGAGAGTGGAGAATAAACGACATATTCTTCCACCTCTCCAAGGCCAGCCGCACCTTCCTTTTCTTTTGTCCATGAAGGGTGCTCTCAAGGAATAGATCTATTTCCTTGACAGGGATAACCCACCCAGAATCTGATGTTCCTTCTAGTGGGTCACCCCTGGGCTCCTCTTGGCTGAGGGCTTTTACTCCATCCTCCCCGGCTGGAGTCAGTTTCCTCAGCTTTATTCTCAGGGACCCCCTCTTAGATGATACAGAAGGAGTCCCTTTAGCACCCTTCAAGGTAAATAATGGACCCCTGGATTGCTGCTGCACCCCTGTAGCTTCAGGAGTGCATTCAGGGGTAGCTGGCTGGACAGCAGTGGCTGGCATGGCTTCCTTAATGGAAGCCTTGGAGGCTTTATATGCCTCCTCTGCCAGTTCCACCGCTGCTTGCTCAGCTTGGATGGCACCGATGTTAGGGTCAGTGGACGGCTGAGGAGGGTAGACAGGCTCTCCCATGATGTTAACAGGAAAACCTGTTTTATCACCCTCCCCCATTTCCACTTCCCCTTGTGCCACATCCCCCCTGACAGACAAATCCATGGGGTCCTGAATGGGGGTCATGCCTATATTCCCCCCCTCCAGTAGTGACTCGGCCTGGGGCTCTAACAAAGCCCGAGGTACGTCACTAGAGAGTGACACTGGAGGAGGAGACTAACTGGTGCCCTTGAAGCTCAGCACCTCAGGGACACTGACTACCCATTCGGCAGGGGCTTTGTTGGGACCCCCCTCAAAGGCCAGAGGCAGAACCTGATCTTTCTTGTCTACCCCTGCCTCACTTGGGAGACCCTCTTGCCCCTGCTTTTCCTCCAGACCCTTTTCCACATTAACCCCTATAGGGTCTGGAGAGAGAGATGTGTGGTCTGGCACCGGCTGGCTGAGCTTAATAACCGGGCCAGACAATGTCACCGGATGAGGAGGAGATGTTTTGTTCCTCTTCTTGCTTTTAGAGGGAGGTGCTCCACTATAGAGCACTTCCCACTTATCAGCAACCTCCCTGTTGGTTTTATGCTTCCTCTTCCTGGGGACGTCACTCCTGGAAGAGGAGCTGCCACTAGCTGCCTCCCCTGCAGAGGGCTTATTATCCCTCTGCTTACACTGTGCCCCCACACTAACTGATGTAATTATGGTGGGGGCAGATTGGGACTTGGGAGATTCAGCTGTGACACTGGGAGGACCGGTGACATTCTTCCCCTTTTTCCCCGTGTCTGCAGTCTTGCTGGAGACCACAGACACAGATGGCTTTTTTGGGGAAGAAGGGGGTTTGGAGGCCGTGGTGGTGGCTTGAGGAACGGCCTCCTTGCCTGAGCTCTGTGGGGGGGCTATGACCCTTGAGGTCCCCGCTGTTATGGGCTCAGCGGGGATGGGTGCCGTACTGACGGAGGTGCCATTTGCTGGGGCTGGGGCATGATGCTTTACATTAGGGCAATTCCTACGTGTATGCCCCAACCCCTTGCAATGATAGCACTGCACCTCCGTAGTGCTGTAAAAAATCCTGTACAGCACCCCCTCAAATGGAACCCCAAAAGACCCCTCTATGTTTTCTGCGCCCTGAGGCAGGCACATTTGTACCTGCCTCTTGAAAGAGAGCACATGACGAAGTGCTCTCTCTCTGCACCCCAGGGGAATTTTAATAAATGGTGTTTTTACTTCCCCTAGGGTTAGCAGGTGGGGGCGCAGGAGGGAGTCTGGTAGGAAGGGGGGCACATTAGAGAGTGTTACTTTTGTGCCCAACCCTTCCAGGGGTTCTATTGGGACATATAATCCCCCCACTGTGATGCCTCTCTGTATAAGAATGTGTGCAGCAGCCAGAGTACGGGTAAAAAAAACTGCTTTCCCGTACATTTTGCTGGCTGCTACTATAACAGAGGGGCTGATGACATTAGCTGCAGCACGCAGATAGATATCAATGCTGTAGACCCCAGACATCTGACATTTAACCCCATGCTTCCTGGTGATCTGCCCCTCAGCCCCAGCGGTGGTATTACTGGGGCCAGCAGAAACCACCTGTGACCAGGTATTAGCCACAGGGGTAGGTCTGCTGGCAGAACCACCAGGAGCTGGGGCTGCCTTATCTGCCTGGGGCCTATGCTGTGCAGTGCTGCAGCTAGGATTTTCAGGGGCCATTATTCCCCCTTTTGACCCCTGAGGCTTCTTAATGGTCTTATCCCTCATGTTTAGACCTTTTTTTTTTTAGTTTATTTGTTTTATTTATTTTTATTTTTTGTTTTATGATTTTCTATTGTTTTCTTTTTAAAAATATATAAGTGTGAAAAAGAAACAAAAAGACAAAACTAAGGGAGAGAGAGATATGATGTTTGGCAGTGGAAGGGTTAATGGCCTGTTGCAATGTGTTGCTAATTGCAACAACACAGAGAACACAGAGGCTTTTTAACCCCTCTGTGTCTCTGTGTCAGATGTTAAAAAAGAAAAGAAAAAAAAAAGCCTTTTCTAATTGTTTTCCCCCCCACTGCCTACAAAGATGTTACTTGTCTTCTCTCCCCCAAAACATAAAACCCAACACCAAACAAACAAAACTTCAACAAAACCTAATAAACTTTTTAAAAGAAAAAAAGTCAAAGTAACAAAGCTCCAGGAGTGAAGGTGTAGTGCTAAGGGAGGGGTGTGGCAAAGTATCCAGGAGACAGCTCACTCTCCTGGGATAGAGACTTGAGCCTGACTCCCAGAAAACTAAAACTTAAATTAAACTAAGAAAAACACCACAAAAACTCCCAAAAAAGAACAACACCGTGCACAAAGTGCTTATAAACAGAAAGGTGTTAAAATAAAACTTGTATTTGAGGGACTAAGACCCTAAAAAGCCTTTTGTTTGGAGCTCAAGCATGCACACAACCTCTTGGCACAGTACTTGTAAGCAGGACACACACTATGGGTAGCGGTCAAGCAAATGAACTTTGATTGACGGTTATGCAAATGCACTTAGATTTAAGAAAATAAAAGTTTGGGTTTTTTAAATGTGGACTGTTGGTACCCCAACTAGACTGGATTGGTTGAACTTGGCACAGTACTTGTAAGCAGGACACACACTATGGGTAGCGGTTAAGCAAATGAACTTTGATTGACGGTTATGCAAATGCAGTTAGATTTAAGAAAATAAAAGTTTGGGTTTTTTAAAAGTAGACAACTAGTAAACAATATTATATTGTATGCATTGTGCACACATAGTATAAGCTGTGAGCCTGACACACTCACTTACAAGCAGGGGCTAGCAGGGAGACAGGCAAATGAAGTTAGATTACACAGAAAAAACCAGGGAAAAAAATGATGTTATAGCCCTAAAAAGGGCTTTTTGGGGTGCTGTGTTTACAGCAGAGATCTGATGAGTCCTTCAGCACTGCACTGGACACTGAATAAACTTGCCTAGCTATGGTTTTCCCTATTGATGCAGTATCACCTACACTCTACCTCCTCTCAGTAAGACTACAAGTTAGTTCCAAAATGGCTGCTGTCCATGAGGTTGAAGGGTGTGGAAGGGAGTGTATGCTGCTGATTGGCTGGAATGTGTCTGCTGACTGTGACATGCAGGGTCAAAGTTTGCTCAATGATAAAGTATTGGGGGCGGGTCAAATCTCGCATATGTTCGCTGTTCGCCGCGAACGCGAACATGCTATGTTCGCTGGGAACAATCCGCCGGTGAACTATTCGCGACATCTCTAATTCCCAATCAATTTTGATTGAAGCCCATGTCATTCCATAATCCAATCTTGATAGAAGCCCTTGTCTCCTCATCTTGATTGAAGCCATTGTCCATCCATTCTGGCCCATTGCAAGAGGCCTCCACCTTAAAAAAAACGACGCTCTAAAAAAAAAAACACAACAAACTAACGGAGCTACTCCTACAAGGAGCTCCACCTGCGACTAATTGTTTTTTTCCCACGCTCCGCCTTTTATACTAATTTTTGAAGGACTCTGATTGGCTGTAATTTTTTGATTGACATTGATTTCAACCAATGAGAGTCTTTAAAAAATTAGCAAATTAGCAAAGCAGGTATGGAAGCCGGTAAGGGCAAAAAAGGTTAGTGTGAACTTGTGTGACCCTGTTACAGTGACATGTTACAGGATAATATCCTGTAACATGTATAGCATATAAATAGCACTGTAATATGTATAATAAATAATGTCTAATAGAAATACATGAGCAGTATAATCAAATAATTAATAAAGTACATCAATTAATCAATTAATAAATATCAATTAATATATATTTTTTTATGTATTTGTTTATGTATATTTATGTATATTTTTTATGTGTGTGTGTGTGATCGATATTGATATATATATATATATATATATTGATTATATATATACTAGCGAATTGCCCGTCAAAAAATGACGGCAATGAAATTGTAAGGTAGCTAAATTAGTAAATGAATATAGTGTACCTATTTTGAAGCATTGTGATGAAGAGCTGGCAATCTGTGTTGATGTTGCTGCAGCATTAGTGGTGTGGAGCTGCTGTATAAGCATGCTGAATGTGTGCAGTGTAACACTGTGCGTGCGCGAGACCAAACCGTTAGCGTAGTCGTGTACTTCCGCATTGGTGTAAAATGGCGAGTAATGTGTGGTATAGGTCTGTATCGGAATATCCGTAGGTGTTTTGTGGTGTTTTGCGAGTTTAGAGTGCTGTAGCCTCGTTTTCGTTTTGTTCGGCGGCCATTTTTTCTCTTGCTTAGATTGTTTTTTAGTCTCTAAACTGTTTTATTTCGAGTAAAATCGAGGTGTAAGTTGCATTTTTGAGGTCCTGGGTGCTCCCTCTTGGTGTAGGTAAGTTTTTTATGTATGTGCTGTGTGTATGTATTGTGTTTTAAATGTTTGTATGTCGGCGTGTTGCGTCCGATGTTTGCTAGGTCGTAATGTGTGGTAACGTGTTTCGTACGTTGTTTGCGTTCCTCGTAAAATTTAGCGAGTGTCGTAATTTGTGTGTCGTGTTTTTTGAGTAGCGACGTGAATTTTGCGAGTGTCGTAATTTGTGTGTCGTGTTTTTTGAGTAGCGACGTGAATTTTGCGAGGGTTTGAGGCCCTTGCCCAGTGACCTCGCCAGCAACTGAGTCCCTCGCTTTGCGAGGGGCCTCAGTTGCTGGCATGGAGCGCCTTCGGCGCTCCATGCCAGCAACTGAGGCCCTTGCCCAGTGACCTCGCCAGCAACTGAGGCCCTCGCTTCGCGAGGGGCCTCAGTTGCTGACATGGAGCGCCTTCGGCGCTCCATGCCAGCAACTGAGGCCCGTGCCCAGTGACCTCGCCAGCAACTGAGGCCCTCGCTTCGCGAGGGGCCTCAGTTGCTGGCATGGAGCGCCTTCGGCGCTCCATGCCAGCAACTGAGGCCCTTGCCCAGTGACCTCGCTACGCGAGGGCCGCGGCTCGCTGTGCGAGCCGCGGCCCTCGCTTCGCGAGGCCCGCGGCTCGCTACGCGAGGGCCGTGGCTCGCTTCGCGAGCCACGGCCCTCGCTACGCGAGGGCCGCGGCTCGCTTTGCGAGCCACGGCCCTCGCTTCGCGAGGGCCGCGGGCTCGCTACGCGAGCCCGCAAGCGTGAGCAACGACTCGTACGCTCACAACTATATATGTGATATATATATAATGATTGATATATATATCTATATTGATTGATATATATATATACATTGATTGATAGATATATTGATTGATAGATATATGTATGTATATATATATATATATATATATATATATTGATATATATATATATATATATATATTTATATATTTATTGATTTATATATTGATTATTGATTGATATATATATATATATATATTGAGATATGTATATATATATATATATTTATATATTGATTGATTTATATATTGATTACTTATTGATATATATATATTGAGATATATATATATATTTATATATTGATTGATTTATATTTTGATTATTGATTGATATATATATATATATATATATTGATATATATATATATATATATATATAATTAATTATATATCTCAATATATATATATATATATATATATATATTTTTTTTTTTTTTATTTCATTTTTTTCATGTACAGATTGGGCCTATATGGTTTTGATTGGTTATTTAATGTTTTTATGGTGCGGTTGGGGCCTATATGGTCACACTTTGTTATTTAGGGTTTTAAGGTTTGGTTGGGGCCTATATGGTCACACTTTGTTATTTAGGGTTTTTAAGGTGCGGTTGGGGCCTATATGGTCACACTTTGTTATTTAGGGTTTTTAAGGTGCGGTTGGGGCCCATATGGTCACACTTTGTTATTTAGGGTTTTTAAGGTGCGGTTGGGGCCTATATGGTCACACTTTGTTATTTAGGGTTTTTAAGGTGCGGTTGGGGCCTATATGGTCACACTTGGTTATTTTGGGTTTTTAAGGGGCGTTTGGGGCCTATATGGTCACACTTTGTTATTTTGGGTTTTTAAGGTGCGGTTGGGGCCTATATGGTCACACTTGGTTATTTTGGGTTTTTAAGGGGCGTTTGGGGCCTATATGGTCACACTTTGTTATTTTGGGTTTTTAAGGTGCGGTTGGGGCCTATATGGTCACACTTGGTTATTTAGGGTTTTTAAGGTGCGGTTGGGGCCTATATGGTCACACTTTGTTATTTATGGTTTTTAAGGTGCGGTTGGGGCCTATATGGTCACACTTGGTCTTTTAAGGTTTTAAAAGTTACGGTTTGGGTCTTGAACGTTTTATTGTTTTTTTTTGTTGTTTTCTATCACCCCCCAGTTGCAAACTATCTGTGGAAGCAGATTTGTTTGGACTCGTTGGTTGACTTACTGAACGTGAATACCCCGAGAAGGAGAGTCAACTATTGGTAAGTATTTGGTCACACTTGGTCTTTTAAGGTTTTTAAGGTGCGGTTGGGGCCTATATGGTCACACTTGTTCTTTTAAGGTTTTAAAAGTTACGGTTTGGGTCTTGAAAGTTCAAAATTTCTTTTTTTTGTTATTTTCTATCACCCCCCAGGTGCAAACTATCTGTGGAAGCAGATTTGTTTGGACTCGTTGGTTGACTTACTGAACGTGAATACCCCGAGAAGGAGTCAACTGTTGGTGAGTATCATTGCCTTTAATTTTCTGTCCATGCATATAGGTGCAAATTTGATGTTGATGTAGTCTTGTTACATGAGGGTTTGCAATCTGTAATGTATACCAATGAATTCAACACACTGTTATTTTAAAGTAATTTTGTGACATAATATAAATCAATATACGGTGATCTCTTTCTTCTATTGGTATCAGAAATGAATACTATTGACTCTCTACTTGTGAAGCCTTTCGGCACCCTAACCTATGAGGAGAAGGTGGAAGTAAAACGGTTAGGACCTGACCAACCAGAGATAAATCTGCAGCAAATCGCAAGAGATAGAGGGAAGCAATATATCCGTACTTTCAATACTGAATGGTACAAGAAGAACGACTGGCTTTGTGGAAGCGTTTCTAGGAAGTCCTTTTATTGTTTCCCATGCATCCTATTTGGTGGTGACGCTGCTTGGACCAAAACTGGAGTGACTGACGTCAAACATCTAGCTGATAAATTGGCGAAACACAAAAGTTCTAAAACTCACTTGGATAACAGGATCAAGTTTGAGATGCTTGGACAGGTGAACATTGCAGTTCAACTGGACCAAGGATACCAAGTCAGTATTCAAAAACACAACGAAGAAGTGGCTAAGAACCGGTACATCCTTTCGAAGATAATTGATTGTGTTCGCTTTTGTGGCGCTTTTGAACTGGCATTAAGAGGACACGACGAAAGTGAAACATCGCTAAATCCAGGAGTGTTTCGAGGACTGGTGGATTTGGTTGGCAGTATCGATAGTGCAATGGAACAGCATTTGAAGACTGCAACTGTGTTTAAGGGCATGTCCAAAACCGTGCAGAATGAGCTACTGGACTGCATGCATGAATTTATGAAGGAAGTGATTCACCAAGAGCTTAAGGAAGCCCAGTTTGTGGCAATCCAAGCAGAGGAAACAACCGTTATTTCCGCTAGGACACAGTGCGTTGTAGTCTATCGCTACATTGACAAGAAGCATCAAGTGGTGGAAAGATTTGATGGCTTCACGGAAATGAAAGCAACAGATGCAGACTCGATTGCTGCTGTTGTGCTGGAAAGTCTGAATACTGTTCTCCCAGAGCCAGAAGACAAGAAGAAACTCATAGCTCAAAGCTACGATGGTGCCAGTGTGATGCGTGGAGATCAAGGAGGAGTTCAAAGAAAAATAAAAGACGTGTACCCGAACGCACACTACGTCCATTGCTATGCTCACCAACTGAACCTAATAATGGAGAAAGCAGTTTCAAGGATTGGAAGAGTTCGAGTTTTTTTTTCCAACATAGGCGGCATACCATATTTTGTTCACGCTCTCCAAAAAGGACTGGAGTTCTGGATGAGGTAGTTGGTAGAAGACTTCCAAGAGGTGCACCGACACGATGGAACTTCAACGTTAGGATCTGAACGTCATCTACAAGAACAGAGATGCACTGCTTGAGTGTTTCCAGACAATTGAAGCATGTCTAAACTTTGATCAAACATCTATACGTGAAGCCGCAGGTTTCATTGGAATGCTGGAAGATAGGGAGTTCCTTTAATTCCTTAAATTATTTCATTTAATAATGCCACATATTGACATCCTCTATAGTCAGCTTCAGAAGCGAGACACGGATACTGTTTATATCCAAAAAGTCACAGAAGACTTTGTCAGCAGCATCCAGAAAATCCGTAATTCTGTTGACGAGATAGAAGCAAGTTTGCAGAGCGATGTAACATTCCACAGACGGAGTATGGAGATCTCAACCTTGAGACAACTTTCAAGAGAGGTATGTGACATAGTGGTGGTTCATGCAAAAGAACGTTTTTCATTTTCAAATCACCTAGTCAGTGCCAAACTTGTTCAAAGTGACTTGTATAAAACCCATGACACTTGCTTTCCAACCCAAGCTCTGGAAGACACCGTGAAAGCATATCCAATACTGAAGAAGGAACAATTACGCACTGAGCTGTCACTTCTGTATGGGAAGACAGATTTTCATGCTTGTACAAGTGCTGTTGCTCTGCACAAACTTTTACATCAATTTAATCTGCAGAATGATTTCACAGAGACAGTGAAATTATTAAGAATCCTGATTACAACACCGATGACCACTGCAGAATCAGAAAGATGCTTCTCCACATTGAAGAGGATAAAAACCTTTTTAAGAAGCACCATGTCCCTGGAGCGGTTGAATGCATTGGCGATGCTCTCAATGGAAAAGCAACTGATTTCTGAGATCCCAGACTTCAATGAAAAAACCATTGAGAAGTTTTGTTCTTTGAAAGATCGCTGTGCAAAATTTAAATACAAGTGATTGAAGCAAAGAAGAATGCATACCCCCAGGGTGTGCAAAGATAAACTGCCTTAAACAGCACCACCTCCCTACCAAACATAACTAGTGGTAAGTAAAGTATTAACGGTGTGTGGGTGTGCATATGGAAGGAGCTATGAAAGGTGTGTGCATGGTCAGTAACAAATGTTGAAGCCCTGGCGTGGTTTGAAGGAATTGGAGGCACTTCCAAGGGTAGATTTCACTTCTGTACGGGAAGCCAGAATTTCATGTCTGTACGAGTGCTGTTGCTCTGCACCAACTTTACCATCAATTTAATCTGCATAATGATTTCACAGATACAGTGAAGCTATAAGGAATCCTCCTTTTAACACCGAAGACTACTAAAGAATCAGAAAGATGCTTCTCCACATTGAAGAGGATAAAAAGGTATTTAAGAAGCACCATGGCCCTGGAGCGGTTGAATGCATTGGTTTGAAGGAATTGGAGGCACTTCCAAGGGTAGCTGTCACTTCTGTACGGAATTTCATGTCTGTACGAGTGCTGTTGCTCTGCACCAACTTTACCATCAATTTAATCTGCATAATGATTTCACAGAGACAGTGAAGCTATAAGGAATCCTGGTCACACTTGGTCTTCTAAGATATGTTTGGGGCCTATATGGTTCCACTTGGTCTATTAAGGTTTTTAAGGTATGGTTTTGTTCTTGAATGGTCTGATTGATTTGTTTGTTTTCTTTCAACCCCAGGTGCAAACCCTATGTGGCAGCAGATTTGTTTGTACTCGTTGGTCAACTTACTGAACGTGAATACCCTGAGAAAATGGTGTCACTGCTTTAATTTTTCTGTAAATGCGTATAGGTGCAATTATGATATTGCTGTAGTCTTGTCACATGAGTTTTTTCAATCTATATTGTATATCAATGAATTTAACACATTGTTACTTTACTTCTTGACATTGCTGCATTGCTGATCATGTATTTCAATGGGCTTTACAAGTATAAGGTCATAGGGCGGGGCTTTTAAAGGTCATTATGATGTCAGAGGAGGAGTTATAAAAATGGGTGTGGTTTGAAAAGGGGGAGGGGCTATGTTTCGCACTTGCGCCACTCCAACTTGAAAGTTCACCAGCCGCCACTGGTGTCTACCCCCCTCCTCTCCCACCCCTGTGTGTCTCTTCCCTCCCCTCTGTCTCTTCCCCCCTCCTCTACCTCCCCTGTGTGTCTCCCCCATCCTCCCCTGTGTCTCTTCCACCTCCTCTCACTCCCCTTTTTTTCTCCCCCTCCTCTCACTCCTTTGTGTCTCTCCCCACCCACCTCTCACTCCCCTGTGTCTCTCCCCCTCCTCTCACTCCCCTGGGTCTCTCCCCCTCCTTTGTGTCGCTCCCCCCTCCTCTCACTCCCCTGTGTCTCTCCCCCTTCTCTGTGTCTATTGCCCCTCTCATTCCCTTGTGTCTCTCCACCCTCTTCTTCCTGCCATGTGTCTCTCCCCCCTCCTCTCTCTGCCCTTTTTTTCCCTCTCCTTCCCTGTATGTCTCCCCTCCTCCTCCTCTCTCTCTCCGGCATGCAATTCGTCTGCGCAGGCCGCCACGCAACACGCACGCGCAGGCCGCTTCGCCTTGCGCATGCGCGCCCCCATCGCAATGCGCATGCGCACCCCTTTACACAATGCACATGAGTGGCTTACGCCACGCAATGTGCATGAGCGTCCAATTTGCAACAATTGAAGTTGTCAAACTGCTATTTGTCGCAAGCGTGACGACGAATTACAGTTTGACAACTATTATCAGCTCTGTAAATCAGTGCAGAGTTTTCTGTCCATTTGCAGTAATCAGTGATACAGGTGAGAGTGGGTGTTGCTTGATCTGTATAAGTTATATCTGTGTGCATTTGTTTGAGGTCCTGTTTGAATCAGCTCTGTAAATCAGTGCAGAGTTTTCTGTCCTGTTGCAGTAATCAGTGATACAGGTGAGAGTGGGTGTGGCTTGGTATGTAAGTTATATCTGTGTGCATTTGTGTGAGATCCTGTTTGAATCAGCTCTGTAAATCGGTGCAGTGTTTTCTTCCTGTGGCCTGTAATCCGGGTCCAGGTGAGAGTGGGTGTGGCTTGGCCTGTGTAAGCTATATCTGTGTGCATTTGTGTGAGGTCCTGTTTGAATCAGCTCTGTAAGTCAGTGCAGAGTTTTCTGTCCTGTTGCAGTAATCAGTAATACAGGTGAGAGTGGGTGTGGTTTGGTCTGTGTAAGTTATATCTGTGTGCATTTTGTCGTGTTCTGCTAAATCCGTTCCGCAGTGCAGTGTTTTCTGTCCTGTGCTCATTTATCATTGTACAGGTGAGTAGGTGGGGTCTATTTTAACAAGGGAAGAGCGAGCTTGGGAGCTTGCAATCATTTCTAATGTAAGTGTAGTTAGTGTGTAGGAGATTAAATAAAAGGAGTATTATAAGAAAAAAACAGAAAACAAACGTTTATATTTTTTTTCTGTTTTGTTTGGATTAAGGTGTAGAAAAGCAATCTTTATACAAATACATTGATTTGTTTTCTCACTGTATCTTTGTAACTGATAATCATGAGTCAGTCCAGTGGCAACCTCACTCAGTGTACATCCTGCCAGATGTATGCACTACTGGAACAGATGATCCAGGGTCCATACCTCTGTGACAGATGTGAGCATGTTGCCTCTCTGGAAGCTCAAATTGAAGATCTGGAGAGGGGAATTGCAGCACTTAGTGATACTGCTTCAATGGAAAGGGAGGTGGTGCTCACGGAGCACAGTTTAGCTGGGCCTAGTATGGAGGGAGGAGTTGGGGCTAGTGAGGATGTCCAGGGAGGTAGCTGGGTTACAGTTAGAAGGGGAATCAGGGGGAACTGGAGGAGGCAGGCCAGTTCTGAGTTGGCAAACACCAACAGATTTGCCAGATTGAGTGAAACTGTAGGGGATGTCCATTCAGGAATGGCAATGCCAGATAGAGCTGTTCCCTCTAACAGCCGGGAGAACAGTTCTACTGGAGGAGAGGGAGGGCAGAATAGGCAGAGCAACAGACATGTTTTGGTGGTAAGGGACTCTAATATTAGGAAGGTAGACAGGGTAATTTGTCACCCAGATCCCAGCAATCGAACAGTTTGCTGTCTCCCTGGTGCCTAGTTCTGACATGTTGTGGATTGGGTGGATAAATTATTGGGAGGGGCTGGTAATAAACCAGCAGTCTTGGTACACATTGGTACCAATGACAAAGTTAGTGGAAGATGGAGCGTCCTAAAGAATGACTTTAGAGAACTAGGGAATAAGCTTAAAGCAAGGACCTCCAAGGTAGTATTTTCTGAAATACTACCAGTGCCACGTGCTAGCCCAGGGAGGCAGAAGGAGCTTATTGAGGTTAATGCGTGGCTAAAAAAGTGGTGCAGTGCAGAGGGTTTGGGGTTTTAAGAGCACTGGGCTGACTTCTCACTTGGGTACAATCTCTATAGCAGGGATGGATTGCACATTAATGATGAGGGAGCTTTTGTGCGAGGGGATAGGATGGTAGAATGGCTGGGGGAGTTTTTAAACTTGTAGGTGGGGAGGAGGGACTATATAGAAGTATTGGGGTAAATAGGGTAGAGAGGGAAAGGGATGAATTAGTTACCCATGGGGGAGGAGAATGGGGGAGTGGAGGACAGTAGGGAGGTATTAATAGGGGCCTCAAATACAGTGGCAAGCACTTCACAACGGCAGAGCCATAGCAGTATAAAGTGTATGCTTGCTAACGCAAGAAGTTTGCCTGGGAAAATGGACGTGCTAAAAATATTAGCAGTACCAGAAAAATGGTGCTTAATAGGCATTACTGAAACATGGTGGGATGAATCTCATGACTGGACTGTTAAACTGGATGGTTATAACCTGTTTAGGAAAGATAGGAGAAATGGTAAAAGAGGAGGAGGGATCTCTCTGTATGTTAAGCATGAATTTAAGCCTATAGTCAGAGAAGATATTTATGCTGGCACTAACGGCATCATTGAATCTTTGTGGGTTGAGCTAAATAATGGAGGAGCTAATTCTAAACGCATATTGGTGGGAGTATGCTATAAACCCCCAAATATAGCTGAAAGTGAGGAAATTCAATTATTGTTACAGATTGGAAATGCAGCTAAGCATGGGCAAGTTCTAATAATAGGAGACTTTAATTACCCTGAAATAAACTGGTTAAATGAGACCAGCAGCTCAGCTAAGGGGAGCAGGTTCTTGAGTACACTCGGGGATCATTATCTGGCCCAGGTAATACAAGAACCTACTAGAAATGGGGCCATCTTGGATTTACTCATCACAAGTAATATTGATATAACATAAAATGTTAAAATAGGGGAACCCTTGGGGAACAGTGATCACAACACAGTATCATTTGAGATTGAATACAAAAAACAAAAACTCTAAATTTTAAAAGGGCTAACTTTAATGGGCTACGGCAGCAATACTACATATAGACTGGGACAAAGAACTTACAGGGAAAAATACTGAAAATAAATGGACAACATTCAAATCCTTACTATATAAACATACTCATCGGCATGTACCATGTGGAAATAAAATTAATAGGAGTAAATCACATCCCATGTGGCTTAACAATGACTTAAAGATCATGATGATGAAAAAGAAACATGCATTTAAATTATACAAGAAGGAGGGAACAGAGGCAGCTTTATGTGACTATAAGGAAATCAACAAGGCTTGCAAAAGGGCTATTAGACTGGCTAAAATAGAAAATGAAAAGTCAGTTGCAATGGAAAGTAAGACTAACCCTAAAATATTTTTTAAATATATTAATGGGAAGAAGGCCAGGAAGGAAGCTATAGGAACATTACAATGTGACACAGGCCATCTGATAATTAGTGACCAGGAATAGGCAGATGAGCTAAATAGGTTATTTTCGTCTGTATACACAAGGGAGGTACCAGTGGTTGGGACACCGCAACATAATGGGGCTACACTACCATCACTAAATATTGATTAACGCAGGAAGAAATCCAAAAGAGATTGGAGAAAATAAATGTTAATAAAGCCCCAGGTCTTGATGGAATACATCCAAGGGTACTGAGGGAGCTGGGTTCTGTAATAGCCAAACCATTATATGTAATCTTTCAAGACTCACTCACTAAAGGGTCTCTACCGGATGACTGGAGAAAAGCAGAGTTGATACCTATATTTAAGAAGGGATTTAGAGCAAATACAGGGAATTATAGACCAGTGAGCCTCACATCTGTAGTTGGGAAGCTTTTAGAAGGGTTAATAAGGGACAGAATACAAGAATATGTCTATTTGAACAAGATCGTAGGTAGCAGTCAACACGGATTTATGAAGGATAGGTCGTGTCAGACCAATCTAATTAGTTTTTATGAGGAGGTTAGTAGGAACTTGGATCAGGGCAACTCAGTGGATGTAGTCTTTTTAGATTTTTCAAAGGCATTTGATACAGTGCCACATGGAAGACTAGTGAGCAAACTAAGGGATACAGGAATTGCAGTAAATATCTGCTCATGGATCGAGAGCTGGCTAAAAGACAGGTAGCAAAGGGTTGTTGTGAATGGAACATACTCCGATTGGTTTAATGTGATAAGTGGGGTTCCTCAGGGTTCAGTATTAGGTCCTCTCCTTTTTAACATATTTATTAATGAATAAGGACTCGAAAGTAGTGTCTCCATTTTTGCTGATGACACTAAGTTGTGCAAGGTAATAAAATCAGATAATGATGTACTTTCCCTACAAAGGGATTTCGCATAAATTAGAGAGATGGGCAGCTAAATGGCAGATGAGATTTAATACAAATAAATGCAAGGTTATGCATTTGGGAAGGAAAAATAGCCATGCAATCTATAATCTTAATGGAGCAAATCTTGGTGTATCAGATATTGAAAGGGATTTGGGAGTACTAGTGGACAACCACCTAGGTAACAGCGCTCAAAGCCAAGTAGCAGCTACAAAGGCAAGTAAAATATTAGCATGTATTAGGAAGGGTAAAGAAGTAAGGGAAGCAAATATAATTCTGCCACTATACCAATCCCTAGTACGCCCTCATTTGGAATATGGAGTACAATTTTGGCCACCACTCCAAAAAAAGACATTTTAAAGCTGTAAAAAGTACAGAGAAGGGCTACAAAACTAATAAGGGGAATGGAGGGGCTAAGTTATGAAGAAAGACTAACCAAATTAAACTTATTTTCGCTAGAAAAAAGGCGTCTACGAGGGGATATAATTACCTTATTTAAATACATCCAGGGTCAATATATGGCTTTGTCAAGTGAACTTTTTGTAGCAAGAGATTTTCAACTGACAAGAGGACACCCTTTGAGGTTAGAGGAAAAAAGATTTCACCTTAAACAAAGAAAAGGGTTCTTCACAGTTAGGGTTGTTAAACTGTGGAATGCTCTACCAAAGAAGGTGGTAACAGCGAATTCGATAGACAACTTCAAAAAGGGGTTAAATATATTTTTGAATAAAGAGGGCATTCAAGGCTATCCTAGATAACTAGCGAAGGAATATTGATCCAGGGAGAAATTTGAGTTTATGGGGTCAGGAAGGAATTTTGCTTTTTTTCCCCTTATGAGACATTTGGCAAAGTTTCAATGTTTTTTTTTTTCTGTTTGCCTTCCTCTAGATCAATTAACAACTAATAATAAATAATCCAAATTAAAAAGATCAATAGAGATCGAAAAAGGTTGAACTTGAGGGACTAACTATTTATTCATCCTCCAATACTATACTATTAATTAGTGATGTCGCAAACATAAAATTTTCGGTTTGCAAACCGCGGACGCAAATTTCACCAAATGTTCGCGAACGGGCGAACCGGGCGAACCGCCATATACTTCAATGGGCAGGCAAATTTCAAAACCCACAGGGACTCTTTCTGGCCACAATAGTGATGGGAAAGTTGTTTCAAGGGGACTAACACCTGGACTGTGGCATGCTTGAGGGGAATCCATGGCAAAACTCCCAGGGAAAATTATATAGTTGATGCAGAGTCTGGTTTTAAGCCATAAAGGGCATAAATTACCTAACATTCCTAAATTGTTTGGAATAACATGCTTTCAAACATCAGGTATGATGTTGTATCAATCAGGTAGTGTAAGGGTTACACCCGCTTCACAGTAATAGACCAATCGCCCCGTTTAATGCACCGCAAACAACCGCAAACAGTCCCTTTGCACAACCGCAAACTCCCCATTTGCACAAGGTTGGATACCAAGCTAGCCATGTCCCGTTCCTTTTCTTCACTGATGTCATTGAAGGTTTCTTCCTCCACCCAGCCACCAAGGGTCCCCGAAAGGTGACAACAAGCCCCCTGGGACGCCTGCTGTGTTTGGTCTTCCACCTCCTCAAAGCCACCTTCCTCCTCTGACTCCTCTTCTTCAGACTCCTCTCTCTGCATTGCCTCTGTCTGCGTTATTACAAGGTGTGTACTGTTAAGTAGTACTATTCCTATAGGTTTAATCCCTGTTACGTCCACTATTAGGGGACATGTATATGGCATTGATTTTTGGAATTTTTGAAAAAAGATGCTTGGTCGAACCTCCTACTTCGAATTTGGGGCACTGCACATGCAATGTAATGTGCCACCAGATAGGAGTGGTGTATTAAGTTGTACTATTTTATCCTATCATTTTGATATCTGTTACGTCACCTATCAGGGGACGTGTATATGGCATGGATTTTTGGAAGCGGGAGATGGAAAAAGGTGCTTGGTCGGTCCTCCAACTTCAAATTTGGGGCACTGCGCCTTTAATCTAAGGTGCCACCAGATCGGAGTGGTTGTTCAGTTGTACTATTTATTCCTATCGAATACAATTAAGCCAATAAACCTGGCCCGTTACTAGCCAGGAAACTACAAACCAAAACAACACAAAATAGGATACTTCAAATTAAGACCGCGAAGGGAGAAAAAACAACAAACACAAATAAGATACAGAAGATTTTTACAAAATTTTACAATACCCTTTATACGGCAACAAAACACATAGATCTACAAAAAATGAGGGGATTTCTTAATTCCTGTGATCTCCCCTTAATAGAAGAAAATGACTTAGAGACTTTAAATGCCAAAGTGACCCTAGAGGAAGTGAGAAAAGCAGTCCAGAACCTCAAACCTGGTAAGTCACCAGGCCCAGACGGGTACACCAATTTATATTATAAAAAAATTATAGACATATTAGGCCTGCACTTGGATACTCTAACAGAGTTCTAGAAGGCAAGCAAACACCAGCAGAGCTGAACAGGGCAGATATCGCTCTATTCCCTAAGGAGGGTCGAGATGCCCTAGAACCAAAAAACTACAGGCCAATATCATTACTAAACTGTGATACAAAGATCCCGTCAAAAATAATAGCAGATCGAATGTCATCCTTCCTGCCTAAGTTAATACATAATGACCAAGTAGGCTTTGTCTCCCACAGGCAAGCGGAAGACAACATTAGAAAAGTCATGAACTTACTGTACCACACCAAAGCCTCTAAAATTCAAGCCTGTCTTATGGTCTTTGACATTGAAAAGGTGTTTGATTCCCTGGAGTGGACTTACCTATACGCCACGCTTGAAAAATTTGGTATTAAAGGCCATTTCATAAATCTCATACACTCATTATACAAATCATCCAGGGCAAGGTTACAGATTCCGGGAGATGAGAGATCCTTAATTAAAATAGAAAGAGGAACAAGACAGGGGTGCCCCCTTTCTCCCCTTCTATTCGCAGGGATCACAGGCATAAAAATAGGCCATCACCATTTCAAAACTTGTCTATTTGCAGACGACCTGCTGTGTATGCTCTCAAACCCTACCCAATCAGTCCCAGAGTTGATTCGAACTATGGAGGAGTTTGTTCAGTTTTCTGGCCTTAAACCGAACATAGAGAAGACAGATGCACCAGCGATTGACTTAACAGCAGTAGAGAAGCAGGGTCTCCAAGAGAAGTTTAATATTAAGTGGGATGAGAACCACATAAACTACCTGGGAATCCGACTAACTCCTAAGCTAGAGGACTTGTACAAAGCCTACCACTCCAAACTTTATAAAACAATAATTAATGACCTGAGTAAATGGACAAAGTATAGGTTATCATGGCTAGGGAGAATAAATACGATAAAAATGAATGTCCTTCCGAGGTTGTTCTACATATTTCGAACACTCCCGATCCCGATTAAATAAAAAGAATTAGAAAATATTCAAAGGAAAATATACCAGTCTTAAATTGGTTCTCCAAAATTTGTAAAGATAAACCTCTATCAAGGGGGATCATTGGGTCGCTTTACAAATATAAAACATTTGTTACTGGTTGAAGCGACACTGGGGGAAGGACCGGAGTGGGGGAGCCCTGGAGACCCTTCAGAAGCAACCGGCGGCAAAATCATCCCAGGAAAGGAGAGGTAGCTTACTGAAGCCTGCCCTAGGGTAACCCAAGGGTGATTGCCCAGGTTAGATATTGTAAATAATAAGCTAATACTGCTGGAGGGATGATAGCTAATAGGACTTTGGTGTTTCCTACAGATATACTCTTTACTGTTGTCTGTTTTACCATGTTTTAGGTATCTCTTAAATTGCAATCACAGTAAAAAATAAGAAAAATTATTAACCTAAAAAGTAAAAATAAGAAGGACTAGCCAGCTAACTTTTACAAAATGTCTTTATTGTAAATATGTATTTTTGCACAACTGTTATGCAAGACTGTTCAAAAATGCTTTATTTTTAATTACATGCTGTACGTCTTCTGACAATAAAAGAATTTAAATGCAAACATTAGGTATTGTTGCAGCGACCAGAAAAATTGATGTTAGTTTGTGGACCATTATTAGCTCAAGACAGCTCATCTATCAGGCCTTTGTTAATCGAATGTATCGCCCACTGTCAGTCCGTTCCGGATCCATCCCTCATTCATCTTAATAAAGGTGAGGTAATCTAGACTTTTTTGACCTAGGCAACTTCTCTTTTCAGTGACAAAACCTCCTGCTGCACTGAAGGTCCTTTCTGACAGGACACTTGAAGTGGGGCAGGACAGAAATTCTATGGCAAATTGGGATAGCTTAGGCCACAGGACAAGCGTGCACACCCAGTAGTCAAGGGGTTCATCGCTCCTCATAGTGTCGATATCTGCAGTTAAGGCGAGGTAGTCTGTTACCTGACGGTCGAGTCGTTCTCTGAGGGTGGACCCCGAATGGCTGTGGTGATGCATAGGACTTAAAAAGCTCTGCATGTCCTCTATCAACAACACGTCTGTAAAGCGTCCTCTTGCCGGCGTGGTCGTGGGAGGAGGAGGATTATTTTCACCTCTTCCGCTGTTAGATTGCCATTTTGCTGTGACATCATCCTTAAACGCTGTGTAAAGCATACTTTTTGATTTATTTTGGAAGTGCTGCATCCTTTCCGACTTGTGGAAATTCAGTAACATTTCAGGCACTTTCTGCCTATACCGGGGGTCTAGTAGCGTGGACACCCAGTACAGGTCGTTCTCCTTCATCCATTTTATATGAGGGTCCCTCAACAGGCACGACAGCATGAAAGACCCCATTTGCACAAGGTTGGATGTCGAGCTGGTCATGTCCCGTTCTTCGTCCTCACTGATCTCACTGTAGGTATGTTCTTCCCCCCAGCCACGTCCAACACCACGGGTACCAGATAGGTGACAACGAGCACCCTGGGATGCCTGTTGTGGTTGGTCTTCCTCCTCCTCCTCAAAGCCACATTCCTCCTCTGACTTCTCTTCCTCACAATCCTCTTCCAGCGTTGACGCAGGTCCAGCAAGCGATACTGATAAGGCTGTTTCTGGTGGTGATGGTGACCACAACTCTTCCTCTTCACGCTCATCTACGGCCTGATCCAGCACTCTTCGCAGGGCACGCTCAAGGAAGAAAACAAATGGTATGATGTCGCTGATGGTGCCCTAGGTGCGACTGACCAGGTTTGTCACCTCCTCAAAAGGACGCATAAGCCTACAGGCATTGCGCATGAGCGTCCAGTAACATGGTAAAAAAATCCCCAGCTCTGCAGAGGCTGTCCTAGCACCCGGGTCATACAAATACTTGTTAATGGCCTTTTCTTGTTGGAGCAGGCGGTCGAACATTAGGAGTGTTGAATTCCAACGTGTCGGGCTGTCTAAAATCAAGCGCCTCACTGGCATGTTGTTTCACCCCTGGATATCTGTAAAGTGCGCCATGGCTGTGTAGGAATGCCTAAATAGCCTCACACCTTCCTTGCCTGCTTCAGGACGTCCTGTAAGCCTGGGTGCTTATGCACAAAGCTTTGTACAATCAGATTACACACATGTGCCATGCACGGCACATGTGTTCAACTTTCCCAAATTCAATGCCTCCAACAAATTTCTTCCGTTGTCACAAACCACTTTGCCGATCTCCAGTTGGTGCGGAGTCAGCCACCAATCCACCTGTGCGTTCAGGACGGACAGGAGTGCTTGTCCGGTGTGACTCTCTGCTTTCAGGGAAGTCAACCCCAAGACGGTGTGACACTGCCGTATCCGGGATGTGGAATAGTACCTGTGGAGCTGGGGGGGTGCAGTTGATGTGGAGCAAGACATAGCAGCAGCAGAAAAGGACTCAGCCGAGGAGGTTATGGAAGAGCATGGAGTAGGAGGAGTAGAGGTTGTGGCAGCAGGCCTGCCTGAAAGTCGTGGCGGTGTCACCAACTCCTCTGCAGAGCCACGTATTCCATGATGATATACCTGCCCTGACCATGGTTTACAGACCAGGTATCAGTGGTCAGATGGACCCTTGCCCCAACACTGTGTGCCAGAGATGCCATTACTTCCTTTTGAACAATCGAGTACAGGTTGGAAATTGCCTTTTGTTCAAAGAAATTTCAGCGGGGTACCTTCCACTGCGGTGTCCCAATAGCTACAAATTTTTTTAAACACCTCAGACTCCACCAGCTTGTATGGTAAAAGCTGGCAGGCTAAGAGTTCATACAAGCCAGCTGTCAGTTGCCAGTCAAGGGGGTGACTTTGTGACATTGGCTTCTTATGCTCAAACATGTCCTTGACAGACACCTGACTGTGGGCAGATGAGCAGGGACTGCTCAGGGCGAGACACGGAGTGGCGGATGGTTGAGAGGGGGCAAGCAGGGCAGCAGTGGTTGATGTGGCTGAAGATGCTGGACCAGGAGGAGGATGGCGGCTTTGACTTTGTGTGCTGCTTGTACTCATGTGTTGATCCCATAGGCGTTTGTGATGTGACATCATGTGCCTTCGCAAAGATGTTGTACCTAGGTGGGTGTTGGACTTCCCACGACTCAGTTTCTTTTCGCACAGGTTGCAAATGGCATTACTGTTGTCACAGGCAGACACACCAAACAATTGCCACACTGCTGAGCTCTGCAATGACGGCATTCTGGTGGTGGCAACAGCATGACTGACTGGCGTGCTGTCTGGCTGACCCCGGATGCCGATGCATGCTGTCTGACTGTGCCACTAGCTACTTTCGACGACCTCCCGCTGCTTCCAACTCGTCTCCTCCTCCTCTCTGTCTCCTCATCTGAACTTTCCTCCTGTTCTTCTTCTCTTATAGCGGGCACCCACGTGACATCCACGGACGCATCGTCATCATCAACAGCTTCACTTGTATCTGACAACTCAACAAAGGAAGCAGCACCGGGTACATCATCATCATCATCAGACCGTACGTCCATGTGTGTAATGCTGCCTGACTGGGACATATCCCTGTTATCTACATCCTCTGGCACTAATATTTGCGCATCGCTCATTTCTTCCAACGGATGTGTAAATAACTCTGCTGACGGATCAAGTGAAGCGGCTGTGGTGCTAGTGTTGATGGTGGCGGCAGGCGGGCGAGTGGTAACTGGAGAGGTGCCCGAAGCTAAGCTGGAGGAGGATGGTGCTCTAGGTTCCGAGCGGAAGCTGTAGAAGATTGGGTGTCCTGTGTTAGCCAGTCAACCATGTCCTCAAAACTTTTCAAGTTCAGGGTACGTTGCCTCTGAAAACTGGGCATTATTCTAGGGCCAAAGGGAATCACAGCACCACGACGGCCCCTGCGGGGTGGCCTGCCTCTGCCTGTCATTTTTTTTTCGATTAGTGGTACTATGCGTACAAGCTACTGTGACAGCAGATATGAGTGTCACTGTGCACTGGCAAAAGTTGGCAGAGTAGGCTCTGTAGTCCTCACACACACTCCTGTAGGCAGGCAACTGATATTCAATTGATTACAGAAAAAAAAGGGTTATTTTATTTCATTGTACACTAGGTTGCACCAGATATGAGTGTCACTGTGCACTGGCAAAAGTTGGCAGAGTAGGCACTGTAGGCCTCACACACACGCCTGTAGGCAGGCAGCTGATATTCAATCGATTACAGAAAAAAAAGGGTTCTTTTATTTCACTGTACACTAGGTTGCACCAGATATGAATGTCACTGTGCACTGGCAAAAGTTGGCAGAGTAGGCGCTGTAGGCCTCACACACACGCCTGTAGGCAGGCAACTGATATTCAATCGATTACAGTCAAAAAAGTGTTGTTTTATGTCACTGTACACTACGGTTGCACCAGATATGACGTATCACTGTGCACTGGCAAAAGTTGGCAGATTAGATGCAATAGGCTTCACACACATGCCTGTAGGCAGGCAATTGCTATTCAATCTATTACAGTCAAAAAAGTGTTGTTTTATTTCACTGAGCACAATATAAGCTGTGAGCCTGACACAGGCAGGCAACTAAAATTAGATTAAAGGAAAAAAGGGTTGTTTTTTTTCAATGTATGGTACACCAACTATGACTGGTGAAACAGAGCAGAATATTAGCTGTGAGCCTGACACAGGCAGGCAACTGAAATTAGATTACAGGAAAACAATGGTTATGTTAAATGTATGGTACACCACCAGGTATGAGTAGTGAAAATAAGCACAATATAAGCTGTTAGGTGTTAGCCTGTCACACACACATGCTGGCAGGCAGTCATATGCAATTAGATTACACAGAAAAAAATAATAAAATAAAATAAATGATGTTCTAGCCCTAAAAAGGGCTTTTTGGGTTGCTGTCCTTGCAGTAGATATCAGATGAGTCCTTCAGGTCTGTAGTGGAAGCTAAATACACAGCCTGGCTATCTATTTCCCTATTAAATCTCCAGCAGCTACACTATCTGTCCTCTCACAATGAATGCAGCTTCAGAATGATTCTAAAATGTATGCTGTCCTTCAGATGGAAGGCTCTGGAAGGGAGTGTATGCTGCTGATTGGCTGGAATGTGTCTGCTGACTGTGAGGTGCAGGGTCAAAGTTTCCTCAATGATAAAGAATAGGGGGCCGACCGAAAAGCGCATGTGTCTGCCGTCCGGTGCGAGCGCGAAAGAGCCAAAATCGCCGCGAATAGTCCGCGGGCGAACTGTCCTCGACATCTCTACTATTAATAAATATTTAATTAACAAACTAATTAATAACTAATCTGCATATTGTAGATCAGAGGAGATCTTAACAGGTTGAACTTGATGGACTGAAAGTCTTTTTTCAACCTTAATTACTATGTTGCTATGTTACTATGTTATATACTGTATGATTGTATCTGCATGCTCTAGCTCTCTGGTTTAAACTATAACTCTATTGTCACAGTATTGTCACTGTACGGCTTACCTACTTAAGCTTTTTTATGGAAAATACAGACATGGACAGCTTGAGGCACACATGCAGCTTTGACATGTAGGGTTAAGGTTTCATACAGCAATACAGGTGAAGATTTTACAATTTATACAAAACATTTCACACTGAGTTCCATTGGCATGTGGGCCCTGAAATGCATCTGCGAATAATTACAGATACATCAATTACTGTTCCTAAATAATGAAAAACACACCACTCTGTCTGCTCATGGTAAAAAGATTATTTAAAAACACTAAGTGAACTTTGTCAAACTTCATTGAAAAGAGCATTGCAAACATCTTCAGTTATTATGTATACAAATTTATATAGACCAAGAAGTCATCAGATGTCCTCTGCAGTGTCAGATGGAGGATTGCATGGTGGAAGTTGTTTTTTATGCTGCATTGATCAAGTTAGAAGCATTTTAAGTTCTTGAGTTCCTGAATACACTCCTGAACCTACTGTAGATATAATGAGCCCCTCCTGGCTGAGGCATAAACTGAAACTGAGTGAGGAAGTGGTACCCAGTGTTAGTGCTGTCTGTGTTTCACATCCCACAGCATACTAGCTATATTCATGTTATACTCTGCTTAGTCATGAAAACAAATGCCATTAATGTGAAAGGTTGAAAGTTTCAAATGCCATATTTTACCTTTATTGTTTTAATGCAACTGCTAAAAAGAAAAGCATATGTAAACTTGGAGCCAATGGTGTGTTTCCACTTAGGTTCATTTTCAGGGGTCAGCAGTGCAGTACTTTGAAATATGTTTCTATATGTACAGAAATGTGTATAGAAAATTAAAACTTTTCAAAATAAAAAGCAGATCCATTAACAAGGTAAAAGCATTGTGTTCATAGACTGTTATGGTTCATTTTTTTCCTTATTATTTTACTAGAAGAAAGTCATTTTTATATTGCTATCTGAAATATATATACATCTTGAAAAGTATTCCAGTGATGCCTCATTTGAGACCAGTTTCATTATAATAGTTATAATAGAACAACAGTAACAGACTCTCAGTCAGAAACACAATATTCCTTTAACAGGCTATTTAATTTTTTTTTTAGATATAATGTTGCACGTTTTTTTTTATAATAGTGGTCATTATTTAGTAAACACTACAATTCATGAATTAGATTGTACTAAAAACATAAAAAATATTGGTTGCATGGTATTTACCCTAGGCTTTCTATGTCTTTAATTGCGTTTTTTGGATATTTTCATTTGTATATGTAAAATAAATAATGTTATAGTATTGTATTATTAATGGATTGACATGCAATCACAAAGAATTACAGCAATAAATGACAGAAAATGTATAAGGCTGATCGTAACGGCAACAATTAATATAAAATCTGCTTTTTGGGGCCAAGATGGTATGCCCCTGACCACAAAAACAAACGGCCCTTCAGGGCCCAAAAGTGTATTGTCACAACACCCAGTACTATGGGAATTTGTAGGTGGCCACTGAATCCTGTTGAACACTAGCCATGTGTCCTGATGGACACTAGCCATGTATCCAAAGGGATATTGCAATGGCCATAAAGGCATTAGAAAATACTATGTCACATGTTGAGTTGTACTATTGTATGATGTGTTTTTCCCAAGCCCTTATTGTATGTCCTGTACCCCTAATACCCCTTTCCACCAGGTCATTTGAGCCTATAGGGCCCTGGGTCCATTTTCCATGATTAGGGCAATTATTTTGCTTTTAGATTGGGTTTTAGGATGCTATTATTGCATTAAGCTGTTGCATAAAGCTAATAAAACATATCACCCTACTCCGCATTCACCCAACCCAAACATTCTGGCTCCAGGGCTATTACCGTATATACTCGAGCATAAGCCGACCCGAGTATAAGCCGAGGCACCCATTTTACCACAAAATACTGGGTAAAATGAGTGACTCGAGTATAAGCCGAGGGTGGGAAATGTGCTGCCCCCTGTGTCCCTCTTGTGCCCCCTGTGTCCCCCTCTTTCTCCGTGTCTCTTCTCCCCTCTCCCTTCCCTGTGTCTTTTCTCCCCTCTCTCTTCCCTGTGTCTCTTCCAACCTCTCCCTTCCCTGTGTCTCTTCCCCCTCCCTTATCACCCTCCTCAACCCCACTCCTCAACCTCCCTCCTCATCCTTAACCTCCCTCCTCATCCTCAACCTCCCTCCTCATCCTCAACCTCTTTCCTCATCCTCAACCCCCTCCTCAACCTCCCTCCTCATCCTCCCTCCTCAACCCCCCCATCCTCAACCCCCCTCCTCAACCCCCCATCCTCAACCCCCCTTCTCAACCCCCCATCCTCATCCTCTCTCCTCAACCCCCCATCCTCAACCCCTTCTCCTCATCCTTAACCTCCCTCCTCATCCTCAACCTCCCTCCTCAACCCCCTCCTCAAGCCCCCATCCTCATCCTCCCTCCTCAACCCCCCATCCTCATCCTCAACCCCCTCCTCAACCCCCCATCCTCATCCTCTCTCCTCAACCCCTCCTCCTCATCCTCAACCTCCCTCCTCATCCTCCCTCCTCATCCTCAACCTCCCTCCCCAACCCCCCTCCTCAACCCCCTCCTCAACCTCCCTCCTCAACCCCCCCATCCTCAACCCCCTCCTCAACCTTCCTCCTCAACCCCCCCATCCTCAACCCCCTCCTCAACCTTCCTCCTCAACCCCCTCCTCAACCTTCCTCCTCAACCCCCCTATCCTCAACCCCCTCCTCAACACCCCCATCCTCATCCTTAACCCCCCATCCTTAACCTCCCTCCTCAACCCCCCTCCTCATCCTCAATCCCCTCAACCCCAACCCACCTCCTCAACCTCAACCCCCCTCAACCTCCCCCCTCAATCCCCCTCAACCCCAACCCCCCTCCTCAACCCCCCTCCTCAACCTAAATCCCCCTAGGGTGTTGGGGGGGGGTTTAGGCTGAGGAGGGGGGAGGGAAAGAGACACGGGGGTAGAGAGACACACAGGGGGATAGAGACACACAGGGGGGACAGAGACACACGTGGGGGGGTTAGAGACACGGGGGGAGGTTAGAGACATGGGGGGGTTAGAGAGACACGAGGGAAGAGTGACTCGAGTATAAGCCGAGGGGGCCCTTTTTTGCCCTAAAAAAAGGGCTGAAAAACTTGGCTTATACTCAAGTATATACGGTATCTTATCATCTCCAACTCTCATTGTCTAATCAACCCCTGCTTTGCCAGGATCCTGACAGGAGATAATAGCTGGGGGACATAGACTCCTTGGCACCTAGCTGAGGAAACGGATAGGTGGACGCCAAGCCCTTCGTAGAAGTCTTAGCCCACGTGGGAGAAACCAAGATACTTCAAAGGGGGAAGATTCTAATTTGTTAATGGAATTGTTCTTTAGTGTTTGGCATATAAGAATGATATAAAATGAGGTGAAATGACAAATGAAAATATGTAGAAATGGTGTGTTCTTTTGAGGGAATGGGATATAATCACTCTGCATTCTGTGCATCCTGAACTGATGCTGCTATCCTAGGAAAAGAGATGAGCAAAATTAGATCTGCGGGTAAGATTGGTCTCTCTGTCCTTTTCAAGTCCACTGAAGAGCAGATTGTACAGGTTATGCTGATCTTGTGATCCTGTTTTCCCTTATGTGCCTGCTGATGACCCTGATATGACAGTCGGGCAATGAGAAGTCCTCCCTTTCATGATCCTATGGGAGAATTTCTGTGGCTGAAGGCAGGAGTTTTGGAGGGTAAAGCAGACCCCTCTTCCCTGGGGTGTGACAAATTGAGATAAAGAAAATTATTTTAGTGATCCAGGTGTGGATGCCCTTATGCTTGAGTTGTGCAGTTGAAATGTTCACTAGTATAAGTTGAAAGATGAATTTGTAGAGCAGAGGAATATAGGTACTAACCTGAGAGCTGAAGTCCAGACTAAGCTTCACTCTCAAGCAATCTTGAGAGTGAACTTCCCATGTAGGAAGCTCCAGAGATATTACATTCCCTGCATCAAACCTTAACAAGTAAACGCCTCGAGTGATCATTTTGTAGGAACTGTTGCCTGCTTTACAGGAGAATTTACCCCCCAGCACCAACTACCAGGATTTATTGCATAAGTAACAGTTCTCACTTTATTTTATCATTAGTATTATTATCGTTTATGTGTAATGTGCCAACATATTCTGTAGTGCTATATACTGATTAAATACAAGGAAAACAATTTTAACACACTGACTCACAAACTTTAGGGTTTGGGTGTAGTACAGGATGGTGAAAGATGCATTGTGCATAGTAAGGCTGAAGTTGATAAGCTTCTTTACATAGATGTGTTTTTGTGAGGTTTTGAAGGTTTTGAGGAAGGAAGATAGTCTAGTGGACTGAGGCAAGGAGTTCCATAGATCAGAAGTTGTAAAGGGAGGAGTGAGAGGCAGTGAAGAGAAGAGGAAAGAAGAAGGCTTTGTAAGTTACGGTCATGATTTTAAGGAAGCGAGTTGCAGTAGTCATGGCAAGATATCATGAGAGAATGTATAAGAATGTATTATAATTATATCTGGGTCTTCTGTAAGATAGTGACATATTTTGGAGATGTTTTCTGGTTGAAACAAACAAGATTGTTAGTGATTGTATTTGAGGAATAAAAGAGAGGGCAGGGTCCAGTAGAACACTAACACAGTGGGGCTGTGAGGTGGGAGTAATGATAGCATTTTTGACAGTGAAAGATATATGAGGAGTGAAAGCTCTAGGAGAGGGTGTTAAGAATAGGAGCTCAATCTTTGACATGTTGAGTTGGTGGGCAGACATCCAGGAGGATATGCTTGAGAGGCAGTTGGAATTTCGTGCTAGAAGAAAAGCTAATACATCAGGTCCTGAGTGGTTGAGATGATACTGAAAACCAAAATATTTTAATCAGGGTACCAAGTGGGGATGTATATATGGAGAAGAGGAGGAGGCCTAGGACTGAACCTTAGGGAATGTCAACAGGCAGGTGTCAAGGAGAAGTGGTGCCAGAGATAGCGACACTAAATGTTCAGTCTTGTTGGTATGATGTGACTCAAGAGAGGTCAGTGTCATGGATGTTAAGGGAGCAAAACATTTGGATTAGAAGGGGTGGTCAACTGTATAAAAAGCAACAGAGAGATCCAGAAGAATTTAAATAAAGAAGTGACCCTTTGACATGGTGGTGAGCTAGTCATTATTAACTTTTGTGAGAGCTGTCTTAGTGGTAATGGGATTGGGGAAAGGTGAAGACTGGATGTTGTCAGTTAATTGTGAGTAAGGAGTGTGTGAGCAAAGTTTAGAGAAAAAATTATGATTATTAATTGTGTGCTTAAAATGTCTGGCAAAGTCTTCAGCTGTGAGACAGCTGTGAGACAAGAAGGGTTGGGAGTTGGTGGTGGACTGAGGAAAGTGTTTAATGTGGTGAACAAACATTTGGGTTTGGAGTACAGATTTGATATTAATGAGGGCAGAGAAGTAAGAGCACAAGATAAACTTGTTGTGGAGGAAGTCTGCTGAAGTGCAAGATTTCCTCTATAGTCGTTCAGCACTGAGGGATCACCTTTGCATTTATAGTGTTTGTGTAGTGTGCCATGCTTGTGAATGAAAGCCTGGGCATCTGCATGTGGTTATGGGGGTCACGGGCGGAGGTAGCAGTGTCAGGGTAGGTGTGGTAGTTGAGAGGGCTAAGAAGGGGTTGCAGCATAGTTGCAAGGTGTTGTTACTCAAGTGCTTGCAGTTTCTGTGGGTATTGGTTGCCCGGGGTTGAAAAATGGCAGTATTTAAATCTATAACCTGCCTTACTTAAAGGGTTTTAATTTCCCCTCTGCCTATTCCAAGTTAGCCCTTATGAGCCCAGATATCTCCCCAATATCTCCTCAATATCCAGGGGGTCCATTGTGCTTCCTCTTCCCCCCACCACATTGTGCTTTGGAGTGAGGGTCCCATTAACCCTTCCATAACTTCCATATATAATTTACCCCATGGGGTTACTATAGAACCCCATGGAGCCTAACATTATCTCCTTTATCATGTGGGTCCATGTGGATCCCCTTGGTATTCTATCTCCATTGGGGTCCTTTTCTATAGGGTATCTTTAACATAGTGCTCCCAATGGACCCCCATGGCACCTAATCTTAACCTAATATTAACCCTTTACCATTGGGGGGGCCTACAGACCCCTATGGTAACCAAATTATTACCATGGGGATCCTTGCAGACTCAATTAACTCTATCCCCCTGAGGTTCCATACAGACCCCAATAATCCCTACACAGTGCACCCCAAACTACTGACACTAAACTAAATACATAAAATAAACAATTAACCAAAAAATAAAAATTACCTAAAAGAAAAGAAAAAGAAAAATATATGTTAAAATAAAAATGATTACAAATAAAAAAAAAAGAAAGATATTACTAAAAGTAAAAATATACATCTGTGGGGCAAAATTGGATTATTTGTTCTTTACTCTCTCTTGGGTTATCTTTTAGCCATGATACTTGTTGCTAGAAGGAATCAGTGGTCTTCAGTCTTCAGTCCATGGTAAAACTCATGACTGTCCCTACAGTATATACTATTTTTATTGTCTTCTGATTGGCTAAATTATGTGTCAATCATATTTCATCTAATCCAAATTAAGTATTTGAATTGTCTAAATCTGATTGGTTAATCAATTCACCAATTAGAGCTACTGCACCGTTTTTCATTGGTTACAAGCTTAATCAATCAGAATGCAGGGATTAAAAACTGTGCTTTCTGATTAGTTACACTTTTAACTAATCAGAGAACTCTTCTGTTCTCTATTCAGACAATCATAATAGGGCTTAATTATAGTGTTACCCTTCTTCTGAAGAGCCAATCAGAGACGATATTGTAAGGCTTTGCTCCACATCTATCTCATTGCACTATAAATAACTGCACAATATAAAACTACAGCTTCATGCAACATTACCTCTGCTCTGTATTTCTACTACTGTATTGCTAGCTCATGTATTCACAGTGAGTGTGCAATGGGTGTGGTTGGACATCCCTGCCAAAGCCACATAGTGGCAGAACATATAATGGGATTGGTTGGTGGCTGACCACACCCAACACACACTCATTGGACATGTGAGGAATCTCATGGTTATAGCAGCACAGAACAGAAAGTAATATTGTCCTATAGTGTGAATTGATTTTTTTGGTTCAACATTTGGTTTGGTTTGGCTTGGCTTGGAAGAAGCTTCTTTGGCATATTGTGCAAACTCTTACCAACCATACTTTCCAGTACAGTTACCCCTTTGTGGGTTTCATAAAGCTTTGACAGCTACTCAACTTTATTCTTATTTAGGAATGTAACAGTCTATACTGATAATGGGTATTATTATTGGTGCATTTAAGTGATCGGATCACTTACTTTATATATTTTATTAGCTCCAGGTTCCTATGACCTATTAAAAGAAGGCGAATAGAATACAGGTGGGAACCTTGCTGTAGATTATTAAATCTGAAAAAAAAGAAAACAGAAAAACTAAGTCAGAGGTGCTCTCAGAGTGGCTTTTCATGGCTATAGAACTAACCTATTAAGGTTGGTTCGTTCTCTGATGAGCACCTCTGACTTTGTTGTTTTGTATATGCAAAATACCTTTAGGGTTTAGTCTCCCTAAGGGTAATAGGGAACTCCAGACGTGGACCCCTTGCTCACTGTGCCTTAGGGAGTTCAGCTGCACCTCACTGACGAGGCCCATAAAGGCCGAAACGCGTCTGAAGTTTGCTGTTTCTCCTGTTCAGGGTAGAATTGCCTGCTATTTCGGCCCTGTGTCACTCTTTTGAGTGGGACCAGACTGATATATTACAGGATATTTCTCCCTGTGAAGGGCACAAGTGAGCTAAAAGAGGTTGCTCTCAGAGTGGCTTATCATGGCTATAGAACTAACCTATTAAGGTTGGTTCGTTCTCTGATGAGCACCTCTGACTTTGTTGTTTTGTTGAAATATTATGTTTTTAATAAGGATATTAAATGCTAAGATTTCATGGAATTGAGAAATACCGACTGGAACAATTCACAATTTAGATGTTTATCCACCAGGAAACTGTTCTAAAAAATGAAAGAACTTATTCATAGCATAAAAATATTTTATGTGCAGTTCTTGTATTGATATACATTACAATCCTGAAAACTATTTAATGATGCTTTGTATGAAAACCATTTATTCCATAATAGAATATTTTATTTTTATTTAAAAAATAACAACAAAAAAATCATATTGCAGTGTCAGAAAGTGGTTTTCACAGGCTGTTACAATCATTTTTGTATAAAGAATTTCACTAGAAGATAGTATCAACATTTCAGAATGCCACCTAAAACACAATGGTTTCACCAAACTATAACATCACATATATAGTTGTGATAATTGCGAGTTTTTGTGTAACGCAAGACAAACTCATAATATAAAATGCGCAATGCGCATGCTTGGCGATAGCTGCGTAGGTGCATTGCGCACCGAATGCCACACATGCGCTTTGCGTGCCGAATACCGCACATGCGCTTTGCGTGCCGAATTCCGAACATGTGCATTGCGTGACGAATGCCTTACATGTGCATTGTGCGCCAGATCCCGCGCAATCCTGCATGGCGAGAGCAGCGAAAGGGGAGGGAGATGGGGGGAAGGAGACACGGAAGGGGGAAGGAGACACAGGAGAGGGAGAGGAGGGGAAGGAGAGAGGGTAAGAAGGGAGGAGAAGGAGACACAGGGGAGGCAGAGGGGAGGAAGGAGAGGGAGAAAGTAGGGAGAGGGGGGAAAGAGACACAGGGGAGTGAGAGGGGGAAGAGACACAGGGGAGGGGATGGGGGAAGAAGACACAGGGGAGGTAGAGCGGGAAGAAGCACAGGGGAGGGGGGAGAGACACGGGGGAGTGAGAGGGGAAGGGGGAGACACACAGGGGAGGGAGAGGGGAGGAAGAGACAATGGAGAGGGGGAAGGGATGGAGGGGGGGACAGAAAAATAAAAGATTATCCCATCATTTGTGACGGGCAAGTGACTAGTTTATAAATAATATTACCAAAAATGTAATATAAAATAAGTTTGATACCTTTTGTTTCATATATATTTCCTAGTGCTTTGGTTGTAATTCTTTTATTTCAATATCTAAAATTGTTTAGGTAAAATAAATGACTATTTACAGCCTTATTAAATTGTGATTTGGCAAATTGAATATGGCTCTATATAAGCACAAAGCATATTTTTTTACAGAAGTTTTTAGTTAGTGAATACCTTGCTTTTTGATAGAAGTTCACTAACTAAAAACTTCTGTAAAAAAAAATGCTCTGTGCTTATATAGAGCCCTGTTCAATTTGCCGAATCACAATTTAATAAGGCGGTAAGTGTTTAGTGGATACATTAATAAATTGGGGAGGAAAAAGACAGAGGAGAGGGAGGGGGGAAGAGACACAGGGGAGGGAGAGGGGGAGAGACAGGGGAGGGGGGAAGAGACACAGGGGAGGGAGATGGGGAAGAAGACACAGCAGAGGGAGATGGGGGAAGGAGATACTGGGGAGGAAGAGTGGGGGGAAGGAGACACAGGGGAGGGAGAGGGGGAGAGGCACAGGGGAGGAAGAGGAGGAAAAGAAACACAGGGAAAGGAGAAGGGGAAGAGACACGGGGGTGTGAGAGGGGAGGAAGAGACAAAGGTGAGGGGGAAGATACACAGTGTAGGGAGAGGGGGGAAGAGATGGAGGGGGGAACAGAAAAATAAAAGATTATCCATTTTTTTGTGACGGGCAAGCGACTAGTTTATAAATAATATTACTAAAAATATAATATAAAATATTTTTTATACATTATGTTTCATATATATTTCCTAGTGCTTTGGCTGTTATGCCTTTATTTCGATATCTAAAATTGTTTATGTGAAATAATTAACTATATAGAGCCTTATTAAATTAATCCTTGTAGTTCGCTCGGTCCTCGCAAAAGACAGTTTTTTGCTGTTTGCGTGGACCGATTACCCAATACGTCCCTCGCAGCCTGATTTGCAAGATGACCCTGAAAACAGAGAATAGGCTCCAAGAGAGCTAAGTAGTAACACGCACCCATAAATCTATGAGGTGAATCTCGCACCTCGGAAGAATCCCTACGGGCACAAAAAAGTGCTAGCAAGGGCTCCTAAAGCCTATAAGTGCTGCCTCAAAGCAGCCCGATATCGCCGTGTGAGGCTCCCCCTCCTCCCTCAACACATCTCCATGCTGCAGGGGTCCCTATAGAGACCCCTGCCGCCTCCCCACATTAACCCATGGAAGCAGGGTTCCCCAATCGGCAGCAATCAGGTCCCCGCTGCATTTAAAAAATGTAAATTACCCGCCACAGGTCCTTGAAGTGCCAGCGGCACACTATTAACCTATCCTGGCCTCGACACCAAAAAATGAACCCCCTCTATGCTTGGGGTCCCCACCGGGAACCCCAAAGTCTCCCCAATATGAACCCCTTGCTGCAGGGGTCCATAGGGACCCCCGCAGCCACCCCACATTGACCACCTGCAGCGAGGGTCCTTGATCGGCACCGATCGTGATCCTGCTGCATTTCCAAAATCAAATGTCCTGCATTGCGGGTCCTTAAAGGACCATAAAGGTACCTGCACTAAAAAATAATAACCCCTGCCGTGGAGGGTTCTATAAGTACCCCCCAGTCAACTAAAATTAACCCCTATCACTTATGGGGCTCTACACAGACCCCCGTAAGCCTTAATTAACCCTGTCACTCATGAGGGTCAATACAGACCACCATAATCCCTTAATTAACTGTATAACTCATGGGGCTCTAAACAGAGCCCCATGAGCACTTAAATAAACCCTATAACCCATGGGGCTCAATACAGAGTCCCATGAGACTATAATTACCTCCCTCAGTCCAATAGGGGTCTATATAGACCCCTATAGGACACTATTAACCCCTAGGTTAACCCTACAAGTGCCATGAGGGTCCTCCAGGGCCATCATGACAAAGTCTAAGCACTACACTATTAACCCTAACTATACCCCATTAACCCATACTAAACCCTATCTAACCCTAACTGGGCCAATTTAACCCTAATTGGGCCTATTTAAACCTATCTGGACCTAATAACTCTAACTGGGCCTATTTAACCCCATCTAGCCCTATTTAATCCCATCACATATGAGGGTCTATACACCCCCCCATATGCCTCCATCTAACCCCATCCCTTATGGGGGTTTATACAGACCCCCATAAGCCTCTAGTTAACCCAATTATATGAAGACCCTCATAGGACAATTAGAAGCCTATTATAAACCCTATAAGAGCCTTCCGATTGGATTAAAAGGCTGTCTTTCACATTTCAGCCAATCAGAATGCACCATGGTGTGTGCCAATTAGGATGGGATACACCCCTTTATCCCATTCTGAAGGAACTGTCAATCTTTTTTAAACCAATCAGAAGGCACTATTGCTTTCAGCCAATCACAATGGGATAGGCCCCCTATGGGTTGATTGGCTGCAGTCTGACTGACAGTGACATCAGCCAATCAGAAGGTGCTATTGCTTTCAACCAATCCCAATAGGATACACCCCCATGGAGTGATTGGCTGAAGACATATGAAACTTCTGATTGGCTGTTGTCACTGTCAATCAGACTGCAGCCAAACAGAAGGTGCAGATGCCTTCAGCCAATCACCCCGTTGGGGTCTATCCCATTTTGATTGGCTGAAAGCAATAGTGCCTTTTGATTGGTTTGAAACAGATTGACAGTTCCTTCAGCCAACTAGAATGGGATATAGGGGTGTATCCCATCCTGATTGGCTCACACCGTGGCGCCTTCTAATTGGCTGAAATGTGGAAGCCTCATCAGCGTCGGTGAGCTCTGCGAGTGCGGACGCCATTCGTTTTTTTATTTTTTATTTTTTAGATATAGATTCAGCAAGGGCCCAGCCGGGGCAGAAGAGGAGAAGGCCGGGGACATCGGGGACACGTAAGTTTTCAATTTATAATGTTTATATTTTACTTATTTTTTGTCTTTGATGTATGTGTGACTAATGTTATCTATCTTTTTTCCAGGGGCCGAGCCGGAGAACAGAAGAAGATGGACCGGGACATACTGGAAAGTTGAGTTTAATACTGTATTTGTAATATTTATTTATTTTATGTAATGTTTATTTTTTCAATAATCTGATGTTTCTTTTTTTCCGAGGGGGTGCGATCAGAAGGGACATCTGCAAAGGTAAGTGGTCTTATTTATTCTATTTTAGCTTAGATTTATGGGGTATTGTATAGATAGGGGTGATATTTAGGTTGGGGGTTAGGTATAGATAGGAGGGGATGTTTAGATTGGGGGTTAGGTATAGATAGGGGGTGATGTTTAGTTGGGGGTTAGGTATAGATAGGGGGTGATGTTTAGATTGGGGGTTAGCTATATATAGGGGGTAATTTCTAGATTGGTGGTTAGGTATAGATAGCGGGAATTGTATTTATCTGCATTTGTGTATGCCTTTTGCTTTGCAGGTGTGTAATGTATTTTTTAAATTTTATGTAGTGGCGGGGGTTTGTGATGTTTTATTTTTTTTTGTAGTGAGGGGGGTCTGTAATGTACTTTTTTGTTTTGTGTACCTTAGTTTATTTTATTTTATGTACCTTAGTTTTTTTTATTAATGTACTTAGTGTCATGAGGGTCCTTGAGGACCCTCATGGCACTTATGGGGTTAATAATAGGCTTCTAATTGTCCTATGAGGGTCTTCATACACCCTTATGGGACTGATTGGGTTAACTAGAGGCTTACGGGGGTCTGTATAGGCCCCCATAAGGGATGGGGTTGGATGGAGGCTTACGGGGGTCTGTATAGACCCCCATTAGGGATGGGGTTGGATGGAGGCTTATGGGAGTCTGTATAGACCCTCAGAAGTGATGGGGTTAAATCTGCCCAGTTAGGGTTATTAGGTCCAGATTAGATTAAATAGTCCCAAGTAGGTTTAGATTGGCCCAGTTAGTGTTAGATAGGGTTTAGTATGGGTTAATAGGGTATAGTTAGGATTAATAGTGTAGTGTAGTGCTTAGACTTTGTCATGAGGATCCTGGAGGACCCTCATGGCACTTGTAGGGTTAACCTAGGGGTTAATAGTGTCCTATAGGGGTCTATATATATCCCCACTGTACTGAGGGGGGTATATAGCCCCATGAGTTATAGGGTTAATTTAAGTGCTCATGGGGCTCTGTATAGGGCCCCATGGGTTATAGGGTAATTTAAGTGCTCATGGGGCTCTTTATAGAGCCCAATGAGTTAGGGGTTAATTTAAGAGCTAATGGGGCTCTGTATGGAGCCCCATGGGTTATAGGGTTAATTAAGGGCTTATGTGGGTCTTTATTGACCCCCATGAGTTATAGGGTTAATTAAGGACATTAATTTAAGTGCTCATGGGGCTCCGTACAAAGCCCCATGAGTTATGGAGTTAATTTAAGTATGCATGGGGCTATGTTTAGAGCTCCATGAGTGATGGGGTTAATTTTAGTTGCCTGGGGGATTCTTATAGTACCCCCGTGGCAGGGGTTAATATTTTTAGTGCAGGTCCTTTCAGGACCTTTACGGTCCTTTAAGGACACGCAATGTGGGAAATTGGAAATTGGAAATGCAGCGGGGTAACAATCGGTGTTGATCGGAGGCCCCCACTGCAAAGGGGTAATGTGGGAGCGCTGCAGGGGACCCTATGGGGGCCCCCAGGATAGAGGGGGTTAATTTTAGGTGCCGAGGGGGTAGTTGGAGTACCCCCTACGGTAGAGCTTATATGTAGGACAGCTGCGGAGGTCCAGTTCAGGACCCCCACAGCAATTGATGAGCTGGGGGAGCCTGCGAGATCATCTCGCAGGCTGGCACTCCTCATGTACATTTTCTCTGTGTTGACACGGAGGGCCCTTCTGCGTAGCTCACACGTTGCTCGCAGCAGGGCTAATTTAATAGCGTTGTAACTTTTCAAAATTTGCAGCACGTAGGGTTTAAGTAGAAACCTTGTACCTACGAGGCTGGAATTTAAAAAGGCTCATAGTGTTTAGTGGATACATTTATACGTTGTGTCTTTGCTGCTAATTCACACTAATGAGTGCTTCCAGCAGTCCAGGATTGCAGGAACATTCTGTTTATATTTTCAGAATTACTCAGATTGCAAGTCTACAATGAGTAATTAAGTTACTCAGTTGAGTTCAATAAAATAGAACCCGGATACACAAGCAGAAAGATACCTGACTAAAGGACTGTTGGTGGCACTCGCAGGACAGACCTCACCACCACTGGTCAAGTATATGTGCACATAACAATAACCCATCATGCAATAAATTCAGATAAATACAGATTCAATTAATCAGTTATCAATTTAAAAGCAACATGTTCAACAAAGTAACAAACATGCAGAAATATAATCAGTGTGGAACTAATTATTGACAGGAACGAGGCAGCCTTATGGGAGTTCCTATGGAGTCATGCAATCAAGCCCTTAGTCTGTAGTGGGTCAGGTGAATGTGATTTGTATGTATCTATAAAGAAAGACTATCAGGTGCGGTGGGACAGGGGCATTGAGGGAGGGACATGCCCTTGGTTTTCTTGTGATTTCCACCAGAGCTGAAGTAGCAGATTAAGATGGATCACGTGAGAGGGAAGAGGAGAAGGAAGAAATAGAAGTGAGAGAGAGAATGAAATAGATCAGAAAACAGTGGATGGTTCAGTTAGGGACAGGAAAGCGTAGCAAAGATATAGAAGTAATAAAAAAGGAGGCCCTTTTTACATAATTTCTAAGGAACAGATATTTAGATGGAAAAGTTTTCAATCTCCTGAAAAATAAATAATTATATAATAATAACTTTGGTCAAGCTCCATAGTCTTGTGATTACCTCCATAAGTTTTTAAGTCCTTAGGTTTTTAAGTATTTTTCAGTATTCTTGTCAATTCCCCTAGAGCTGACGCAACAACGCTCATAAGTAAATTTGTAATTTCACCTTGCAGATGCTTTCTCTTTCTGAAGTTGATATTGTGTGCAAGACCTATCAAAGCAGATAATACTTCATTAGTGTAATGAAATGTATAATACATTATCTATGCACAGAAAAAGCTATGACTATGCTGGGAAGGATCCTTCCATTTTAACATATAGAAAAGAACAAGAAGGCAGAACCCAAATAATTCTAATATGATCTGGTGAGACCCCTCATGCAAGCTGTCAGAAAGGTTCTCAATCAGAATTATAAGTCAGTTTAAAAAAAAAAGCATTGCTTTTCAGAACTATACCTCTTATAAAAAACATATTCAAGATCATGGGTTTCTATTCCAAAGGTGGATGTCACAATTATAATGGTGGCCAGAAAAATGATGCTTTCTCTGGATAAAACTCAACGCATAGATATTATGGGCTGCTGTTTCAATGATGATCTAAAAAAAGACTTATCTATCAGCAGGAGCCACATCTAAATAGGCAGAAATATTGGCACCTGTTTCCAAAGCAAGTGAAGCTTTGAATTTCTATATCAAACAAGTTCTACCAAAAGGCATTACAAGATTTACTATCAAAGAAGCTCTGAAAGAGATCAAGTTAGAAGTAAATGTCACAAAAGAGCCTTCTGTAGATATAAACAGACCGCTCAGTAGATTTGTTGGATTAGTAATTGCAAGCCTTAGAACATTATGGCTGACATATTGGGAATAAAACACTATCTCTAAACCTGTTTTGTTTTTCTCTTTTCTGTGATGGAAAGTTGCTCTTTGTAAGAAAATTGGATCCAGCTATAAAAAAAGAAGAGATGACAAGAAAATTAGAGTGGTGAAAGGAAAAAACAAACCTCATAAAAAGTCTGCATAAACCACTCATTCTTTGGGAAAGAATAACCATAGAAATCAACTGACAAGATTGGAGTGCATGGATGGGATTAGGCCTAAGAAACACATTTGTTGTTAAAAATCCCCACAATAAAAAAGGTAATGGGGAAGAGTAGCGCACACCACAAGATGGTGCAATAAAAGGAGTTTAATCAAGAAATAGTATAAAAAACAATCAAAGCACTCACATTGGAAGACCTCAGTCATATGAGGTATTTGTATCGCTTGTATATCAGCTATAGTCTTCATAGGTCCAGCTCAGTTATAATTCCAAAAGCCGGCAATTCTCACTTGAAATCTCAGGTGTCCATATGAGTAAAGTCCAAAAATAGATGGCAGCCTGCTGATTGGACAATCCAAATTGCCAGAGTTTATAGAACGCTGATATATGCAGAAAATGGCACAAAATAAAATCACAAAAAGACCAAACGCATTTTGCTCAATAGACTGAGCTTTCTCAATGGTAAAAAGCTAATAAATATAAGTGTAGGCCTATATAGACCTTCATTAAACAATAATAAAATGAAATGGAGGTATAACAGGCTTAAATACCTGTCAATGGTGCCAAATAGTCATATGATACATTACCCCACCTCCTAATGGGAAAGAGAGACTGGCCTATCACATAATTCCAAAATAATATCACAAAAAACGTCACTTCCAGGAAGTCAACGTCATGGTTAGTTAAAACTAGTGGATATAAACCACCCTACCTGGAATCTAAATGTATGGGCAATTAAAAATAAAACAAAGAGGGAATGTGGACAGCTCATAATATACCTTCTACATTGTATTATTCCACAAAATCTGCCTATCAACACAAATCAGAAGTGATCACAATCAAACTTCCGGTTTGTGTAAAATTCATACTACTTGGTAAACCCACATGAACATGCAGATTGTATATTCCTACCCATATTTTAGATTGGTTAATTGATATATTAGACTGTGTTTTATTTGCCTTCCAAAAATCCCCACAAGTTTATTAGAATTGAAAGTTTGCCTTCATCCTCAAAGGAAAATACAAAGTCAAAATAGGGGAATAATACCCTAATTTAACCTGTTCTGAACAATATCTCTGTGACATAAGGCAGATTTCCCAACAACCATCCACTCATGAGAATGGAGATTGCATCCAGAAATCTCCTGAAACATAAATATAACATGGGAAAACCTTGCATGGGCACACTATGGGGGACCAGTAGTGTATTCTCAAGATACAGTAACAACGAGAGTTTAGTTTAAGCTGCATTCTCCATCACCTGGAATCTAGGGTTTCCTATATGTTTTTCTTTCTTAATCATTTGAAGAGTTTATTGAAAAATGACAACATAGTAGTGATAGGAATGTTACCAAGTTGGTCAAGAAGATCACTATTATCTCTTTTAAAATCCTGGCTACAAGAAAGTCTATTGTTCTTCTTCTTAGAAAGCATATACCTTTGAGGAGTTGAAGATTGAGCAGGAAATATTTGATTTAAAAACCTAGGCCTCATTTAGTTCCAAGCTGTAATTACCTTTACACTGCCCATATGTGTGCAGGTTAGAAATTTGTCACAGTTACAGATGTATTTAATTGACTCAAGCCCTCAAGTACAGGCTCACAGCACCAACACTCAAACCATTAACTCGTACGTAGCATTTCAGGGCATGATCGATCATGATCAATTAAGCAAGCCCTTAAGTTACATTTCAGACAGAACCAATAGTAACTGAGACTGTTATCATGACATCAGTAAAACATGGAGTTTAAACTACAATCAATTATTGTTTAGAAGTCCGATTTGCAATTAAACTCGCAGTCCAGAAATGCAGAAATCAATCAAAATTAGTGATGTCGCAAACATAAAATTTTCAGTTCGCGAAACGCGAATGCCATCCGCCGAAAATGTTCGCGAACCGGCGAACCGCCATAGACTTCAATGGGCAGGCAGATTTTAAAACCCACAAGGACTCTTTCTGGCCACAATAGTGATGGGAAAGTTGTTTCAACGGGACTAACACCTGGACTGTGGCATGCCGAAGGGGGATCCATGGCAAAACTCCCACGGAAAATTACATTGTTGATGCAGAGTCTGGTTTTAAGCCATAAAGGGCATAAATTACCTAACATTCCTAAATTGTTTGGAATAACGTGCTTTAAAACATCAGGTATGATGTTGTATCAATCAGGTAGTGTAAGAGTTAGGCCCGCTTCACAGTGACAGACCAAACTCCCTGTTTAACGCACCGGAAAAAAACGCAAACAGTCCATTTGCACAACCGCAAACTCCCCATTTGCACAAGGTTGGATACCAAGCTAGCCATGTCCCTTTTCCTTGTCCTCACTGATGTCATTGAAGGTCTCTTCCTCCACCCAGCCACCAAGGGTCCCCGAAAGGTGACAACAAGCCCCCTGGGACGCCTGCTGTGTTTGGTCTTCCACCTCCTCAAAGCCACCTTCCTCCTCTGACTCCTCTTCATCAGACTCCTCTCCCTGCGTTGGCTCTCTCTGCATTATTATAAGGTGTATTAAGTAGTACTACTCCTATCAGTTTAATACCTGTTACAGCACATATCAGGGGGCGTGTATAAGGCCTGGATTTTTGGAACCGGGAGATGGAAAAAGATACTTGGTTGGTCGTATCACTTCAAATTTGGGGCACGGCGCGTGCAATCAAAGGTGCCACCATTTAGGAGTGGCGTGTCTGTAAGTACTACTCTTATCAGTTTAATACCTGTTACAGCACCTATCAGGGGGCGTGTATAAGGCCTGGATTTTTAGAAACGGGAGATGGAAAAAGATGCTTGGTTGGTCGTATCACTTCAATTTTGGGGCACGGCACATGCACTCAAAGGTGCCACCAGATAGGAGTGGCGTGTTTGTAAGTACTACTCTGAACAGTTTAATACTTGTTACGTCACCTATCAGGACACGTGTATAAGGCCTGGATTTTTGGGACCGGGAGATGGAAAAAGATGCTTGGTTTGTCGTATCACTTCAAATTTGGGGCACTTTGTGACATTAGCTTCTTACGCTCAAACATGTCCTTTACAGGCACCTGACTATGGGCAGATGAGCAGGAACTGCTCAAGGTGAGAGACGGAGTGGCGGATGGTTGAGAGGGGGCAAGGAGGACAGCAGTGGTTGATGTGGCTGATGATGCTGGACCAGGAGGAGGATGGCGGCTTTGAGTTTGTGTGCTGCCTGTACTCATGTGTTCGTCTGGAGTCACCCAAACATTAGGTCTCAACCTGTAGAGGATAAGGGAACCAGGCTACTCTAGACCTCATTCATCATTACAGGTTTTGACAGATTGGTACTATGCGTGCAAGCTACTGTGACAACAGATATGAGTGGCACTGTGCACTTGCAGAAGTTGGCAGAGTAGACGCTGTAGGTCTGACACACACGCTTGCAGACAACTAACTGCTATGCAATCTATTACAGTAGAAAAAAATGTTTTTGTATTAAATGTACACTACTGTTACACCAGATATGAGTGGTGTGTTAAGTAGTACTACTCCTATCAGTTTAATCCCTGTTATGTGCCTTTTTTGGGGGTTTGGTTGTTGAAGCCACAGTGCAGCACCAGAGGCCAGAAAAATTAGGGCATGTACACATGCCTGAAAAATGAGGTATTGTTGATCTTGCAGTGAGCAGAGAAGAAGGCAGGCCTGATTCAACGCCCCAGACCCGCATACCCACACTCAGAGATTGAGGGGGGGACCTGAGAAGGCCACGAGCCAGAGATATAAAGGGGGGCCATCCCAAATAAGCACACAAGCGGGACAAAGGTAGTGAAGGGGACATAGAGGCCCATGGACTGACGGTCACCATCTTGGCAGGAAATGGGCCCAGCAATTAAGCCAAACTGACCCAGCACAGGCAGCTACTTGAGTCAAACGCTGTACAATTAGAGCTTAATAAAGCTTACAACACCTTAATAAAGCTTACAACACATAAAGATTCAAAGGGGAAAAAACTAATTTTTAGATTTATTTGGAATCATAAAGCCCCGAGGATCTCAAAAAATAATATGTATAGACCAAAAGGGAAAGGGGGCCTATCGTGCCCGAATCTCAAACTGTATTACAAGGCAGCGCAGCTGGCTTTCATTCTTCTGGCGCATTCTCCCACACATCAGCCGCTCTGGGTATTTATGGAAAATGTAAGCATGTCACCTTATACATGAGATACAGTAATATGGATTCCAGGCCTGTATACCTATTTGAGAAACTTGAAAAACCCATTGATTAAGCACTCATTAAAAATATGGACAGAGATGAACTGGACACAAAAACTGGACACTCGGGTATCAGATCTTACCCCTATCGTACCAAATCCCCACTTTAAGATACATCTTCCGGAAAGCTCTCTCAGTTGGTGGAAGTCTCAAAACCTACTAAGGGTTGGTCCATGGTGGCATGACGACAAAATAATGACCTTTGAGCTGGTGAGAGATAGATATAATTTACCCCTGGCTGAACACTACAATTTTTGCAGGATACATCATTTTATATATAGGATAAGTGGTAGGGGAACCTCCAAAGAAACACCTGGCTAATCAAAAAATGTAGGGATTCCCCCTTTCAGCCTGGTATTATTAGCCTCATGTATGAACTATTTAATGAAAACTCATGGGCAAACAAACCAGACTATACCAAAGCCTGGGAGAGGGATTTGGGCACCGAGTTGGCAAACAGCACATGGGATAAAAGTTGGCGAGGCTTAAGTAGGGGATCTTTAAATTATAGTCTGCTTGAGACTTCAATAAAGGTCCTACACAGGACATATATTACTCCTTTTCAGCTAAATAAATGGGATCCAAAACGGAGCAGCTCATGTTTTAGGAACAGTGGTAATGAGGCTACATATATTCATGTCTGGTGGGAGTGTTCGGCAGTCATAAGACTATGGGAAGAAACATGCTTACTAGCTTCTAAAATGTTTAAGATTCAGATTTCTGCTAATATAGAAAACTGCATGCTGGGTGTTCCGCATGTCTGTCTCTCGCTCGATCAAAATAGGCTATTAAAGTTCATCATGTTGGCCACAAAGAACCATATAGCCAGACAATGGAAATCGGATACCCTACACTTTCAGGTGGTTGAAAATAAATTAAACTTTATCCTTATAAATGAACGCCTTACCCATTTAGTAGACAACTCCATGGATACATTTTGAGATATATGGTCTCTGTGGCTGCAATTAAGGGATAGCATATCATCTGGAGACAATTAAAGAAATTTAGGTCCGGAATAGGGGCTCCCCTAAATGGGAGAGGATATTCTCAAGAGAAGGATGGATGGAGGTGTGTGTGGATCCTTAGAGGGGCGGAGGACGGAGGTAAATGCTATATTTTACATCATATTTATGTAAAAAAGGAGGATGTTTGTGGACCTTTCCCTTTCCCAACATGTTAAATGTTAAAACTAGTTATTTTTTTTCCCAATTATAGTCGGATTCAAGACTTAAAGGGAATCAACTTAAAACAAACTGAATTACAGCTATATTAATAACTGAAAAGTAAAAAAAATATATATATTTTTAGGCTACAGGTACAACCAAATCCAGATAACATACTAGCCCTGGATATGGTGTAAGCTCCAAGATTATGGAATGGAAAGGGGTAAACTGAGTATTAATAGAGATAAGGTAACTCAGTGATGTATTAACATGTATGGATATATATGTAACATGGAAATGGTTGTTTGAAGATGATATATTACCTGACCTAATAAAATAATTTTTGAAAGAAAAAATACACATAGCTAGTAGTTGGGAAACCCCAAATTAAAACTTTCAGGAATTAATAAAAAAAATCAATTATTTACTGCTCAACTAGAGATTAAACCATGTAGTCTTGGATAGAATCACCCAGTTCCAGACAATTTGGGATCCCTGAATAACATCCCCATTTAGTGCCCCCCTAATATAATAAAACATTTGTTAATGGTTGAAGCGACTCGCGGGGAAGGACCGGAGTGGGGGAGCCCTGGAGGAGACCCTTCAGAAGCAACCGGCGGCAAAATCATCCGAGGAAAGGAGAGGTCGCCTACTGAAGCCTGCCCTAGGGTAACCCAAGGGCGATTGAGCAGGTTAGATATTGTAAATAATAAGCTACTGCTGTAGTGATGATAGATAATAGGACTTTGGTGTTAACTGCTGATATACTGTTTACTATTGTCTGTTTTACCATGTCTTAGGTTTCTCTTAAAAATTGCAATCACAGTAAAAAAAAAGAAAATTTATTAACCAAAAAAGTAAAAATAAGAAGGCCTAGCCAGCTAATTTTAACAAAATGTCTTCATTGTAAATATGTATTTTTACACAACTGTTGTGTTATACAAGACTGTTCAATATGCTTTCTTTTTCATTACATGCAGTACGCCTTCTGACATAAAAATTTAAATTAAAAAATTAGGTATTGTTGCAGCCGCTGCTGTTGCAGCGGCCAGAAAAATTGACCTTTGTTCCCCAGGCAGAAAGTGCCATAAAACATTGCGTCTTCTTGAACCCTAGTTGGTGGCGGATAAGTCACGCAAGTCATCTGGCATTCACAGATAACATACAGCAGCGTGTGGACCATTTTTAGCCGAAGGCAGATCATCTCATCAGGCCTTTTTCAGTCGAATGTATCACCCAGTGTCAGTCCCTTCGGGATCCATCCCTCATTCATCTTTATAAAGGTGAGGCAATCTAGACTTTTTTGCCCTAGGCGACTTCTTTTCTCTGTGACAAAACCTCCTGCTGCACTGAAGGTCCTTTCTGACAGTACACTTGAAGCGGGGCAGGCCAGAAGTTCAATTGCAAATTGGGATAGCTCAGGCCACAGGTCTAGCCTGCATACCCAGTAGTCAAGGGGTTCATCGCTCCTCAGAGTGTCGATATCTGCAGTTAAGGCGAGGTAGTCTGCTACCTGTCGGTCAAGTCGTTCTCTGAGGGTGGATCCCGAAGGGCTGTTGCGATGCGTCGGAATGAAAAAGGTCCGCATGTCCTCCATCAACAACACGTCTTTTAAACGTCCTGTCCTTGCCGCCGTGGTCGTGGGCGGAGCATTACTTTCACCTTTTCCCCTGTTATATTGCCATTGTGCTGTGACATCACCCTTATATGCTGTGTAAAGCATACTTGTTAATTTGTTTTGGACCTACTGAATCCTTTCTGACTTGCAGTAATTTGGTAACATTTCTGGCTCTTTCTGCTTATACCGGGGGTCTAGTAGGGTGCACACCCAGTACAGGTCGTTCCCCTTCAGTCTTTTTAAACAAGGGTCCTGCGACAGGCACGACAGCATGAAAGACCCCATTTGCACAAGGTTGGATGCCGAGCTACCCATGTCCCGTTCCTCGTCCTCAGTGATCTCGCTGAAGATATGTTCTTCCCCCCAGCCACATACAACACCACTGGTACCAGATAGGTGACAACGAGCACCCTGGGATGCCTTTTGTGATTGGTCTTCCTCCTCCCCCTCAAAGCCACATTCCTCCTCTGACTCCTCTTCCTCACAATCCCCTTCCAGCATTGCCGCAGGTCCAGCAAGCGATGCTGATAAGGCTTTTTCTAGTGGTAATGGTGACCACAACTCTTCCTCGTCACGCTCATCTACGGCCTGATCCAGCACTCTTCGCAGGGCACGCTCCAGGAAGAAAACAAATGGTATGATGTCGCTGATGGTGCCTTCGGTGCGACTGACAAGGTTTGTCACCTCCTCAAAAGGACGCATGAGCCTACAGGCATTGCGCATGAGCGTCCAGTAACGTGGCAAAAAAATCCCCAGCTCCGCAGAGGCTGTCCTAGCACCCCGGTCATACAAATACTCGTTAATGGCTTTTTTTTTGTTGGAGCAGGCGTTTGAACATAAGGAGTGTTGAATTCCAACGTGTGGGGCTGTCACAAATCAAGCGCCTCACTGGCATGTTGTTTCGCCGCTGGATATCTGAAAAGTGTGCCATGGCCGTGTAGGAACGCCTTAAATGACCACACACCTTTCTGGCCTGCTTCAGGATGTCCTGTAAGCCTGGATACTTATGGACAAAGCGTTGTACGATCAGATTACACTCATGTGCCATGCACGGCACATGCATCAACTTGCCCAAGTTCAATGCCGCCAACAAATTTCTTCCGTTGTCACAAACCACTTTGCCAATCTCCAGTTGGTGCGGAGTCAGCCATTGATCCACCTGTGCGTTCAGGGCGGACAGGAGTGCTGGCCCGGTGTGACTCTCTGCTTTCAGGCAACTTAACCCCAAGACGGCATGACACTGCCGAATCCAGGATGTGGAATACTATCTGGGGAGCTGGGGGGGTGCCGTTGATGTGGAGCAAGACATAGCAGCAGCAGAAGAGGACTCAGCTGAGGAGGTTATGGAAGAGGATGGAGTAGGAGGAGTAGAGAGGTGGCAGCAGGCCTGCCTGCAAGTCGTGGCGGTGTCACCAACTCCTCTGCAGAGCCACTCATTCCATGATTGGCAGGCGTCATCAGGTTTACCCAATGCGCAGTGTAGGTGATATACCTGCCCTGACCATGCTTTGCAGACCAGGTATCAGTGGTCAGATGGACCCTTGCCCCAACACTGTGTGCCAGAGATGCTATTACTTCCTTTTGAACAATCGAGTACAGGTTGGGGATTGCCTTTTGGGCAAATAAATTTCGGCTGGGTACCTTCCACTGCGGTGTCCCAATCGCTACAAATTTTTTGAACGCCTCAGACTCCACCAGCTTGTATGGTAAAAGCTGGCAGGCTAAGAGTTCAGACAAGCCAGCTGTCAGACGCCGGGCAAGGGGGTGACTTTGTTGCTATTGGCTTCTTACGCTCAAACATGCCCTTGACAGACACCTGACTGTGGGGAGATGTGCAGGTATAGCAAGAAGCGAGAGACGGAGTGGCGGATGGTTGAGAGGGGGCAAGGAGGACAGCAGTGGTTGACGTGGATGAAGATGCTGGACCAGGAGGATGGCGGCTTTGAGTTTGTGTGCTGCTTGTACTCATGTGTTGATCCCATTGGCGTTTGTGATGTGACATCATGTGCCTTCGCAAAGCAGTTGTACCTAGGTGGGTGTTGGACTTCCCACGACTCAGTTTCTTTTGGCACAAGTTGCAAATGGCATCGCTGTTGTCAGAGGCAGACACACAAAAAAAATGCCACACTGCTGAGCTCTGCGGTGACGGCATTCTGGTGGTGGCAACAGCATGCGTTGATTGTCGTGCTGTCTGGCTGACCCCGGGTGCTGATGCATGCTGTCTGACTGTGCCACTAGCTCGTTGCGATGACCTCCCTCTGCTTCCAACTCGTCTCCTCCTCCTCTCTGTCTCCCCATCTGAACTTCCCCCCTGTTCTTCTTCTCTTCTAGCGGGCACCCACGTGACATCCACGGACGCATCGTCATCATCATCACCCGCCTCACTTGTATCTGACAACTGAACAAAGGAAGCAGCAGCGGGTACATCATCATCATCACATCGTACGTACACGTGTGTACTGCTGCCTGACTGAGACATATCCCTGTTATCTACATCCTCTGGCAATAATGGTTGCACATCACTCATTTCTTCAAAATAATGTGTAAATAACTCTTCTGACTGATCAATTGAATCGGCTGTGGTACTAGTGTTGGTGGTAGCGGCAGGCGGGCGAGTGGTAACTTGAGAGGTGCCCGAAGCTAAGCTGGAGGAGGATGGTGCGTCAATGTTCCAAGCGGAAGCTGTAGAAGATTGGGTGTCCTGTGTTAGCCAGTCAACTACGTCCTCTGAACTTTTCAAATTCAGGGTAACTGGCCTCTGAACACTGGGCATTATTGTAGGGCCAAAGGGAATCACAGCACCACGACCACGACGGCCCCTGCGGGGTGTCCTGCCTCTGCCTGTCATTTTTTTTCCGATTAGTGGTACTATAGGTGCAAGCTACTGTGACAACAGATATGAGTGGCACTGTGCACTTGCAGAAGTTGGCAGAGTAGACGCTGCAGGCCTGACACAGATGCTTGCAGACAAGTAACTGATATTCAATGTATTACAGTCAAAATTGTATTCTTTGTTTAAATGTTCACTACTGACTGTTACACCAGATATGAGTGGTGGCACTGACTGTGCAAGTGTGCACAGTATAAGATGTGAGCCTAAGACACACACACTGGCCGGCAGGCAAATGAAATTAGATTACACAGAAAAAAAGTGTTGTTTTTTTTAAATGTAGAGTGCTGGTACACCACTGGATTGGATTGGTTGAACTTGGCACAGTACTTGTAAGCCTGACACAAACACTGGCTAGCGGTCAGGCAAATGAACTTAGATTGGCGGTCAGGCAAATGAACTTAAATTTAAGAAAATAAAATTATTGTTTTTTTAAATGTAGACTGCTGGTACACCACTAGATTGGATTGGTTGAACTTGGCACAATACTTGTAAGCCTGACACACACACTGGCTAGCGGTCAGGCAAATGAACTTAGATTGGCGGTCAGGCAAATGAACTTAGATTTAAGAAAATAAAATTATTGTTTTTTTTAAATGTAGACTGCTGGTACACCACTAGATTGGATTGGTTGAACTTGGCACAATACTTGTAAGCCTGACACACACACTGGCTAGCGGTCAGGCAAATGAACTTAGATTTGCGGTCAGGCAAATGAACTTAGATTTAAGAAAAAAAATGTATTGTTTTTTTCAATGTAGACTGCTGGTACCCCAACTAGATTGGATTGGTTGAACTTGGCACAGTGTATTTTAAAATTATGAGAAAAACATGATCTGTAAACTAAATAAAAATCATTTTAGGAGGTTGGGAGAAAAAGAAACCGGATGGGGGGATACCGAGCAGAGCACACCATTTACAGCCCACTGGGAGACAAACTCATCCATTCCCCCAGTGGACAAAGCCAGGTGGTACTCTGCCCGGATACGGGAGCGCACCAGCACCCGGAACATGGCCTCAGGTGACAAGGGAACCCCCCCTATCAAACACTGCTTCCTGCACTTATATATAGCCAATTTGGCTAATGCCAGGAGCAGGTTGACGAGGAGGTCCCTGGCCTTATTGCCCCGGGACACTGGGCACCCAAAAATAAAAATGTGAGGGGAGAAATGCAGCCAGAACTGCAGGAGGAGGCCCCTCAAGAGTGACAAGAGGGGCTGCGGTCTGGGGCAACTAAAATAAATATGATACACGGACTCTCCCTTGCCACAGAATGGACAAGTGGAGGGAGAGTCCGTGAATTTAGCTAAGTACTCTCCCGTGCTCAGTGCACCATGGAGCACTCTCCAACTCAAGTCCCCGGTGGGTCGTGGAACTAAATCAGAATAAAGTTCCCTCCACCGGGGCCTCTTGCCCTCGTCAGCTGGTAGGACCCGCCTCCAGATGGTATCGGGACGGGTCACGAGGGCAAGGAAGTGCACTGTATGGAGCACGAGAGAATATAAGCTCTTCCTCGGCATGCCGCGAAAGCATGTCGAGGGTATGTCCCTCAACTTCGAGAGGTTGGGGACAGGAGGAGCCTGAGGGGAAACACGGGGCTTGTGTCCAATGCAAACAGCCGGAGCAGGGGTATTGAAAGATGCATGTGGCACTCCGGCCTGCAAAGCCCCGCGAAGGAAGGTGCGCGAGTCGGGGGAGATGGCATCCCTAATCTCCTGGAGCAAGCGCCCTGAGACTTTGGGCGTCACATATCCCAAACGGAGCGCAAGCTCCTGGGGTGACACCCAATCAGAACGCCCGTATTCCAGGAGATCCCCGACTCGGGTCATCCGTGCATGACTAAGGCGGCGGATGATACTTGGGGACTGTAACATTGGAGCCCCCACTGCTGGATTAAATAGCAGGGGCTCCGTGAATATTTCATCCCCCAAAGGCACGCCCTGCCTGGTCACGGAGACCATGCTCCAGGCCTTGAGGGTTTCCTGGTAGTATGCCGGCAACACAGAAAGGTCTCTCCCAAACCCCTCGGGCCTGATCAGAAATAATTGCCGGTCATACCCCAGGTTGCGCAACTGGCGATAAAAGCTGGATGCCAGTGCGCACCACTGCGGAGAGGGATCTGCATATAGGTATCTCTGCATCTACTGAAGGCGGAAGGTGGACAACTGGGAGCACACACAAACTACTCCCTGTCCACCCTCCACCAAAGGCAGACTTGCCACCCCTGCAGAGACCCAATGCCTTCCCATCCAGAGGAAATCTAACAAATTCCTCTGGATATTGGTGACAAACTCGGGGGTCGGACTCAGACAAATCAGCCGGTGCCAGATCTGAGAAGCCACCAGCTGATTCACCACTAGAGTCCGCCCCTTAAGGGAAAGCATTTTTGCTAGACCCCTCCATCGTCCCAGACGAGAGAGGACACTGCCCTCTAACTCCCTCCAGTTGTCTGGGACGGAAGCGTCCGCAGCGGACAGGTAGACCCCCAGATATTTAATGACACCTGCCTCCCACGTAATGTCACGAAACGTGGAAGGCAAAGAGTCTACCTGTAAATTACCCTCTAAAAGGCCTGTGCATTTGGACCAGTTGATCTGAGCGGAGGAGGCAGCTGAATATACCTCCTGGCACTGTTTTGCCAGCTCAAGATCAACTGGATCCTGGGCCACGAGGAGCACATCGTCAGCATAAGCATAAGGACAATCTGCATGTCTGGATCTTTTAGCACCAGCCCTGTGAGCCTTTTCCTCAGTAGGCAGAGGAAAGGCTCGATGGCCAGTGCATATAACTGTCCAGACAAGGGACATCCTTGACGCACCCCTCGTCCAAATACCAAAGGTGCTGTTAGGGACCAATTGATTTTAAGTAAACACTCTGCAGAGGCGTACAGCGTTCTTATAAAGCCCACAAACTGTGGGCCAAAGCCGTACGCTTGCAGAGTGGCTATGAGGTAACCATGGTCCACCCTGTCAAACGCCTTCTCTTGATCTAAAGAGAGAAAGGCGAGTGACAGACCAGTCCTGCGAGAATAATGCAATAGATCCCGGACCAGAAAGATACTATCAAAGATAGTCCGGCCCGGGATCGCATAGGACTGGTCAGGGTGAACCAATTCTGCCAGCACAGACCCAAGTCTAAGCGAGATGGCTTTAGCTACATTCTTGTAGTCTGTGCTGAGCAGAGAGACCGGTCGCCAGTTCTTAATAAGCCGGAGATCCCCCTTTTTGGGCAGCAGGGCAAGTACTGCCCTGCGACAAGACAGGGGCATCTCCCTGGTCTCCAGGGCTTCCCCAAGGACCAGATGGAAATCAGGTCCCAGAGTCTCCCAGAAAAATTGGAAAAACTCTACAGTCAGTCCGTCCAGTCCTGGAGACTTCTCACAGGACATGGCACGGAGGGCTTCAGAGAGCTTTTGAAAAGATAGTGGTATATCAAGCCGCTCTCTTACACCCTCACTGACTGTGGGGAGCCCCTCCCATAGCACCCTGCAGGCGTCTGGAGAAATGGGATCCGGAGAGTAAAGATCTTTATAAAAGTTCCGGGCTCTATCCCGGATACTCTCCGGATCTGTAAGGGGGGCACCGTCTTCATCTAGAAGACAGGTGATGTGCCTACTGTTACCCCCCTTTTTCTCCAGTGAGTAGAAGAGGCGCGAGCCGCGGTCTAGATCTTTGAGAAAACCTAAGCGGCTGCGCACGTATGCCCCCTTGGCCTGGTGTCGTTCCAGGTCACAGAGGACACCCTTCCTCTCTACATACTCGCTCTGCAGGGATTGGTCCCTACAAGTGAACAGCCTCTGCTCCAGATGGAGTGCCTCCCCCCGGAGTGACTCCAACTCAGCTTCGCGCTGCCCACTCGCACCCTTGGTATATTCCTGACACAGAAGTCGCAAATAAACCTTGCCCACGTCCCACCACAGTTTTAACGTGGCAAATTCCCCTTGCAACCCCTCCATTCCGTCCAAAACTCCCGGATCAATGTCACGAGCCCCTGGTCCTTCAACAAAGCATTGTTGAAGTGCCAATAGGCGGCTCGTGGCGCTGTTGGCGTTAGCACCACCGTCACAGACACACAGTTGTGGTCTGTGAATGGAGCCAGCCTAATGGCACAAGAACCGACTCGTGACATATAGTGACTAGATATATATAGTCTGTCGATCCGGGAGTGGGACACCAGACCAGCTCTCACCCTGACGTAGGTGAAACCGTCTGATGCCCCTGGGTTCTGCTCTCGCCAGATGTCCTCCAGGGAGAAGCGGGCGATGATCTCCCGCAGGGCTGACGCAGAAGGCGGGTACGGCTCTGGACTATTCCGGTCCAGAGCGTCGAGGGTGCAGTTGAAATCACCCCCGAGTACCAAACACTCATCTGCGTCAACCGTCTCCAAAAACTGGGACAGTCTGGCGAGGAACCTCACTCTCTCGGGCCCTCCAGCAGGGGCATATATATTAACTACGTTAATGATGCTACCCTGCTCTCGGACCCGGAGGTGGATTAGACGGCCTGGGATAACAGCTCTCACAAGCAGCAGCTCTGGCTGAAAAGACTCTGAGAACAGGGTCACCACTCCACATGACGCCGATGTGAAGTGGCTGAAGAAGACCCTGCCTCTCCACTCCAGTTGCCACGAGGCCTCAGCCTCTGGAGTGGTGTGAGTTTCCTGCAGGAAGCTCACAGAGTACCCTCCCTGATATAAATAGGAGAGTACCTGAAACCTGCAGAAACTGTCTTGACAGCCATTGGTATTTAGCGTGCTGATGTGCAAAGCCATTACTGCGTGTCAGGAATTGTGCGTTCCTCAGACCCTTGAGACTGCTGATAGGACACGCACATTTTATAGAATTTCCGGACGCGGAGATGCTCCGCAGTCCCAGAATTCTTGGCCCTAGTGCTGACCACTAGATATTGCTGGAGAGAGTGGAGAATAAACGACATATTCTTCCACCTCTCCAAGGCCAGCCGCACCTTCCTTTTCTTTTGTCCATGAAGGGTGCTCTCAAGGAATAGATCTATTTCCTTGACAGGGATAACCCACCCAGAATCTGATGTTCCTTCTAGTGGGTCACCCCTGGGCTCCTCTTGGCTGAGGGCTTTTACTCCATCCTCCCCGGCTGGAGTCAGTTTCCTCAGCTTTATTCTCAGGGACCCCCTCTTAGATGATACAGAAGGAGTCCCTTTAGCACCCTTCAAGGTAAATAATGGACCCTTGGATTGCTGCTGCACCCCTGTAGCTTCAGGAGTGCATTCAGGGGTAGCTGGCTGGACAGCAGTGGCTGGCATGGCTTCCTTAATGGAAGCCTTGGAGGCTTTATATGCCTCCTCTGCCAGTTCCACCGCTGCTTGCTCAGCTTGGATGGCACCGATGTTAGGGTCAGTGGACGGCTGAGGAGGGTAGACAGGCTCTCCCATGATGTTAACAGGAAAACCTGTTTTATCACCCTCCCCCATTTCCACTTCCCCTTGTGCCACATCCCCCCTGACAGACAAATCCATGGGGTCCTGAATGGGGGTCATGCCTATATTCCCCCCCTCCAGTAGTGACTCGGCCTGGGGCTCTAACAAAGCCCGAGGTACGTCACTAGAGAGTGACACTGGAGGAGGAGACTGACTGGTGCCCTTGAAGCTCAGTACCTCAGGGACACTGACTACCCATTCAGCAGGGGCTTTGTTGGGACCCCCCTCATAGGCCAGAGGCAGAACCTGATCTTTCTTGTCTACCCCTGCCTCACTTGGGAGACCCTCTTGCCCCTGCTTTTCCTCCAGGCCCTTTTCCACATTAACCCCTATAGGGTCTGGAGAGAGAGATGTGTGGTCTGGCACCGGCTGGCTGAGCTTAATAACCGGGCCAGACAATGTCACCGGATGAGGAGGAGATGTTTTGTTCCTCTTCTTGCTTTTAGAGCGAGGTGCTCCACTATAGAGCACTTCCCACTTATCAGCAACCTCCCTGTTGGTTTTATGCTTCCTCTTCCTGGGGACGTCACTCCTGGAAAAGGAGCTGCCACTAGCTGCCTCCCCTGCAGAGGGCTTATTATCCCTCTGCTTACACTGTGCCCCCACACTAACTGATGTAATTATGGTGGGGGCAGATTGGGACTTGGGAGATGCAGCTGTGACACTGGGAGGACCGGTGACATTCTTCCCCTTTTTCCCTGTGTCGGCAGTCTTGCTGGAAACCACAGACACAGATGGCTTTTTTGGGGAAGAAGGGGGTTTGGAGGCCGTGGTGGTGGCTTGAGGAACGGCCTCCTTGCCTGAGCTCTGTGGGGGGGCTATGACCCTTGAGGTCCCCGCTGTTATGGGCTCAGCGGGGATGGGTGCTGTACTGACGGAGGTGCCATTTGCTGGGGCTGGGGCATGATGCTTTTCATTAGGACAATTCCTACGTGTATGCCCCAACCCCTTGCAATGATAGCACTGCACCTCCGTAGTGCTGTAAAAAATCCTGTAGAGCACCCCCTCAAATGGAACCCCAAAAGACCCCTCAATGTTTTCTGCGCCCTGAGGCAGGCACATTTGTACCTGCCTCTTGAAAGAGAGCACATGACGAAGTGCTCTCTCTCTGCACCCCAGGGGAATTTTAATAAATGGTGTTTTTACTTCCCCTAGGGTTAGCAGGTGGGGGCGCAGGAGGGAGTCTGGTAGGAAGGGGGGCACATTAGAGAGTGTTATTTTTGTGCCCAACCCTTCCAGGGGTTCTATTGGGACATATAATCCCCCCACTGTGATGCCTCTCTGTACAAGAATGTGAGCAGCAGCCAGCGTACGGGTAAAGAAAACTGCTTTCCTGTACATTTTGCTGGCTGCTACTATAACAGAGGGGCTGATGACGTTAGCTGCAGCACGCAGATAGATATCAATGCTGTAGACCCCAGACATCTGACATTTAACCCCATGCTTCCTAGTGATCTGCCCCTCAGCCCCAGCGGTGGTATTACTGGGGCCAGCAGAAACCACCTGTGACCAGGTATTAGCCACAGGGGTAGGTCTGCTGGCAGAACCACCAGGAGCTTGGGCTGCCTTATCTGCCTGGGGCCTATGCTGTGCAGTGCTGCAGCTAGGATTTTAAGGGGCCATTATTCCCCCTTTTGACCCCTGAGGCTTCTTAGTGGTCTTATCCCTCATGTTTAGACCCTTTTTTTTTTAGTTTATTTGTTTTACTTATTTTTATTTTTTGTTTTATGATTTTTTACTGTTTTCTTTTTTTTTTTTTATGTAAAAGTGTGAAAAAGAAACAAAAAGACAAAACTAAGGGAGACAAAACTAAGGGAGAGAGAGAGGTGATGCTTGGCAGTGGAAGGGTTAATGGCCTGTTGCAAGGTGTCTAATTGCAACAACACAGAGAACACAGAGGCTTTTTAACCCCTCTGTGTCTCTGTGTCAGATGTTAAAAAAATGCCTTTTCAACATAAATTCTAATTGTTTTCCCCCCCACTGCCTACAAAGATGTTACTTGTCTTCTCTCCCCCAAAACATAAAACCCAACACCAAACAAACAAAACTTCAACAAAACCTAATAAACTTTTTAAAAGAAAAAAAGTCAAAGTAACAAAGCTCCAGGAGTAAAGGTGTAGTGCTAAGGGAGGGGTGTGGCAAAGTATCCAGGAGACAGCTCACTCTCCTGGGATAGAGAGTTGAGCCTGACCCCCAGAAAACTAAAACTTAAATTAAACTAAGAAAAAAACCACAAAAACTCCCAAAAATGAACAACACCGTGCACAAAGTGCTTATTAACAAAAAGGTGTTAAAATAAAACTTGTATTTGAGGGACTAAGACCCTAAAAAGCCTTTTGTTTGGAGCTCAAGCATGCACACAACATGCTCTCTTGCACAGTACTTGTAAGCAGGACACACACTATGGGTAGCGGTCAAGCAAATGAACTTAGATTGGCGGTCAGGCAAATGAACTTAGATTTAAGAAAATAAAATTATTGATTTTTTAAATGTAGACTGCTGGTACCCCAACTAGATTGGATTGGTTGAACTTGGCACAGTACTTGTAAGCCTGACACACACACTGGCTAGCGGTCAGGCAAATGAACTTAGATTGGCGGTCAGGCAAATGAACTAAGATTTAACAAAATAAAAGTTTTGTTTTTTTAAAAGTAGATAACTAGTAAACAAGATTGTATTGGTTGCACTGTGCACACACAGTATAAGCTGTGAGCCTGACACACACACTTGCTAGCAGGGGCTAGCAGGGAGACAGGCAAATGAAGTTAGATTAGACAGAAAAAAACAAACAAAAAAAATGATGTTATAGCCCTAAAAAGGGCTTTTTGGGGTGCTCTGTTTACAGCAGAGATCTGATGAGTCCTTCAGCACTGCACTGGACACTGAATAAACTTGCCTAGCTATTGATTTTCCTATTCAATCATCATCACCTACACTCTCCCTCCTCTCAGTAAGACTGCAAGTTAGTTATGATTTCAAAAGGGCTGCCGTCCATGAGGTAGAAGGGTCTGGAAGGCAGGGTATGATGCTGATTGGCTGGAATGTGTCTGCTGACTGTGAGGTGCAGGGTCAAAGTTTGCTCAATGATAAAGTATAGGGGCGGATCGAACATCGCATATGTCCACAGTTCGCCGCGAACGCGAACATGCTATGTTCACCAGGAACAGTCCGCCGGCGAACTATTCGCGACAACTCTAATCAAAATCAGTAAATCAACTATTCTAGTCCATGCGGGTTCCATGATATATATTAACTCCTTGATTCCCAGGATCGATATAACACAGAAATAAAAACATTTTTTTATTGCAGATTTGTGTTGTGCAATCAATTATAATGCCTTTAATTGCTTTCCCGGTATTTTAAAGTGCAGTAGTGTGTTTTTATTTGCTTTTGCAGTTACGAACAGATATTTAACACACTTGCGAGTCCTATCTAGTACTAATAAAAAAATTGCCATTTATAGGTTTGAAGGCAATTGCGGGCTTTAAATATGGATTTTGTGTCTTTAGCAATGATACCATTTACAGGCTTGAAACATCAAAGGAGGAGATAGGACAGAGTTAAGTTTTTGACAACCACAGTCATTTTGACCCTGTAACGCGCAAATGGATTGAGAGTCGCAAAATTTACCCAATTAAATATCTGTAACTTTTACAGGCTCCATTACGGGCTTATCTAATTGCAATTTGGACAATTGTATAGGGGCCCTAGTATCTTCAAGGAATGTAATTAAAATTATTTTATTTCAATTCAATCTTCAAAGTTGAAATAATACAGTAAGGGATAACAGATCAACCAATACTCAAAAAGTTTGTGGTAGCATCACCCTGTCCTTATAAATGGTAGCATATCATGAAAACATACTAATAAACAGTAACGTAATGTGAAGCTACCCACATACAAAGACATGTAAACCTGAAAAGCTTTTCATGTCTTTTCCTTTGTTTTTAAGTGTTCTATCCTATAATTCAAAAGTTGATTTAACTAGAACAGATTGAGCAACTAAAGAAGTAAAAAAAAATAATAATAATAAAAATAACTGGGAAGTGGAAAGGGGAAGGAAAAATCATCTGGCAAACTTACCCCTCAAGGTGTCCTGAACGTTGCAAATATTTGTGACGTTCTGGGTCCTCCCAGCCTCCGCACCCACCAGTGAAAGACCAAATTACCTCTATAAGCAGATAGTTATAGAGGAATGCTATGAGCGGACGTAAGCCACGGGGTCTAAATTTTGAGTAATAGGGTAAACGTGCTTTGTAAAATGTGGGTCAATTTTTCATTAACCAATATATGGTTAATTTTGTTGATAACCTCATTAAAAGTGAATGAGGACGTTTTCTAGTGTTTTGCTATAATAAGTTTCACTGGTAAAGCAAAGTATTGCCAAAGTTTGTTTTGGTATGTTGATAGATTTTTAACATGCAACCCAAGAGGCAGACCCCCATTGTGAGTTGCAGTGGGGTGCCAATTATTTGTGAGAACAGACTAACTGAGTTCCCCCATAAGCCTTGTGCTAGAGGGCATGTCCACCAAATATGGAGGAAGTCCCCTTAGCGAATGACACCCTCTAAAGCAATTCTCTCTTAAGTGTGGGTTTATTTTATTCATTAAGGATGGTGTATAGTAGGTTCTGTGTAACACCTTGATCAAGACCTCCAATAAGCTGTATGTAAAGGAACCCCTTGACAGGTTAGAGCACACCTCCTTCCACGTGTTTTTATCTAGCTCTCTACCTTTGCGAGTCATTAAGTAGAGAATACAACGAGCCCAGAAATCCCTTCATAGAAAATAAATTCTTACATACGGTTGTTATCCAGGTATGATTTGGAGGCCCTGTGCTTTGGGTCATGGTGAGGAGCCAATGTTTGAATTTCCTATAATTCCACATTTCATTATCTGGTATCTGGTACTGAGTTATAAGCTGTTCATGGGGAAGGAATTTGTTGTTGGACAACCAGGCACCTAGCCTACCCAGTTTGCTAGTAAGCCACCAGTGCTTGGATTCAGAACTTAAGTCAGCTTCAAAACCTGGGAATAACCTTAAAGATGCTAAAGGTGAAAGTGCTGGAACAAAATCACATGTTTAGTTCTCAACAATATGGGTTGTTGCTAACGCTTGCAGCACAAAGAGAGGGCCGCAGTTGCTGGCAAGGGCGCTCATCCCTAACACCAGGGAGCACAGAAGGCACTCACTGCGTTGGTGGAGATAAGCGCTGTAAGCGCTCATCACTACGACCCAGCACCACCTCTTCCCCTCCTCCTCTCCTTACCCCGTGTCTCTCTTCCCTTCCTCCTCTCCCACACCTGTGTCTCTCTTCCCCTCCTCCTCTCCCTCATTGCCTGCGACCCAAAAATATAACCTGCAGGACTTAGAAAAAGATAAATACATAAGGTCGTAAAACAAGCAGGTAACTCTCGGGCCCCCACTGCATTTAAAATCTCAAAATTCCCTGCCATGGCTCCTTAAAGGACCCGGGGCAAACACTTAACAATTAAGGCTGTCAGCATAAGTACTGTAAGTGCCCCCACCAGCACCTAAAATTAACCCCTTCATGCTGAGGGTCCCCATTGGGACCTCTGGAGGGTCCCCACATTAACCCACGCAGTGGGGGTCCCCGATCGCACGCTATCGTGGTACCCCGCTGAAATCAAAGTTTGAATTTCCTGCCTTGAGGGTCCTTAAATGACCCGCGATAAACCAAAATTAACCCTATCACTCATGGGACTCTATACAGTGCCCCATGAGCCCCTAAACAACCCTGTCACTCGGGTCAATACAGACCCCCAAAATCCCTTCATTAACCCTGTCACTCATGGGTGTCAATACAGACCCCCATAATCCCTTAATTAACCCTGTCACTCATGGGGTCAATAAAGACCCCATAATCCCTTAATTATCCCTTTCACTCATGGGGGTCAATACAGACCCCCATAATCCATTAATTAACCCTGTAACTCATTGAGGTACATACAGACCTTCATAATCCCTTCATTAACCCTGTCACTCATGTGAGTCAATACAGACCTCCATAACCCCTTAATTAATCCTGTCACTCATTGAGGTCAATACAGACTACCATAAACCCTTAATTAACCCTGTCACTCATGGGGGTCAATACAGACTCCCATCTGCCTGTCATTAAGCCTGTCACTCATGGGGGTCTATATAGACCCTGATAATCCCTTAATTAACCCTGTCACTCATGGTGTCAATACAGACCTCCATAATCCCTTAATTAACCCTGTTACCTATGGGTTCAATATAGACCCCCATAAGCCTGTAAATAACCCTGTCACTCATAGGGGTCAATCCTGCCCCGCATAAACCCTTAATTAACCCTGTCACTCATGGGGGTCACTATAGACCCCCATAATCCCTTAATTAACCCTGTAACTCATGAGGGTCAACACAGACCCCCATAATCCCTTAATTAACCCTGTCACTCATGGTGGTCAATACAGACACCCAATAAGCTCTTCATTAACCCTGTCACTTATAGGGGTCAGTACAGACCACCATAAGCCCTTGAATAACCCTTTCACTCATGGGGGTCAATACAGACCCCCATAAGCCCTTAATTAACCCTGTCACTCATGGGGTCAATACAGACCCCCATAAGCCCTTAATTAACCCTGTCACTCATAGGGGTCAATACAGACCACCATAAGCCCTTAAATAACCCTTTCACTCATGGGGGTCAATACAGACCCCCATAAGCCCTTAATTAACCCTGTCACTCATGGGGTCAATACAGACCCCCATAACCCCTTAATTAACCCTGTCACTCATAGGGGTCATTACAGACCACCATAAGCCCTTAAATTAACCCTGTCACTCATGGGGGTCAATGAAGACCTCCATAAGCCCTAAATTAATCCTGTCACTCATGGGGGTCAATACAGACCCCCATAAGCCCTTAATTAACCCTGTCACTCATGGGGGTCAATACAGAACCCCATGATACCTTAATTAACAATGTCACTCATGGGGGTTAATGCAGACCCCCATAAGCCCTAAATTAATAATGTAACTCAATGGGGTCAATGAAGACTCCCTTAAGCCCTTAATTAACCCTGCAACTCATATGGTTCAATACAGACCCCCATAAGCCTTTATTTAACCCTGTCACTCATAGGGGTCAATATAGACCTCCATAAACCCTTTATTATCCCTGTCACTCATGGGGGTGAATATAGACCCCCATAATCCCTTAATTAACCCTGTCATTCATGAGAGTCAACACAGACCCCCATAATCCCTTCATTAACCCTGTCACTTTTGGTGGTCAATACAGACCGCCATAATCCCTTCATTAACCCTGTCACTCATGGGGGTCAATACAGACCCACGCAAGGCCTTCACTAACTGTGTCACTCATAGGGGACAATACAGACCCCCATAAGCCCTTAATTAACACTGTCACTCATGGGGATCAGTACAGACACCCATAAGCCGTAAATTAACCTTGTCACTCATGGTGGACAATGAAGAACCCCATAAGCCCTAAATTAACCCTGCCACTCATGGGGGTCAATGAAGACCCCCATAGGCCCTTAATTAACCCTATCACTCATGGGGGTCAATACAGACCCCCATAACCCCTAATTAAACCTGTCACTCACAGGGATTAATACAGACCCCCATAATCCCTTAATTAACCCTGTCACTCATGTGGGTCAATACAGACCACCATAAGCCCTAAATAACCCTGTCAGTCATGGGGGTCAATGAAGACCCCCATAAGCACATAATTAACCCTGTCACCCATGGGGATCAATACAGACCACCATAATCCCTTCATTAACCCTGTCACTCATGGGGGTCAATACAGACCCCCATAAGCCCTTCATTAACAATGTCACTCATGGAGGTCAATACAGAACCCCATGATCCCTTCATTAACCTTGTCACTCATGGGGGTTAATGCAGACCCCAATAAGCCCTAAATTAACAATGTCACTCAATGGGGTCAATGAAGGCCCCATAAGCCATTAGTTAAACCTGTCACTCATGAGGGTCAATACAGACCCCCATAATCCCTTAATTAACCCTGTCACTCATGGGGGTCAATAGAGACCCATATAAGCCCTTCATTAACCCTGTCATTCATAGGGGTCAATAAAGACCCCCATAACTCCTAATTAACTCTGTCACTCCTACGGGTGCATACAGAGCCCCTTAAGCCCTTAATTAACCCTGTCACTCATGGGGTTCAATACAGACCCCCATAAGCCTTTAATTAACCCTGTCACTCATAGGGGACAATACAGACCTCCATAATCCCTCAATTAACCCTGTCACTCATGGGGGTCAATATAGACCCCCATAATCCCTTAATTAAACCTGTCACTCATGAGGGTCAAAACAGACCCCCATAATCCCTTCATTAACTCTGTCACTCTTGGTGGTCAATACAGACCGCCATAATCCCTTCATTACCCTGTCACTCATGGGGGTCAATACAGACCCACACAAGGCCTTCATTAACTGTGTCACTCATAGGGGTCAATACAGACCCCCATAAGCCCTTAATTAACCCTGTCACTAATGGGGGTTAATACTGACCCCCATAATCCCTTAATTAACACTGTCACTCATGGGGATCAGTACAGACCACCATAAGCCCTAAATTAACCCAGTCATTCATGGGTGTCAATGAAGACTTCCATAAGTTGTAAATTAACCCTGTCACTCATGGGGGTCAAGGAAGACCCCCATAAGCCCTTAATTAACCCTATCACTCATGGGGATCAATACAGACCCCCATAACCCCTAATTACCCTGTCACTCACAGGGATGAATACAGACCCCCATAATCCCTTAATTAACCCTATAACTCATGTGGGTCAATACAGACCACCATAAGCCCTAAATTAACCCTGTCACTCATGGGGGTCAATGAAGTCCCCCATAAGCCCATAATTAACCCTGTCACCCATGGGGGTCAATACAGACCGCCATAAACCCTTCATTAACCCTGTCACTCTTGGGGGTCAATACAGACCACCGTAATCCCTAAATCAACCTTGTCACCTATGGGGGTCAATACAGATCCCTATAGGCCCTTAATTAAACCTGTCACTCATGGGGGTCAATACAGAACCACATAAGTCCTTAATTAACCCTTTCAATCAAGGGGGCCAATACAGACCCCCATAAGCCCTAAATAACCCTGTCAATCATGGGGGTAAATACAGACCCTCATAATCCCTTCATTAACCCTGTCACTCATGGGAGTCAATACAGACCCAATAATACCTTAGGGCTTATTGGGGTCTGCATTAACCCCCATGAGTGACAAGGTTAATGAAGGGATCATGGGGTTCTGTATTGACCTCCATGAGTGACATTGTTAATTAAGGGCTTATGGAGGTCTGTATTGACCCCTATGAGTGACAGAGATAATGAAGGGCTTATGGGGGTCTGTATTGACCCCCATGAGTGACAGGGTTAATGAAGGGATTATGGTGGTCTGTATTGATCCCCATGGGTGACAGGGTTAATTATGTGCTTATGGGGGTCTTCATTGACCCCCATGACTGACAGGGTTATTTAGGGCTTATGGTGGTCTGTATTGACCCACATGAGTGACAGGGTTAATTAAGGGATTATGGGGGTCTGTATTAATCCCTGTGAGTGACAGGTTTAATTAGGGGTTATGGGGGTCTGTATTGACCCCATGAGTGACAGGGTTAATTAAGGGCTTATGGGGGTCTGTATTGACCCCTATGAGTGACAGGGTTAATGAAGAGCTTATTGGGTGTCTGTATTGACCCTCATGAGTGACAGGTTTAACTAATAGCTTATGGGGGTCTGTATTGACCCCATGAGTGACAGGGTTAATTAAGGGCTTATGGGGGTCTGTATTGACCCCCATGAGTGAAAGGGTTATTAAAGGGCTTATGGTGGTCTGTACTGACCCCTATGAGTGACAGGGTTAATGAAGAGCTTATTGGGTGTCTGTATTGACCCTCATGAGTGACAGGTTTAACTAATGGCTTATGGGGCCTTCATTGACCCCATTGAGTGACATTGTTAATTTAGGGCTTATTGGGGTCTGCATTAACCCCCATGAGTGACAAGGTTAATGAAGGGATCATGGGGTTCTGTATTGACCCAATGTCAATGAATTGGGTCAATGAAGGCCCCATAAGCCCTTAGTTAAACCTGTCACTCATGAGGATCAATAAAGACCCCCATAATCCCTTAATTAACCCTGTCACTCATGGGGGTCAATACAGACCCATATAAGCCATTCATTAACCCTGTCATTCATAGGGGTCAATAAAGACCCCCATAACCCCTAATTATCTCTGTCACTCCTACGGGTGCATACAAAGCCCCTTAAGCCCTTAATTAACCCTGTCACTCATGGGGTTCAATACAGACCCCCATAAGCCTTTAATTAACCCTGTCACTCATAGGGGTCAATACAGACCTCCATAAACCCTTTATTAACCCTGTCACTCATGGAGGTCAATATAGACCCCCATAATCCCTAATTAACCCTGTCACTCATGAGGGTCAAAACAGACCCCCATAATCCCTTCATTAACTCTGTCACTCTTGGTGGTCAATACAGACCGCCATAATCCCTTCATTAACCCTGTCACTCATGGGGGTCAATACAGACCCACACAAGGCCTTCATTAACTGTGTCACTCATAGGTGTCAATACAGACCCCCATAAGCCCTTAATTAACCCTGTCACTAATGGGGGTTAATACTGACCCCCATAATCCCTTAATTAACACTGTCACTCATGGGGATCAGTACAGACCACCATAAGCCCTAAATTAACCCAGTCACTCATGGGGGTCAATGAAGACTTCCATAAGCCCTAAATTAACCCTGTCACCCATGGGGGTCAATACAGACTGCCATAAACCCTTCATTAACCCTGTCACTCATGGGGTCAATACAGACCCCCATAAGCCCTTCATTATCTCTGTCACTCATAGGGGTCAATACAGACCTCCATTAGCCCTTAATTAACAATGTCACTCATGGAGGTCAGTACAGAACCCCATGATCCCTTCATTAACCCTGTTACTCATGGGGGTTAATGCAGACCCCTATAAGCCCTAAATTAACAATGTCACTCAATGGGGTCAATGAAGACCCCCATGAGCCCTTAATTAAACCTGTCACTCATGAGGGTCAATACAGACCCCCATAAGCCCTTAATTAACACTATCACTCATGGGGGTCAATACAGACCCCCATAAGCCCTTAATTAACCCTGTCACTAATGGGGGTTAATACTGACCCCCATAATCCCTTAATTAACACTGTCACTCATGGGGATCAGTACAGACCACCATAAGCCCTAAATTAACCCAGTCACTCATGGGGGTCAATGAAGACTTCCATAAGCCCTAAATTAACCCTGTCACTCATGGGGGTCAATGAAGACCCCCATAAGCCCTTAATTAACCCTATCACTCATGGGGGTCAATACAGACCCCCATAACCCCTAATTACCCTGTCACTCACAGGGATTAATACAGACCCCCATAATCCCTTAATTAACCCTATCACTCATGTGGGTCAATACAGACCACCATAAGCCCTAAATTAACCCTGTCACTCATGGGGGTCAATGAAGTCCCCCATAAGCCCATAATTAACCCTGTCACCCATGGGGGTCAATACAGACCGTAATAAACCCTTCATTAACCCTGTCACTCATGGGGGTCAATACAGACCCCCATAAGCCCTTCATTGACTCTGTCACTCATAGGGGTCAATACAGACCTCCATTAGCCCTTAATTAACAATGTCACTCATGGAGGTCAGTACAGAACCCTATGATCCCTTCATTAACCCTGTTACTCATGGGGGTTAATGCAGACCCCTATAAGCCCTAAATTAACAATGTCACTCAATGGGGTCAATGAAGACCCCCATAAGCCCTTAATTAAACCTGTCACTCATGAGGGTCAATACAGACCCCCATAAGCCCTTAATTAACACTGTCACTCACAGGGATTAATACAGACCCCATAATCCCTTAATTAACCCTGTCACTCATGTGGGTCAATACAGACCACCATAAGCCCTAAATTAACCCTGTCACTCATGGGGGTCAATGAAGTCCCCCATAAGCCCATAATTAACCCTGTCACCCATGGGGGTCAATACAGACCGCCATAAACCCTTCATTAACCCTGTAACTCATGGGGGTCAATACAGACCCCCATAAGCCCTTCATTATCTCTGTCACTCATAGGGGTCAATACAGACCTCCATTAGCCCTTAATTAACAATGTCACTCATGGAGGTCAGTACAGAACCCCATGATCCCTTCATTAAACCCTGTTACTCATGGGGGTTAATGCAGACCCCCCTAAGCCCCTAAATTAACAATGTCACTCAATGGGGTCAATGAAGACCCCTATAAGCCCTTAATTAAACCTGTCACTCATGAGGGTCAATACAGACCCCCATAAGCCTTTAATTAACCCTATCGCTCATGGGGGTCAATACAGACCCCCATAACCCCTAATTAACCCTGTCACTCACAGGGATTAATACAGACCCCCATAATCCCTTAATTAACCCTGTCACTCATGTGGGTCAATACAGACCACCATAAGCCCTAAATTACCCTTTCACTCATGGGGGTCAATACAGACCCCCATAATCCCTTAATTAACCCTGTCACTCATGGAGGTCAACACAGACACCCATAAGCCATTTATTAACTCTGTCACTCATGGGGGTCAATAGGGACCACCATAAGCCCTTAATTAACCCTGTCACTTATGGGGGTCAATACAGCCCCCCATAACCCCTAATTAACCCTGTCACTCACAGGGATTAATACAGACCCCCATAATCCCTTAATTAACCCTGTCACTCATGTGGGTCAATACAGACCACCATAAGCCCTAAATTAACCCTGTCACTCATGGGGGTCAATGAAGTCCCCCATAAGCCCATAATTAACCCTGTCACCCATGGGGGTCAATACAGACCCCCATAAGCCCTTCATTATCTCTGTCACTCATAGGGGTCAATACAGACCTCCATAAGCCCTTAATTAACAATATCACTCATGGAGGTCAGTATAGAACCCCATGATCCCTTCATTAAACCCTGTTACTCATGGGGGTTAATGCAGACCCCATAAGCCCTAAATTAACAATGTCACTCAATGGGGTCAATGAAGACCACCATAAGCCATTAATTAAACCTGTCACTCATGAGGGTCAATACAGACCCCCATAAGCCCTTAATTAACCCTATCACTCATGGGGGTCAATACAGACCCCCATAACCCCTAATTAACCCTGTCACTCACAGGGATTAATACAGACCCTCATAATCCCTTAATTAACCCTGTCAATACAGACCACCATAAGCCCTAAATTAACCCTGTCACTCATGGGGGTCAATACAGACCCCCATAATCCCTTAATTAACCCTGTCACTCATGGAGGTCAACACAGACACCCATAAGCCCTTTATTAACTCTGTCACTCATGGGGGTCAATAGGGACCACCATAAGCCCTTAATTAACCCTGTCACTTATGGGGGTGAATGAAGACCCCATAAGCCCTTAATTAACCCTGTCACTCATGGGCATCAATACAGACCCCCATAATCCCTTAATTAACCCTATCACCTATGGGGGTCAATACAGACCCCCATAAGCCAATTAGTAACCCTATCAGTCCAATAGGGGTCTATATAGACCCCTAAAGGACACTAATTAACCCATGTAATAATACTGTAAGTGCCTTGAGGGTCATCCAGGACCCTCATGACACAAAGTGTAAGCACTACACTATTAACCCTAACTATACTCCATTAACCCAACCCTGGGCCTATTTAATCCTAACAGTACACTTTTAACACTACCAGACCTATGTAACCCTAACTTGGCCTATTTAACCCTAACTTGACCTATTTAACTCCATCTAAGCCTATTTAACCCAGTCTCTTATGTGGGTCTATACAGACCCTCATAAGCCTCTATTTAACCCCATCAGTCCCATAAGGGTATATAAAGACCCCTATGGGGCAGTTACAACCCTAACATTAACCACATAAGTGCCAAGACGGTCCTCAAGGACCCTCATGATACTAAGTACAAACACTACACTGTACTATACCCCCCAATAAACCATTAAATCTAAACTAACCCACCTCTACACTAACCTATTAACACCCACACTACCTACCTACCCCCTAATATACCTCCCACCCCACTAATTACAGAAAATAAGAAAACTTAAGTCACAGAAAATAAATAACCTACATTACAACCCCCCCCACCCCCACCCCCACTACAGGAAATAAATACAAAATTGAACACCTGAAAAGGAAATACATATAAAATATATACATTACATTACAATACAATACAAATAAAATAAAATACAATACCCATATCTAAAATACATACATACCCCTTTTCTAAAATACAATACACCCTATCTGAAATACACATGTACCCCCCTATCTTAAATACATACATACTCCTCAATCTAAAATACATTAAATCCTATCTAAAATACACACATAAACACATACCGCCCTATCTAAAATGCCTTAAATCCTAACTAAAATACACACATACCCCACTATCTAAAATGCATTAAATCCTATCTAAAATACACACATACCCCTCTATATAAAATACATACCCCCTATCTAAAAACATACATACCACTCTATCTAAAATACATTAAATCCTATCTACATACACAAACCCTAAATCTAACCTAAAATAGAATAATTAAGACCACTTACCTTTGCAGATGTCCCTTCAGATCGCCCTCCTAGGAAACACAACACACTACATGGAATAAATAAACATTCTAAATATTCTAAATATTCTACTCAGCTTTCCAGCATGTCCCCGTACTTCTTATTTTCTTCTCCGGTGAGGCCCCTGTTAAAAATAAACATTAGATTAGTACTAAATACATACACACAAAATCAAATAAAATAAATAATACACCCTTATAGCCCATTCTGATTGGCTGGTGTCACTGTCAATCAGACTGTAGCCAATCAGAATTCTCTATTGTCTCCAGCAAATCATAATGGGATACAGCCCCATGAGGTGATTGGCTGAAGACATCTGTACCTTCTGATAGGCTTCAGTCTTATTGACAGTGACATCAGCCAATTAAAAGGTGCTATTACCTTCAGCCAATCACAATGGGATACACCCCCACGGGGTCATTGGATAAAGACATTTGCACCTTCTGATTGGTTGTTGTCACTGGCAATCAGACTGCAGCTAACCAGAAGGCACAGATGCCTTCAACCAATCACCCCATGGGAGTGTATCCCATTGTGATTGGCTGAAGGCAATAGTGCCTTCTGATTGGCTGCAGTCTGATTGACAGTGACAACAGCCAATCATAAGGTGCAGATTACTTCAGCCAACCCCCCTGGGGGTGTATCCCATCGTGATTGGCTGATGGGAATAAAGCCTTCTGATTGGTTTAAAAAAGATTGACAGGTGCTTTTGCCAATCAGAATGGGATATGAGGGTGTATTCCATGCTGATCGGCCTCATTAGCGTCAAGCACTGGGGCAGAAGCACAGGGACATTGTGCCGAGGTAAGTTGAATGTATAATATGTTTATTGTATTTTATTTTGTGTGTATTCATGTGTAGTAATCTAATGTTTATTTTTAACAGGGGAGAAGAAAATAAGAAGTATGGGGACATGCTGGAAAGGTGAGTTCAATATTTATAATATTTAGCATTTTTATTTATTCTATGTACTGTGTTGTACGCATTTTTTTTTCCTATGGGCAATCTAAAGCGACATCTGCAAAGGTAATTGGTCTTAATTATTCTATTTTAGGTTAGATTTAGGGTTTGTGTATGTAGATAGGATTTATTGCATGTTAGATAGGGGGTATGTATTTTAGATAGGGGGTATGTATGTATGTTACATTGGGGGTTTGTTTGTTAGCTAGGGGGTATGTATGTATGTTACATAGTGGGTATGTATGTTATATAAGGGGGTATCTATATATTTTATATAGGGGTTATGCATTTTAGATAGGGGGTATGTATGTATGTTACATAGGGGGTATCATATTTTACATACGGGGGTATGTATGTCTTTTAGATAGGGGTATTGTATTTTATTTGTATTGTATTTTATTGTAATGTAATGTATATATTTTGTATGTATTTCCTTTTCAGGTGTGTAATATTTTTTTTTTTTTCTGTAGTGGGGGGGGCAGTTGTAATGTAGCTTTTCTTATTTTTTGCAATGTATCTTTTTTTATTTTTTGGAATGCAGCTTTTCTTATTAATTGTAATGTAGATTTTTTTATTTTCTGTGACTTAGGCTTTTTTGTTTACTGTGACTTAGCTTTCATTATTTTTTTGTGTTAGATTTTGTTATTTTCTGTAATTAGTGGGTTGGGGGGTTTATTACGGGGTAGGTAGGTAGTGTAGGTAGGTAGTGTAGGTGTTAATAGGTTAGTGTGGAGGGGAATTAGTTTCCATTCAATGTTTTATTGGGGGGTATAGTGCAGTGTAGTGTTTCTACTTAGTGTCAGGAGGGTCCTTGTGGGCACTCATGGCACGTATGTGGTTAATGTTAGGGTTCTAACTTTATACACCCTTATGGGACTGATGGGGTTAAATAGAGGCTTACGAGGGTCCGTATAGACCCACATAAGAGACAGGGTTAAATAGGCTTACATGGGGTTAAATAGGCCCAGTTACGGTTCAATAAGCCCGGTTAGGGTTACATAGTTACTGTTAGGGTTAAATGTGTACTGTTAGGATTAAATAGGCCCAGGGTTAGGTTTATGGGGTATAGTTACAGTTAATAGTGTAGTGCTTACACATTGTGTCATGAGGGTCCTGGATGACCCTCATGGCACTTATAGTGTTCTTACATGGGTTAATTAGTGTCCTATAGGGGTCTATATAGTTGAGGCACCCAGTACACTAACATTCTCTAAATAAGTACAATATTTTTGGTAAAATGTTCATGGTCAGCCTCTGCGTGATTTTAACTCCTAAATATTTGATACCCTGTTTCAGCCAAATACATTTGTATGTATTTTTTAGGTCCTCTAGCTCTACTTGCAGTATACCAACTCCTAGTGCCTCTGTCTTTTCTACATTAATTTGTAGGCCCAACAGGTGCCCAAAGTTAGCTAGAGAAGATAGTAAAGCATGTATGGAGGTTATGGGGTCAGTTAATATACAGAGAAGGTCATCTGCAAATAATGAGCATTTAAGATGATGTAGACCCACCTTGAAACCTTAGATGTTAGGATTGCATCTAATAGTTTGAGCCAATGGTTCAATGGCCAGCGCAAACAGCAGAGGCATCCCTGTCGGGTTCCTCATTGGATATTAATATTGGTCTCATCTGTCCCGGGAAGTTTGAGGTTGGCCTGGGGAAGGTGGTAAATTAATCTAATTTGATTAATAAACCGCCCTCCAAAGCCAAATTTATCCAGTGTTGCATATAGATAAGGCCACTCGAGAGTGTTGAAAGACTTCCCTATATTCAACTTTAAAGCACAAACAGGATTTTACCTCTATGCGCCAAATTAATGACATTCAAAGTCCTCCTAATGTTATCACTCGTCTGCCTCTGAAAGACAAATTTTGCTCTGTAGCTTTAGGGAGGTCGCAAGCATCCAAGTAGGACTTGATAAGCCCTATGTTAGGTTGGGTTTTGTCTGAATATTTTGTCTGGTAGTAGTCCGCAAAGGTCCGTTTGATTTCATTCTGGCTCACTGTAGCCACTCCCGTTTTTGTCCTTATTCTTAAAATTCTAAATTGAGAAATTCTAGAATTAAGCCTCTTAGCCAGAAAGGAATCCGGCTTATTAGCCTTTGTATAAAACAGGTGTTTTGGGCATTTAAGGTTTTTTTCAGTTTTGTTAGATAAAATATTATCTAGTTAAATTCTACATTTGTCAATCGATTGGAGCAGGAGGGGGGTAGGGTTAAGCTGATTCTGGCGTTCTAGTTCCTGCAGTTTAGTTGTGAGTTCTGTATCTTTTAGCTTACATTGTCTTTTATAAGCTGCAGCTAGATTTATACATGTGCCCCTAATTAAGGCTTTATGGGCCGCCCATATCTAGCCAATTCCCGTTTCTGTAGAGTTATTGGTCTCAAAATATAAGTGCAAGCCTGCCTTAATTTGTTCTAGAAGTGTTGGGTTAGTCAGCAGTAGGTCATTAAGTTTCCATGCATATGGGCTTCTCGTACTTAAACCTAAATCTAAATCTAGTCTGACAGCTGCATGGTCGGACCATGGGCAGGCATGAATTGGTCCTCAACCCCTCATCCTCAACCTCCCTCCTCATCCTCAACCTCACTCATCCTCCCTCCTCATCCTCCCTTCTCATTCTCAACCTCCCTCCTCAACCACCCCTCCTCAACCCCCTCCTCAACCTCCCCATCCTCAACCCCCTCCTCAAGCGTCCTCCTCAACCCCCATCAACCTTCCTCCTCAACCCCCCCATCCTCAACCCCCCCATCCTCATCCTCAACCCCCATCCTCAACCTCCCTCCTCAACCTCAACCCCCCTCAACCCCAACCCACCTCCTCAACCTTCCTCAACCTCCCCCCTCAATCCCCCCTCAACCCCCCTCCTCAACCTAAACCCCACTCAACCCCACTCCTCCACCCAAACCTCCCTAAATACCTCCCCCTCCGTTATATGCTAATGACGCAGCGCACCTGTGACGTCACATGGGCGCCGGCGCCGGGTCAAGGAGCGGAGGCCGGAGCACAAGCAGGTAAGTGAGGGGAGAGGGGTGAGGTATTTAGGGGGGTTTGGGAGGAGAAGGGGGATGAGGGGTTTTAGGTTGAGGAGGGGGGATGGAAAGAGACATGGGGGTAGAGAGACACACAGGGGGTTAGAGACACACGGGGGGGTTAGAGACACACGGGGGGTTAGAGACACACAGGGGGGTTAGAGCCACACAGGGGGTTAGAGACACACGGCGGGGGGGTTAGAGAGACACGGGGGGGATAGAGAGACACGGGGGGAGAGTGACTTGCGTATAAGCCGAGGGGGCCCTTTTTTGCCTTAAAAAAAAAAGGGCTGAAAAACTCGGCTTATACTCGAGTATATACAGTAATTATATTTGTTTGACATGGCCTATCCCTCATAAATCCATGTTAACTCCTACTTATAATCTTGTTCAACTAAACATATACTTGTAGATTGTAAATGTAGGTATTGAATCTGCTTTTCTCCAGTCATCTGATAGCACCCTTCTGGCGAGTGAATCTTTAAAAATTAGATATAAAGTTTTTTTCTATTCAAGAACCTGGTTCTTTCAGTACAATTTGATGTATTTTATCAAGACTAATTACTTAACATTTATTTCTTCAATCTCTTTTGACTTATTTCTATGTCAACCAATTATCTGGTGAAGCTAATTGGTTGCAGTGTACCAACCACTGGTACCTCCCCTGTGTACACCAAAGAAAATAACTTATTCAGCTCATCTGCCTTTTCCTGGTCACTATTTATCAGTCAGTCTGTTTCACTTTGCAATGTTGCTATAGCTTCATTCTTGGCCTTTTTCCCATTAATGCGTTTAAAAAACATTTTAGGATTAATCTTACTATCCTGTGCAATTAACTTTTCATTCTCTATTTAGCAAATATAATAGCTCTTTTGAAACCCTTGTACATAGTTACATAGGTACATAGTTACATAGTAATTGAGTTTAAAAGGAGACTTTTAGTCCATTTAGTTCAATGTGACTTGCAATAAGCGATTGTGCACTCTCGCCCCTCCACAATTTTGCATTTTTCTGCATTTTCTGACAATACTATTGTGAATAGTGTAACAAGGGTAGCTGCATACCACCCCTCATGCAAACATTTGAAAACATTACACACCTCTGTTGGACTACCTTGAAGGGAGAATAAAAAGAATAATCTTCCAGATGGCATTGTATCAAAAGTATTTGCAAAATCCAAAAAGACTACATCCACTGAGTTACCCTGATCCATGTTTCCACTTACCTCCTAATAGAAACTACCGTATATACTCGAGTATAAGCCGACCCGAGTATAAGCCGAGGCACCCATTTTTTCACAAAATGCTGGGTAAAATGAGTGACTCGAGTATAAGCCGAGGGTGGGAAATGTGCTGCCCCCTGTGTCCCTCTTGTGCCCTCTGTGCCCCCTCTCTCTCCGTGTCTCTTCTCCCCTCTCCCTTCCCTGTGTCTCTTCCCCCCTCCCTTATCACCCTCCTCAACCCCACTCCTCAACCTCCCTCCTCATCCTCAACCTCCCTCCTCATCTTCAACCTCCCTCGTCAACCTCAACCTCCCTCCTCATTCTCAACCTCCCTACTCATCCTCAACTCCCTCCTCAACCTCCCTCCTCATCCTCAACCCCCTCCTCAACCTCCCTCCTCATCCTCCCTCCTCAATCCCCCCATCCATAACCCCCCATCCTCAACCCCCCATCCTCAACCTCAACCCCCTCCTCAACCCCTCCTCCTCAACCTCAACCCCCCTCCTCATCCTCAATCTCCCTCCTCAACCCCCCCATCCTCAACCCCTTCCTCAACCTCCCTTCTCATCCCCCCCCATCCTCAACCCCCTCCTCAAGCCCCCCAGCCTCATCCTCCCTCCTCAACCCCCCAATCCTCATCCTAAACCCCCTCCTCAACCTCAACCCTCCTCAACCTCAACCCTCCTCAACCTCAACCCCCCTCAACCTCAACCCCCCTCAACCCCTCCTCTTCAACCCCCATCCTCATCCTCTCTCCTCAACCCCCCATCCTCAACCCCCCTCCTCAACCCCTCCTCCTCATCCTCAACCTCCCTCCACATCCTCAACCTCCCTCCTCATCCTCCCTCCTCATTCTCAACCTCCCTCCTCAACCCCCCCTCCTCAACCCCCTCCTCAACCTCCCCATCCTCAACCCCCTCCTCAACCTTCCTCCTCAACCCCCCCTCAACCTTCCTCCTCAACCTCCCCATCCTCAACCCCCCATCCTCATCCTCAACCCCCCATCCTCAACCTCCCTCCTCAACCTCACCCCCCCTCAACCCCCCCTCCTCAACCTCAACCCCCCTCAACCCCAACCCACCTCCTCAACCTCAACCCCCCTCAACCTCCCCCCTCAATCCCCTCTCAACCCCCCTCCTCAACCTAAACTCCGCTCAACCCCACTCCTCCACCCAAACCTCCCTAAATACCTCCCCCCTCCGGTATATGCTAATGACGCAGCGCACCTGTGACGTCACATGGGCGCCGGCGCCGGGTCAAGGAGCGGAGGCCGGAGCACAAGCAGGTAAGTGAGGGGAGAGGGGTGAGGTATTTAGGGGGGTTTGGGAGGAGAAGGGGGGATGAGGGGGTTTTAGGTTGAGGAGGGGGGATGGAAAGAGACACGGGGGGTAGAGAGACACACAGGGGGTTAGAGACACACGGGGGGGTTAGAGACACACGGGGGGGTTAGAGACACACGGGGGGTTAGAGACACACAGGGGGGTTAGAGACACACAGGGGGTTAGAGACACACGGCGGGGGGGTTAGAGAGACACGGGGGGGTTAGAGAGACACGGGGGGAGAGTGACTCGAGTATAAGCCGAGGGGGCCCTTTTTTGCCTTAAAAAAAAAAAGGGCTGAAAAACTCGGCTTATACTCGAGTATATACAGTAATTATATTTGTTTGACATGGCCTATCCCTCATAAATCCATGTTGACTCCTACTTATAATCTTGTTCAACTAAACATATACTTGTAGATCTGCTTTTCTCCAGTCATCTGATAGCAACCTTCTGGCGAGTGAGTCTTTAAAAATTAGATATAAAGTTTTTTTCTATTCAAGAACCTGGTTCTTTCAGTACAATTTGATGTATTTTATCAAGACTAATTACTTAACATTTATTTCTTCAATCTCTTTTGACTTATTTCTATGTCAACCAATTATCTGGTGAAGCTAATTGGTTGCAGTGTACCAACCACTGGTACCTCCCCTGTGTACACCAAAGAAAATAACTTATTCAGCTCATCTGCCTTTTCCTGGTCACTATTTATCAGTCAGTCTGTTTCACTTTGCAATGTTGCTATAGCTTCCTTCTTGGCCTTTTTCCCATTAATGCGTTTAATTTTTTTTTTAGGATTAATCTTACTATCCTGTGCAATTAACTTTTCATTCTCTAATTAGCAAATATAATAGCTCTTTTGAAACCCTTGCTAATTTCCTTGTACTCACGCAAGGCAGTCTCTGTCCCCTCTTGTATAATTTAAATGTTTGTTTTTTACTCAGTGTCTTAATCTTTAAATCATTGTTAAGCAACACTGGATGTGGTTTACTTCTTTTACTTTTATTTCCACATTGTACAGTATAAGGTGATATGTGCATGTTTAGTAAATATTTGAATGCTGTCCATTTATTTTCACCTTTCATTACTTTGTTCCAATCTAAACATTGTTTTGCCCTTAAACCATTAATACTAGCTCTTTCTGTGTTTTCCCATAGGTTCCTCAATATCAACATTTGATATTATATCAATAATTTTCATGATGAACAAATCCAAGATAGGTTCATTTATTGTAGTTTCTTGTATAACCTGGACCAGATATTAATTTCTGAGTGTACTCAAGAATCTGCTCCCCTTAGCTGAACTGAATATAGCATATTTTTAGCAATGTTGTTTTAGGATTTGTTTTAGGATTTGTTGCACCACCATTTAAATCAACCCACAATAATTCAATAGCATCACTAGTTAAACCATACATATATTTTGGCTTCCCATTGTTCCACATTGGCATGTGTTGTTACTAGAAGACGAACCACATGCCAATGTAGACCAATAGACAGCAGTATTCCTTTAACAGTTAAATACATTATTAAGCAAAAATTACTATTAACCACTTGACCAGACTCAACATTCTCATGCAGCTAGAATGCCACACATTTTGCTTTATTCAATAAGTGCTGCTGGTTATACTACTAATCATTTTATTTCCTGGAAAATATTCAATCCATGTATAATGAACCCTTTACACCATAATATAAAATTCAATGTTAAAAATGATAAAAAGCAAATCCACATTCAAAGATAGAACATTATTTTCAATGGCTATTAACATCAGCTTCTATGTGTGCATCATTTCACTGGAATTTAACTTGTTTACCACCTGAAGCATGTCCAGCTAAATAATTTTAGTTATTAAAAGATAAAACATATGATTGATGGATGCTTTTTGGCAAACACCTCCTAGTACCTTGAATGTTATTATTTGAATTTATAAAATGTAATTGTAAGTAACTCGTACAATAACTCATAACTCGTCATATTGTTCATGGATAGATTAGTAAGTTATGTCCTTGCTTGTATGCAATAACAGCAAGGACAATATACTTGATCGATGTATAATATTAACTGCAGTAAACAAAAACTTCTTACGAAAACAGAGATTAAACATTTTTGTGATTGCTTGTAGTTATTCACATATGTGATAACTGAAATATTTATTTGCCCCAACAAATATGCAGTAGGCCAAGATAACTCTGTAATTACCTTTTTTAAATCATTCCAGTTTTTCAGTGATATTCTATGTAAAAACAAAAATTCCTCTGAAAATTGGTCTTTGCCTTTCCATGTTATACAGTTTCTTTCCGAATACTTATCTAGTGGTATAGTGCCATGAAACTCAAAGGGGTCAAATAGCAAATTATTCTGACTAATCTAACACCCCTATTAATTTCGATTAAATTGGCCCCGTAAAGCAAGCCACTGCCGATCTGTGGGTTATGAGCGAGAAAAGCCTACGAGACGTAGGAATTTGAACTGCGCGCCCACAAATCCTTTGATCCCATAACTGTTACTTTTCCAATCACGCTATTAAATTGCAACAATTTCACTGGCGTTCAAGCCCGTAACCCACAAGTGTAGCCAAAAAGCCAACAGGTACTAGAGAGGACCCGTAAGGGGGGTAAAGTCCAATCCGTAGCACTGTTAATGCAAATATACACACACAACTGTACATATAATTAAAGGGAATGGGATGTTAGGTATTAGAATTAATAGCACAACATTCTCAAGCTTGCAAATCTGCAATATAAAATACTTTATTTCATGTGTAATTTCCGTGTTATATCGATCCCGGCAATCAATGTATTAATACATATAATGAAACTCGCATGGACTAGAATATCATATTTACGGCTTTATCAATACTGCAATATTTCTGTATTGTGGGTCCGATCGTAACTCGTAATTGAAACCCGTAAGACTTTGAAATCCCACCACCATTTTTCAGTGACATAATGATGACGACCTCTGTTGCCATTGGCTTCATCTAAACCCATCACTACGGGTTTGACTAATTGATCATGTTCACGACCTCGCCTCCAACTTTTAAAAAATGGTTTACGGGTTTGTGTCTCAAGTGCGGTACTCTTGGCATGTTCTAATTTAATAGCTCTGTAACACGGACACATTTCAAGGCTGCAGCTGTTGCGGGTCTCACGTTGCACTTATGGGCTTGGAATTTAATAGGGCTGTGAGTGACTTCATTAAGGCTATCCTCCTCAGTGTAACCATGTAAATACATTTTACAGTTTATTTGCTTCTAAGAAGCCCCCCAGAGTAACAGATCTTCATATTGTGAAACCCTCTGTTTCCTTGTTCTCTCTCATGTGGGGTGATATACATTTCACAGCTGTGACCTAAAGCCACACTCACAAAGGAGGAGCCTTACACCACTAATGCAGTGCTACTGCATGCAGATACCCAGTATGTAATTGTTTGCTTGCAGCAGCATTAAAAACTGGTAGTATGGAGTGGTCATAGGTCACAACTGTGGTACATGAGACATTGCAAGAAAGAGAACAGAACAGAAACAGGAACTTTCAGAAGATGGGGATCTGTTATTCTGAGGGCTTGTTAGTAGTAAGTGTATTATATCACAATTACATAAGGATAATATTTATCTAAATCACATAGTTAAAATATTTATATAGATTAAGAGTATGGGGAAGGGGTGGAGAATATTGTACGATAGGCATGGGTGCATTTAGATTTCATATGCCCTAGACCATTCAGATTCATGTACACCACATGCCCTACGTGCAGCTTCTTCTTTATCCTTTCTAGATCTTAATTCATAAGTATATGTGGGTATGTATATATAACATATAGACATTTATGTACATATAGAAACATATTTATGGGTATTGCACTGTTATCTTCAAGAAACCTGTTGCCCCTAAAAATGTGCTGTCCAAGCCTAGTGAGCCTAGGTAGAAACACACCCCTGACTATAGGAAAAGAAAAGTGTTTCTTTATGCTCCCTCGTGTAGTCAAGTAATACTTTCTGCCCATTTTTTTACTTCAGAATTCTATACAATTTCCCTCTTTGACTTTTCCCCAGTATACTGTTATATTAGCTAATAGCGACTTGCCCGTCAAAAAATTACGGCAATAAGTTTGTAAGGCAGGCAATGTTGTTTGCGTGCAAAATTAATTTTGTTGGTGTTTTAAGATCCTTTGGCGTTCATTGCGAGGCTCTTGGTTGTTTGTGTGCTATGAGCAGAGTTGGTGTTTTTTTTTTTTGGTATGGCAATGAATAATTAATAAAATAAGAAATTAATATACCTTTACCTATTGTGAAGTAATATATGCAGGAAGCATTGTGTTGAAGAGCTGGCAATCTGTTTTCATGTTGCTGCAGCATTAGTACTGTGGAGCTGCTGTGTAAGCGTCATGAATGTGTGCAGTGTGTAGTGTTATAGTGTGCGTGCGCGAGGCAAATCCCTTAGGGTAGCTGTGTACTTCCGGATTGTATAAGTTAGTGTTCTAAAATGACGCCTAATGTTTGGTATGCGGCTGTTTGGTATGCGGTCCTTTAGCCTCGTTTTCGTTTTGTTCGGCGGCCATTTTTTCTCTTGCTTAGGTGATTTTCGGGTGTCTAAACTCCGAACTTTGGACCTAAATCGACCGTGTAACTTCATTTGCAGAGGTCCTGGATGTCCCCCCTAGCTATGGGTAAGCTTTTTATGTGTTTGTTGTGTGTATTTATTTAGTTTCTAATGTTTTTGGGGTCGCACGGGTTGCGTCCTTGTTTTCGGATCTCGTACATCTTTTTCGGAAAATCCGTAGGTGTTTGGTGGTGTTTTGCGTTTTTAGAGTGCTTTAGCCTCGTTTTTGTTTTTTTCATCTGCCATTTTTTCTCTCGCTTAGGGGATTTTCGGGTGTCTAAACTCTTTTATTTGGAGTTAAATTGAGGTGTAACTTCATTTTTCAAGGTCCTGGGTAACCCCCCCCCCCCTTGCTGTAGGTAAGCTTTTTATGTATTTGTTGTGTGTATTTATTGTGTTTTTCATGTTTTCATGTGCACGGGTTTCGGGCGTTTTTTGCGAGGTAGTAATGGGTTGAAACGCGTCTCATATTTTAGTTTCGTAACTCCATAAATTTTGCGAGGTCCGCAGTTGCTGGCAAGGAGCGACTTCGCGAGGGCCGCAGGCTCGCTACGCGAGCCCGCATCGTTAGCAACAGCATGCATGCTCACAACTATATATGTGACTAGCGAATTGCCCGTCAAAAAATGACGGCAATGAAATTGTAAGGTAGCTAATGCTGTTTAGTGTGTAATAATGAAATATATAATACATTAATAAATGAATATACTTTACCTATTTTAAAGCATTGTGTGGAAGAGCTGTGAATGTGTTTTGATGTTGCTGCAGCATTAGTGGTGTGGATCTGCTGTGTAAGCGTGCTGAATGTGTGCAGTGTAACACTGTGCGTGCGCGAGCCCAAACCGTTAGCGTAGTCGTGTACTTCCGCATTTGCGTAAAATGGCGAGTAATGTGTGGTATACGTCTGTATCGGAATATCCGTAGGTGTTTTGTGGTGTTTTGCAAGTTTCTTGTGGTGTTTTGCGAGTTTAGAGTGCTGTAGCCTCGTTTTCGTTTTGTTCGGCGGCCATTTTTTCTCTCGCTTCGATTTTTTTTTAGTCTCTAAACTGTTTTATTTCGAGTAAAATCGAGGTGTAAGTTGTATTTTTGAGGTGCTGGGTGCTGCCTCTTGGTGTAGGTAAGTTTTTTATGTATGTGCTGTGTGTATGTATTGTGTTTTACATTTTGTAATGTTCGCGAGTTGCGCCCGAGTGTTGCGAGGCCGTAATGTGTGTGAACGTGTGTCGTATGTTGTTTGCGAGTGTCGTAATGTGTGTGTCGTACTGTTTGGGTTGCGATGTGAAGTTTGCGAGTAAATGTATTAGTACAAATGTTTTATTTGTTGAAGGTTGTTGTTATATCGTTCAGTCATGTCCGACTCTCTGTGACCCTATGGACTGCAGCATGCCAGGCACATCTATTGTTATATCACTGGTTGTGATTGTCTATAAGGTTTTATTGGCAAAGATACCGTAGTGGATTGCAAGTTCCTTCTCCAGTGGACTGCAATTTGTCTGACCTCTCTGCTATGACCTGCCCATCTTGGGTGATCATTATAAGGTATGGCTCACAGTTTAATTGAAGTACATTTGCTAATTTACCACGACAAGGTAGTGATCCAGAAGAGTATTTATTAAAAATAGTAGCAACAATAATCGATCCCCAGAATGACACTCACAGATAGATTAAGTTTGAAGTATTAAGTCCAAAAACTAAACTTATTTATTGGTCACAGTAAAACAAATTGATACATAACATCATCCAATCATATGCCCCAACCTTTAGTGAACATGACTTTGGCCAATCCCCAAAGTCCATACTCTAGGTCACTTATCTCTCTGTGCCCATCTTCCCAATACCAGGATCTAGCACCTTCTTCCCGGGGGACCCACATAACATATTTTATCAAAGCATCCAGGGAATATCTGACAGTTTAACACCAAACATGACCATATGCAACTCTTTTGATACACACATGAACAAAATATTACATTGTACTATAACATAACTAACCATTCCATGGCATCATGGCTGTAATAGTCTCAGATTGCATGTGGCCATGACATCATCCTTTGGAAAGGGGAAGGATTATGCAGTATTAGCCATTGCCACCCAGCAGCTCATAACATTTTAACCATTGCAAAAGCCCAGTGATACCTCTGTGCATAACACCTCATATGTCAGGTGTATCACAAAAACCCAATATTTAATATATATTATCCTAACATATTCCACCAATATGTCAACACCAATATTAGCATAGTCCATATAATACAACTCAAAGTGCTTTTAGTAATTATGAATTCTATGCTGTTTACAATAATCATATCCTATATTGTGTACATAAAATATATTATACAATCTGCATGATGCGCAATCAAAATATGGAAACAAATCCAAATTGGCAATTATAACTACCAATGTATACATTTCTTCTTAGACAAGTAACATTATGCAATTATATATAGAAGCAAAGCACTGTTTACATTTATGTACATGTCTCTTCATAAGTAAGACATTATATTTTTTGTCTAAAGCAACATAGCATTATATAATTGATGTTATTTAGTCATTCAGTTGTGTCCAACTCACCGTGTTCCTATGGACCATAGAACTAATTCTGGAATTCTGCATTCAGACAAACACTATCTCCACTACCTTTCACTTTTCTTCTTTCCTATGCTACTTTCAAAGCCTCAATAGATAGCCCGTTTGCCTTCTTAGTTTTCTTTTGGGGATATTCTTTGTTGCTGTTTTCTGTAAAATATCACAAACTGTTGTACCAGGTTCTTTAGGCATTCTATCTACTATGTATAATCCATTAAATCTATTGGTTACCCCCACTGTATATTCACTGATAAAATTATTTATTTAATATCTGCTAAATCTGTTGATCTTTCTTCTTTTCCTAACTTAATTTCTGAACTTTGCAATAAGAAGCTTCTGATCTGACCTGCAGTCAGTTCCGGAATTTCTATATTGTCCATCTAGTGATGTCCATATGTAGAATAGCAAATTATTTTATGGGCTACATTACAGGCTCTAGTAACTTACAATTGCTCAATTGAATAGGGGCCTTAGTGTCATCCGCAAAAATTGAGACACTACTTTCCAGTCCTACTTCTAAGTCATTAATACATATGTTATATAGGAGAGGACCTAATACTGAACCCTGAGGAGCCCCACTTACCACTATAGTCCAATCGGAGTAGGTTCCATTCACAACAGCCCTTTGCTTTTCTGTCTTTTAGCCATCTCTCAATCCATTAGCAGATATTTACTGCAATTCATGTATCCCGTAGTTTACACAATAGTCTTCCATGTGGCACTGTATCAAAAGCCTTTTCAAAATCCAAAAAGACTACACCCACTGAGTTGCCCTGATCCAAATTCCTACTATGCTCCTCATAGAAACTAATTAAATTTGTTAGACATGACCTATCCCTCATCAATCTGTGTTGATGCCAACTTATGATCCTATATAAATAGACATATTCTTGTATACTATCCCTTATTTACCATTCTAAAAGCTTCCCAACCACAGATGTGAGGCTTACAGGTCTATAATTCCCCGGACTTGCTCTTGCTCCCTTCTTAAATATAGGTATTACATCTGCTTTTCTCCATTCATCTGGCAGCAATCCTGTGGTGAGCGAGTCTTGAAAAATTAGATATAATGGTTTGGCTATTACAGAACCCATTTCCCTCAGTACCAATGGATGTATACCATCAGGGACTGGGGCTTTATTAACATACATTTTTTCCAACCTCCTTTGGATTTCTTCTAGCGTTAACCAATTATTTGGTAAAAGTAGTGTAGCCCCATTATGGTGCATTTTCCCAACCGTTTCTCCCTTGTTTATACTGGAGAGAAGAATGTATTTAGCTCATCTACCTTTTCTTGGTCACTGATTATCAGATGACCCGTTTCACATTGTAATGTTCATATAGCTTCCTTCCTGGCCTTCTTCTCATTGATATTGTATTAGTCTTGCTCTCCTTTGCAACTAACTTTTCATTTTCTGCTTGAGCCAGTTTAATAGCTCTCTTGCAAGCCTTGTTGATTTCCTTGTACTCACACAAAGCTGCCTAGGTTGCCTCTTTCTAGTATAATTTAGATGCCTGTTTTATTCCTTATCATGATCTTTAATCCATTGTTAAACCACATGGGATGTGATTTACTTCTTCTATTTTTATTTACACATGGTATATAGTGATAAGTATGTATATTTAGTAATGATTTGAATGTTCTTTTTTTTTCTAGTATTTTTACCATTAAGTTATTTATCCCAGTCTATAAGATGCATTGCTGACCAAGCAGCCTCATTAAATTGAGGCCAGTAACTCCAACGTGAGGCCCGCAACATCTCCGGGCTTGAAATTACCCTGTGTTACGGGGCTATTAAATTGGAAGGTGCTGCAAGCTACTGGCTGGAAACGCAAAACAGCAATGCATTCTGTCGCACATTGGATGTGCGGCTGTGAACAGGGTCAATTAGTCTAACCTGTAGTAACAGGTTAGACATAACCAATATAAAAATAGATTGTCATCATGGCTGCTGAAAGCCTGCGGGAACCCCTACAGGCTGCTGACATCAGACCTTGCTGCGGGGGTCCCAATCGGGACACCTGCTGCAGTTAAACCCTGAACCCCTGCCTCGGAGGGTACTTCATGTACCTCCCCGGGCACCTAAAGTTAACCCCCCTATGCTGGGGGTCTCCATCGGGACCCCCGCAGTGTCCCTATATTACCCCTTGCAGAGGGGACCCCTGCTGCATTTAAAAATTCAAATTTCCTACCTTGTGGGTCCTTAAAGGACCTTAACGTTCCTTAAACGACCTGCGCTAAGTAAAATATTAACCCCTGCTGCAGGGGTACTATAAGTACTTCCCCCGGCACCTAAGATTAAACCCATCACTCATGAGAGTCAATATAGACCATCATGAGCCTCTAATTAACTCCCTCAGTCCAATAGGGGTCTATATAGACCCTTTTAGGACACTATGAACCCTTATATTAACACTATAAGTGCCATGAGGGTCCTCCAGGACCCTCAGGACACAAAGTCTAAGCACTACACTACACTATTAACCCTTTACTCCCAATCTATTAACCCACGCTAACTAATTAACTAATTAACCCCCCTCTACCCTATTCTATTAACCCCCATCTACCCTACCCTATGAACTCCTAAACTACCTACCTAAGCCCCTTATAAAATCCCTAGCACCCCACTAATTACACAAAATAAAAAAGGAAACTTACACAAATTAAAAAACTCTACATTACACAAAATAAAAAATAAGTTACTGAAAATAAAAAAGACATCACATAAAATAAAAACATATTACATAAAATAAAAAAACCTACATTACAGCAAATAAACAAACCTACATTACAACAAAAAAAAACATCCCTACTAAAAATAGAATAGGGTAAATTAAACCCCTTACCTTGGCAAAATGCCCCTTCAGCGATGCTGTTCTTCAGTTCTCCATCCCAGACAGGGCCCTCCATAAATGTCCACAGGTCCGGTCACACCTACAAAAAAAAGAAACATTATAGTTAATACAAAAACACATACAACATGTAATATAATACATTATTAATATTCCACTTACCTGTCCAAAATGCCCCTCCAGCGATGACTCATGAGGAGTCTTCATCCAGTCGTTACAGGCAGGACCCCTCCAAAAAAATGAAAAAACTAAGAGAGTTCCTCCCTTGAGGCACTCCCTTTCGCAAATGAGTGGAGCATGTGCAGGAACCTCTATTTGCGGTGGGGAGCTCCTAAAGGGAGGTTCGTTTTTTTGTTTTTTTTTAGAACCTCTGGAATTTTGAATTTTAAATGCAGCGGGGGTCCCAAACCCCGGAAAGTATAAGATGGGGACATTGCTGTCGTCCAGATGGGGAAAACAGCATAGGGGGGTTAATTTTAGGTGCCGCAGGCTACTTGAAGTACTCTTGCAGCAGGGGTTAACAGTTTAACTGCTGCAGGGGTCCCGATTGGGACCCCCCCAGCAAGGGTTAGTATTGGCAGCCTGTGGGGATTCATTTGGAGAGCAGGGGGGAGCTTTAGGGGCATGAGGGAGGTTTGGGGGCCGGAGCGGGGGTCTCTTTTGCTGTTCCCTCAGCAAACATAAGGGCTTTTAGAGCCTTTGCAATTCCTCCCCAGCACTCGTTGGGCTTTGAACTCCATTTGTGTGTTATGCAATAGCTTGCGGGGCACTTCGTTGCAATTTAATAGCAGGATTGGAACCTCAGCGGGTACAGGCTTGACAGATCAATGGGTTGCGGGCTGCAAAGTTCCACGTTCCACGTCCTGTAGGCATTTTTGGGCCGTCCTGCATTTTAACCTGCAAGTAGTCTGTGGGGAGGTTTACAAGGCTAATTTTATAGCCTTTAGTCCTACTGTTAGCCCATTAAAATTTGCACTTTTAAAATTAAGAATTTTTGTTGGTCCCTTACAGCTTTGTTTTTTTTAATTCAATCTCAAATGAGACTGTGTTGTGATCACTATTCCCCTATTCGATATTTGATATTATATCAATATTATTTGTGATGACTAAATTCAAGATACCCTAATTTCTAGTAGGTTCTTGTATAACCTGGGTCAAATAATGATCCCTGAGTGCACTCAAGAAACTGCTGGTCTCATTCCTCTAGTTAATTTCAGGATAGTTAAATCTCCCATTTTTAGAACTTGACCATGCTTAGCTGCATTTTCAATCTGTAGCAATACAGAATTTACGATTAGTACCTCCACTATTTAACTCAACCCACAATAATTCAACATTATCGTTAGTTCCAGCAAAAATATCTTCTCTGACTATATGCTTTAAATCAGGCTAAATAAACAGACAAATCCATCCTCCTCTTCTACCATTACCTCTATATTTCCTAACTAGGTTATAACCATCCAAATTAGATGAATGAGGTTCATACCACCATGTTTCAGTAATGCCTATTAAGTCCCATTTTTTATGTACCTCTAATAATTCTAGATAGCCCATCTTCCCTGATAAGCTTCTGGCATTACCAAACATACACCTTATGTTGCTATGACTCTGAAGTTTTGAAGTGCTAAATAACATTAACAAGTACTAAACAAGATTTTTTGATGATAGTGTTAAAGTGTTTACATAAAATCTGACAGGGGCCCACATTGAAGAAGTCAATTTAGTCAATTCAATGTGATCTCTATTCTGCATTAAACTTTTGATTTTTTTTTTTTTAATCTTTCAGATTAATGTACTGTTATTTAAACCAGTGGTGGGCAACCCCATCCTACGGGGGCCACCAGTAGACCTGCTTTTAAATATCTCTGTGCATAAACACTGGTGGATTCAGGGGCGTAATTACAGCTGATGCACCCATTGCAATGCATCAGTGCTTTGCTGGGGGGGGGGGGGGGGATTCTGAGAAGGTAATATGTTTTTTAACTTATTTTTAGACATTCAAATGGCAACACAATAGTACTAAATCATTTTATTACTATTTCATCCCAAATAAACTATATGATATTGTGGGAAAAAGTCTTCCCACAAATTCTATCGCACAAGCTAGGAAACAGCCCCACACTTATGAGATGAGATTCTTTTTTTTTTCTTTTTTTTTTTGCACCGGTGTCCTCAATTCACTAGCTCTGCCATTGAGTGGATCCATCAGAAGGAGTGAACCTGAGCAACACAGGTGTGTTAAAGTTGAGAGAACTGAAAAACCAAAGGAACGAAACAGAAATCCAGGATCATTGGCAGCTTTCCAAGTACTGAGTTGCTGCCCACTGATATAAACAGTATGTTTAAGGTCCAAGGTCTCTACTCCATGGCTTGTGGAAGCAAACAACCTTGTAAAACCTTGTAAAACTCTACTAAGCTATAACATCACACAAAATCTATCACCCTAGAAATGCCATCCGAGTGCTCCAAATGTCTGTAATACCTTCATTCCAGAATGACTGTCCCATAACTAATTAAAAAATTGCTATCACACCCCTGCTAGTGGAATGTTAGCATTCCACTTAACCCAATGAATGCACTGGCAGTATGCCAAAATCCCATTGTACATATGCAAACGTCCTATATTCAAAGTCTCCTCCTTCCTCAAGCAGATTCCTGGAAAGTAAAATAGTAGTTTCCATTGCAGCAAAACTGCAAATAACATTAATAAATGAAAGGCTATATATATTTAGATTCTGAAAACATGTACCCTTATTTCATGTGTAGTTCTTCAAAAGATGATATCTTAAACTTTGGATCACAGTGGACCTAATTGACCCCATGGCCCCAAATATATATTGGTTACCACGGGGGTCCCTAAGAACACACATGGCAATCTAAAGGCAACTTTTTTTTAGGTGGAGGCTCATTTCCATGAGCAGAAAATGAGGACCAAATGCTTCAATCAAAAAAGAAGAGGAGGGATTATGTAATCAACATGAAAGTTGCAGAGTTCAAGGTTGGGTATCATGGGCATCAATGATAGTCAATGGAGAATGTCAAAAGGATTGGCTGTGTATATATTCCCCCATACATGTGTAATGTTTTTTATTTTATGTATGTATTTATTCTATGCATTTAGTGTTAGGGACTATGCGGGTCCCCATGGTTTATGAGTTAACTTTAGGTGCCATGGAGGCCCATAAAGACCCCCATTGTCATAGCATAGCATACAATGGGGTTCTGTTGGGACTCCATGGTATAGAGGTTAATATTAGGTGCCACATATTTAGGTATCCCAAATTTCAGCCAATCAGAATCCACAAAAATGAGTATATAAATCAAAATACAACCAAAACCCATTCGGCAGCATGAGAACTCCTCAGAGGAGGAACTCTGTTAGGCAAAGTGTTTTTTTTATAGAGAGGTGAGTTTCGTAAGTGCCAATTCAATTTCCACAGGCCAGATATGAGGACCAATGGCTTCAATCCAGAAAAAAAAGAGGACAGATTCTTTAATCAACATGAAAGTGCCTGCTTATCCAGGGCTGAACAGTGAGAAACTTGGGCATCGCTGGAGAGTTTCAGAAGCATAGGCAATGTTTATTCTCCCCCCTTACAGATGCATTTTTTTATTCTATCTAATAGTGTTTAATGATTTTAGTGTGAGGCACTATGGTAGCCCATGGAAGGTTAGAGTCCATGGTGGTCTATGAGAACCCCCATGAAATAGGGGTTAACTTTAGCTTTAGTCTTCTGAGATCAGAAGTAATTACCAAAATAATCAACAGAATAATCACCACTGTGTGGGTGTATATGTCCCACACAATAACCCGACAACATCCCATGAGTGCAAAATAATAAGTTGTATCCAACCTTATTTATGTATAAAGTTTGTACTGATCTCCCCATCCTGTAGTTCAGATGATATCTTGACCAGTTCAGGTGTCTAAATCCAAATCAGAATATAAAAAAAAATACATAAAAGAAAGGGTTTGGGGGAGTGTCCTACCCACTCCTAGTGTAAATCAATGCATGTATATATATATATTAGAGATTTAATAAATGTATACAAATTATGCACAGTTTCACACCCCAAAAATATGACTAATGTTTGAAGCTCATAAACAGGTCTACTGGGTCATTCTGGATCAATTCTGTCCTGGTGAATTAATGGATGTGAAGTATTTCCTCCAGTGAGTATTTTACAATATCCTGAACCTACATCCCAATATTAAAGGGATAGTTACCTCACCATACGTGCTCTTCATGGTTTGAAAGAACACAAGACTCCATGCTACTTGGGGGTTAAATGATGTTTGCTAACACTCCTGAATGCAGAAAAAAGTCATAATTCTTTCTGTTCATGGAGTTGAAACACACTGGGACTTAGGCTGCAAAATAACAGCCTGTAGGAATTAGGACCACAGGCACGTATATGGTCTGTGGGCCTCGCAAAAATAAGTTGCTAAGGTGCTCAGAGGGCCCTTAGCCTTGCATTGTGTGGAAAACAGCATTGCTAGCCTTACAAATGTACTCCCGTCATTTTCGACAGTCAATTTCCTAGTGTTTAAGAGTTCTTAGTTTAATTTTTAAAAAAGCAATAGATCACTTTAATATAGAATGTTGTGCTCTTTCAAACCAAGAAGAGCATTTATGGTGAGTTAACTATCACTTTAATGACCAGTCATTAGGTTTTTATAGGATCCCTTTATACTCTGAGAGGTGTTTAGACCCCAACAGACCAGTGAGGTTAGAGCATATGCGTTACAAATAAACAATAATAATAATAATCAGGCTAATGTGCAATAATCAGGCTAATTGTAGTCATACTAATATTTTATTTGCTTACTAGCCCATCAAAAAATGACAGTCAATAAGATTTTTAATCTTGAAATGCTGTTTGTGACACAATGGCATTCTTTAACACTCTGAATCTTTTTCTTATCTACAAAGAAGTACAAAATGTATATTAAATATTTTTTTATTTTTTTAACAATGTACTGTTAAACCATATCAAACTTTTTAATTGCCATGTATCAAATAATAATATAACAATCCACAACATTTCTCAGAATACGTATTGTAAACCATTATATAAAGGTTTATAATATGCAACTTATACTGTAAACATTGGTTATTTTTTTTTTTTTTCAATACTAACATGAAATTGTTGAACTTTCTCAAATGAGTGTCTTCAACCATGACAGAATGCTTATTAACATACAACTTCTATTTAAACACCTGGTAAAGCGCATAGGTATTGAATCCAGAGGAAGGCAAACAGTAAAACCCCCCATTGCAACTTAGCCAATTGTCTCAGGGGAAAAAAATAATTCCTTTCTAACCCTTTGAACTGGCGATCAGATTACTCCCTGGATGAATCCTTTCTATTAAATTATACATGGAATTTTGTTTCTGCTGCAAATGACATAAATCTTTAGCAACTTTCAATATCAATAAATGAACTTTTCAAACCTTTTAACATACAATGATAACATTGCAAACATTACCATAAGATAATAACATTTAACCTGAATTTATTTTAAACTATAGTAATCTTGAATATTGAATCCAGAGGAAGGCAACTGGCCAAAAATTAATTTTTCAACTTGTTTGTTGAAAGTGTTGTCCAAAAATAATTCCTTCCTGACTCCATTAACTGGCAATCGGATTCGTCCCTGGATCAATAATCTATATATCATGTAACATTTTAATTGTTCAACAAAAGATGATGCTGCTACTAACATTAAACCTTAATTACATAGAATGCATTAACTTATCAGTCCTTTTCAAACAGAATTTTAAGATTACAAACCTGAAAGAAACATATCAAATTGTAAACAGTAAAGGTAATAAAATGCAAGCTAACTGTTTTGTCATGGCGAAAGGGACTTCCAAGACATTCAATTTTTTTTTCCTTTCAAAGAGCCCAGCAGAGTTTTATTTGTGTCTATGGGATGTAACCCCTGTTTTTTTTTTTTTTTTCTTTCTTCCTTTTTTGTTGGTTATTACTGTATTTTTACTGTAAGTGAAATAGTGTTCCTCTACGAAGTGGCCAAGTGACCTGAAATTTCTTACGTAAAATAAAAACACTATTTTCTCTGATTGCAAAACTTTATAGTACACAATGTTTTTTGTAAAAATACATCCATCAGATCACTCTGACTTGGGTTGTCTTCAGTTGAAACTTTAATGTCATCTGGATTTGTGCACCTTGAAAAAGCAACATAGAGTTTTCCATGTGTAAAAACAGGTTCTTGTAAAAAAATACCCACAGACTTAAAAGTTTGTCCTTGGGATTTAATGATGGTCATGGCAAATGCCGTGATAACTGGAAATTGTCTCCTTTGAAGGACAAAAGGCAAACCGCTCTCACTTGGAGCTAAATCAATTCTTGGTATACAAACTTGTTCACCTTTATGGGTTCCAGTCTTAATTTCTGCATGTATAAAATGATCTTTTAACTTGTGCACAATTAATCTGGTCCAATTACAAAGTCCTTTTTTTGGATTCATATTTCTCAATAGCATGACAATTGCCCCTTTTTCAACTGCAAAACATGTGGTGGCATTCCAGATGGGGTTAACGAATTAATAAATTCTACACTGAAATTCAATTCACTGTCTTTATCGTCAGCCAGAACTGAATCTGAACTGTAATAATTATTTTGTGGTGCGGTGATGAATTTTAAAATGTTGTTATTTATATATTTTTTGATGTTAATATCACTTTGTTTGCAATGTCTGAGTAATCATTGTTATTCAGAGTGTTTAGAAAGATAGCTGATATGAGTGATTGCTTGCAAACCATTGTTGATAGCATTTCAATGGTATCATTAGGTAAATCATGTATTTGTGGATGTTTTCCTTCTCCAATTTGAATGAGCCAATCATTGAATTAGTTTTGGCCTTCAGGTCTCATATTTAATTCTAATTTGAGGTGTTTTCCGCAGTTTACTTGTCTTGATACATGTTTCAATTATATCAGTTCTATTTCCATCTGGCACAACAGGTAATGTTTGCCTAAAATCTCCTCCTAACAGCATCGCCTTTCCACCAAATGGCAAATTATTATCCATCACTTCTTTTAAGATTCTATCAATACATTGCAAAGCATGACATGACATCATTGTGGCCTCGTCTATGATAATTCATTTTTTTTAAATGTTTTGGATTTTGTAAAGAATTCAGTAGAATATCTGACACTGATGTTTCTTAAAATGGGAACTGGCAGTTTAAATCCACTATGCACAGTTCTACCACCTTCTAAAAAAGAGCTGCCATTCCATTTGTTGCAAATGGCATTGCTATTGACCCTGTGCTCGAATGTAACTCATCAAACAATTGTACAGATGAGTTTTTCCTGATCCACCAGGTCCATCTAGATAGAAATAACGGTCTTTGACCATTTCATCACCTGTAGCATTTGTGATTGCATTAAATGATTGTAATTGTAAAGTTTTTAAAGTTGCCAGTTATTCTTCTGTTTTTTGTTTTTGGAGCTCAGTGTGATAATCATCAAAGTTGATGTCACCTATAAGTCCTGGATCAGGAAAATTAAAACTTGCACAATTTAATCCATGAGCAAGAAATATTTCTTGAATTCCCATTAAAGTTTTTAACAGTGCTATTGGCTCATTGTAACGTTTCAAGAAGTCGTCGGACATATATAATTTAAATGTTTCCCACAAAGTAAATGCATCAGGTACATTACAAAAGATGCAAATGAGCGTAAATTGTTCTCTCATTTGCTTTGGCATTTGACATAGTGCTGCTTCTTCCAGACACATCTCCCATTCAGTATCATTTGCTATGTAGTTTTGGTGTATTGCAGCTAACAGGAAAGTCTCATAAACTATGTAATTCACTATGCGTTAATGTTCAAAACTTTGTGCACCTGGAGGATGTGAAAGAAGTAATCTTAAACTGAAACGTTCAATTTCAGTAAAAAATGTGTGGTATAATTGTATGCGTATCTCTTTTTCGTTGTCGCCATAGACCATTTATACCATGCAGTAAGTGTTGTATCTCTGTGTTCACTTTGAGCTAATGCCGTTCTTTTATTGCCTGCAGTAAAGCAAACAAACTAACTTTGTGGCAAATGTGCAGCTAATCGATACACAGCATGTGACCGATCATGCATCTCAAATTTCAGAAGCCACCACATTGCTTCCGGAGCACTGACATAGCGAGCATCTAAATAATTAGAAAGTTTGTCATGTAAAATTTGATTTTCCTTTTCTTTTGTTGCACCTAGCACAACAACAGTTGCTGCATCATATCCTTTGTATATATATTTATACACATATTTGATGGATTTAATAGAAGTGCAAGCTTCAACATTTATGTGTGTATTGTACTTCATGAGCAAATGTGGATTGTATGGAACAACAAATCTATTATCAATATTTTGTCCACGAATAATAGCTCTTTGTCCTTGTCTTCTTTTATACAAAGGGTTTCCATCACAATTAGCATAAGTTTGCATTTGAAATTGTTATTTTTTATTGTCCATACATGGTGAATTTGGATTAATATCTCCACATGGCCCATGAATCATTCTGTCTGTCAGAATCTTAAATAGTTTGGAATATTTTTCTGGATCTGGTAATTCATCAGTAATGTCTGAATCCACTCTCTCTGCAGTATTCAACTTATCTTTTTCCTGCATGATTAAAAGTATGTGAGCATGTGGCAGTCCTCCTTTTTGAAATTCATCGGTACAAAAAAAAGCCACACATTTTCCAAATAACTGTGCTTTAGTTATATCATATATTAATGAATTGAGTTTGATTTTGAATACTCTTGCCCCTAAATCTGGTCGGTCAGAAGTAGTTTGTCCCAGATTCAAATTTTCCTTGATCTCTGGCCATTGTGGATTACATGTGAATGTAATGAATAAATCTGGTTTTCCAAATTTTGTGACAATAGCCATGGCATCATTATATCTTTCTCGCATAATGAGAGGAGATCCTTGAAAAGTGGATGGCAAAATGATTGCTCTTCCAGCTGGAAAGTGTCTGTTGGTAGCCAATTCAGCGACATAATCCATCAATCCACAGTACTATTCTACTCAAAGCTTATTTTGTTGAAATTTTATAAAACTTAGATTATTTGCTTCGGCTTGTAGATAGGAATCAATAATCCATTGTTGTGTGAGTTTGCCATCACATAAAATAGGATTAAAATAATCCCGAATAGCAATTTGTGCCACTATATTCCAGCATAGAAATATTGCATCTAACACGATCTTTACTATTGGGATAACTTAGCAATTGTAATTTTGGTTCCAATCCAGGTTCACCATTTGGAAAGAAAATGGGATATGTCATTGGATCTAAATTACAACTTAATATATTTATGTTTATAACAGGTTGTTCTTCGTTGCGTGGATATATTATAATATCGTGCTAAAAAGGTGGTTCACCATCTTCATTTTTAAAGACCATGATCAGTGTTGCAATCTCTTTTTAACACCATATTAACTCTTAACATTGTCAATTGATGTCTTTGAGCATGTTGCTGTTGTTCTTTTTCCATCTGTGCTAATTGTTTGTATGCTTGACTGTATAGGTTTTTGGCCATATATTTGTCCAGCTGTTCAAGGACTATGCACAAACACTATTCATTTTCTGGAAGCGTCATTCTTCGTTCAACAGCTTCCATTGTATCTAAGACATATAACTGTACATATTTCCTTTGCTCTCCTTCTTGTGGGTGTAAATGTGAAGTTCGGTGGTAATTTGTCCTTGAACTATAAAACAGTAAGGACCATGTCCTGGGACATTTCCTGCTAATGTAGCACCCATTGAAGCAAATGAAATTGCACTGTTATATGACCTTATGTATTTTTTTTTTTTTTTTTTAATTGGTATAATTTGGAAATGTTGGATCGCTCATGATACTTTGTAAGTAATCTGGAAATGTGTGTCTTTGTGGAAGTCTTACCTTTCCTTTCTGACAACAACTAATGAAGTCTCTGTCAGTTGGTCTTTCCTTGAGAAAATAATAGGCCCTAACAAACTGACAAACAACATTGAGTAATCCACAATAATGAGTGTCTACTGTTAGGGCTCTAATAAACGCATTATCCTGAGCTTCCGCAACATAGATATCACTACAACTTTCTATATCTACATTGGTGTCATGTGTCTGAACATTGGTGTCAATAGGCAATATTGTATCATTGGGAAATGGTTCACAGACATGTTTTTGTTTACTTTTTAATTTCTTTGAAGCTCCAGCACACTCACTTTGTGCTTTCTTACTCATTTTTCTTTTATTTAGGTGACTGTGCATCTCTTCACCTTATCCGCCATTGTAATCTGTAATTGTAAATACCGGTGTAAGATATAATGTTTTTTTGTTCTGTACATATTGTTTGTATCTGCTCTCAATACAAAGGTAATTAATTAATTGAAGAATGCAAAGATTTGAAAATCGTTTTTATTCTTTCTTTGCAATCAATGAAACCATTTTTTTGTTGTTCTATTGAAAAAAAAATTAAAAGCAAAGCACTGCATATATATATATATATATATATATATATATATATACTGTATATATATATATATATATGTTTTTTTTTTTCATCCAATAAATTATTACGTCATTACTAAATGAATATACATTACTGAATTAATCAAAAACTGAGATCAATGGTAAACCTAAAAAGTTAATTATATTGTCATAAAGAACTTCAAACAGAAACAGCTATTATCAAAGTATAGATGTGGCCTAAAATAATAGTACATTTTCTTAACAATGCAATTAATTTAGTTATGATGTCTAATTTAGGTTCTCTAAAAGTTAATTAGCTAAGCATATATAAATCTTGCTTTTTTTGTTGCAATGACAAATTAAATACTAAAAACCTCGTTCTTTTTCATATTTTTTGTTATTGTAATAAAAAATTAAATACTAAAAACCTTATTCATTTGCAAGTTGTTCAAAGCAATAGGGCACTATATAAGCACTTGGCTTTTTTTTTTTTTAAACCTTAGTTTTGGATAGATGTTCATTAACTAAAATGTTCTGTAAAATAATATTCTATGTTGTTATATAGAGCCCTATTAAATTTTACAAATTGCAAATGAATGAGTCCCTAAATAAATAAAGTTTCATGAATTAATCATTAAGTGTCATCAACCCAAAACCATAAGGGCACGCTCATCACATAAGTGCTCTGAGATTAACGGCTCGCCTCGCTACGCGAGGCTCACCGGCGATGAGCACCTTTGGCACGCATTGCCTAAGTGCTTCGAGTTTAACAGCACGCCTCCCTACTCGTGGCTCACTGCCGATGAGCGCCTATGCACCACGCAAATCGTGACGACCAGTGGCGGCTGGTGACTTTTCAAGTTGGAGGGGCGACAGGGCGAAACATAGCCACTCCCCCCTTTTCAAACCACACCCATTTTATAACTCCTCCCCCTGATGTCATGATGACCTTTATAAGCCCCGCCCAATGAACTTATACTTGTAAAGCCCATTAAAATACATGATCAGCAATGCAGAAATGTCAAGAAGTAAAGTAACAATGTGTTAAATTCATTGGTATACAATATAGATTGAAAAAACTCATGTGACAAGACTACAGCAATATCATAATTGCACCTATACGCATTAACAGAAAAATTGTGACACCTACCATTAGTCGGGTCTTCTTCTCAGGGTATTCACGTTCAGTAAGTTGACCAACAAGTAGAAACAAATCTGCAGCCACATAGGGTTTGCATCTGGGTTTGAAAGAAAACAAGCAAATCAATCAGACCATTCAATAACAAAACCATACTTAAAAAACATTAAAAGACCAAGTGGAACCATATAGGCCCCAAACATGCCTTAGAAGACCAAGTGGAACCATACAGGCATCAAACATACCTTAGAAGACCAAGTGTGACCATAGGCTCCAAACATACCTTAGAAGACCAAGTGGAACTATATAGGCCCCAAACATACCTTAGAAGACCAAGTGGAACCATATAGGCCTCAAACATACCTTAGAAGACCAAGTGTGACCATAGGCTCCAAACATACCTTAGAAGACCAAGTGGAACTATATAGGCCCCAAACATACCTTAGAAGACCAAGTGGAACCATATAGGCCTCAAACATACCTTAGAAGACCAAGTGTGACCATAGACCCCAAACATACCTTAGAAGACCAAGTGGAACTATATAGGCCCCAAACATACCTTAGAAGACCAAGTGTGACCATAGGCCCCAAACATACCTTAGAAGACCTCATGTGACAAGACTACAGCAATATCATAATTGCACCTATACGCATTAACAGAAAAATTGTGACACCTACCATTAGTCGGGTCTTCTTCTCAGGGTATTCACGTTCAGTAAGTTGACCAACGAGTAGAAACAAATCTGCAGCCACATAGGGTTTGCACCTGGGGTTGAAAGAAAACAAGCAAATCAATCAGACAATTCAAGAACAAAACCATACTTAAAAAACATTAAAAGACCAAGTGGAACCATATAGGCCCCAAACATGCCTTAGAAGACCAAGTGGAGCTATATAGGCCCCAAACATACCTTAGAAGACCAAGTGTGACCATAGGCCCCAAACATACCTTAGAAGACCAAGTGGAACTATATAGGCCCCAAACATACCTTAGAAGACCAAGTTGAACCATATAGGCCTCAAACATACCTTAGAAGACCAAGTGTGACCATAGACCCCAAACATACCTTAGAAGACCAAGTGGAACTATATAGGCCCCAAGCATACCTTAGAAGACCAAGTGTGGCCATAGGCCCCAAACATACCTTAGAAGACCAAGTGGAACTATATAGGCCCCAAACATACCTTAGAAGACCAAGTGTGACCATAGGCCCCAAACATACCTTAGAAGACCAATCAGCACTGTATCGGCCCAAACCAGTGGATCTTAGGATTCAAGAAAACAACAACATTTCACTTCTGTTTAGACAACACAATAATCAATGTCAAACAAACACGTTGAATTAGCATATGGATAACCATATGAGCAGTAACGCCACGCCAAGGCTTTAACAATTGTTACTGACCATTCACACATCTTTCATAGATCCTTCAATATGCACACCCACACACCATTCATACTTTACTTACCACTAGTTATTTTTGGTAGTGAGGTGGTGCCATTTCTGAGAACTTTACGTACCCTTGAAGGTGCCTCCAATTCCTTCAAACCAGTGCATTCAACCGCTACAGGGCCATGGTGCTTTTTAAATACCTTTTTATCCTCTTCAATGTGGAGAAGCATCTTTCTGGTTCTTTAGTAGTCTTCGGTGTTGTAAGCAGGATTCCTTATAGCTTCACTCACTCTGTTAATTTATGTAGATTAAATTGATGGTAAAGTTGCTGCAGAGCAACAGCACTTGTACAGACATGAAATTCTGGCTTCCCGTACACAAGTGACAGCTACCCTTGGAAGTGCCTCCAATTCCTTCAAACCACGCCAAGGCTTCAACAATTGTTACTGACCATGCAAACACCTTTTATAGCTCCTTCCATATGCACACCCACACACCGTTCATACTATACTTACCACTAGTTATGTTTGGTAGTGTGAGGTGGTGCTGCTTAACGCAGTTTATCTTTGCACACCTTGGGGGTATGCATTCTTCTTTGCTTCAATCACTTGTATTTAAATTTTGCACAGCGATCTTTCAAAGAACAAAACTTTTCAATGTTTTTTTCATTGAAGTCTGGGATCTCGGAAATCAGTTGCTTTTCCATTGAGAGCATCGCCAATGCATTCAACCGCTCCAGGGACATGGTGCTTCTTAAAAAGGTTTTTATCCTCTTCAATGTGGAGAAGCATCTTTCTGATTCTGCAGTGGTCATCGGTGTTGTAATCAGGATTCTTAATAATTTCACTGTCTCTGTGAAATCATTCTGCAGATTCAATTGATGTAAAAGTTTGTGCAGAGCAACAGCACTTGTACAAGCAAGAAAATCTGTCTTCCCATACAGAAGTGACAGCTCAGTGCGTAATTGTTTCTTCTTCAGTATTGGATATGCTTGCACAGTGTCTTCCAGAGCTTGGGTTGGAAAGCAAGTGTCATGGGTTTTATACAAGTCACTCTGAACAAGTTTGGCACTGACTAAGTGATTTGAAAATGAAAAACGTTCTTTTGCATGAACCACCACTATGTCACATACCTCTCTTGAAAGTTGTCTCAAGGTTGAGATCTCCGCACTCCGTCTGTTGACTGTTACATCGCTCGGCAAACTTGCTTCTATCTCTTCAACAGAATTACGGATTTTCTGGATGCTGGCGACAAAGTCTTCTGTGACTTTTTTGATATAAACAGTATCCGTGTCTCGCTTCTGAAGCTGACTATAGAGGATGTCAACATGTGGCATTATTAAATGAAATAATTTAAGGAAGTAAAGGAACTCCCTGTCTTCCAGCAATCCAATGAAACCGGCGGCTTCACGTATAGATGTTGGATCAAAGTTTAGACATGCTTCAATTGTCTGGAAACACTCAAGTAGCGCATCTGTGTTCTCGTAGATGACGTTCACGGTCCTAACGTTGAAGTTCCATCGTGTCGGTGCACCTCTTGGAAGTCTTCTACCAACTACCTCATCCAGAACTCCAGTCCTTTTTGGAGAGCGTGAAAAAAATGATGGTATGCCGCCTATGTTGGAAAAAAAAACTCGAACTCTTCCAATCCTTGAAACTGCTTTCTCCATTATTAGGTTCAGTTGGTGAGCATAGCTATGGAGGTAGTGTGCGTTCGGGTACACGTCTTTTATTTTTCTTTGAACTCCTCCTTGATCTCCACGCATCACACTGGCACCATCGTAGCTTTGAGCTATGAGTTTCTTCTTGTCTTCTGGCTCTGTGAGAACAGTATTCAGACTTTCCAGCACAACAGCAGCAATCGAGTCTGCATCCGTTGATTTCATTTCCGTGAAGCCATCAAATCTTTCCACCACTTGATGCTTCTTGTCAATGTAGCGATAGACTACAACGCACTGTGTCTTAGCGGAAATATCGGTTGTTTCATCCGCTTGGATTGCCACAAACTGGGCTTCCTTAAGCTCTTGGTGAATCACTTCCTTAATAACTTCATGCATGCAGTCCAGTAGCTCATTCTGCATGGTTTTGGATGTGCCCTTAAACACAGTTGCAGTCTTCAAATGCTGTTCCATTGCACTATCGATACTGCCAACAAAAATCCACCGGTCCTCGAAACACTCCTGGATTTAGCGATGTTTCACTCTCGTCGTGTCCTCTTAATGCCAGTTCAAAAGCGCCACAAAAGGGAACACAATCAATTATCTTGGAAAGGATGTACCTGTTCTTAGCCACTTCTTTGTTCTGTTTTTGAATACTGACTTGGTATCCTTGGTCCAGTTGAACTGCAATGTTCGCCTGTCCAAGCATCTCAAACTTGATCCTGTTATCCAAGTGAGCTTTAGAACTTTTGTGTTTCGCCAATTTGTCAGCTAGATGTTTTACGTCAGTCACTCCAGTTTTGGTCCAAGCAGCGTCACCACTAAATAGGATGCATGGGAAACAATATAAGGCCTTCCTAGAAACGCTTCCATAAAGCCAGTCATTCTTCTTGTACCATTCAGTATTGAAAGTACGGATATATTGCTTCCCTCTATCTCTTGCGATTTGCTGCAGATTTATCTCTGGTTGGTCAGGTTCTAACCGTTTTACTTCCACCTTCTCCTCATAGGTTAGGGTGCCGAAAGGCTTCACAAGTAGAGAGTCAATAGTATTCATTTCTGATACCAATAGAAGAAAAAGATCACGGTATATTAATTTATATTATGTCACAAAATTACTTTAAAATAACAGTGTGTTGAATTCATTGGTATACATTACAGATTGCAAACCCTCATGTGACAAGAGTACATCAACATCAAATTTGCACCTATACGCATTTACAGAAAATTAAAAGCAATGATACTCACCAACAGTTGACTCTCCTTCTCGGGGTATTCACGTCCAGTAAGTCAACCAACAAGTCCAAACAAATCTGCTTCCACAGATAGTTTGCACCTGGGAAGTGATAGAAAACAACAAAAAAAACATTAGAACGTTCAAGACCCAAACCTTAACTTTTAAAACCTTAAAAGACCAAGTGTGACCATATAGGCCCCAACCGCACCTTAATAACCCTAAATAACAAATTGGGACCATATTTGCCCCAACCACACCTTTAAACCCCTAAATAACAAATTGGGACCATATAGGCCCCAACCGCACCTTAAAAACCCTAAATAACAAAGTGGGACCATATAGGCCCCAACCACACCTTAAAAACCTTAAATAACAAATTGGGACCATATAGGCCCCAACCGCACCTTAAAAACCTTAAATAACAAATTGGGACCATATAGGCCCCAACCGCACCTTAAAAACCTTAAATAACAAAGTGGGACCATATAGGCCCCAACCGCACCTTAAAAACCTTAAATAACAAATTGGGACCATATAGGCCCCAACCACACCTTAAAAACCTTAAATAACAAATTGGGACCATATAGGCCCCAACCGCACCTAAAAACCCTAAAAAACAAAGTGGGACCATATAGGCCCCAACCGCACCTTAAAAACCATAAAAAAACAAATTGGGACCATATAGGCCCCAACCGCACCTTAAAAACCTTAAATAACAAATTGGGACCATATAGGCCCCAACCGGACCTTAAAAACCTTAAATAACAAATTGGGAGCATATAGGCCCCAACCGCACCTTAAAAACCTTAAATAAAAAATTGGGACCATATAGGCCCCAACCGCACCTTAAAAACCCTAAATAACAAATTGGGACCATGTAGGCCCAAATTGTACATGAAAAAAAATAAAAAAATAAAAATTATATATATATCAAGAATTGATATCAATATATCTCAATGAATATATATATATATATATATATATATATATATATATATATATATATATATATAAATCAATAATCAATATATAAATCAATCAATATATAAATATATAAATATATATATATATATATATATATAAATATATATCTCAATATATATATATATCAATCAATAATCAATATATAAATCAATCAATATATAAATATATATATATGTATCAATATATATATAAATATATATATATATATATATATATATATATAAATATATATATCTATAAATATATATATCTATATATATATATATATATATCACACACACATAAAAAATATACATAAATATACATAAACATATACATAAAAAAATATATATTAATTGATATTTATTATTTGATTAATTGATGTACTTTATAACTTATTTTATTATATTGTTCATGTATTTCTATTACACATTATTTTTTATACATATTACAGTGCTATTTTTTGTCTATACATGTTACAGGATATTATCCTGTAACATGTATATCACATAAATAGCCCTGTAATATGTATAATACATACAGGGTCAAACAAATTCACACTAACCTTTTTTTCCCTTACAGGCTTCCATACCTGCTTGCTGATTTGCTAATTTTTTAAAGACTCTCATTGGTTGAAATCGATGTCAATCAAAAATTTCAGCCAATCAGAGTCCTTCAAAAATTAGTATATAAAGCAGAGCGTGGGAAAAAAACAATTAATCGCGGGTGGAGCTCCTTGTAGGAGGAGTTCTGTTAGTTTGTTGTTTTTTTTTTTTAGAGCGTCAGGTTTGTTTTGGTGGAGGCCTCTTTCAATGGGCCAGAATGGATGGACAATGGCTTCAATCAAGATTGGATTATTTTTGGACAATGGCTTCAATCAAGATTGGATTATTTATTTGACCAGTGGCTTCAATTAACATTGGATTATTTATTTGACTGTGACATGGCTAATACATTGTTGTGTTTTTTTATTGCAGGGTCACGAAAATATTTGTGGGGGGGCGTTTGCCCTGATGCCCCAATGGACGGGCCGCCCCTGGTGACGACGTCTCGTAGACAATTATAATATGTGATATATCAATAGTTAATGTATTAAAAACAAATAATTGCAATAGATCATTAAGTAAACATCAATTAAATAAAATAAATAGGTAACAGAAGCATTTTGTAGCCAATATGCAGCTTTCACAATGATAAAAGATATGGATGAACAGTGTTACTAGCATTCTTAATATCGCTGATATGATAGACTACTGTTTTTTCTTGTTTTAACGGTTTAAATTACCTTTTGAATGCACATTTCAGACCATAATGCCCTGTAAGTAAACTACTATCTAACTGGGTCTTCTTCAATATGTAGTCTTTATTTATGTACCACTTAAAATGTTGCTGTATTAACATTGACAAATCTTTCAAGTTACATAATTTCAAGTTACAATACACACATACTGCACTTTTCTATTTATATTGATATTACCACTTACTACACTTTGCTTTATACAGTACTTCTGTGTACTACTGAATGTCTGCCCTGAAGTGAACAATATAGAAACAAAGGTTAAATATACTATCCTACTTAAATAAACTCAACAAGTATAATTTCCAGTAGATTTAAGTAGAACCACTGATAAACTTGGATAATCCCACTAGTAGTATATGTGAACACATGGGAAAGAAAAGAAAACAGTAAACTGATAAATGCGTTGTAACCACTGGGAGTAGATATTTGACACACTAAACCAATATCTACAGTATATCCCAAAGGATCAGACACAAAAAGAGCAAATATGTTTAAAACATAACATTTATTATTGCCAATTTAAAAACCAAATGCACTGATACATACATATTATATATCCAGAATAAAAATGAAACACTAGGTGCCAGTTTGGTATAGTTAGGCATAAAATATCCCTCTTATTATTTATCTTTTACATAGGTAATAGTATTCACACTCATTTATATATCCAAAAACTAACACACTCAGATTATTATTATTATATCTGGTTTGCTGTTGTTGTTTATTTGTTCAGTCACATCCGACTCTCCGTTACCCTATGTACCAAAGCATGCCAGGTACATCTCCCAGTCACTGCCCCTCTGAGCTCCATCAAATGTATGTTCATTGCTTCAGTGACTAAATCTGTTTTGCCTCTGTCTCCCATTCTTCTTGTGCCTTCAATCTTTCCCAGCACCAAAGTCTTCTCTAGGGATTCTGCCATCTCATGTTATGGCCAAAATATTTCAGCTTCAGTCTCCAGAACATACCTTCTACATAGTTACATAGTTAAATAGTAATTGAGGTTGAAAAAAGACTTTCAGTCCATCAAGTTCAACCTTTTAAGATATCTCTTGATCTTTTTAATATGTGGACTATTTGTTATTAATTGTTAATTGATCGAGAGGAAGGCAAACAGAAAAAAAAAAAAAACATTGAAACTTTTCCAATTCTCATAAGAAAAAAAAAAGCAAAATTCCTTCCTGACCCCAGAAACTGGCGATCAAATTTCTCCCTGGATCAATATTCCCTTCGCTAGTTATCTAGGATAACCTTGAATGCCCTCTGTATTCAAAAATATATCTAACCCCTTTTTGAAGTTATCTATTGAATTCGCTGTTCACTACCTCCTTTGGTAGAGAATTCCACACTTTAACCACCCTAATTGTGAAGAACCCTTTTCTTTGTTTAAGGAGAAATCTTTTTTCCTCTAACCTCAAAGGATGTCCTCTTGTCAGTTGAAAATCTCTTGCTACAAAAAGTTCACTTGACAAAGCCTTATATTAACCCTGGATGTATTTAAATTGGGTAATCATATCCCCTCGTAGACACCTTTTTTCTAGCGCAAATAAGTTTAATTTGGTTAGTTTTTCTTCATAACTTAGCCCCTCCACTCCCCTTATTAGATTTGTTGCCCTTCTCTGTACTTTTTTCCAGCTCTAAAATGTCCTTTTTAGGAAGTGGTGCCCAAAATTGTACTCCATATTCCAAATGAGGGAGTACTAGGGATTTGTATAGTGGTAGAATTATATTTGCTTCCCTTGCTTCTATACCCTTCTTAATACATGCTAATATTTCACTTGCCTTTGCAGCTGCTGCTTGGCATTGAGCACTGCTACCTAGGTGGTTGTCCACTAGTACTCCCAAATCCCTTTCAATATCTGATACCCCTAGATTTGCTCCATTAAGATTATAAATTGCATCGGCTATTTTCCTTCCCAAATGCATAACCTTACATTTATCTGTATTAAATAGTGATGTCGCGAACATCACATTTTTGGTTCGCGAACCGCGGACGCGAATTCCATCAAATGTTTGCGAACGGATGATCATCGGCGAACCGCCATAGACTTCAATGGGCAGGCAAATTTCAAAACCCACAGGGACTCTTTCTGGCCACAATAGTGATGGAAAAGTTGTTTCAACGGGACTAACACCTGGACTGTGGCATGCCGGAGGGGGATCCATGGCAAAACTCCCACGAAAAATTACATAGTTGATGCAGAGTCTGGTTTTAAGCCATAAAGGGCATAAATCACCTAACATTCCTAAATTGTTTGGAATAACATGCTTTAAAACATCAGGTATGATGTTGTATCGATCAGGTAGTGTAAGGGTTACACCTGCTTCACAGTAACAGACCAATCTCCCTGTTTAATGCACGCAAACAACCGCAAACAGTCCCTTTGCACAACTGCAAACTCCCCATTTAGACAAGGTTGGATACCAAGCTAGCCATGTCCCGTTCCTTGTCCTCACTGATGTCATTGAATGTCTCTTCCTCCACCCAGCCACCAAGGGTCCCCGAAAGGTGACAACAAGCCCCCTGGGATGCCTGCTGTGTTTGGTCTTCCACCTCCTCAAAGCCACCTTCCTCCTCTGACTCCTCTTCTTCAGACTCCCAGAGTCTGGGGGCTTCCACTGCCTAGCATGGAAGATTATACACAGGTCAGAGTCTGGGGGCTTCCACTGCCCAGCATGGAAGATTATACACAGGTCAGAGCCTGGGGGCTTCCACTGCCCAGCATGGAATATTATACACAGGTCAGAGTCTGGGGGCTTCCACTGCCCAGCATGGAATATTATACACAAGTCGGAGTCTGGGGACTTCCACTGCACAGCATGGAATATTATACACAGGTCAGAGTCTGGGGGCTTCCACTGCCCAGCATGGAATATTATACACAGGTCAGAGTCTAAGGGCTTCCACTGCACAGCATGGAATATTATACACAGGTCAGAGTCTGGGGGCATCCACTGCCCAGCATGGAATATTATACACAGGTCAGAGTCTGGGGGCTTCCACTGCACAGCATGGAAGATTATACGTGTTGCCTCTGTCTGCGTTATTATAAGGTGTGTACTGTTAAGTAGTACTATTCCTATCGGTTTAATCCCTGTTACGTCCACTATTAGGGGACGTGTATATGGCATGGATTTTTGGAACAGGGAGATGGAAAAAGATGCTTGGTCGGACCTCCTACTTCTAATTTGGGGCACTGCACATGCAATCTAAGGTGCCACCAGATAGGAGAGGTGTATTAAGTTGTACTACTCATTCCTATCAGTTTAATACCTGTTACGTTGCCTATCAGGGGACGTGTATATGGCATGGATTTTTGGAACAGGGAGATGGAAAAAGATGCTTGGTTTGACCTCCTACATCGAATTTGGGGCACTGCACCTGCAATCTAAGGTGCCACCAGATATGAGAGGTGTATTAAGTTGTAATACTCATTCCTATCAGTTTAATACCTGTTGCGTTACCTATCAGGGGACGTGTATATGGAATGGATTTTTGGAACAGGGAGATGAAAAAAGATGCTTGGTTGGACCTTCTACTTCGAATTTGGGGCACTGCACCTGCAATCTAAGGTGCCACCAGATAGGAGAGGTGTATTAAGTTGTAATACTCATTCCTATCAGTTTAATACCTGTTACGTTACCTATCAGGGGACGTGTATATGGCATGGATTTTTGGAACAGGGAGATGGAAAAAGGTGCTTGGTTGGACCTCCTACTTCAAATTTGGGGCACTACACATGCAATCTAAGGTGCCACCAGATATGAGAGGTGTATTAAGTTGTAATACTCATTCCTATCAGTTTAATACCTGTTACGTTACCTATCAGGGGACGTGTATATGGCATGGATTTTTGGAACAGGGAGATGGAAAAAGATGCTTGGTTGGACCTCCTACTTCGAATTTGGGGCACTGCACGTGCAATCTAAGGTGCCACCAGATAGGAAAGGTGTATTAAGTTGTAATACTCATTCCTATCTGTTTAATACCTGTTACGTTACCTATCAGGGGACGTGTATATGGCATGGATTTTTGGAACAGGGAGATGGAAAAAGATGTTTGGTTGGACCTCCTACTTCGAATTTGGGGCATTGCACGTGCAATCTAAGGTACCACCAGATATGAGAGGTGTATTAAGTTGTAATACTCATTCCTATCAGTTTAATACCTGTTACGTTACCTATCAGGGGACGTGTATATGGCATTGATTTTTGGAACAAGGAGATGGAAAAAGATGCTTGGTCGGACCTCCTACTTCGAATTTGGGACACTGCACGTGCAATCTAAGGTGCCACCAGATAGGAGTGGTGTATTAGGTTGTATTAATCATTCCTATCAGTTTAATACCTGTTCCGTCACCTATCTTTCCTCCCAATAGCACATTCTATATGTCATCAACTGGCCTGTGTGTATTTAGAGAACCACACTTTAAGGCCCTTAACCTGGGACAAGGTGGCTTGGCTATCAGAATTGCCTCAGAGCCATAAAAACTCGCCAAACCCCCTAATCAGACACTCACTATCATACTGGAAATGGGCAAAGAAACACACGGGTTTGTTCCCTGGATCCACCCAAATGACCCCAATTCATGCCCACCCTCAGGCCCGGAAACACATGAGCACATCATCACAACACTGGCGGAGGTCAAGGAAACTAGATAGACTGGGAGACTGGTTAGTAAAGGGCCAGATGCTCACCTATGAGGAACTGAGGGACAAGCATGAGCTACCGCTGTCAGAACACCGGTCTTAAATTGGTTCTCCAAAATTTGTAAAGATAAACCTCTATCAAGGGGGATCATTGGGTCACTTTACAAATATAAAACATTTGTTACTGGTTGAAGCGACACTGGGGGAAGGCCCGGAGTGGAGGAGCCCTGGAGACCCTTCAGAAGCAACCGGCGGCAAAATCATCCCAGGAAAGGAGAAGTCGCTTACTGAAGCCTGCCCTAGGGTAACCCAAGGGTGATTGCCCAGGTTAGATATTGTAAATAATAAGCTAATACTGCTGGAGGGATGATAGCTAATAGGACTTTGGTGTTTCCTGCAGATATACTCTTTACTATTGTCTGTTTTACCATGTTTTATGTATCTCTTTATAAGACTGTTCAAAAATGCTTTATTTTTCATTACATGTTGTACGCCTTCTAAAATAAAATAATTTAAATGCAAAAATTAGGTATTGTTGCAGCGACCAGAAAAATTGATGTTAGTTTGCCAGGCAGAAAGTGCCCTAAAACATTGCGTCTTGAACCCTAGTAGGTGGCGGATAAGTCACGCAAGTCATCCAGCATTCAGGCATAAAATACAGCGGCGTGTGGACCATTATTAGCTCAAGGCATCTCATCTATCAGGCCTTTTTTAATCGAATGTATCGCCCACTGTCAGTCCCTTCGGGATCCATCCCTCATTCATCGTAATAAAGGTGAGGTAATCTAGACTTTTTTGACCTAGGCGACTTCTCTTATCAGTGACAAAACCTCCTGCTGCACTGAAGGTCCTTTCTGACAGGACACTTGAAGCAGGGCAGGACAGAAGTTCTATGGCAAATTGGGATAGCTTAGGCCACAGGGCAAGTGTGCACACCCAGTAGTCAATGGGTTCATCGCTCCTCATAGTGTCGATATCTGTAGTTATGGAGAGGTAGTCTGTTACCTGACGGTTGAGTCGTTCTCTGAGGGTGGACCCCGAAGGGCTGTGGCGATGCATAGGACTTAAAAAGCTCTGCATGTCCTCCATCAACAACACGTCTGTAAAGCGTCCTCTCCTTGCTGGCGTGGTCGTGGGAGGAGGAGGATTATGTTCACCTCTTCCGCTGATAGATTGCCTTTGTGCTGTGACATCACCCTTAAACGCTGTGTAAAGCATACTTTTTAATTTATTTTGATAGTGCTGCATCCTTTCCGACTTGTGGTAATTTGGTAACATTTCAGGCACTTTCTGCTTATACCGGGGGTCTAGTAGAGTGGACACCCAGTACAGGTCGTTCTCCTTCATCCTTTTTATACGAGTGTCCCTCAACAGGCACGACAGCATGAAAGACCCCATTTGCACAAGGTTGGATGCCGAGCTAGTCATGTCCCGTTCCTCGTCCTCAGTGATCTCACTGAAAGTATGTTCTTCCCCCCAGCCACGTACAACACCACTGGTACCAGATAGGTGAAAACAAGCACCCTGGGATGCCTGTTGTGGTTGGTCTTCCTCCTCCTCCTCAAAGCCACATTCCTCCTCTGACTCCTCTTCCTCACAATCCTCTTCCAGCGTTGCCGCAGGTCCAGCAAGCGATGCTGATAAGGCTGTTTCTGGCGGTGATGGTGACCACAACTCTTCCTCTTCCTCTTCAAGCTCATCTACGGCCTGATCCAGCACTCTTCACAGGGCATGCTCCAGGAAGAAAACAAATGGTATGATGTCGCTGATGGTGCCCTGGGTGTGATTGACCAGGTTTGTCACCTCCTCAAAAGGACGCATTAGCCTACAGGCATTGCGCATGAGCGTCCAGTAACGTGGCAAAAAAATCCCCAGCTCAGCAGAGGCTGTGCTAACACCCCGGTCATACAAATACTTGTTAACGGCCTTTTCTTGTTGGAACAGGCGGTCGAACATTAGGAGTGTTGAATTCCAACGTGTCGGGCTGTCTAAAATCAAGCCCCTTGCTGGCATGTTGTTTCGCAGCTGGATATCTGTAAAGTGCGCCATGGCCGTGTAGGAATGCCTGAAATGGGCACACACCTTCCTGGCCTGCTTCAGGACGTCCTGTAAGCCTGGGTGCTTATGCACAAAGCATTGTACAATCAGATTACACACATGTGCCATGCACGGCACATGTGTCAACTTGCCCAAATTCAATGCCGCCAACAAATTTCTTCTGTTGTCACAAACTACTTTGCCGATCTCCAGTTGGTGCGAAGTCAGCCACTGATCCACCTGTGCGTTTAGGGCGGACAGGAGTGCTGGTCCGGTGTGACTCTCTGCTTTCAGGGAAGTCAACCCCAAGACGGCGTGACACTGCCGTATCCGGGATGTGGAATAGTACCTGTGGAGCTGGGGGGGTGCCGTTGATGTGGAGCAAGACATAGCAGCAGCAGAAGAGGACTCAGCCGAGGAGGTTATGGAAGAGGATGGAGTAGGAGGAGTAGAGGAGGTGGCAGCAAGCCTGCCTGCAAGTCGTGGCTGTGTCACCAACTCCTCTGCAGAGCCACGTATTCCATGCTTGGCAGCCGTCACCAGGTTTACCCAATGCGCAGTGTAGGTGATATACCTGCCCTGACCATGCTTTGCAGACCAGGTATCCGTGGTCAGATGGACCCTTGCCCCAACACTGTGTGCCAGAGATGCCATTACTTCCTTTTGCACAATCGAGTACAGGTTGGGGATTGCCTTTTGTGCAAAGAACTTTCGGCCGGGTACCTTCCACTGCGGTGTCCCAACAGCTACAAATTTTTTGAACGCCTCAGACTCCACTAGCTTGTATGGTAAAAGCTGGCGGGCTAAGAGTTCACACAAGCCAGCTGTCAGTTGCCGGGCAAGGGGGTGACTTTGTGACATTGGCTTCTTATGCTTAAACATGTCCTTGACAGACACCTGACTGTGGGCAGATGAGCAGGGACTGTTCAGGGCAAGACACGGAGTGGCGGATGGTTGAGAGGGGGCAAGCAGGGCAGCAGTGGTTGACGTGGCTGAAGATGCTGGACCAGGAGGAGTATGGCGGCTTTGACTTTGTGTGCTGCTTGTACTGATGTGTTGATCCCATAGGCGTTTGTGTTGTGACATCATGTGCCTTCGCAAAGAAGTTGTACCTAGGTGGGTGTTGGACTTCCCATGGCTTTTTGCACAGGTTGCAAATGGCATCACTGTTGTCACAGGCAGACACACGAAAAAATTGCCTCATTGCTGAGCTCTGCAATGACGGCATTCTGGTGGTGGCAAAAGCATGCGTTGCCTGGCGTGCTGTCTGGCTGACCCCGGGTGCCGATGCATGCTGTCTGACTGTGCCACTAGCTACTTTCGACGACCTCCCGCTGCTTCCAACTCGTCTCCTCCTCCTCTCTGTCTCACCATCTGAACTTTCCTCCTGTTCTTCTTCTCTTATAGCGGGCACCCACGTGACATCCACGGACGCATCGTCATCATCAACCGCTTCACTTGTATCTGAACATTCAACAAAGGAAGCAGCACCGGGTTCAACATCATCATCATCATCAGACCGTACGTCCATGTGTGTAATGCTGCCTGACTGGGACATATCCCTGTTATCTACATCCTCTGGCACTAATGTTTGTGCATCACTCATTTCTTCCAACGGATCTGTAAATAACTCTGCTGAAGGATCAAGTGAAGCGGCTGTGGTGCTAGTGTTGGTGGTGGCGGCAGGCGGGCGAGTGGTAACTAGAGAGGTGCCCGAAGCTAAGCTGGAGGAGGATCTTGCGTCTAGGTTCCGAGCAGAAGCTGTAGAAGATTGGGTGTCCTGTGTTAGCCAGTCAACCATGTCCTCAGAACTGTTCAAGTTCAGGGTACGTTGCCTCTGAAAACTAGGCATTATTCTAGGGCCAAAGGAAATAACAGCACCACAACCACGACGGCCCCTGCGGGGTAGCCTGCCTCTGCCTGTCATTTTTTTTACAATTAGTGGTACTATGCGTGCAAGCTACTGTGACACCAGATATGAGTGTCACTGTGCACTGGCAAAAGTTGGCAGACTAGATGCAATAGGCCTCACACACACGCCTTTAGGCAGGCTACTGATATTCAATCCATTACAGTAAAAAAAAGGGTTGTTTTATTTCACTGCACACTACGGTTGCACTAGATATGAGTGTCACTGTGCACTGGCAAAAGTTGGCAGACTAGATGCAATAGGCCTCACACACACGCCTTTAGGCAGGCTACTGTTATTAAATCGATTACAGTAAAAAAAGGGTTGTTTGATTTCACTGCACACTACGGTTGCACTAGATATGAGTGTCACTGTGCACTGGCAAAAGTTGGCAGACTAGATGCAATAGGCCTCACACACACGCCTTTAGGCAGGCTACTGATATTCAATCGATTACAGTAAAAAAAGGGTTGTTTGATTTCACTGCACACTACGGTTGCACTAGATATGAGTGTCACTGTGCACTGGCAAAAGTTGGCAGAGTAGATGCAATAGGCCTCACACACACGCCTGTAGGCAGGCTACTGATATTATATCGATTACAGTAAAAAAAGGGTTGTTTGATTTCACTGCACACTACGGTTGCACTAGATATGAGTGTCACTGCGCACTGGCAAAAGTTGGCAGACTAGATGCAATAGGCCTCACACACACGCCTTTAGGCAGGCTACTGATATTCAATCGATTACAGTAAAAAAAGGGTTGTTTGATTTCACTGCACACTACGGTTGCACTAGATATGAGTGTCAGTGTGCACTGGCAAAAGTTGGCAGAGTAGATGCAATAGGCCTCACACACACGCCTGTAGGCAGGCTACTGATATTCAATTGATTACAGTAAAAAAAGGGTTGTTTTATTTCACTGCACACTACGGTTGCACTAGATATGAGTGTCACTGCGCACTGGCAAAAGTTGGCAGACTAGATGCAATAGGCCTCACACACACGCCTTTAGGCAGGCTACTGATATTCAATCGATTACAGTAAAAAAAGGGTTGTTTGATTTCACTGCACACTACGGTTGCACTAGATATGAGTGTCACTGTGCACTGGCAAAAGTTGGCAGAGTAGATGCAATAGGCCTCACACACACGCCTGTAGGCAGGCTACTGATATTCAATCGATTACAGTAAAAAAAGTCTAGCAGGCTGGCATATGCAATTAGATTACACAGAAAAAAGTAATAAGATAAAATAAAATAAAAAGGGGCTTTTTAGGTTGCTGTCCTTGCAGCAGATATCAAAGGAGTCCTTCAGGTGTGTAATTAAAGCTAAATACACAGCCTGGCTATCTATTTCCCTATTAAATCAGCAGAATAAAAAATTTAAATAAAATAAACGATGTTCTAGCCCTAAAAAGTGCTTTTTGGGTTGCTGTCCTTGCAGCAGATATCAAAGGAATCCTTCAGGTGTGTAGTTAAAGCTAAATACACAGCCTGGCTATCTATTTCCCTATTAAATCAAGAGCAGGTAGAATATATCTCCTCTCTCCACGAATGCAGCTACAGAATGATTCTAAAATGGAGGCTGTCATACAGATGGAAGGCTCTGGAAGGGAGTGTATGCTGCTGATTGGCTGGAATGTGTCTGCTGACTGTAAGGTGCAGGGTCAAAGTTTCCTCAATGATAAAGAATAGGGGGCGGACCAAAAAGCGCATATGTTCGCCATTCGTTGCGAACTCGAACATGCGAAAATCGCCGCAAATTGTTCTCCGGCGAACTGTTCGGGACATCACTAGTATTAAATATCATCTGCCAGCCCATTTCTTTAATTTATGCAAATCCCTTTGTAGGGAAAGTACATCATTATTTGATTTAATTACCTTGCACAACTTAGTGTCATCAGCAAAAATGGAGACACTACTTTCGAGTCCTACTTCTATGTCATTAATAAATATGTTAAAAAGGAAAGGACCTAATACTGAACCATGAGGAACCCCACTTATCACATTAGTCCAGTCGGAGTATGTTCCATTTACAAAAACCCTTTGCTTCCTGTCTTTTAGCTAGCTCTCGATCCATGAGCAGATATTTACTGCAATTCCTGTATCCCTTAGTTTGCACAATAGTCTCCCATGAGGCACTGTATCAAAAGCCTTTCCAAAATCTAAAAAGACTACACCCACTGAGTTGCCTTGATCCAAGTTCCTACTAACCTCCTCATAGAAACTAATTAGATTGGTCTGACATGATCAATCCTTCATAAATCAGTGTTGACTGCTACCTATGATCTTGTTCAAATAGACATATTTTTGTATTCGGTCCCTTACTAACCCTTCTAAAAGCTTCCCAACTACAGATGTGAGGCTCACTGGTCTATAATTCCCCGTATTTGCTCTTGCTCCCTTCTTAAATATAGGTATCATGTCTGCTTTTCTCCAGTCATCTGGTAGAGACCCTGTAGTGAGTGAGTCTTGAAAGATTAGATATAATGGTTTGGCTATTACAGAACCCAGCTCCCTCAGTACCCTTGGATGTATTCCATCAGGACCTGGGGCTTTAGTAACATTTATTTTCTCCAATCTCTTTTGGATTTCTTCATGCATAAACCAATTATTTAGTGATGGTAGTGTAGCCCCATTATGTTGCGGTGTCCCAACCACTGGTACCTCCCTTGTGTATACAGACGAAAAGAACCTATTTAGCTCATCTGCCTTTTCCTGGTCACTAAATATCAGATGGACTGTGTCGCATTCTAATGTTCCTATAGCTTTCTTCCTCGCCTTCTTCCCATTAATATATTTAAAAAATATTTTAGGGTTAGTCTTACTTTCCATTGCAACTGACTTCTCATTTTCTATTTTAGCCAGTCTAATAGCCCTTTTGCAAGCAATGTTTATGTTCTTATAGTCACATAAAGCTGCCTCTGTTCCATCCTTCTTGCATACTTTAAAGGCATGTTTTTTTTTTCCTCTTCATGATCTTTAAGTCATTGTTAAGCCACATGGGATGTGATTTACTCCTATTCATTTTATTTCCACATGGTACATGCCGATGAGTATGTTTAGTTAGTAAGGATTTGAATGTTGTCCATTTATTTTTAATATTTTTCCCTGTCATTTCTATGTCTCAGTCTATATTTTTTATTGCTGCCCTTAGACCTTTAAAATCTGCCCTTTTAAAATTAAGAGGTTTTGTTGGCTCTTTACAGTTTTATTTTTTTAATTTAATCTCAAATGAGACTGTGTTGGGATCACTGTTTCCCAAAGGTTGCCCTATTTCAACATTTTATACTATATCAATATTATTTGTGATGACTAAATCCAAGATAGCTTCATTTCTAGTAGGTTCTTGTATAACCTGGGCCAGATAATGATCCCGGAGTGTACTCAAGAACTTGTTCCCCTTTGCTGAACTGCTTGTTTCATTCATCCAGTTTATTTCAGGGTCGTTAAAATTTCCCATTATTGGAACTTGCCCATGCTTAGCTGCATTTCCAATCTGTATCAATATTTGTATTTCCTCGCTATCAGTTATATTTCGGGGTTTATAGCATACTCCTACTAATATTCTTTTAGAATTTGCTCTTCCGCTATTTTACACTACCCACAAACAGTCAACATTACCGCTAGTTCCACCATAAATATCTTATCTGACTATAGGCTTAAATTCAAGCTTAACATACAGACAAATCTCTCCTCCCATTTTACCATTGCCTCTATCTTTCCTAAATAGGTTATAACCAGTCCAGTCAGAAGAATCATCCTACCCTGTTTCAGTAATGCCTATTATATCATTTGGTCATTTACTGCTAATAATTCTAACTCTCCCATTTTTCCTGGCAAGCTTCTGGCATTAGCAAGCATACACTTTATGTTATGAGTCTGTACTTCTCGAGTGCCTACCACTATACTTGAGTTACTTAGCAGTACCTCCCTATTGACTATACTAACTCCCCCACCACCATCACCACCGACATGACTAGTTCATTCATTCAATATTCCCACTTCACTTACTACCCCATTACTTCTATCTAGTCTCTCCCCCCTAGTCCCACAAGTATCATATTTAGGAGTTTCCAGCAGTCCTTTCCCTGCACAGCTCTTGCTGCCAGTCTGCCTGGGGGACTTGCCAGATTTTTATGTAAACTATTACTTATGTTAAGTTCTTTGTCCCAGTCTATATGTAGTATTGCTGCCCTTAGCCCATTAAAGTTAGCCCTTTTAAAATGCAGAGTTTTTGTTGGCCCCTTACAACTCTGTTTTTTGTATTTAATCTCAAATGAGACTGTGTTGTGATCACTGTTCCCCAAGGGTTCCCTTATTTTAACATTTGATATTATATCAATATTACTTGTGATGACTAAATCCAAGATGGCCCCATTTCTAGTAGGCTATTGTGTTACCTGGGTAAGATAATGATCCCAGAGTGTACTCAAGAACCTGCTCCCCTTAGCTGAGCTGCTGGTCTCATTTATCGAGTTTATTTCAAGGTAATTAAAGTCTCCCATTATTAGAACTTGCCCGTGCTTAGCTCCATTTCCAATTTGTAACAATAATTGTATTTCCTCACTTTCAAATATATTTGGGGGTTTATAGCGTACTCCCACCAATATGCATTTAGAATTAGCTCCTCCACTATTTAGCTCAACCCACAAAGATCCAATGTTGCTGTTAGTTCCAGCATAAATATCTTCTCTGACTATAGGCTTAAATTCAAGCTTAACATACCGACAGATCCCTCCTCCTCTTTTACCATTTCCACTATCTTTCCTAAATAGGTTATAACCATCCAGATTAACAGTCCAGTCATGAGATTCATCCCACCATGTTTCAGTAATGCCTATTAAGCCCATTTTTATTTTATTGCTAATGATTCTAGCTCGCCCATTTTCCCAGGCAAACTTCTTGCATTAGCAAGCATACACTTTATGTTGCCACTGGACTGACTCATGATTATTAGTTACAAAAGTACAGAAAACAAATTAATGTATTTGTATAAAGATTTCTTTTCTACACCTTAACCCAAACAAAACAGAAAAAAATATATATGTTTGTTTTCTGTTTTTTCTTATAATACCCCTTCCATTTGAATTCCCACTTTTTATTCAATCTCCTACACACTAACTACACTTACTCTATAAATGATTGCAAGCTCCCAAGCTCGCTCTTCCCTTGTTAAAATATACCCTGCCTACTCACTTGTACAGTGATAAATGAGCACAGGAGAGAAAACACCTCCCTGCCTCACAGAACTGATTGAAACAGAACACGACAAAATGCACACAGATAAACCTTTACACAGACCAAACCATACCCACTCACACCTGGACACTGATTACAGCCCACAGGACAGAAAACACTGCACTGATTTACAGAGCTGATTCAAACAGAACCTCACACAAATGCACACAGATAAACCTTTACACAGGCCAAACCACACCCACTGTCACCTGGACCCTGATTACAGCCCACAGGACAGAAAACACTGCACTGATTTACAGAGCTGATTCAAACAGAACCTCACACAAATGCACACAGATATACCTTTACACAGACCAAACCATACCCACTCACACCTGGACACTGATTACAGCCCACAGGACAGAAAACACTGCACTGATTTAAAGAGCTGCTTAAAAAAAAAAAAAAAAAACTTTTCTAGTAAAACATTTTTCTTGATCTCCTAAAGTACTAATTTATTGGATCTTCTTGCAGTCCAAGGCACACTAAGTAGTTTTTGCCAACACCACAATTTAAAGCCATCAATTCTATTGCGCTCAGTCTTCTTTAATGCCCAGCTCTCACATTTGTATGTTACTACTGGGAGTACCATAGTTCTAACTATGCATACCTTTGTTGACAGTTTAATATCGTAACTTTTTACTCACTTGTCCAAACTTGCCATAGCTTTCCTCCCCAGAAGCAAACATTTTTTAATTTCATGGCTACAGTCACCATTTGAAGAGATTTTGGATCCCAGGAAAATAAAATCTGTCACTGCTTCCAGTTCTTCCATGTTTATTTGCTAGGAACTGAGATCGCTGATTACCATGATCTTTGGCTTTTTAATGTTGAGCAGAAGGCCAGTTTTCTGTTCTCTTCTTTTACTCTCATCAATAGGTCATTTAGTTCTCACTTCCATCCATCAAAGTAGTATCATCAGCACATGAGGTTGTAAATATTTCTTCAAGCAATATTAATTCCGGCTTTGGATTCATCCAGCCTGACCTTATGCATGATGTACTCTGAGTGCGCGACAAGGTTGTATATTGTCATCTTATTTATTCAACTTATACTCAAAGTTTAATAAATAAGATGACAATATACAACCTTGTTGTGCACCTTTTCCAATCTCGAACCATTCTGTTATCCCATGTTTGATTCTGACCGCCACATCTGTATGTGGACCACCCCCATCCTTGGTCTACATACAGATTTTTCAGAAAGGGAATGAGATGATATGGTACTCCCATCTCTTGAAGAACTTGCCACATTTTGTTGTGATCCACAAAGTCAAAGAATTTAGAATAGTCTATGAAGCAGAAGTAAATTTTTGTTGAACTCTCTTGCTTTCTCTATTATCCATCAGACATTGTCAATTTGATCTCTTGTGCCTCTTCCTCTGTGGATCTCCGGGCCATATATTGTTGGAGTCTAGCTTAAGCATTACCTTGCTAGCATATGCAATTAGAGCAATTGTTTGATAATTGGAGCACTCTTTGGCACTGCCTTTTTTGGGGAATTAGGATGTAGACTAATCTTTTTCAGTCTATTGGCCACTGCTGAGTCTTCCAAATTTGTTGGCATAAGGCAAGCAACACTTTCACAGCATCATCTTGTAGAAATTTGGGTAGTTCAGTTGGGTTTTAAACAACTCCTGCAGCCTTATCAGTTATCAGCAAGGCATTCTAGGATCCATCCGACTTCACTCTCCAAAATGTCTGGCTCCAACTCATTGAACAAAATATTCATTGCTCATCATTAAATATTCATCATTGCTGTTAAGATCCTTCCTGTATAGATCTTCAGTGTATTCCTGACACCTCTTCTTTATCTGATCTTCTTTTGTTACATCCTACCATTTTTGTCTTTTATCCCGCCCACTTTGGCATGAAAGGTGCCTTTGAGATTCTTGAAGAGATTGCTTTACTTACCTATTCTGTTATCTTCTTCAATCTCTTTACATCTATCATTGTAGAATGTCTCCTTGTCTCTTCTTGCTATCCTCTGGAATTCTGCATTCAGTTGGACAAATATTTTCCTATACCTTATGCTTTCCTTATTTCCTGGGCTACCTTCAGTACCTCATCATATAGCCAGTTTGCCTTATTTATTTTATTTATTTTAGGGATATTCTTTTTTGCTGTTTCCTAGATATTGTTGCAAACTTCAGACCAAAGTTCTTCAGGCATTCTATCTTGCATGCCTAGTCCCTTACATCAATTTTTTACTTCCACTGCATATCCACAAGAGGTGTTATTTTTTTTAGATCTACTGGTCTGATGATTCTCCCTCTTTTTTTCAGTTTAATTCTCACCTTTGCAATAGGAAGTCCATGGTCTGAGGAGCAGTCAGCACCAGGCTTCTGTTGATTGTATAGAGCTCCTTCATCTTTGGTTACAAAGTATATAATCAGTCTGATTTCTATATTGTCCATGGATGGATGTCCATGTGGCTGTTTTAACAGGGTGTTTCCTATGACCAGAGAATGATCTTGACCGAATTCTACTAATATCTGACCTGCCACATTTTGTACTCCAAGGCCAAACTTGCCAGTTATTCCAGTTGTCTTTTGGTTCCCTACTTTAGCATTCCAATCTCCTAGGATGACAGTAACATCTTTTCTTGGTGTTATATCTATGACATGTTGAATATCTTCATAGAGCTGGAAAAAGTCAGCCTCTTCAGCATCCATGGCGGGAGCATAGATTTGGATTAATATGATGTTAAATTGCTTGCCTTGAATTCAAAGCACTCAGCCCTCATCCGTTAATTCTGTCTTGTCCAGAAGAGATTTCAGTGGAGAAGTATGTGTTCACTTGTAATATTACAAGCACCGATAAATGCGGTAAGAAACATTATATATATAAAAAAAAAAAAAAATATATATATATATATATATATATATATATATATATATTTATATATATGCTGTATTTTATCATTTGTTTACATTAAATATATTGGAAACATGTCCATATATATAACAGAGTACCTGGTAATATTTTGCCAGTTCAAAATGGAAACATTTGCCGTTATTTGCGACAGTCACTTGTAGTTACATAGTTACATACTCTTGCAATGTTTTTAAGATATGGGGAAATAGAATAGGGCTCATCAATGATATATCATATTATTATTATCATTTATTAATATTGTTCATTTGTAACTTTTAAAAGACAAAATTTAGAGTAGGACTAAAATAACAAAATTGGCATTCTTGATATATATATATATATATATATATATATATATATATATATATATATATAAGAAGCATCCTTCAATTCATGCACTCACGAACACAAAAAAGTAGATGCTGTTTCTGATAGTATAAAAATTAACATTTATTAAATCTCCATAAAATACCCCACATAAAAAAAAAAAAGAAAAAGTTCAGAGCTCTGAAATAAATATGTGGTATTTTATGGAGAATTATTAAATGTAAATTTTTTTAGCAGAAACAGCATCTACTTATTTGTAACTTTCCAATATATTCCATAGCGCTATACATGGGTAAGTTCAAGGCAAAAACAATGGTGGTATTAATACATTGCAAAGAATGGAGGGCCCTGTCTTTGAGTTTAGAATCCAGTGTCCAGAGTGCTTTGTCCAAAGCTAAATATTAACATATATTACCATATCAAAAAGATAAACTATACAATAATAAAATTCCATACATATTACTATACTACATATTACAACACTGATATCATGCTACATAACTGCAAATATACTCCAAAAAGATGCAGGATGTAGAGAAGTCACTATAAAATATCGTATTTACAAGCAGAAGTCTAAAAAGGAACACTTTGCAACCAATAATAATTAAAATAATTATCAGCCTATTTAACATCATTTACTACAAGCTTAAGAGGTCATTGAAAAGTTATGTTGCTTATATTGCATACTTTTTAACTAGTTTGTCAGAGTAGAAAACTTTTGGAGAAATATCACACTGTCTCTTATTGCTTTTGCTGCAATTTCCTAAGGTGTTGTCTTTATGCTTTGATTCTCAGCACAATGGGGATGTAAGAAAAAAAAGAGTTGAAGGTTTTACATGATAGAAACAATGAAAAGTTATTGTATGTAGTCCATAGGAAAATGCTCTGTAAGTCATTTTGGTCTCAGCTGTGCCTGTGCTGAAGCGTTAGTTTTTACACATCATTGCATACACAATAATATTTTATACATACAATCGCTATACAAATTATCTTGCTGTGAAATAAAAACGTTTGTTTATTCACGGGTATATCAATTTATGTCTCAGCACTTTTAAAATTTCAAATTACTGGAAAATAAAATAACTCAATAGTGCTTTTCTGTAAAATTCGCTCAAAAGGAAAACAAATATATACGCTGTATTATAAAGTAAGCATTTTGTTCAGACAGAGATTCAGATACTTACACTGTAAAATAGATTGTTATGATCTTCTCTTAAAGAATTGCATCTCCATAAATGTATACACACTTGTTACAGTTAAAATATCAAGGCTACTGAACTTCTACCATATTAAAGCTAATAAATACTACGATCGAGTTGCTTGCTCCAGTAGGCCTCCATATTTGATGCTATTCAATTGGCCGGGACCGCAAGTTAGTCCCCAATATCGTAAATCGGTAACCCTGCCATTGGCAGTAACATTTGGGGGCCTGAACATGATCATTTCCTTAAGCCCGTAACCCCAGTCCTAAACAGCCAATCACAATGTAGCCCGTCATCAATTCGGAATGTGATCAGACCCGCAAACCCTGTAAACCAACTCCATCATGGGGTTGATGTGGGGACCCTGCGCGATCGGGGCGCCTGCATCATGGGTGCTAATTTAGGAGAGGGGGGGTAGGAGCAGTGGGGAGGATACGTAAGGACTTTTCAAGCTCTTGCAAGACATCCTTGGTGCCTGTAACCTGTGGTTGGACTTTTGCCATTTGCGGGCTTGACGGGGTGGTTAGGAAGGGGGGATTGGATCAATTGAATAGCGATTTGCGATTTTAGAATCGGGGTCTTGAAAGATCAAAAACTTTAAGGGAAGTAACTTCCGATTTGCACATTTGGGTATGATATATATATATATATATATATATATATATATATATATATATATTTATATATATATATATATATATATATATATGTATATATATATATATATATATATATATATACACACAGTATATATATACACACGCTCATATTTATATGAGTGTGTGTGTGTGTTTAATAGGTTACCTAATAAGTTTTATCTTCCTCACTTACTTCTAAAAGGTGAAAAAAGTAGATGTTTCTTATCCTGTGGAACTGCCTTCTTTCTTCCTGTTAATATTTCTGCATGCTGCACTCTTTCAGACCTGTGACTTATGACCACACCCACAGGAGAGGGAATTAAAACTATTAATGCCTTGCTGTGATGAAAGTTGAAAACAGATGGGATTATCATATCAATATAATGTCTTATTATACTTATTTTATACTTAAATGTATATGAATAATTCACTCAAGTAGCTCTAACAAGACTCATAGTTAGTAAAATCTTACATAGCCGAAGGCTAAACAAAGAAAATAAATGTATTTAAAGGAAAACAGAGACGAACAACGGACATGTATATTATAGTATATCCAGTATAAAAATCAATGTTTATAGCTAGATTTCTATAGCAAGTTTACAAGCAGTCTCAAATCCTGTATTGTAAATAAAGTTATCACCATTTATCATTATATGTTGTCTTCACATTACATTTTCTTACAGAAGGAGAAAGCAAACTCAGAGACTTTCACAGTTCAATCAACATTTTCCATTCATCTATAAAACTTAAAATGGATTTCTCTACAGAACAGGTAAACTTTCTAGACACTACTATATCCATCACCAATGGCACTCTCCACTCAACTGTATATAGGAAACCCACAGACAGATGTAGTTACCTACATAGCTCCAGTTTTAATCCCTCCCACAATAAAGCCATCATCCATAGTCAAGCTATTAGATACCATCGGCTTTGCTCAAACACTGGAGGCCGTGATAAAAATTTAAAAACACTGTCTGAATCTTTCAAACAAAAGGGTTACAAACTCAAAAATACACAGAGGAAAATTTAAAAACATCCAAGAGAGAAAAGCATTTGAAATAAAGATGATCACATTCTTCAACACTAAAAATACAGGACTTAATATGGACTTGGGTTTTCTAACACATTATCTCAATTTCAGGTGAATTTTTCTTATTATACCATAAAAGGCTTAGCATTCTTAGTGAGATGTTTGTCCAACAGGAAATATATCACTGTGGACTACAGCGCTCTTTTTTTCATGTATCTATTGATCTATTGATGTATATGTGTATATAGTATGTGTATATATGTTTCCTTTACTATGTTGTGTTTATTCCCCCATACAGTATGTATTTACCTGATGATGTCAGATTCTCTCTCCACTCTCTCTGCATCGATGTTTATGTTTAAACTGAGGGTTTCATCTCATATCAGTGTTTTGATGTTTGTTGTGCCCTATCTGTGTATCTGTCACAATGTGCTATGCGCATGTGTGGGCCGGTGCGCAATGTGCATGCACGGCTTACACCGCCTTTATGCGCATGTGTGGCCCGTTGCGCAATGCTTTTGCGCTTATTGTAAGGTCAACGCTGATCTCCTTTTGTCGTTTATTGCGATACTGTGGTATATATTTTTTTGTTTTCTGTATATTTTTTTGTATTAGAATTAATTAATTAATGAAATCATAAATTAATATATTTTACCTATTTGTAATTAATATATGCAGCAAGCAATGTGCTGAAGAGCTAACAATCGGTTTTGATGTTCCTGCAGCATGCAATGTAGATTTGCAGTGTTGTTGAGCAATGGGTGAAGTGTGTAGTGTAAATAGGCTGCGTGCACGAGGGGAAACCGTTTGTGTAGCTGGGTACTTCTGTATTCTGTAAGTTAGTGTTGTAAAATGGCGGCGATTGCGTATGTGGTATGCGGGTGTGGATGATTTTGCGTCCTTGCTAGTACCTCATACAGGTTTTTGTAAAAGTCGTATGTGCTTGGCAGTGTTTTGCAGCTTTAGGGGTCATATAGCCTTGTTTTTTTTTTATTATTGTTTTATTTTCGAGTGTGTAAACTCTGTAAATTGGTCTGAAATTGAAGTGTAACCTGACTTCCAGACATCCTGGTTGTCCCCCCTTGCCGTGGGTAAGGTTTTTATTTAATTTTTGTGTGTATTTTGTGTTTTTTTGTGTTTTCTACTGTGCCCGGGTCGGCCGTTAAGGTTGTATTTTTGCGAGTTGGTATTATTTTTATAAGTCCCGCGGCTCTTATTTTTTGTGTAAGTCCGTATTTAGCCATTGCATATTTTTTGTTTTTTTCAAAGTCCTGCTCCGTAGAGCCTCCTCAAAAGGCTTTGGCTCATTGCAGCTGAAATGGGAACCTCCACCTTGGCAAATGTGGCCCCTCGCTTTGCGAGGGGCCGCATTTGCGCCGAAAGTCGTACGGGGTCGTAGGGATGAGCGCCTATGGCGCTCATCTCCATCAGCACAAGGAGCGCCTTTGTCGCTCCTTTCTAACAACTGCGGCCCTTGCTTCGCGAAGGCCACAGTTGCGGCGGGCTTGCTATGTGAGCCTGCAAGCGTTAGCAACGACCCGTATTGCTGAGAACTATATATGTGATTGTTCTTGGAAAAAGAACATACAGAAAATGTATTCAAAACCTTCATAAATTTGCAGCTCTATATCATATTTAGTTTTTCCCTTTTTTAATCATAACAAATCTATTTTTTAAATTTTTTAATTTGACTTATACTGTGGACCTTTTTTGGGTCACTTTTTAGATTCAGAATATTTTTCAAAACATTATTAGAAAATCAATTGGGTATGGGTTTCAACCCTTTACAACCCTTCAAACCAGCAGCAGCTTAATGCAGAAATCTAAAGATCAATGTCTGACTCATCCTGCTTCCTTCTGCTAGGGGACTACACATCTGAAGATTCCTTCATGTGTTTTGGAGAAAACCAAAATAGTTCTTGGAGATATCTGTCCCTGGCCAAATTACCAATATATATATATATATATATATATATATATATATATATATGTATATATATATATATATATTTAGTGTGCACACCTTAGAGAAATAATACACCAACACAGAGTTCTGGTATAAAGCTTTCTCTCACGCCCCTCTCTTTATTAAAATCAGCTGTCATATTTATAACATTTTTAATAATCAGATAAAATGTTGCATCTTGGTGAACACCAGTCTAAGTAAGGCCTCTGATTGGTTCCGTAAGGCGGCGGGGCACATATCCTTATTAATTTTCGGATCTGATGTCATTATGGCCAGTTTAAGTGAAACCTCTGATTGGCCCCGGAAGGTGGCGGGGCTCACATCCTTATTTGGTCACGGATATGAATGTCATCTTACTGCTGTCAGGATATGTTGTTACCGACATCTTGCATGTGGAAGTGATGAATCCTCCATCTTAGAGTTCCCAATGTTTCAGCAATATTAATAAAGCTTTGGTTACGTGATAATACTGCAAAGATAAGATATATAAGTAGGACACAAACATAAATGCATTTTATATGGATTTCAGTCCATAACACATGCACAAAATCAGGATGAGTCATCACTGATTGTTACAATGTATTAAAGTCTATTAGCTGCCTGTGATTGGGCAAAACAAATTATGTTATGCTCATTCTAGCAGAGGTATCCAGGGGTGTTAATTAACAAAATATACTGCTTGCAAACTCAAACGATTTAGCAAACATCTTGGTGAGTTTGTTAATGTTTATTTAGGTATTTTCTCATGCAATTTTTTTTCATACACTACTAATTCTCCTCTATCAGATGCACTAATAATCCAGGAAACTGAGACATGCTTTTAAAATAAATATATTAAAAAATGTTCTTAGCTTTTTAACTTTATGTTGTCTCCTAAAGTAGAGTTGCCTATCTACTCTTATCTGTGGAGCTTATAATAATGTCATGGGCCATTGACATCAGCCCAGACTGCTTCCATTGTTTTTATTTATTTGAATGACTGCCCACAGACTCTTCCACCTAAAAGCCAAGAGGGTGCGTCGCTCTTCATTACATCAACCAATCAGCTTGTAGGGGTGTGTGTCCCGTTCAGTACCAATGAGAAACCTGCATTTGAAGCAATTCACTCCCTTTACCCTCTACACACTCCAGGGGAAAAGTGCATGTTTGGAAATGCAGCAGCAGCTTTAAGTGAGACGATTTCTGCAGTGACAATTTACTTAACAAGGACCAATGGTAATCACATATAATAGTTGTCAAACTGCAATTCGTCGCGCAAATCGAGTTTGCAAGAACTGCATCCCTCGCGAAGCGAGAGATGCAGTTTGCTGAACAAATGCGGATCCTCGCGAAGAGAGGGGCCGCATTTGCGGAAGGTGGAGGCTCCAACGTCGGCTGTGTTTGTCCGCAAATGTAGACACTCGCAAAGCGAGGGTCCGCATTTGCGGAGATGGAGGCTCAAAGGCGCCTCACACGCGGTTACAAACACCCACACGCACGACTAAGAAAAAAAAATTACGACCTCGGAACCGACCTTGACGTCACAAACTCCCCCACGCACGACTTAGAAAAAAACATTACGACTTCAGAAAAATACAAACTTAACGGCCAAACTGCACGCAACGGAAAACAGTCAAAACACAATAAACACACACAAAAAACACATTAAAAACTTACCCACAGCAAGGGGGGGCCTCCAGGACCTCTGCGAGTGAAGTTACACCTCCATTTAAGTCCAAAATCACAAGTTTAGACACACAAAAATCCCCTAATTAAGAGAAAAAATGGCCAATGAAAAATCGAAAATTAGTGTAATGATATAGGTTTTGGAGACCAGCAGCCTAGGTCAGAAATGATCCAATTCAGCAACCTGTAGGTGAAACAGGAACAAGCTTTATTGAAGGAAACAGGAACCACAATAATCTGGCAAGGTACATAGACAGGAAGTGCCTTATATAGGCCAAGGACCAGACACCTGACAAGACACAGCTGAAGAGACTAGTCACTGATACTATTGCTAGCAGAGTCAAGGTTTACCAGATCTCAAGGAAATTCACAAAGGCAGGCTGGCGCACTGGTAGGGAAGAGGTTCAGCAGACTGGGGACCAGGGTTCAAAACCCAGCAGAGTCAATTCCTCACATTACCCCCGCCTCTATAGGTGCAGCCTTTGGATGCCCTATTACCCGGTTTAACAGGGTACTGCACATGAAAAGACCGAAGAAGATCAGGAGAGTGAAAATTGTCCACTGGTTCCCACGAACGATCCTCCTCACCATAGCCTTTCCAACTAACCAGATACTGAAGCTTGTTGCGGAAGATCCTGGAGTCCAGAATTTTCTCCACCTCGTTTTCATCCTCACCATCCCCGGGGACTGGAGGTGGGGCAGGCAGGGCTCGGCCACGGAAAGTGTTGTCATGGAAAGGTTTCAGCAGTGCAACGTGAAACACCGGATGTATTCTCATGGAATCTGGAAGTTGCAAACGAAAAGTGACAGCATTGTTCTGAGCGATGATCTCAAAAGGTCCCATGAACCTCTGACCCAATTTATGAGAAGGAACCCTAAGCTTAAGATTCCTTGTTGACAGCCAAACCTTGTCACCAACATGATAAACTGGGGCCTCCGTTCTATGCCTATCAGCAGCTCTCTTGTAACATTCCTGAGCCTCCGAAAGAGTCTCCTTCAACAGGTCTTGGGAATCTCGTAAGGTGGTTAGCCGATCAGTGACTGCAGGAATGGAAGTAGTAATTGGGAGACTCACTAGAAAGGTTGGATGGTAACCATAGTTGGCAAAAAATGGGCTCAAAGAAGTGGAGCAGTGTTGGGCATTCTTATAGGCAAACTCCGCCGTGGGTAGAAAATCCAGCCAGTCATCCTGGGGGTAACTAATATAGCACCGCAAATATTGCTCTAAAGTCTGGTTGGTTCGCTCAGTCTGTCCATTACTTTGTGGATGAAAAGCTGACGACAGATTTACATTAATACCTAGATTAGATCAAAAATGTTTCCAAAAACGAGATGTAAACTGCACTCCCCTGTCAGAAACTACTTCATCAGGCACTCCATGCAAGCCAGATATTTCCCGAATAACCAGGTCAGCCGTCTGTTTAGCTGAAGGGAGACCACGAGCTGGTATGAAATTACCCATCTTAGTTAACCTCTTCACAACAACAAGAATGGAAGTGTGTTCCATAGAGGGAGGTAGTTCCACAATAAAGTCCATGGATATAGATCCCCAGGGACGATGAGGAAGAGGCTGAAGCAAGCCAACAGGGGTTGAGCGAGGAGTCTTATGTCTGGCACATACATCACAAGAGGACACATACTTCTTAACATCCTCATAATACTTCGGCCACCAAAAGGATCGGGCAAGTAACTCTTGTGTCTTTCGGATTCCTGGATGACCTGCTGGTTTTGAGTCATGGTAGAAACGTAAAAGGTCCAGTCGCACTGACTCCGGAGAAAACAGACGTTGTTGAAAAATCCAAAACCCATTAAGCATCGTCATATGGAGATCACGAGGAGGATCACGAAGAACTGGATCTTCAGCGTAGCCCTTTTTAATGCGAGACATCAGATCAGAAGGAAATGTAACTCCTATTAATATATCCTCCGGCAAGATGGTGGTCTTGGTTACGGTAGTATGGAGGGGGTCAGCTATTCTAGACAAGGCATCCGCCTTACCATTCTTGGAGCCAGGACGGTATGTAACCAAAAAATTAAACCTCAAGAAGAATAGGGACCAGCGTTCTTGTCTGGCTGACAGTCTCTTAGCTGATCGAATACATTCCAGATTTTTGTGATCTGTGAGGACAGTAATTGGATGGGTAGCTTCCTCCAAGAGATGTCTCCATTCGGTGAAGGCAGCTTTTATAGCCAATAGCTCTTTATTCCCTTTGTCATAGTTTCTTTCTGCTGGCACCATCTGGCGGGAATAGAAGGCACATGGATGTAACAGCATCTTAGGTCCAGTCCTTTGAGACAGTATAGCACCAACAGCTGAATCAGAAGCATCAACGTCCACAATAAATGGTAATTCCGGCTGAGGATGTACCAGGACGGGGGCAGATGTAAACAGAGTCTTTAATAGGGAGAATGCGGTATCAGCCTTATCGGACCACCGAAAAGGAGTCCCTTTACGTGTAAGTTCAGTGATCGGTGTAATAACGGCAGAGAAATTCTTAATGAAATGCCTGTAAAAATTGGCAAACCCCACAAATCTCTGAATATCTTTTTCATTCTTGGGGATGGGCCAGTCCAGCACAGCTTTAATTTTACTTGCGTCCATGCTTAAACATTTAGAAGTTATTACATACCCCAGGAATTTAATTTCTGTTTGTTCAAACTCACATTTTTCCAGTTTAATGTATAGGTGGTGGGTACAAAGGCGCTCCAGAACTATACGGAACTGTTTTCTGTAATTTTTTAAGATTATCAGAAAATATTAAGATATCATTCAAATATGCCACAACAAACTGATCCAGGAGATCTCGTAGTACATCATTGATAAGATGCTGGAAAGTTGCAGGGGCATTACAAAGCCCAAATGGCATTACTAGATATTCATAATGCCCGTACCTGGTTCTGAAAGCTGTTTTCCATTCATCATTTGGTCTTATGCGAACCAGATTATATGCCCCCCGAAGATCAAGCTTCGTAAATTTTTTAGCTGAGCGAAGTCTCTCCAAAAGTTCAGGAATGAGAGGCAAGGGGTAGCGGTTTTTATCAGTGATGTTATTAATGTCCCTGTAGTCAACGCATGGCCGTAGGCTGCCATCTTTCTTTTCTACAAAGAATATAGGAGCTCCTGCTGGAGAAGTAGATAGTCGAATAAAGCCTTTGGCAAGATTTTCTTGTATGTATTCACGAAGGGCTTTCAATTCAGGCTCAGAAAGGGAATATATACGGCCAAATGGGATAGCAGCCCCAGGTAACAGCTCTGTTGGGCAATCATAACGACGGTGGGGTGGAAGCTGATGAGCATTGTTCTTATCACAGACATCTGCAAAATCCCAATATTGTAGAGGAAGCTTAGTCAAGTTTGTAGCAACCATTTCATTAATTGTTGTGGCAACAGGTGTTACCTTAGAGGGTTTACAATTCATTAAGCAGTGTTCTGAAGGAAAGGACAAAGTTCTGGTCTTCCAATCAATCTGTGGGTTATGCAGAGCAAGCCAAGGTACCCCCAAAATCACTGGAAACTGTGTTGAGGAAATTAGGTGGAAATATATAGCCTCATGGTGATTCACTTCCAGAGTCAACTTTAAGGGCACAGTCTCATGTGTAACCGGGCCTGACGTAAGTTGAGAACCGTCTACTATCTCCATTAACACAGGTGAAGAATTAGGGATAGACTGAATTCTATTTCCTGCTGCAAATTTGATGTCCATAAAGTTTCCGCCTGCTCCAGAATCTATCATAGCTGTAGTTGAAATTTTACGATCACCACATTGCAACGTGATAGGCACCACAAAATGAGGATGGTGAGTCAACATACCCTCTTCACCATGAGCCAGAGAAAACAAGGGGTGTGTGACAGAATCCAGTAGATCTGAAATCTGGGATTGGTGTCGAATCTGTGCACCCTCAGCCGCCATAGCTATTGTTCTTTTGGATTTGCTAGGGAAATTGATGGCATAGTGCCCTGCACTACCACAATACAGGCATAAATTGTGAGTGCGTCGCCACTGTTTTTCTTCATTGGATAATGGCCCTCTTATTAGATTTACCTGCATAGCATCTGGCTCAGAGTCTGTAGGTGTTTGTGTGGGTCGGGGTAGAAATTCTTGAATAGGAAATAGAAGTATCACTTGGTCTAAAAGTCTCCGATCAATACGGATAGCCAAACGCACAAATGCATCAAAGTCAGCAGGAAGATTAACACGAGCTAGCTCATCTTTTATAGCTTCTGAGAGACCTTTTCTGAAGTGGAACCTCTGGGCTGATTGGTTCCAGGTAGTATCAGCAACCCACTTTCTGAATTCAGCAGCATATTCAGCCACAGAGTGGCTTCTGCTGTAGCACATCGATTGGGGTCATCAAAAACTAGGCACATGGCCTCGGGAAAAATCATTAAAATTCCCCAAGACTGGATTGTCCTGTTCCAGAAGAGGGGAGCCCCAAGCCAGGGCTTCATCTTTGAAACGGAGAAAATAAATCCCACCTTCTCTCTTTCAGATGGAAAACGGTGAGGTAACATCATGAAGTGCAAACGGCATTGATTTAGGAAACCCCTAAATCTTTTGCAATCTCCTCCAAACTTTTCTGGTAGGGGCAAACGTTCATCTTGCGCAGGTGTAACAGTAGCAGCCGCAACATCACGTGCCCTGTAGCTGGTATACTCACTGTGCATTGACTGAAATTTATTTTGCAGTTCAGCTACCTGGTCCTACAGCACTTGAATGGTCTGTGCCTGGGTCTGCACAGTTCTTGCAGTAAAAGCAACCTGCTGGGCCAATGCAGAATCTGACCCAGCAGTCTCAATGAAAGGGCCAGATTATTCTGTAATGATATAGGAATCACAAGGTTTTGGAGCAGCCTAGGTCAGCAATGATCCAATTCAGCAACTTGTAGGTGAAACAGGAACAAGCTTTATTGAAGGAAACAGGAACCACAATAATCTGGCAAGGTACATAGACAGGAAGTGCCATATATAGGCCAAGGACCAGACACCTGACCAGACACAGCTGAAGAGACTAGGCGCAGTGGTAGGGAAGAGGTTCAGCAGCCTGGGGACCAGGGTTCAAAACCCAGCAGAGTCAATTCCTCACAACGAGGCTCCACGACCCTAAACACGCAAAACAGAGCCCAACACGTAGGAATTTCGCCAGGTAGTACAACAGAGTATTGCAAAATCATTCCGATGCGTGTAACACACATACAATATAGCCGTCATAACATATCTGAAATTGCGGATTTCCCACCTAAACTAACGGCTCTGCCTCGCGCACGCAGCCTATATATAGGGTACAATTGACACAGAGCTCACACTTTCTCCTCAGGTGATGACAGTCTGACTGGACATTTTCTGCTGCCGGAAAATCCAAAGAGATTGTTAGCTCTTCAGGATATTGATTGCTGGATATTTCTTAGTGATAGGTAAAGTATATTAATTAATTTATTATTTATTAATAAAAAAAATTAAAAAAATGCAAAGAAAAAAAAGTACATTACTTAGCATTTTGCAATATCTGTACTTTAGCATGGTATTAATCATTAAGCATTTCAAATATGTTTATTAATTGATTCATTAATTTTTAATTATATTAATTTATTATTTATTAATTAAAGAAAAAATATATACATTACTACATTTTGCAATACCTGTACTTTAGCATGGTATTAATCATTAACCATTTCAAATATGTTTATTCATTGATTAATTAATTTTTAATGGACATTCATTTTATTAATTACTAATTAATGTTAAAAAAAATTGTTTATAACAAAAAACAGAATGTCACTGGAATTAGATTTTGACCTTGATGCTCAACTATTAATGTTCATTTATGATTTTATTCATCATTACAATTATTAATAATGATAATGTTAATTAATTATTAATTAGTCATAATAACACATTTAGTAAAAGAAAAAAAATGTATAGTTGTTTTACATTTTGTACTTGCTACTCAACTATTAATGTTCATTGATTATTCATAGAAGAAATTTAAAGTAAAAAATGCATAAAAATATATCTCCCTTTTGCACTGAATTTAGATATTACACCTACAGACACGCAGAGAGACAGACACCTGAGATACCTGAGAAACCTATACACACCAAGACAGACAGACCCAGATAGACACACACACATAGACACACACCCATAGACATGCAGACACCCATAGACACGCATACACCCATAGACACGCAGACACAGACAGCCAGAGAGAGAGACGCAGACAGCCAGAGAGAGAGAGAGACGCAGACAGCCAGCATTTTTAGAAATATATGACAGGGTAAAAAATATGTGTAATAAAATTAAGGTCATTCTTAATACTCTATTTCCAGTTACAGATTACAATGGCGGACAATGCAGAAGATAAGAACGAATATATAAAAGAAGAATAGCAAGAGAAAGGAAGCAGAGATGGAGAGATGCACAGGCCCCTGAGACTTCACAACGTTTAAGAGAAGAAGATCGACAAAGACTTCTAAATAAAAGAAAAATGGCTAAAAAACAACAAATTGAGTCTGCTGGAGTTTCAAAGAAAAGAAAAAGTAAACAAAAAAATGTCTGTATAACTGTCTCAAATTAACCTATTTTGCCTCCTGATACCAATGTTGATAGAGATGACACCAATGTAGATGTACAAAGTTCAAATGAAATTTATAATGATGAAGGTCATGATAGTCCTTTCTTTAGAGCACTAACAGTAGACACTCATTATTGTGGATTAATGAATGTGGTTTGTCAGTTTTGTGGGGCTTATCATTTTCAGAAAGAACGACCAACTGATGGAGAGTTTATTAGTTGCTGTCAGAAAGGAAAGGTAAGACTTCCAGAAAGACACACATTCCCAGAATATTTAAAAAGTATCATGAGTGATCCCACATTTCCCAATTACACCAATTTTAAGAAAAATATTCGCTCTTATGACAATTTCATTTGCTTCAATGGGTGCCACATTAGCCGAAAATGTACCAGGACATGGTCCTTATTGTTTTAAAGTCCAAGGACAAATATACCACCGGACTTCACATTTACACCCAGAAACAGGAAAACAAAGGAAATTTGCACATTTATATGTACTCGATACAATGGATGCTGCTTTCTGAAAATAGACAATGCTTACCCATAGTCTTTGAACAGCTTGATAACATTATGGAGAACAACCCTTATAGTAAAGAAGGTGGTATAACTGTGCATAGTGGATTTAAACTGCCAGTTCCCATTCTGGAAACATCAGTGTCGGATATTCTAATGAATTCATTACAAGCCAAAAAATTGCACAAGAGTAAATTAATTATAATAGATGAGGCAACTATGATGTCATGTCATGCCCTCCAATGTATTGATCGATTATTAAAAGAAGTTATGGCTAATGATTTGCCATTTGGTGGAAAGGTGATGTTGTTAGGGGGAGATTTCAGGCAAACATTACCTGTGGTGCCACATGGCAATCGGACTGACATAGTCGAAATGTGTATAAAAAGAAGTAAGCTGTGGAAAACATTTACAAACCTGAGATTAGAAGTAAATATGAGATCTGACGGGCGAAATCAATTCAATGATTGGCTCATTAACATTGGAGAAGGAAAACAGCCCAAAATAAATAATTTACCTAGTGATGCAGTTCAAATTCCACAAGAAATGATTTCAACAGAACCACTAATTTCAACAATCTTCCTCAATACCATCAATAATGAGGATTACTCAGACATTGCAAGCAAAGTCATATTAACATCAAAAAATGACGATGCCTGCAATTTAAACAACGAAATATTAAAATTAATCAATGCTCCCCCAAAAAACTATTACAGAGCAGATTCTGTTCTGGCTGACCACAAAGAGAGTGAAGCAAACTTTAGTATGGAATTTATTAACTCTTTAACTCCCTCTGGAATGCCACCACATGTTTTGCAACTTAAAAAAGGGGCAATTATCATGCTATTGAGAAATATGAATCCAAAAAAAGGACTTTGTAATGGGACCAGATGAAGGAATTAAAGGATCATTTTATACATGCAGAAATTATGAGTGGTACCCATAAAGGCGAACCAGTTCTTATACCGAGAATTGATTTGGCTCCAAGTGAGAGTGGTTTGCCTTTTGTCCTTTAAATGAGACAATTTCCCATTATCATGGCATTTGCCATGACCATCAATAAATCCCAAGGACAAACTTTTAAGTCTGTTGGTATTTTTTTTAAGGAACATGTGTTTGCACATGGACAACTATATGTTGCATTTTCAAGATGCAATAATCCAGAGGAAATTAAAGTACATGTTGAAGAAAACACAAGCCAGGGTGATTTATTGGAAGATGGATGTGTTTTTACAAAAAACATTGTGTACTATGAGGTGCTGTAAATATACAGTACAGTGCTTTCATTTTGACAAAAAAATGTTATGTTACACCAACTGATTTTAAATTACCAATATTTCAAGAAGAAATGTAATACAATGGCAAAAAACATAGAGAACAGTGGTTTTACTTCCAGGACAAAATTAGAGGTCTCTGGGACTCTTTAAATAGAGGACCGCTATTTCCAAAGTTCAACAAAAAGAAACAAAAAAGTATCAAAAAGAAAAACAACACAAAACAGTGGTTACACAGATTGGAAGGTCTTACAAGTTACCTTTTCAGATGATTGGTCCCACAAAACAATTAGGTGCCATTTACTTTAATTGGAAGCTTACATTTAAATGTTTTAAAGTACTATTTAACATGCTAACATTGTCTTTTAAAAGTTATGGAAAGTTAGTTAAAGCTATATTGTATAACATTGTGTTTTCAAAGTTGTGGAAAGTTACTTCAAGCTATATTGAATATAGTCAAACATTTATGTTATGACAAGTTTAAGCATTTGTTAATACATTCAACTGTATAATTTTAAGATGGAGTATTGATTCAGGGAGCAATCCGATCACCAGTTAATGGGGTCAGGAAGGATTTTTTTTTTTCCCTCTTTGATACAATTGGCCAAGTTTCAATGGGGGGTTTTATTGTTTGCCTTCCTCTGGATTCAATGCCAATTTAATTTAACATGAGTTTAAAAAAAAAAGAAGGTTACAAAGCATGTTAGTGTAGAAAATACTTAGTTTTGGAAACTTTACATAGACGTTTGTTATTTATAGATAAATATCAATTCAAAAAGTTATTATTGTTTAAAATACAAGTTGCATGTTAATAAACTTTGTTATGGTTTACAATATTTATTCCTGAAAAATTAAAACATTGTTATATTGTTATTACATGTATGACAATTAAAAAAGTTCTTATTTACAAAAATATATATATATATACGTGTTGGTGAAATACAAATTGAAAGTTAAAAAAATAAAAAGTTTTATTCAAAATGTTCTATTTATTGGTACTTAATAAAACAAAAGGTTAAGAATGTCAGAGACCAATATTGTGTGGCAAACAGTTTTCCCAGCATTAAAAATTCTATTGACCGTCATTTTTTGACGAGCAAGTCGCTAGTAACATAATATTAAAGAGTGAGGTAGCCGTTAGTGTACAATAATATGAATGAATAATCAATTAATAATAAAGACTATTGCAGTATATAGTGAATCTTTTTTTTTTTATTGGACAAACATTTTAGTAAGAGAACTGTGTCTGCGAGCTCACGAAGCGAGCTTGCAAGGCGTGATGACAATTTGCACTTTGACCACTATTAAATGTGATAGGGTGGCACCTTTCTAGTGGCGGCACCTCAGGAGTGACTGCTTAATGTTTTGGAGAGATAAAGCGCAGTTGATATTAGCCATTCTTTGGCAGTAAGTAGAAGTGACATGGTCTCACATTACTTGTACTGCAGACAGAGAGTAGAAACCGGTTACACATGCTGTGAATTTAAAGCTCCTCATCCTCAGTCCTTGTTTTTCTTTACAGTATTTTTTTTTGTAATTTAGGTAGGAACTCTTATTTTCTTGCTTTTCTTACGCTACAGATTGCATAATATCTTTGTTACTCAATATATTTGCATTCTTCAATATAACATTCACATGGAAACCCAGTAGCACCCAGTAGCACATGTATAAAATGAAGAAATAAATAATATGTGCCCGGTCATACGTCTTCAACTCCTGTACTCAGTCCAAAAGGTGAAACTCAAAGTAATCCAATGCTTATTGTTAAGATATTTATAAAAAAAATCTATTTTTAAAAGATAACATAATTATTTCATTTTTGTCAATTTGTCCTCCATCAGCTAGTTATAAGGTACATGTCTATTATTATAAACATATCCAAATTAAATTTTTAAATAATGTCAATAAGTGCTTAAAAGACACATGAGTAATCCAGCATATTTTTTTTAGAATATCTTCAAGCTCTTATGCCGTAATACAAAACAATATGCAAGATGGACCCTTGTGTTCTACAAATAAATAACAATGGATTTGATAAATTGTCAGAATGTACAAATCCCACTTAACCATACTTCAGATGCATCTGCTTCAAAGTGTAAGTATAAAAGGAATGTATTTTTATTTATGCTTGTTATTCTTCATTGTCTTTATAATAGAATTAGGTCATGATGAATAAGAGAGGAATTTTTTAATTATTTGTATATATCTGCAAGAAAATGTCTTTGTAGCTAAATAAAATTTACTTTTTAAGTACTTACTTGAGATAATTCTCCTCACAGATTCACTATTCACTACTTTGGATGTTCCACCAGAGTTTTGAAAGTGGCTGTAGCTGCCACTTCTTCTAACATTGATGTTTAAATTAAGTATTCACTTAAACTATTCCTATATATATATATATATATATATATATATATATATAGTAATTTAGAACTTATTAATCTATATATACAGTATCTCACAAAAGTGAGTACACCCCTCACATTTTTGTAAATATTTTTTTATATCCTTTCATGTGACAACACCGAAGAAATGACTGACAACAATGAAGAAATGACACTCTGCTACAATGTAAAGTAGTAAGTGTACAGCCTGTATAACAGTGTAAATTTGCTGTCCCCTCAAAATAACTCAACACACAGCCATTAAACCGTTGGCAACAAAAGTGAGTACACCCCTAAGTGGTATTTAGGCCCAAATTGTCAATATTGTGTGTGGCCACCATTAGTTTCCAGCACAGCCTTAACCCTCAGGTGCATGGAGTTTCACTCCCCTGTGTCTCTCCCCCAGGGGAGGGGGGAAGATACACAGGGGAGTGAGAGTTTACCAGAGCTTCACAGGTTGCCACTGGAGTCCTCTTAAACTCCTCCATGATGACATCACAAAACTGATGGATGTAAGATACCTTGCACTCCCCCACCTTCCGTTTGAGGATGCCCCACAGATGCTCAATAGGGTTTAGGTCTGGTGATATGCTTGGCCATTCCATCACCTTTACATTCAGCTTCTTTAGCAAGGCAGTAATTTTCTTGTAGGTGTATTTGGGGTCGTTATCGTGTTGGAATACTGCCCTGAGGCCCAGTCTCCGAAGGGAGGGGATCATGCTCTGCTTCAGTAAGTCACAGTACATGTTTGCATTCATGGTTCTCCTCTCAATGAACTGTAGCTCCCCAGTGCAAGCAGCACTCATGCAGGCCCAGACCATGACACTCCCACCACCAAAAGTATCCATCTATACTGAGGAAAGATAGTTGAAATAATCCCTAAATGACAGATAAACAGACCTGATGAGGAAATGGTTAACTCTGGGAGGTGTGGCTTACGCTGACATCATCTCCATGAGTATTATAAAGAGCAATTTTTTTAAATCTTACCCGTTCCCCTGAAGAACCCCTCATTTAGACGAGGAATGGCGCATCAGGTCTTGATGGCAGGTCTGACAGCTACAGATTCCTCCAGACAGCTGCTTTTCCACTTACCATTGCACCGATAGGCTAGTTGGGGATAGATTTACTGGTGCCCATCACAAGGCAGTCTCTAGTTGGCCAATTTCCCACTAGCTTTTTCATGAGTTAGACCAGGGGCAGTCCGGGAACAGAACAGCCTATCACATATAATAGTTGTCAAACTGCGATTAGTCAGCAAGCTTGCGACAAATCACAGTTTGGAAACTGTGCATTGTGCAACGGGCCGCATATGCGCATAGCACGGTGTACGCCTTGCATGCGCATTGCGCACCAGCCCACGCATGTACATAGCGTGGAGTATGCCGAGCATGCAAATTGCGCAACAGGCGGGCCACACATACGCATAGCCCAACGGGCATCCTGCGTATGCGTTTAGTGCAACGGGCGGCCCATGCAGGCGCACTGCGCAGCGACAGGAGGAGGGGGAGGGGAGACTCACAGGGAAGGAGGGGGAAGACAAAGAGGAGAGGGGGGAGAGACACAGGGCAGGGAGAGGAGCGGATAGAGACACATGGCAGGGAAAGGAGGGGGGAAGAGACACAGGGGTGGGAGGAGAGACACAGTGGAGTAAGAGGAGGGGGAGGAGAGACACAAAGGAGTGAGAGTAGGGGGGGGAGACACAGTGCAGGGAGACGAGGGGGAAGAGACACAGGGGAGGGGGTGACACACAGGGGTGGGAGAGGATGGGGGTTGACACACAGGGGAGGGGGGAAAAGACACAGAGGAGAAGGGGAGAGGCACAGGGGAATGAGAGAGGGGAGAGACACAGAGGAGGGGGACACATGGGAGTGAGAGGAGGATGGGGAGACACAGGGGAGTGAGAGGGGAGAAACACAGAAGAGGGGGAAGAGACACATGGGAATGAGAGGGTGAGAGACACAAAGGAGGAGGGAGAGACCCCAGGTAGGTGAGAGGAGGGGGGAGAGACACGGTGGAGTGAGAGGAGGGCGTAGAGACACAGGGAAATGAGAGGGGGGAGAGACACGGGGGTAGAAACACAGAGGAGGGGGAGAGACACAGGGGAATGAGAGGGGGAGAGACACAAAGAAGGGGGGGGAGATCCCGGGTAGGTGAGAGGAGGGGGGAGAGACACAGGGGAGTGAGAGGAGGGGGTAGAGACACAGGGAAATGAGAGGGGGGAGAGACATGGGGGGGAGAAAAACAGAGGAAAGGGGAGAGACACAGGGGAATGAGATGGGGGAGATATCCCGGGGGGGGGGGGAGAAACACAGAAAAGGGGTATAGAGACACAGGGAAGGGAGAGGAGTGGGAAAAGACACAAGGCAGGGAGAGGAGGGGGGAAGAGACACAGGGGATGGGGGAGACACACAGGGGTGGGAGAGGAGGGGGTAGACCCACGCGGGAGGGGGGAGAGACACAGGGGAATGAAAGGAGGAGAGACACAGAGGAGGGGGGAGAAACACAAAGGAGTGAGAGGAGGAGGGAGAGTCACAGGGGAGTGAGAGGAGGGGGGAGAGAACAGGGGAGTGAGAGGAGGGGGGAGAGACACAAAGGAGTGAGCGGGTAGAGACACAGGGAAGGGAGACGAGGGGGGAAGAGACACAGGGGAGGGGGAGACACACGGGGGGGGGAGCGGATGGGGTAGACATACAGAGGAGGGGGGAAGAGACAAAGAGGAGGAGGGGAGAGACACAGGGGAATGAGAGGGGGAGAGACACAGAGGAGGATGGAGAGACACAGGGGAGTGAGAGGAGGGGGAGAGACAAAGGGAAGTGAGAGGAGGGGGAAAGAGAGACACAAAGGAGTGAGAGCAGGGGGGAGAGAAACAAGGGAGTGAGAGAAGAGGGGAGAGACACAAAGGAGTGAGGGGGGAGAGACACAGGGCAGGGAGATGATGGGAGAAGAGACACAGGGGAGGGATGAGACACACAGCGGTGCAAGAGGATGGGGGTAGACACACAGGGGACGGGGGGAAGAGACACAGAGGAGGAAGGGAGAGGCACAGGTGAATGAGAGGGGGAGAGATACAGAGGAGGTGGGGAGAGACACGGGGGAGTGAGAGGAGGGGGTAGAGACACAGGGGAGTGAGAGGAGGGGATGAAGAGACACAGGGGAGTGAGAGAAGGAGGAGAGACACAGGGGAATGAGAGGGGGAGAGACACAGAGGGGGGAGAAACACAGAGGAGAGGGCAGAGACACAGGGAGAGGAGTGGTGAGAGATACAGAACAGGGAGAGGAAGGGGGAAGAGACACAGGGGAGGGGGAGAGACACAGAGGAGGAGGGGAGAGGCACAGGGGAATGAGAGGGGGGAGAGACACAGAGGAGGGGGGAGAGACACAGAGAAGTGAGAGGGGAGAGGATAGACACAAAGGAGTGAGAGGAGGGAGGAGAGACACAGGGGAGTGAGAGGATGGCGAGAGACACAGGGGAGTGAGAGGAGGAGGAGAGACACAGGGCAGTGAGAGGAGGGGGGAGAGACACAAAGGAGTGAGGGGGGCGAGACACAGGGAAGGGAGATCAGGGGGAAGAGACACAGGGGGGGAGACACACAGGGGTGGGAGAGGATGGGGTAAACACACAAGGGAGGGGGAAAAGACACAGAGGAGGAGGGGAGAGGCACAGGGGAATAAGAGAGGGGAGAGACAAAGAGGAGGGGGGACACATGGGGAGTGAGAGGAGGGGGTGAAGAGACACGGGAGTGAGAGGAGGTGGGGAGAGACACAGGGGAATGAGAGGGGGGGCACAGAGGAGTGGGGAGAGACACAGGGGAGTAATAACCCTTCTATCAGTTTTATGAGAATCCTGTATGGCCATACAACGGGAGCACTACTCATTATGGGTTAATAGCCCAGCAACAAGGCAAATTGCAGTCATTAAAACCAAGCTTTACTCTACAGGACAGGCTAATAATCCTGCCATAGATACCACCGCTTGTAGGATAAGAGGAGTGGGAAAGCAATATAAATCTTACTAGCAACTGACTAAAGTTCACCGGGTCATTTTGGTGCAGCAGTCAATGAATGTTAGTCTCTATCGTTGTGAGAGGAGGGGGAAGAGACAAAGGGAAATGAGAGGAGGGGGTAAGAGAGACACAAAGGAGTGAGAGGAGGGGGAGAGACACAGGTAAGTGAGAGAAGGGGGGAGAGACACAAAGGAGTGAGGGGGGAGAGACACAGGGCAGGGAGACCACGGTAGAAGAGACACAGGAGAGTGGTGAGACACACAGTGGTGCGAGAGGATGGGGTAGACACACAGGGGAGGGGAAGAAGAGACACAGAGGAGGAAGGAAGAGGCACAGGGGAATGAGAGGGGTAAAGACACATAGGAGGTGGGGAGAGACACAGGGGAGTGAGAGGAGGGGGGAGAGACACAGGGGAATGAGAGGGGGGAGACACAGAGGGGGAGAAACACATAGGAGAGGGCAGAGACACAGGGAGAGGAGTGGTGAGAGACACAGAGCAGGGAGAGGAAGGGGAAAAGACACAGAGGAGGGGGAGACACACAGGGGTGGGATAGGAAGGGGGTAGACACACAGGGGAGGAGGGAGAGACACTGGGGAATAAGAAAGGGGAGAGACACCGAGGAGGGGGAGAGACACAGAAAAGTGAGAGGGGGAGAGGAGAGACACAAAGGAGTGAGAGGAGGGAGAAGAGACACAGGGGAGTGAGAGAAGGGGGAAAGAGACACAGGGGAGTGAGAGGAGGAGGGAAGAGACACAGGTGAGCAGGAGGAGATGGGAAGACACACAGCAGAGTGAGAGTAGGGGGGACACAGGGGAGTGAGAGGAGGGTGAGAGACACAAAGGAGTGAGAGGAGGTGGAAGACACAGGGGAGGTAGAGGAGGGGGGAAGAGACACAGGCCATGGGGGAGACACAGGGTAGGAGAGGAGAGGTGGTAGACACATAAGGGAGGGAGAGTAGGAGGGAAGAGACACAGGGGAGGGGGGAGACATAGGGGTAGTAGAGGAGGGGGGTAGACACATAGTGGAGGGAGAGGAGGGGGGAGAGACACCGGGAAATGAGAGGGGGAGAGACACAGAGGAGGAGGGGAGACACCGGGTAGTGAGAGGAGGGGGGAGAGACACAGGGGAGAGAGAGGGGGAGAGACAAAATGGAGTGAGAGGAGGGAGAAGAGACACAGGCGAGTGAGAGAAGGGGGGAAGAGACACAGGGGAGTGAGAGGAGGGGGGGAAGAGACACATGTGAGCAGGAGGAGATGGGAAGAGACACAGGGGAGTGAGAGTAGGGGGGACACAGGGGAGTGAGAGGAGGGGGAGAGACACAAAGGAGTGGGAGGAGGTGGAAGACACAGGGGAGGGAGAGGAGGGGGAAGAGACACAGGGGATGGGGGAGACACAGGGTAGGAGAGGAGAGGTGGTAGACACATAAGGGAGGGAGAGTAGGATGGAAGAGACACAGGGGAGGGGGGAGACACAGGGGTAGTAGAGGAGGGGGGTAGACACATAGTGGAGGGAGAGGAGGGGGAGAGACACCGGGGAATGAGAGGGGGAGAGACACAGAGGAGGAGGGGAGACACCGGGTAGAGAGAGGAGGGGGGAGAAACAAAATGGAGTGAGATGAAGGGGAAGAGACAGAGGAGATGGGGGAGACACACAGGGGTGATAGAGGTGGGGGTAGACGCACATGTGAGGAAGAGGAGGGGGGAGGGACATGGGAGGGAGAGGAGGGGGAAGATTCACAGGGGAGGGAGAGGATGGGGAAAAGACACAGGGGAGGGAAATGGGGGGAACAGACACAAGGGAGGAGGGAAGAAACAGAGGAGGAGGGGAGAGGCACAGGGGAATAAGAGGGGGAGAGACACAGAGGAGGGGGAGACAGGGGAGTGAGAGGAAGGGGGAACAGACACAGGGGAATGAGAGGGGGGAGACACAGGGGGGGACACAGAGGAGGGGCGAGAGACACAGGGGAGTGAGAGGAGGGGGGAAGAGACACAGGTGAGCAGGAGGAGATGGGAAGAGACATATGCTAGTGAGAGTAGGAGGGGACACAGTGGAGTGAGAGTAGGGGGGGACACAGGGGAGTGAGAGGAGGGGGGGAGACACAAAGACCTGAGAGGAGGGTGGGAAGAGACACAGGGGAGTGAGAGGAGGGGGAGAGACACAAAGGCGTGAGAGGAGGTGGGAAACACAGGGGAGGGAGTGGAGGGGGGGAAAGAAACAGGGGAGGGGGGAGACACAGGGGTAGGAGAGTAGGGGGTAGACACATAGGGGAGGGAGAGGATGGGGAGAGACACAGGGGAATGAGAAGGGTAGAGACACAGAGGAGGAGGGGAGACACAGGGGAGTGATAGGAGGGGGGAGAGACACAGGGGAGAGAGAGGGGGAGAGACAAAATGGAGTGAGAGGAGGGGGAAGAGACAGAGGAGGAGGGGGAGACAAACAGGGGAGGGAGATGAGGGGAAAGAGACAAAAGGGAAGGGGGAGACATACAGGGGTGAGAGAGGAGGGGGTAGACACACAGGGGAGGGGGAGGAGGGGGGAGACACAGGGGAGGGAGAGGAGGGGGAAGATTCACAGGAGAGGGAGAGGATGGGGAAAAGACACAGGGGAGGGAAATGGGGGGAACAGACACAAGGGAGGGGGAAGAGACATGGGGGAAATAGACACGGGGGAAAGAGACACAGGGGAGAGAGAGGGGGGCAAGAGACACAAGGGAGAGAGAGGTGGGGAAAGAGACACAGAGGAGACAGGGAGGAAAACACAGGGTGGATTGGGGGTAAAAACACAGGGGGGAAGGAGATACAAGGGAGGGAGAGGAGGGGGAAATGAGACACAAGGGAGGAAGTAGACAGAGGGAGAGACTCGCAATGAGTGCCGAAGGCGCTCATTGCAAGGCCAGTAAAGTAGAGGGGGAGTGGGTCCCATTGTGTGGCAAACAGCATTTCCAGGATTCACATTTTATTGCCGCCATTTTTGATGGGCAAGTTGCTAGTAGGATTTATATTGCTTTCCCACTCCCCTTATCCTACAAGTGGTGGTATCTATGGCAGGATTATTAGCCTGTCCTGTAGAGTGAAGCTTGGTTTTAATGACTGCAATTTACCTTGTTGCTAGGCTATTAACCCATAATGAGTAGTGCTCCCATTGTATGGCCATATAGGATTCTCATAAAACTGATAGAAGGGTTATTACTATTTAGCCTCACTGACTAAAGGAAACGGGTCATTTTGGTGCAGCAGTCAATGAATGTTAGTCTCTATCGTGCTGTACAGTACAGCAAAAGGGTCCACTATTAAGTGGAACTCCTCAATTGTTGCATGCATAGGAGTATATAGCTTGACTCTATCTGGTTCTAAGTCTGTATATGGGTGGTATCCTTTTGGATACATTGAATAGCGCACTGCTAGTGTTATGGAAATCAGACAACGTGAAACAACTGGTCCAAATTTAAAATATATTATTTGTACAATGAACAGATTGCAAAAGTAAAGTGACTACATTTTAGCACTTTCACCAGTAACTCTGCTGGCGCGCACTACAATCAGATAAAACAGGGTTTATATATTTTCTTGAAGATGTTCCAGTGACGTGGTTCAACCAGTGAAAATCTCCTGCACGTTTTCTCAACCCTGGGCTTCCTTATCTTGTATCTGCAGAATCTGGATTGCCTGGTGGTTGATGTCACCAAGTGACACAGCAAACACGTACACGCAAGACATGAGCACACAAAAAAACATTTTGTCTACTGTGACTTTTAAACATTAATTAAAAATATTAAGCACAAAGCAAGATGTGGGCAATCAAAATATTTTTCTTTAACACTATATATTGTGGGTTATTGTGGGGAGTTAGTTATCTCTCACACTATCCCCAGTTATCCCCAGCCTACACTTTATAATAGAGGCTTTAGGAGGAATCTGGTATATGTCATTCACCTAGCTATATATGATTTTAAACTTCCCCTTGATTTTATGGTTCTAATAAGTTATATTTTATTTTACACACATTGTTATTCAGCTGCGTTCTGATCACATCACATTTATTCAACTTTTTGAAGATTATTTAATCGAGGGTTTACACTGTGAAAGTATAAGCATTGATACCATTATACATAGATACATTTTCTTGTTCTTGAATACAAACATAGGGCTATATATGCTAATGAGCAGTTCTGAAAATTTGAGAAGGGGGTCAAACTGCCAGCCAGAAAACATTTAAGGTCTTTATTCTGGACACAGCTGAGGCAGAAAAGCGGACATTAATCATAATTATTACAGCATGAAATTAATATGCAAGAGCTGGTTATTTGCAAAGAAACGAAGCTACCCAAATTATGTAGATTTCTTAGAGATGTATTCAACAATACTAAAAAAAATATGTTCCATAACTGATATCCAAGTTTCCATTCCATGAAATAACAAACAACAAAATCAACCACTTGATTTGGAGGTGAAAGAGTGTTAGTCTTATTCTTTCAAATTATACTGTATTAGCCATAGTTTCTAGAAAAAAAAATACTAAATTGAAATATAGACTGCATGTAGAAATGATAATCTACATTCCATCTGCCATCTTAAATCAATATTGCTTAAACCAAAGAACATTACATTGTGTTGAATAGAAAGTTTAATTGATCACTTAAGAAATGACTTCAAACATGATACCTTGATTGGTATTATATATTTTATAGGTCAATCTTCCAACAATTTAAATATGGTATAATCTTGCTAAGATTATTCTTAGAAAAATATCTTTACAGACTCTTTGTTTCAAATTTTCTTTTTTTCTTTTCAGAAAAAAATGCCAACCTGCATTGTGAAGGGCTCTAGGAAGAAACAGACGAGAAAAGAGAGAAATCAGATCTGATAACCATGTGTTTTCTGGAAACATTGAAAGAATAAAGACATAGTTGCAACAAACCTGGGATTCCTCTAGTTCATAGTGGGCATTTGGGGGAAATACTGGAAATCCCTGGGCACATAGTGGTTAGCAGGTCATAGGCAGATGGATAACAAACCTCTTGTATTAGTTTTAAATAATATTTATTCCTTCCTTGACATAGAAAGTGGCTTATATGGATAGATAAGAGAAAGGGAAATTGTTAGTGTAGTAGTGTACTGTGTTAACGTGGTAGAGGGTACCAATCTGCTGAAGACTGCTGAGCTTTAGACTAAGAGTCTCCTGTGAAAAGGCTGCATGCACATATTAGTAAAAGAGAGCAACAAAAAAAAGAGTCCTTGATGTGAGTCACCTATGTTGAGGGGAGGTTTTAGGAGAGCAGTACTGAAATGGCTCCCCAAAAACCCAAAAATTGTGTGCTCCTGTCATGGACCCCTTTTCTAGTTCCTGGATCTTGGCCCATTAAAGGACAGGTTGCTTGGCTCCAGCCACTCCATTGTATTGTAATCTGTTTTGTCACATTGTTTGCCGGATAAGCTAATTACATCTCTCATGTGATAGACAGCCAGAGATGACATGTGTGTATTGTTGGTTGGCCTATTGTTCACAGGATGCTAGACTATTAGAACCCGTGTGGAGTCAATCTTCTGTGTTTGTCGGCCACTCCCCGTTGTATTCACCCCCCCCCCCTGTATTTAACTGTTATAAATATTGCTGACTATTCAAAAATAAAACAGATGACTGCTGAGACATATAGCAACCGTATATTCACTTTTATTTGCTCCTGGTGGCTGTGATAATCAACCTATCTTCGCCCTGCACGTAACTTGTCCTGGTTACTACCACAGGAAGGTTATTGAGACTCCTGGAAGTTCTGATTCCTGATGGAAAGACCCTGACTGATACAGAAGCCAGATATATGGGTGCTGGTGAAGAACCAAGAACCCAAACAGTCCTTGCGGGTAATTAACCTGTAGTCTATAGCAGGTGGCCCTTGGCAGTAATAGCCCCTACCCCTGGATCATCACAGTTCCTATCTATTCGCCATGCAGTTATGTTGAACCTGGATGATTCACTTTGTAGCTAATATTTGAAACTATCCTTTGCTTGATGTGATCATCTAGTTCCCTCACCCCTTCTACCTCCCTCCAACATCCTTCCTCACCTCCGCTACCTCTCTCCCTCCCAAATCCTTCCTCCCTTTAATCCCTGGGCCCCTCCCTCTCCTTTCTTTCTCCTCTCCTCCCTTCCTCTCCCCTCTTCTCCCCTCCCTCCATTACTGAACCAAAAAAATATACAGGAAAATAAAGCAATGTGTATCTGTATATGTTATTGAAGAAATAAAAAATAATGTATGTTCTATGTTTTTTTTTTTTATGTTGTGTATAGGGTGGGTGTGTGTATGGTGTGTCCTATCTGTACACGTATCTACTAGCCCCATTAAATTCCAAGTCCACATCGGCCATGGTACAGCCTGCGGGCATGAAAATTGCTGGAGTTACAGAGCGATAAAATTAGACAAGCCTGCAACAGACGTGGCCGACATCCAACTCCATAAATCATGTTTCCGCACATTGCCTTTGCTGCCGTGAACATGATCAATTAGTCAAACCCGGGGTTAGGGGTTTAGAAGGAGTCAATAGTAAAAGAGATTGTCATCATTACGTTACTAAAATAATGGAGGTTAGATTTCAATCACTTGCGTTTTTAAGTCCGAGCTGCGATCGTTCCCTCATTCCAAAAAATAATGCAATATTAAATAATCAATAAATATGATATTCTAGAGCATGCAAGTTCTATTACATGTATTAACACATTGATTGCAGGGATCAACATAACAGGGAAATTAAACATAAAATAGATTATTTTTTTATTGCAGATTTGCGAACTTGATAATGTTGTGCTATTAATTTTAATACCTTACATCACTTTCCCTTTAATTTAAAATACAGTAATGTGTTTATATTTGCATTTAGAGTGCTACAGACAGGACTTTAACCCCCTTGCTGGTCCTCTCTAGTACCCCTAGGATTTTTGGCTCCATTTGATGTTTACGGGTTTAAATGCCAGTGTGTCCTTGGGGATTCGTAGAAATTTAATAGCGATTTGCGATAGTAACATTTACGGATTTGACGGATCAAAGGCTTAACTGGGAGTTACCATATTTTTTCCATTTATAAGACAACCTTTTTTGATTAAATTTGTACTTTTAAATTGGGGGGATTATCTTATACACGGAATACAGCCTGGAGTGAGACACTAGGTGGCGCTGTCTCATTCCTTCAGCCACCTCCCGCAGAACCTTTTCATGACACCAGGAGCAGCCTGGACCCCAGAGTCACTGTGCGCCCTAACTCCAGGGCTGGTGCTTATGTGTCCCGTGCTTGTGTCTCTGATGGCTCACTCTTCTCCGGGTGCAGGGATCTGGTGATGTTGAAGGGATGGGAGGAGCAGGCGGCCTGTGACCCGTCAGGCAGTGAGGAGGCTCCCGCCGGCCTTGCATGGGTATGTGCCAGAAAGCTGCTCCTGAACCTGGTGCTGCCTGCTCAGAGTATGACAGCACCAGGAACCCCAAGGAAGCAAGTTTTATGTGCCAGGTAAGGAGGGGGCACATGGACTTATAGAGAGTTGAGTTAAGGGGGGTCAGTGGATTATGTGACCCAGGGAAGTTAGTTCTATGAGCCTGAGGGCCTGTATGGAATATTTGCTGGCAGGGACTGGCTTAATTAAATATTTTATCATGTTTGTGGGTCAAAATCATAGGGATTGTCTTATACAAGGAGTCGCCTAATACACAGAAAAATAAAGTAGTTCAGATTTTGACAGCCCATAGGGGTTTTCTGCCTGTAACCTTCAGATTGTTTGCGGGTAGCTGAAAGATGCCAATTTAATAGCTGTAACTCTTGCGGGCTCCTTTACGGGCTACAATTTCTAAAGTTGGAGCAATTTAATGGGGCTCTATGTGTATTATTATTCTATGTGTCTGTGAGCAACTTAATATCCTGTTTAAGAAAGAGACTCTGCCATACCACCATTTTCTCCTGAAACAATTTAATCTCCTGTTTAAGAAATGTTTCCTTGTTCGACAATCAACAATACATATCTTGTTATATTATGTTATATTTTGTAACTTGTACCAGTGGTGAATATACTATTAGATAGTTTTTTTACTGTGGTTCATTACTTTCCCCCTTGGAAAAGCCAAGCCCATACTCCATCCTCTTTTCCACATTCAAATGCTCTGTTTCTCCTAACTGTAAGTTGTTTATGTCTTCCTCAGAGTCTCTGCCATACAACCATTTTCTCTTGAATCAAGTAACCACATCCCTGCCACACTCCACCAATTGTTGTAGCTTTATAACAGTCAAATTACTAACATTCCCATTTGCTGGTTATATGATCTGACCACTAGGAGGAGATAACAGATGCCTTCCATCTACCAATAAATTAAATTATTTCCTTTAGAATGGAACTTTTGAGTTTCCAATCTTGTAGAGTGCTTTGGAAAACAACACTTTCTACAAAGATTCTAAACTCAAAACAGGGCCTCTATTTTCTGCAGTTTGTTAATATTGTATTTTCCCTTGATCCTATCCCCTGTACAGCACTACAGAATATGTTGGCGCATTACAAATACAAGTTAATAATAATAATAATAATAATAATAATAATAATAATAATAGTATGTGATATGGGTATTTATGTGTATTGTAATTTAAGTGTAAAATAGTAATTTGTAAAAAATTTCCGTCACCCCCTCTACCTCCCTTTCTCCCACGTCTTTCCACACGTTCTCTACTTCCCTCCCTCCTACTTCTTTACCCCCTCTACCTCCCTCACCCCTTCTACCTCCCTCCCACATCCTTCCTCACCTCCCTTCCTCCCAAATCCTCCTTTACCTCCTCTTCCTCCCTCCCTCTCTCCCTTCATCCCACATCCTCCCTCATTCCCTTTAGTTCCCAGGGCTACCCATCTCTCTCCTCGCATGCCTCCTTTTTTCCTCCTCACCTCCCTGCCTCTACCCTCCTCTCCCCTCCTCTCCCCCCTCCATCACTGAACCAAAAAAATATAATAGAAAATAAAACAAAGTGTATTTGTATATGAAGAAAAAACATTATGTTCTATGTGTCTGTATATTATGTGATATTGGGTATTTATGTGTATTGTAATATAAGTGTAAAATACTATTATTCTCTCTAATAATTAAAATAAGATAATCATACACTTCAATATATTTTTTCTCCTGCTCTATCTCTCTCTATCTTATGAACCGAGCCTCCAACTCCAGGACCTACGTGCTAATTTGTGAAAAAATAACAACATCGTCAATGCTTGGGAGTGATGCTCAATGATAAATACAGTATGCATGTCAATCATTTTTCTGTTAGCTGTTTCTTGTTGATTTAGATCAATGGTTCTCAACCTCAGAAATTAATTTTTTTTGGTCTATTCTTACCTTTAAGACTTGTATTTGTAATTTTTTTTGTCGACTGGTAGTCAGTACTTTCTTACTATAATTGTAATTCAATAGATGTTGGCAGAACAATTTAATCATGATGATTACAAACGTTTCCATTCTTGTAACGTTACTATTTTTAACTTTCAAAATATATATTACATATTGTTTTTTTGATTAACAGCTACGCTTTAATTATGTTAAATTCGTAAGAATGAAAATACATCCAGCATATCAGATATTTATATTTCGATTCATAACAGTAGCAACATTACAGTGATGATGCAGCTACGAAAATAATTTCATTGTTACAGTAGGGGTCGCCACAACTTGGGAAATGTTATCAAAGGGTTGTGGCACTAGAAAGGTTGAGAACAGCTGATTTAGATCTACTTATGTTAGGTTCCAGCATCAACTGCATGTAATGTAGAAGTGTTAGATAAAAGATAATCTTACTAAAGCAATGGAGGTCTTTTATCCTGATTGCTTATTTTAAAGTTTTCTTTTGATTTTACTCATATATAAAAAGGGTGTATTATTTTATATTTTTTTAAGAAGATATTTTTTTTTACTTGTTGCTTTCCTCGTTTGTGTTTTTTTTTTAAAGTGTGTGATTTAGTATGTCTGAATTTTTTAACTTAGTTTTGTCAGAAAATTATATATTGTTAATTCACTTTTTCAGTTCCTTCATTATATCTTTATTATAATACTGTTCCAAGGTAAACATTTATAATTTACCTTGGAACAGTAACCCACTATTACTCTAAGAAGAGGCCCTTACTCATCACCCAGTTCCTAACCTATTCTGTATCCTGCACTCACCTTCAGGCTCCTAACCTACTCTATATCATGCAACCATCTCCTGGCTCCTTCTACCTCACTCTGGCCCTCATTCAATTGCCATTTGGCCAATTGAATAGGGCTCTAAATAAGCACTTAGCATATATTTTTTAAATATGTTTTTAGTTAGTGAAAACCTTGCTTTTGGATAGATGCTTACTAACTAAAAAACATATTTAAAAAAAATATGTTATGTGCTTATTTAGAGCCCTATTCAATTGGCCAAATTGCAATTGAATGAGGGCCTCTGTCTCTAAGAAGAGACCCTCACTCATCTCCCCTTTCCTAACCTACTCTGTATCTTGCACTCGTCTCCCGGCTCCTAGCCTTCTCTGTATCCTGCAACCATCTCCTGGCTCCTCCTAACTCACTCTGTCTCTAAGAAGAGGTACATTGCTTATATCAATAAGCATATTTTGTCATACTTCCTTTTTATTTTAAACTGCCCAAAATCCATGTGTTTGAAATGTGCCCCTTTGCTGTGTCTAAATACACCCTCACCCAATCTCTAAAGCTAAACCCCTTCCCCCAATCTCTAAAGCTAAACCTACTACAGCCACTCACCTGAAATGACTTTTCAACTGACCCCTCCAGCTCCCACTAATCGAAAAAACGTTACTACCTTTGCAAACATTTACTTCTTTTCTGACCCTTCTATTACTTATCTGCTGTTCCCCAGGTCTCTTCCACTCCCTTTAGATTGTAAGTAGCGAATTTCTAATCTTGTAGAGGGCTTTGGGAAACAGAACTTTCTACAAAGATTTTAAAAAACAGGGCACTTCACTCTCTGCAGTTCTTAATATTGTATTTTTCCTTGCTCTCTTCCCCTTCACAGCACTACGCAAGATATTGGCACATTACAAATAAAAGGTAATAATAATAATAATAATAATAATAATAATAATAATAATATAATTGCTGAAAAGTGATTAAAATATGTAAAAGGCTAGTGTACAGTCCAGGTAAGCTAGCAAGATATATTTTATCTATTTCGATGTTTTCAAAATTGAAGTAGTAGTGAATGCCCAGCAATCTAGGTGAATAGTGAGTATTGCAGTATACTGTGATACCTTTGGTATTTGTCACATTAGTTATTTATATTGACATGGTTTTAAGAGGTTTGACCTTTCTTTATCAAGTCTCAAGCAATATCTGACATATTTGAATATAAACAGCAGCTGCAAAGAGAGTGGAGACAGCATCTGCCATCATCATCTAAACATATACAGAGTAGTGATGTCGCGAACATCAAATTTTCGGTTCGCGAACCGCGGACGCAAATTCCATCAAATGTTCGCGAACGGACGGACATCGGCGAACTGCCATAGACTTCAATGGGCAGGCGAATTTCAAAACCCACAGGGACTCTTTCTGGCCACAATAGTGATGGGAAAGTTGTTTCAAGGGGACTAACACCTGGACTGTGGCATGCCGGAGGGTGATCCATGGCAAAACTCCCACGGAAAATTACATAGTTGATGCAGAGTCTGGTTTTAAGCCATAAAGGGCATAAATCACCTAACATTCCTACATTGTTTGGAATAACATGCTTTAAAACATCAGCAATCAAGGGTGATTGCCCAGGTTAGATTTTGTAAATAATAAGCTAATACTGCTGGAGGGATGATAGCTAATAGGACTTTGGTGTTTCCTGCAGATATACTCTTTACTATTGTCTGTTTTACCATGTTTTAGGTATCTCTTAAATTGCAATCACAGTAAAAAATAAGAAAAATTATTAACCTAAAAAGTAAAAATAAGAAGGAATAACCAGCTAACTTTCACAAAATGTCTTTATTGTAAATGTGTATTTTTGCACAACTGTTATGCAAGACTGTTCAAAAATGCTTTATTTTTCATTACATGCTGTACGCCTTCTGACAATAAAATAATTTAAATGCAAACATTAGGTATTGTTGCAGCGACCAGAAAAATTTATGTTAGTTTGTGGACCATTATTAGCTCAAGGCAGCTCATGTATCAGGCCTTTTTTAATCGAATGTATCGCCCACTGTCAGTCCCTTCAGGATCCATCCCTCATTCATCTTAATAAAGGTGAGGTAATCTAGACTTTTTTGACCTAGGCGACTTCTCTTATCAGTGACAAAACCTCCTGCTGCACTGAAGGTCTTTTCTGACAGGACACTTGAAGCGGGGCAGGACAGAAGTTCTATGGCAAATTGGGATAGCTCAGGCCACAGGGCAAGCGTGCACACCTAGTAGTCAAGGGGTTCATCGCTCCTCATAGTGTCGATATCTGTAATTATGGCGAGGTAGTCTGTTACCTGACGGTCGAGTCGTTCTCTGAGGGTGGACCCCGAAGAGCTGTGGCGATGCATAGGACTTAAAAAGCTCTGCATGTCCTCCATCAACAACACGCCTGTAAAGCGTCCTCTCCTTGCCCGCGTGGTCGTGGGAGGAGGAGGATTATGTTCACCTCTTCTGCTGTTAGATTACCGTTGTGCTGTGACATCACCCTTAAACGCTGTGTAAAGCATACTTTTTAATTTATTTTGGTAGTGCTACATTCTTTCCGACTTGTGATAATTCGGTAACATTTCAGGCACTTTCTGCTTATACCGGGGGTCTAGTAGCGTGGACACCCAGTACAGGTCGTTCTCCTTCATCCTTTTTATACCAGGGTCCCTCAACAGGCACGACAGCATGAAAGACCCCATTTGCACAAGGTTGGATGCCAAGCTAGTCATGTGCCGTTCCTCGTCCTCAGTGATCTCACTGAAGGTATGTTCTTCCCGCCAGCCATGTACAACACCACTGGTACCAGATAGGTGACAACGAGCACCCTGGGATGCCTGTTGTGATTGGTCTTCCTCCTCCTCCTCAAAGCCACATTCCTCCTCTGACTCCTCTTCCTCACAATCCTCTTCCAGCGTTGACGCAGGTCCAGCAAGGGATGCTGATAAGGCTGTTTCTGGCGGTGATGGTGACCACAACTCTTCCTCTTCCTCTTCACGCTCATCTACAGCCTGATCCAGCACTCTTCGCAGGGCACGCTCCAGGAAGAAAACAAATGGTATGATGTCACTGATGGTGCCTTCAGTGCGACTGACAAGGTTTGTCACCTCCTCAAAAAAACGCATGAGCCTACAGGCATTGCGCATGAGCATCCAGTAACGTGGCAAAAAAATCCCCAGCTCCGCAGAGGCTGTCCTAGCATCCAGGTCATACAAATAAATAAAAATGGCCTTTTCTTGTTGGAGCAGGCGGTCGAACATTAGGAGTGTTGAATTCCAACGTGTTGAGCTGTCTAAAATCAAGCGCCTCGCTGGCATGTTGTTTCGCCACTGGATATCTGTAAAGTGCGCCATGGCCGTGTAGGAACGCCTGAAATGGGCACACACCTTCCTGGCCTGCTTCAGGACATCCTGTAAGCCTGGGTGCTTATGCACAAATCGTTGTACAATCCGATTACACACATGTGCCATGCACGGCACATGTGTCAACTTGCCCAAATTCAATGCCGCCAACAAATTTCTTCCGTTGTCACAAACCACTTTTCCGATCTCCAGTTGGTGCGGAGTCAGCCACTGATACACCTGTGCGTTCAGGGCGGACAGGAGTGCTGGTCCGGTGTGACTCTCTGCTTTCAGGGAAGTCAACCCCAAGACGGCGTGACACTGCTGTATCCGCGATGTGGAATAGTACCTGTGGAGCTGGCGGGGGGGGGGGGGGGCGTTGATGTGGAGCAAGACATAGCAGCAGCTGAAGAGGACTCAGCTGAGGAGGTTATGGAAGAGAATGGAGTAGGAGGAGTGGAGGAGGTAGCAGCAAGTCGTGGCGGTGTCACCAACTCCTCTGCAGAGCCACGTATTCCATGCTTGGCAGCCATCACCAGGTTTACCCAATGCGCAGTGTAGGTGATATACCTGCCCTGACCATGCTTTGCAGACCGGGTATCCATGGTCAGATGGACCCTTTCCCCAACACTGTGTGCCAGAGATGCCATTACTTCCTTTTGCACAATCGAGTACAGGTTGGGGATTGCCTTTTGTGCAAAGAAATTTCGGCTGGGTACCTTCCACTGAGGTGTCCCAATAGCTACAAATTTGAACGCCTCAGACTCCACCAGCTTGTATGGTAAAAGCTGGCGGGCTAAGAGTTCAGACAAGCCAGCTGTCAGTTGCCGGGCAAGGGGGTGACTTTGTGACATTGGCTTCTTACGCTCAAACGTGTCCTTGACAGACACCTGACTGGGGGCAGATGAGCAGGGACTGCTCAAAGTGAGACACGGAGTGGCAGATGGTTGAAAGGGGGCAAGCAGGGCAGCAGTGGTTGACGTGGCTGAAGATGCTGGACCAGGAGGAGGATGGCGGCTTTGACTTTGTGTGCTGCTTGTACTCATGTGTTGATCCCATAGGCGTTTGTGATGGGACATCACGTGCCTTCGCAAAGAAGTTGTACCTAGGTGGGTGTTGGACTTCCCACGACTCAGTTTCTTTTTGCACAGGTTGCAAATGGCATCACTGTTGTCACAGGCAGACACACGAAAAAATTGCCACACTGCTGAGCTTTGCAACAACGGCATTCTGGTGGTGGCAACAGCATGCGTTGACTCGCGTGCTGTCTGGCTGACCTCGGGTGCCGATGCATGCTGTCTGACTGTGCCACTAGCTACTTTCGATGACCTCACGCTGCTTCCAACTCGTCTCCTCCTCCTCTCTGTCTCCCCATCTGAACTTTCCTCCTGTTCTTCTTCTCTTATAGCGGGCACCCACATGACATCCACGGACGCATCGTCATTATCAACGGCTTCACTTGTATCTGACAACTCAACAAAGGAAGCAGCACCGGGTGCAACATCATCATCATCATCAGACCGGCACGCAACTGATATTCAATCGATTACAGTCAAAAAAGGGTTCTTTTAGTTCACTGTACACTACGGTTGCATTAGATATGAGTGTCACTGTGCACTGGCAAAAGTTGGCAGAGTAGGTGCAATAGGCTTCACACACATGCCTGTAGGCAGGCAACTGATATTCAATTGATTACAGTCAAAAAAGGGTTGTTTTATGTCACTGTACAATACGGTTGCACTAGATATGAGTGTCACTGTGCACTGACAAAAGTTGGCAGAGTAGATGCAATAGGCCTCACACACACGCCTGTAGGCAGGCAACTGATATTCAATCGATTACAGAAAAAAAAGGGTTCTTTTATTTCACTGTACAGTACGGTTGCACTAGTGTAGGAAACATATACAGTGCCTAGCAAATGTATTCACTCCCCTTGGCCTTTTTTCGTGTTTTGTTGCCTCACAACCTGGAATTAACTGGGATTATTTGAGGAATTGCATCCTAATTTACAGAACATGCCCGCAACTTTGAAGATGTTTTTTGTTTTTTTTTTATTGTGAAGCAAACAAGAAATAGGACAAAATAACAGAAAAAGTAAATGTGCATAACTATTCACCCCCTAAAATCAATACTTTGTAGAGCCACCTTTTGCGGCAATCACAGCTCCAAGTCACTTTAAATAAGTCTATATGAGCTTAACACATCTTACCAGTGGGACTTTTGCCCAATCCTCCTTGCAAAACTGCTCCAGCTCCTTCAAGTTGGATGGTTTGCGCTTGTGAACAGCAATCTTTATGTCTGACCACAGATTTTCTATTGGATTGAGGTCTGGGCTTTGACTAGGCCATTCCAACACATTTACATGTTTCCCCTTAAACCACTCAAGTGTTGCTTTAGCAGTGTGTTTAGAGTCATTGTCCTGCTGGAAGGAGTACCTCCTCTGGAAGGTGAATATCAAATCATGCACAGACTGGTACAGGTTTTGTTCAAGAATATCCCTGTATTTAGCACCTTCCATCTTTCCCTCAACTCTGACCAGTTTCCTAGTCCCAGCTGCTGAAAAACATCCACACAGCATGATGCTGCCACCACCATGTATCACTGTGGTGATGGTTTTCTTTGGGTGATGTGATGTATTGGGTTTGTGCCAGCGTTTTCTTTGACGGCCGAAAAGTTCAATTTTTTGTCTCATCAGACCAGAGCACCTTTCTCCATACATTTTGGGAGTCTCCCACATGCCTTTTCGCAAATTCAAAACTTGCCATTTAGTTTTTTGCTGAAAGTAATGTCTTTCTTCTGGCCACTCTGCCATAAAGCCCAACTCCATGGAGCGTACAGCTTATTGTCGTCCTATGTACAGATACTCCAGTCTCTGCTGTGGAACTCTGCAGCTCCTCCAGGGTTACCTTAGGTCTCTGTGCTGCCTCTCTGATTAATGCCCTTCTTGTTTTACTGACGCCATGACGACGGTCTCATTTACTATTGGATATTTCTAAATTGTTACTTACGGGCTTGCTTAATTGATCATGATCATGCCCTGAAATGCTACAAACAGTTACAAGGTTTACGGATTTGGCTTTTAGCCATGTATTTGCGGGCTTGTTCAATTAAATCAATCTGTAACTATTTTCAATTTAATAGAGCCCAAAGTGAATTCTGCCTACTACCTATTGCATGAATAATAATAAATAGTTGAGTTCCGCACATGCTGTGGAAATCAGTGATTGATAGCACTTGACTACTGCAACTCGCTTCCTGCTGGACTACCCACCACCGAACTATACCCACTTCAATCCATAATGAACACCTCTGCTAAACTCATCTTCCGTACACATCCCTTTGTGTCAGCATCACCTCTCTGTCAATCACGCCACTGGCTTCCCTTAGCCTCCAGAATAAAATTTAAAATCATGACCCTAACTTACAAAGCCCTATACATCTCTACTCTCATCTCCAAATATTACCCCAACCGCCATTTTGTTCTGCTAATGACCTTTATCTTTCTACAACTCTTGTCACCTCCTATCACTCTTGCCTTCAGGACTTTTCTCGTACTGACCCTATTCTCTGGAACTCCTTGCCTTGCTCCACCAGATTATCCTCCTGACTCAAAACATTCAAAACCTCACTAAAACGCTGTCATAATTTAATTGTTTAAGGACTCATATTGTCAGTAATTGATGAATATGTCCAAGGGAGCATGACATTGCTACATTGGGATTATGTGTTATTGTGTGGTTATATGTTGCCTGTACATGGTTATTATGTATCCTAGTTATAATATATCATAAGAGGGAAAATTTTATATATAACATATGTGGAATTGGTAGAAATGCTCTGAATAGAAGTTGGCTTCATTGCACACTCACACATACAGACCTTGGGTCAAGACAGATGTATGTACTTCAAGTAGTCCTAAGCAAACACTTGAGTTTAACATAAAGGTTTGTTCACTAGATATCTGGTGAATTTGATCTCAAGAGCTTTGATAACCCAAGGTTGCAAGCCAGATGGTCTGACATCACACATACACAAATGTACACATGGGTGTGGTATTGGAGAGTATAAATATGTTGTTAAGATCATTCAATAAAGGTTGAGAGATAGTTTTCACATAAACAAGGTGTGAGACTATTTCTGTGTGTTGTATCCTGACTTGGGGAGTGGTCTTGCCATGGGCCACTAAGTAACCACCTGGATCCAGTATTCTCTGCCAGTACCTCTTCAGAAGCCATCTTTTGTGCCACAGAGAACAGGAACTATATGATTCTGCTGGGGTAGGTTTCAACTAGGTTCATAACAAGCCCCATTGAAGAAGCAGATCGTGACATTTGGCTGGCAGTGGTGGGATCTCTGTAGAAAACAAAGAAGGATGGCAGCTTATGAAGATATGTCTGCAGCAGGGGAGGAGGAAGTGTCCAGATGGTACAAAAGATGGATGGAAATATTGCCTGCAGGTTCAACCAAGGATCAGCAGAGTGAACTCTGAATAGAAGATCACACAGTAGGTACAGGAGAAGTGGAGAGGGGTAAGCAATGGCTCTGTCTCAGCTCCTGTGGAGGGGAAATGCTTATCCCCAGTAGTGACAGAGAATGTCCTGGTGACTGGAAAAGACTGTAGAGTAATGGTCCCTTCTAAATAAATGGATGGCATTCCTGGGAGCATGACCAGGTCACGAGCTAAGGGAATGGCTGGAAGAATTATTACGTGAGGAGGTCGCCCTGGAAGAGCAATATGCTTATTGGGTAGGACCTGTTGGGATACCTCATCATTTTTCATTGAGGCTGGAAGTGGTACTTTGGGACATAGCATATGGGGATCCAGACTGTGGCTTGGGTGACAGAGAAAAGACAGCTGTGTCTGTTTGCCAAGCACTGTCACATGCTGGGACTGGAGACAGGCTCTCAGACAGCTAACCTACTTTGGCCTTTGATCCAGCAGGAGCTACAGCTGGAGGTGGATTATATAGACTTACTGGATGAAGCATCCCTGGATGGTTGTTGGCCACCCAGCTGGGAGGACTCATGCCAGTCAGGCATGGAACAGAACCACCTAACAGGTACTACAGCTATATATTGCCAAGGCTGAATCAGAAAATAAATGTATGGACTGTGGGGAGAATTTTGATATCCATGATTCTCAAAATAACAAGGATGTCTGCATCCATGGGGTTGACTGGGAAGAGGAAGAGCTGGTCCCTATGTTTTTGGGCCTGAGTCTCACCCAGTTTGGAGAATGGGGACAGGGCCCAACCACAGCAGTGCCAGGCCCAGGGGAAGAACTGGGGAAAAGCTACTCTGCTCCTAGAGTAAGAGAAGAACCCAGTGAGCACTGGGCCCTACCAATTGACTGTGGAAATAGTGGAGAGGTTCCTTGGATAACCATTGTCCAGGAGCCTGCCACAGACCCTTGAGCAGAAACAGAAAGTAGCCCTGCTCTTCAGCCTGAACAAGAGGCAGTAGCAGCTGCTTCTCAAGGCCTGCCTATAAATACACACCAGGCAGTCTCAGAAGGAGAGAGTCAGAAGGTTCCACCTGAGGATCCAGAGTCCAAAGAGCCAGAGGGTACCCCAGATTGTGTTTTTTCTCCTGGTCTCACTACATTGACTCACCTGCAGCTGCCCAAAGACACTGACTGTGTACCTGTAACCCTGGAAAGAAGGGGCCACTGGCCAGGCTTGTTGGGAGAGAGGTTGGCTACTGAACCACAACAGCTTGTGTCAGAACTGCCCATTAATCCACTAGATAATGTCACTAGCCCATGTTGCAACTCCATCATCCCAGTTTATTCAGGAGAAAGCTCAGGCCTGACAAAGGGAACCTTTTAGTCTTCAATTTTACCCATGGGACTGAGTGCAGATCCAGAATCAGCAGGACAGGAGGTCTCCCTAGCCTGGAAGGAGAGGGCTTTGCTGGGTAAGGATCCTCCCAAGTTTATGCTGGACTTACTAGCTGGGATGTACTGTTTCCCCTGGACTACCTTGAAGGGTCCTCCATAGCAGTTGTCTTATAAGTCTCCAGAGGGCTTGGGAAAGTCACTAGGCCACTGGGAAGGAGCGAGTATTCGGCCTGGACAGGGGGGGGGGGGGGGGGGCCGGGTACCCAGAGAGACACTGAGGCTATCACATGGATGTACTTTCCAGACAGGAGGACAAGTAAAAGCAGTATAGCTAGAGAAAGGTAGGGGGAGAAGTTGTCATGATTTAATTGTTTATGGACTCATATTGTCAGTAATTGATGAATATGTCCAAGGGAGCATGACACTGTTGCATTGGGATTATGTGTTATTGTGTGGTTATATGTTGCCTGTACATGGTTATTATGTATCCTAGTTATAATATATTATAAGAGGCAAAATGTTATATATAACATGTGTGGAATTGGTACATATAGACATACAGACCTTGGGTCAAGACAGATGTATGTACTTCAAGTAGTCCTAAGCAAACACTTGAGTTTAACATAAAGGTTTGTTCACTAGATATCTGGTGAATTTGATCTCAAGAGCTTTGATAACCCAAGGTTGCAAGCCAGATGGTCTGACATCACACATACACAAATGTACACAAGGGTGTGGTATTGGAGAGTATAAATATGTTGTTTTGATCATTCAATAAAGGTTGAGAGATAGTTTTCACATAAACAAGGAGTGAGACTATTTCCGTGTGTTGTATCCTGACTAGTCTTGCCATGGGCCACTAAGTAACCTGGATCCAGTACTCTGCCTGTACCTCTTCAGAAGCCATATTTTGTGCCACAGAGAACAGGAACTACATGATTCTCTTTGAAGAAACATATCACCTTCCACCCTAACACGCTTATCACCTCTCTCTCCCTCCTTTACTACACAAAATACTTTTAGGTTGTAAGCCTGCGTGTTTCAATCCTGCAGGGTGCTTTGGGGAAAGCACCATCGACACTGGATTCGAGGCTCAAAGACAGGGTCCTCCTTGCTTTGCTATGTGTTGATTTGTATTTACCTTTACCAGGAACGTATCTTATGTACAGCGCTACGGAATATGTTGGTGAGTTAAAATTAAACCATAATAATAATAATAGTAACATTTCCCTAGAATCACTTTACATTGCACTAGCCAGTTAACCCATAGCTGACCCATGGGTCTGTAGAGTTGAGACCAGCATCCCATGCCTACATTGATAGATTTCTTAAGCTTTAATGCTTTTTTTTTTTTTTTTATCTCTACAAGGACAGTGGGCAGCACCAGAGCAGTGGGCAGATGACTGCTCTGCATTGTCCAAATTCCAGAAAGGCAGACCAGAAATCTGAATTTTCTGCCATAAGAAATTACAAGTTCTGTAATGCTACAGTAGGTGTGCAGGCTTGCACACATATAAACATACAGTTGTACCCAAAAGTTTGCATACCCTGGCAGAAATTGTGAAAGTGTGGCATTTATTTTGAAAAAATGGTTGATCATGCAGGAAAATGTTTTTTTTATTAAACGATAGTGATTATATGAAGCCATTTATTATCACATAGTTGTTTGGCTCCTTTTTTAAATCATAATGATAACAGAAATCACCCAAATGGCCCTAATCAAAAGTTTGCATCCCTCTAGTTCTTAATACTGTGTATTGCCCCCTTTAGCACCAATGACAGCTTGCAGTCTTTTGTAATAGTTGTCTATGAGGCCCCTAATGCTTGCAGGTAGTATAGCTGCCCATTCGTCTTGGCTAAATGCCTCCAGGTCATGCAAAGTCTTTGGTCGTCTTGCATTAACCACACTTTTGAGATCTCCCCAGAGAGGCTTGATGATTTTAAGGTCAGGAGACTGTGATGGCCACTCAACAACCTTTACCTTTTTCTGCTGGAACCACTGGAGGGTCAACTAGACCTTGTGCTTGGGGTCATTGTAATGCTGGAAAGTCCAAGAGTGCCCATAACAAACAGAAAATAAGACCAATAAAAGGTCTAAAAATTGCTCCAGAGTCAATATGGGCCTAAAGTAGAATGAAGAAATTGTGGCCACTCCAGATGATGCAACGTGTGAAACCGGTTGAGTAATTAAACAGGTCCACCTGTGACAACTAAAGCAGGAAACAGAACCACAGCACGTGGAGGGCTGCTGCTACTGCTGACCTGTGGAGATACAGGCACAGAGGACTGAGGAAGTTATTTTCCATTTTTGGACATTAGTAAACCTAATGTAAGCATTTTATATTTTTTTTTTTACCATGTATTATAACTTTATTGACCATACCTTTCTCTCCCTGATTACTGCATGCATAAAGCTGACTGCACACATAACCCTGCACAAGGAGAGCAGTGACAGAATCTGAGGGCCTGAATAACCTGACATAAATGTAAGGAGATTACCTACTTTTTAAAGAACTTTCCTCATTTGCAAAACCTGCTACCTTAGAGGAGCCTCTTTTCACAATGTCTATTTTTCAGCACTAAGGAAAAAGAAACTGAAGATAAGCGCCAAGGATCTAAAGACACAATATAAAAAACAATATATATATATATATATATATATATATATATATATATATATATATATATATACAAACACAGTTTACACACTCCGATACGGTTATGCACAAAATACAGGACAAAAAACTAAAATACCCTTTATCACCTGGCCCTTTGTGTTTACAACACAACACAACAATGTGTACATGAATACATCAAACTCACAGACTATGTTGCACAGCATATCGAATATGGATACCCAGTACCCTAACTGGAGTATCTCCACAGTTCCGGGCTCATAGCCAATGGTGTGTTAAAGTAGCACTGGAGGATACACAATCCAGACTACTGTATATGGAAACTATATATGCGTGTGCCTGCACATAATTAGAATGTAAATAGGGGTGAACATACTCATTAGATACATCTATGTGCTGGAAAGAATGGTATAGTTGGAGGTAGCTATTAAAAAGTGCCACCACAGGAAGTGATGTAATTAAGCTATGCAATGGTGCAATTTTAGCTTTAAATAGATGAGGCAAGCCATCCAGGCTTCCTGTATACAGCTATTTATCTAGTTACTAATCTTTCTTTTATTATTTATATATTGAAAAAGCCTGTAAGATTAGTTGAAACGTGTCTGTTCTTTTATTTTAATTATTTTTCGTTATTGTTGACATTTTATTTAATCTTGTATTAGTATGTTTTTTATACTTCTAAACCTGTGATTTGTAACTAAAAGTCATTTGGAATATAACAATGCTCTACTATTTGATAAGTATTGCAACTACTACCATTTGTGTACTGGATTTCCTTATGAATAAAAATATTTTATTTTTATAAACTATCGTATTAGCTTTGAGTATTCATAGGGGTCTATACGACTCAAGTACTCAGCTTCTCCATGAACATTGTAGTTCATTAATAAAAATGCACCCATAGGGTGACTCCTTAGTCCACCTCACATGTAACAGACAGGAAGATCAAGTTCCCGGACTAGTGGAACCAGCTACCTCTGTGTTATCCATCAGGAGAAGGACTTTCTGACAAGTGACTAAAATACCTCATACTGTGAGGTCAGGACATGTGAGTGTGCCTTTTTACCTGCATTCTATATATTTATCTAGTTTAGTATTTATTTGCACTAGATTTTTTGATAACATGCTGCATTCATCTTGCCATCAATTTTCACAAGATTCCCAGTGCCTTGAGCGATCACCCCCCCCCCCCCAAAACGTCAGTGCATCACAGTGGGGATGGTTTTCTTAGCCTATAGCCCTTGTTGACCCCTCTCCAAACATAGCGCTTATTGTTGTGACCATAAAGCTCTATATTGGTCTCGTCACTCCTAATTACAGTGTGCAAGAAGCTGTGAGGTGTGTCAAGGTGTTAACGGGCATATTGTAACCAGGCTTTTTTTGTGGCATTGGCACAGTAAAGGCTTCTATCTGGCATCTCGACCATGCTAATTTTTGTTTAAGTATTGTCATATTGTGTTCCCTGAAACAATGACATTGTCTTTTTCCAGAACAGCCTGTATTTCTCTTGAGGTCACCTGTGGGTTTTTCTTTGTATTCCGAACAATTCTTCTGGCAGTTGTGGCTGAAATCTTTCTTGGTCTACCTGACCTTGTCTTGTTATCAAGAGATCCTCGAATTTTAAACTTTTTAATAAGTGATTGAACAGTACTGACTGCCATTTTTCAAGGCTTTGGATATATTTATATATCCTTTTCCATCTTTATGAAGTTCCATTACCTTGTTACGCAGTTCTTTTGCCAGTTTTTTTCTGCTCCCCATGGCTCTGTATCTAGCCTGCGCTGTGAATCCACATGAGAGCTAACAAACTCATTGACTATTTATACACAGAAACTAATTGCAATTTAAAAAGCGTTGGAAATTAACCTTTAATTGCCATTTTAACCTGTGTGTGTTACCTTGTGTGCCTGTATAAAGGCCAAACATTTAAGGGTATGTAAACTTTTGGTGATTTCTGTTATCATGATTTAAAAAGGAGCCAAACAACTATGTGATAATAAATGGCTTCATATGTTCATTAACCTTCAATAAAACACATTGGTCCCCATTCAATTCCAAGTCCGTAACTCAATCGCAGACAGCCGCATGTCCGCGGTTGAGTTACGGGCTCCAATTGATCTCCGTTTGCGAGGCTATTCAATTGCTCCAGGTTGCGAGTTGTAATCTTGAAGCCAGCTCCATAAACCATGCACTGGTTTGGAACAGGTTTGGGCAGGAACCGTATCAATTCACCAAGCCCGTAAGTGCCCATTTCAAATTGGCCAATAGAAAATGAGACTGTCATAATTAAGGCAGTAAAACATGGAGGTTACGTGTCAATCAATCACGTTCGGGGGTCTAATATGTGATCAGACTTGCACAACTTTGAAAATGAAGAAATATGAAAGTAAATGCCAATACTGTTCTAGTCCATATGGGTGGCCTGATATGTATTAACTCATCGATACCCAAGATCCTTTAACTATGAAATGACACATAAAAATAAAATGTATTTCCGGAAGTTTTGTGGGCTTGAGACTGTTGTGCAATTAATTCTAATGTCTTTCATCGCTCTCCCCATAATTTACAGTAGAGGATTACTGTTTTCTTTGCATTTACAGTGCTACAAAATGGTGTTTAACCCCTTTGCGGGTCCTCTCGAGTTCATGTAGGATTTTCTCCCCTATTTGCGGTTTAGGAGTGTAGATACATTTGCGAGCTTGGGGAATTGGAGCAATTGAATAGCGATATGCGATTTTAGCCCTGCGCAAGTGACACATCAAAGGCTTCCGGAAGGTGTAAGTTATGAGTTTGATGGCCAACATTTTTTCAAGTTCTTAACTCGTAGCCCGATCCGTTCCTGCAAAATGACGCCAATTGAATGGCAAATTTGAGTGTGAGCTCAATTACAGGCCTCTGGATTTCAAATTCGGCCAGTTGAATGAGGCCCATTGTTTTTGCAGAATCAGTCATTTTTTCAAAATGAATATAAAAATTCCTCAATTTTTGCCAGGGTATGCAAACTTTTGAGCAGAACTGAAGATTTGATTTGATTTCTCAGTAGAAAATGCAGGTGTTTAAAAAATTCTGAGTATTTCAACACACTTTTAGTATGTCTTTACTGTGATGTGATCCAAATTGTGATAAATTAAGTGGCCCTTTAATCGGATCTGTGTTTATCAATCAGGCAATAACTTGAGTTTAGTTACTACCATTACATATAAAATTTGCTGAAATAGATATATTTTAAAGATCTTTTGGTATGACAATTGTTATTTTACACCCAACTGGAACGGATATATGGAAAATTAATGTTTGTTTTTTGTCTTGATCATATGAAAAGGATTGGCTTTTTAGATGGCTTTAAGTAGTTTGATGTTAATGTCTTCTCTTTCTTCGTAAATTGTTGTTATGTATGGCTATTTCATCATTACAAATGTGTTGAAATAACTTACAGGCACTTTTTTTTACAAGGTTTAGTTCCATTTTTTATATAATTTTAAATACCGTATATACTCGAGTATAAGCCGAGTTTTTCAGCCCTTTTTTTAAGGCAAAAAAGGGCCCCCTCGGCTTATACTCGAGTCACTCTCCGCCCCCATGTCTCTCTAACCCCCCCCCCCCCCCCCCCGTGTGTCTCTATCCCCCTCGGGATGGGCGGTTGAGGAGGGGGTTGAGGATGGGGGGGTTGAGGAGGGGGTTGAGGATGGAGGGTTGAGGAGGAAGGTTGAGGAGGGGGTTGAGGATGGAGGGTTGAGGAGGAAGGTTGAGGAGGGGGTTGAGGATGGGGGGGGTTGAGGAGGGAGGTTGAGGAGGGAGGTTGAGGAGGGGGGTTGAGGAGGGAGGTTGAGGATGAGGAGGGAGGATGAGGATGAGGAGGGAGGTTGAGGATGAGGAGGGAGGTTGAGGATGAGGAGGGAGGTTAAGGATGAGGAGGGAGGTTGAGGAGTGGGGTTGAGGAGGGTGATAAGGGAGGGGGGAAGAGACACAGGGAAGGGAGAGGTTGGAAAAAACGCAGGGTAGGGAGAGGGGAGAAGAGACACAGAGAGAGAGGGGGACACAGAGGGCACAAGAGGGACACAGGGGGCAGCACATTTCCCACCCTCGGCTTATACTCGAGTCACTCATTTTACCCAGTATTTTGTGGAAAAATGAGTGCCTCGGCTTATACTCGGGTCGGCTTATACTCGAGTATATACGGTAGCTATCTTTAAGTTTTCACTTGTTATTTCATAATACTTGAATAGTTATAGCTCCATGCATGTTCACATCAGGACCAACAATTTAGAACCCAAATGTAAGTTTCATACCAAGGCTGTTTGCTGTATTTGAAAACTGTTGTTTCCACCATTCCAACAGCCGTATTAAATTCCCTTAACATGTTAAACCGTAGCCTGTAACGTACATCGTAACACTTGCGGCTATTAAATTGGCCTCCTAAATCTACCAACAAACCACCTGCGGGTTAAGGGCGTAAAAACCCTACGGGATGTCAAAATCTGAACTCTGTTCCCGCAAATCCTTTGATCTGTCAAGCCGGTAACTGTTACGTTCCAATCTCACTATTAAATTGCAACAAATTCACAGAGACGCCCTGGCGTTCAAACCTGTAACCCGCAATTGGAGGCAAAAATATTACAGCCTCCAAATAGGACCCGCAAAGGGTTTACAGACAATTTCTCAACGCTGTAAAAGACAATATAAACACACCAGTGGACTTTAAAATATGGGGAAAGCATGGAAAGACATTACAATTACTTGCACAATAATCCTCAATTAAAAAATAGCCATTAAAAAAAATATTTTATTTCATATATATTGGAATAGTCATGTATATGCCAATATGAAAAGCCATGCTGCAACATGCAGAAAGCAATTAAAGACACACTACCAGATTAAATATTCCTTTAAAAATTATTTTATTTTATCATATGTTGGCATGGTCATGTATATGCCAATATGAAAAGCCATGCTGCAACATGCATAAAGCAATTAAAGACACACTATATGAAACTGATGCCATATTAACCCTTTCTCACTCATAGAGGACCTAATGTGGACCCTGGAATATATATATATGATTGCATATACAGTACATCTCACTCATCACATTGACATTGGGAAAACAAATAGCGGCCAAATTACACCGCCACATCACTTACTGTATATCAAGTACCAGGGGAGCATTTGATTATTTGTTGTTCAGTCCTTCAGTCATGTCCAATTCTCTGTGACACTATGGACTGCAGCACATTTAGCTAGGTCACTGCCTGTTCTATTCCACAAGGTTTGCATGCCAAAGATACTGGAGTGGGTTGCTCATTCCTTCTCTAGTGGACTATAATTTGTATGACCTCTCTGTTATCACCTGCCCACTTACACTGGCCTACATGGTATAGCTCATAGCTTCATTCAGTTCCACCAGCCCCTTCAACACTACCAGCAATCCACGAGGGGACCACAGGAACATATACCACACTAATCAACTCTAACCCATCAGGAGGGGCCGCAAAAACACATGGAGGCTGTGCAGAGGCACATGGATCAACAGCTAACTCAACTCCATCAGGGGTAATCTCCGTTACGCCCATCCTGGAAAGTCCCACGCCATTGCTGGTGGTCATGTGCCAAGATCACAACACAGTCTCATATGTGATTGAATTTAAAAAAATTTTTTTTAAGGGGCCAACAAAATTTCTTAATTTTCAAAGGGCAGATTTTAACCGTCTAAGGGCAGCAATACAAAGTATAGGCTGGGACAGAGAACTGATAAATAAAAACACTGAACATAAATGGACAACATTTAAATCCTTACTAAATATACATACTTATCACCATATACCAAGTGGGAATGAAAGTAAAAGGAGTAAATCACATCCAATGTGGCTTAACAATGATTTAAAGATCAAGATACAGAGTAAAACTCAGGCATTTATATTATACAAACAAGAGGGGACAGAGACTGCTTTACAGGAGTAAAAGGAAATCAACAAGGCTTGCAAAAGGGCTATTAGACTGGCTAAAATAGAAAATGAAAAATAAATTGCAAAAGAGAGTAAGACTAACCCTAAAATATTTTTTAGTATATTAATGGGAAGAAGGCGAGGAAGGAAGCTATAGGAACATTACAATGTGACACAGGTCATCTGAAAATTTGTGACCAAGAAAAGGCAGATGAGCTAAATAGGTTCTTTACCAAGGTAACAGTGCACAATGCCAAGCAGCAGCTGCAAAGGCAAATACAATATTAGCATGTATTAAGAAGGGTATAGAATCAAGGGAAGCAAATATAATTCTGCCACTATACAAATCTCTAGTACGCCCTCATTTGGAATATGGAGTACAATTTTGGGCACCACTTCATAAAAAGGAAATTTTAGAGCTGGAAAGGGTACAGAGGAGGGCAACAAAACTAATAAGTGGAATAGAGGGGCTAAGTTATGAAGAAAGACTAGCCAAATTAAACTAATTTTCTCTAGAAAAAAGGCATCTAAGAGGAGATATGATTACCTTATATAAATACATCCAGGGAAGTATAAAGATTGGTCAAGGGAGCGTTTTGTGCCAAGAGGTTTTTAACTGGCAAGAGGACGTCCTTTGAGGTTAGAAGTAAAAATATTCCACCTTAAAGAAAGAAAAGTGTTCTTCACGGGGTAGTTAATCTGTGGAATTCTCTACCAGAGGAGGTGTGACAGCGGATTCAATAGATAACTTTAAGAGAGGACTGGATTTATTTCTAATTAAAAAGGGAATTCAGGGTTATCCTGCATAGTTAGCAAGAGAGTATTGATCCTGGGAGAAATCCGATCGAAAGTATCTGGGGTCAGGAAGGAATTATTTTTTTCCCCTTTGAGACGATTGGCTAAGTTTCACTTGAGGTTTTTTTTTTCTGTTTGCCTTCCTCTGGATTAATTAATAATCAAAAAAAAGTTGATTAATAATTACCAACTAATTAATGAATAACTAATCTGCATATTGCAGATCAGAGGATATCTTAAAAGGTTGAACTTGATCGACTGAAAGTATTTTTTCCACCTTAATTACTATGTAAATATGTAACTATGTAAGATGTATACCCATTTCCATTTGGTGACTTTCCATTATGTTTTGCTATTCATCACTTTACATTAGTGTGGTGTGTGTTCCCCTGGTACCCTTGTGGATTGCTAAGTAGTGGTGGCGAAGGGGCTTGTGTACTTGAATGAAGCTGTCAGCTATACCATGTAGGGCCACTGTAGGTGGGCACGTCATAGAAGATAGGTCATACAAATCACAGTCTACTAGAGAAGGAACTGGCAACTCACTCCAGTATCACCTGTCATAATACTATCAGGCCCTCAGGGGAATATTGATATTCCACAATATCACTAATTGGACATTTGCATGTGTATTAATTCTTTATGTTAATTATATATGATATATATTATTGTTATATAATCTAATGCTATTATGACTATTATTATTATTATTATTATTATTATTATTATTATTATTGTTATATGTATTGATCTATTGCATAGTAACTAGGGCTCATTTGTTTACATATATAGGAATGTGAAACAAATGTAATGTACGTGGATGTCCCATAACCCCAACCATTGACAACACACTGACACAGAACGGTATAACAAAGCTTTATTTCACACACAGTCCACAATCAGAAATGGTCAAGACAGTGCATTATTATCATGGATGTGGTGTGGGTGGATCCCGGGAGGCTTGTGGCAAAAAGGGGATACCTACAGGAGGTAATGGGATAGCCTAGAATAAGCATGATGCATAGCACTTATCATGTGGTCACTACACCACTGCAACCGGAATCTGATGAATAAAAGGATCATCAGAAATCACTCAATTTCATTGAAGAAACCATTAATGTGCATGGCACTTACAACTTGTCTAGATCTGCTCAATGAAACAGATGATTCAACCTCTGGACTGTGTAATCCAATCCAGCTTCACACATACAGTGTGGTGAAAAAAACAAAAATCTGAAAAAAAGTGGTCAACTAAAAAAAGGCAGAGGAAGATAAAAAAAATAATCAACATGCATGTACAGTACAGTCCTAAATACTGTAACTGTAACAATATACCAACTCACCTGATTCCCATCTGCAAGCATTACTATTAGCTAGGTCTCTGGATAATCAGCGCTAGGGGAAAATACCCATTAATACAGAGAGGACACAAAGGTTACTTACATCAGACCCAAGGATCTTTTCTCAGACTGATATTGAGGTCAGGATCACATGCTTCACTAGTGCATATATTAATGTTGGCTGTCATTAATAGGCCATTGTGAGACTTTTCAAGTCCACCCTCATAGCGTTATTAGTCTACATTTCAGCTAACAACAAGCTTAGATTTCAGCTAACAACAAGCTTAGGTTTCTGGCTATATGATAGCTTTAAGATTGTGGAAGCTACATGTTAAGTGGGGCCGTCATTAAAGGAATGTCTACCGGAGAGGCACTGGGAAAACCTTACACCTTCCTTCACAATGCATGCAGATGCAGGAGATGCTTTAATGGACCTGATATGTACCTAAAAAAAAAAAAAAAAAGAAAAGAAAGAAACAAAGCCTAAACAATAAGGCCTTAAAATCATAGGGACTGCGGCATCTCTTCTCAACAGCATTCCTCAGTGACCATCAATTGGTGGCATGTTCAACAGAACCCTACGTGTCCACAGAGAAAAGGATCAGGGACCATGTGATGGGAAGTAGCCATCTGCATACAAAATATCACCATCACATAGGCCAAGTGTAGCCAGGCTAGATTGACACCGAGGAGTGCTGTTGAGAAGGCACAAACATATGCACAGCCCCTATGTCCTCCTTCGCCTAGGCACAGGTCCCCAATCCCCCATGGCTGGCCACCATCTCCATGCTGGTGGTGGCAGTGTGGTGGGGGGACAGGGGGAAGCAACCGTCTGGGAGGCAGCGGCACCTGCAGTGGTGGAGGCATGGTGGAAGGAGATGAGGGGCCAGTCTACAGGTGTCCTGGGGATTCCTCCTGGGTGGAGGAGGCGGGGCTGGGGACCAGAGCACATTGCATGGCCTGCGTGGTCACTCCCTTGTATGCGCTCTGGTCCTTCCCAATCCTGAGTAGCCCGGCCAGGTAGGACTCTGTCATTAGATGATGTCTCCTGTCCTTACCATTGCGCCTTGCCAGGCTGTGCATTAGCTCTGCATAATTGGCAGAGATGTCGGCCTGGATGCCCCAAGGACAGTCCAACTGCTGACGCAGGAGGTCCAGCATCTCTTACTGCGCAGCTTTGCCTGATGTTGGGGATGGAAGTCCCAGGGGGTGGCGTAGTGAGGAGGTGGTGGTGTGGGAGTGGGGAGGGTCTGGGACCTGGCTGGACCGAGTTGCAGTGTCAGCGGTGGTGTGGTTGGGCCTGGTGCTGGTAGTGACGGCCAATACAGCGCACTACTGGGGCATGGAGGAGGTGGCTGGCTACTCTCTTAATCGCTTCAGTGGAGGGCCCTGATGATATGCTTAGTCTTTGGAGAAGGGGGATAGTTGGGTTGAATCCTGGCAGTATTACCGGTGGTCCTGATGGTGACCCCACTAGCCATATGACATATTCCTCCTCCGAGCCAGGGCCTTCGGGTCCTCTTCCTTCCTCCTTCCCCTGCGCCAGTTCCTGATCTATTGCTTGATTACTGTTGTTGGGCCCAGGAATGACAGTGATTTGTCAGCTTCATGGATTTAATGATGATGCATCCATCTGCCCCTTGTTAATTCCTTGGAGCTGACATGTCATTGTTGATCATCATGTACATGTGTAGTGTGTTATGTACATGTGGTGGCATGTTGGTGTATGTGATATTCACTTGGAGGCTGGGTGCTGCTGGATCACCAGGCCTGAAGTTCCAGTAGTGGGCACCTGTCTCAGATGGTCCCTGGTGATCCTCTCCCACTCATTATAGGTCATGCTCTGGTAGTTATCCTCCTTAGCCATCATCCTCCTCACCTTGGCCCTGATGTCGTCGAACCTGTGCTTGACAGACCTCACATCCCTTGGTGCTGTGCCTACTGGGGAGGAGGACCATATAATTGTGGGCCCTGTTCTTGCCCTTAACCTCTTGCCCTCCAGACTGTGGATGTGGATCCTCGGCTCCCTGTCCTGTCCCTGAGAATTTAATTCTGTTTAGACATTTACAGCCTTATTAAATTGTGATTTGGCCAATTGAAAAGGCCTCCATATAAGCACATTGCATATTTTTTTACAGACGTTTTTAGTTAGTGAACTTCTATCCAAAAGCAAGGTCTTCACTAACTAAAAACATCTGTAAAAAAATATGCTATGTGCTTAAATAGAGCCATTTTCAATTGACTGAATCACAATTTAATAGGGCTGTTAATCTTTAGTAAATTGCATACTGACTGCATATAAACATGATCATGTTGTGAAGTTCTTTTCTGTTACAATAGATTTTGGTAACTACATACTGGTTACATGAACAAGATCAATAACAGAAGCTAAAGAGAACTTTTCATAACCAGTTTTATAGTGAGACCCACAATGGAAGTAGCTATTCCCAAATAAGAACCCCACTGGTATATCTCTACCCCAGTAGTATCTTCTTTCCTGCAAGAAGCCCTGCTCATATGTTAACATGCCCCAGATGTACTACCTTCAGTACAGTAGTTAAAGCACCACTGTACAATGAATAAAATATGTTTTTAAATTCTGTCATAATTATTTTTCCAGTATTTTTATTGAAGACAATTTGTTAATATTATTACAGTAGTTTGTATCAAGTTAAGCCATATATTACATATATTTGACACTGCTTGTATACATTTCTCTGATTGCTTAAGGAAAGAAAACTAAATATATTATTATATCAGGAACAAAATGTTTGTCTTTTTTTTTTAAATGTTATTCTTATTTGAATTTACAAAAAACAATTATCAACTTAATTAACTTATTAACCTTCTAACTTTAATTTCCCCACTCTCAATTAAATTCTTAAGTTATACAGTCTGCCTATATAAAATTTGCCTGGTATAAGCAAGGGTAGATCAGATTAGAGTCAGGCCTAGGCTACCCTGTATCTTAATACATGACAGGGAATAGCTCTGATTAATTACACAATTCAAATAGTAAAGGGATAAAGGGAAAGGGAAGTAAAAAAGGGAAATATGAAAAGAGAAAGGAGAAAAGAAAAGGAATAAGGTGGCAAAAAAGCATCCTCCTTACAAGATGGCAATACGAAGATCCTTATGAAGGGTCAGTTAGAATTGTTTGGTTTGCCTTGATCTCCATCTCCTGTTTCAGCACTGAGGTCCAGGCTCCCCCAGTCTCCTGCTCCCCATCATGACGGAGGGTTTGATCATTGGGAAGGGACTTAGGGGAGACATATGCAATTTGGGGATGTTATCCAAGGGGGAATGCTCTGTTTCACTAAAATTAATTTATCTAGTAAATGCTCTTAAACTCTCCCTGTTCTCTCCTCCCTAAAACTGCATTCCACTGATAGCGTCATGATCCTGACTTCAGGAAGTGATGAAACTAAGACAGAAATAGATTTTCTTTAAAAAAAATAATACTATGGCTTACACAGTTGCTAATGTTGTTAGTTTGTCACATACTTCAGTAACAAGAGTTTATTCTTGAAATACACTAGGACTTTTACTGCATACAATTTTATGTCTGGGTGGGAATGGACCTTCATAACCACCATCTCATGCCTGAGACACCAAGGCACCCAAAATAATCCCATCAGGGAAGCAATACCATCTACCTTGGTATTCAGACAGACTGACATTGTTTTATTTCAGTATAAAATTCCATTGACAAGAGACACTCCTCTAATTTGTTGTTCACGTGGGCTTCTAATGGGCTCCATTCATTCCACAGAACAATTGTAATGAGAAACTGCAAAACTCTGCTAGCAACAAATGTACTAATCATATTGGGTTCTTTGGAAATGGCAAGAACCTTGTGTTAATAAAATTATTTATAAGATGCTCTAGATGTTTTATCCTTTCTATTATTATAGTATCCATTCTTTGGATATATCTTGCAATACCAAATTTCTTTATATGTCATTATCTCTGGTGATTATAGTTTTTTGTGATTAATTAAACTACTTGAATCTATTTCTGTTCATAGCTATTGATTTTCTCAGGTTTGGTGCAATGAATCTCTGCTTTATTTTCCAAATCTCTTCTAAACCATTCTATCATGGACCCCTTTTCCTGTTCCTGGATCTTAGCCCATTGGGCCACCATAAAGGACTGCTTGGCTCCAGCCATTAGACTGTTGCATTGTAATCTGTCATGTCTCATTATTTGCCAGATAAAGTTAATGTACTCTACTTGAGGTCTGGACCACTAGACATGGAGACAGCATTATGAGTATTTGGAGGTTGGCCTATTGTGGGTCCCAGACAGGATGCCAGGATACCAGACTATTAGACCCCATGTGGAGTCAAACTCCTGTGTTTGTCTGCCACTCCCTGTCATTTTCGTGTTGTACACACCCTCCTCTGTATCTAACCACTATAAATATTGTTGACTTTCCAATAATAAAACAGTTCACTGCTGAGACATATATAAATAGTATGTTCTTGTATTTGCTCCTGGTGGCTGTGAAACAGATCAAATCTCCACGCTGCAAGTAACTTGTCCTGGTCACTACTACAGGAATGTTACTGAGACTTCTGGAAGTGCTGATTTCTGATGTCTAACCAATAAGATATCTGGTCATGACTTAAGGGACATGGCCCATGTGACATTGCCGTCCTGTGTAGCAGGTTGCTCACCACTTTCTTAATGACTGGCCTGATATATCAAGGCTATGAACACTTTTTTGTTATATATGTGAGGGAGATGGGGAGAGATGTGAAACATTCAACAGACTTGCTATAGAAATTACTGGGCCACTTGCAACGTCAAGCCAGACTTTTGATAATGATTATTTGTGTGGGGTTCTCCAGTGAGATATTCACTCAGAGTCACTCAGTTCTCATTTAGCAACTGTGGAAGATATGTGGAGTTACACAGCTCATGCCAGTTCTTACCACCCTCAAATGAACAAAATAAGTGATTAGTCATTTATGCTTCTAGAGGATTCTCCCCTTTTGAATTGCTTTTTGGGTAGAATTTCCAGTGACCTCAGGTTCTGGTTTGAAAATAATGAAAAGAGAAATTTAGTCAAGAGGAAATCAGTCATCCGTTATGTACTAAATAGTACAGTGTCATGGTTCTAGGTGAATCTACATGACTTTGTACTTTCTTCAGGCTGCTTGTTCCTCCTACCTTCCAGTTTCCAGGGTGCTTCATTGGGACCCTTTGATGTGGAGTTACTTGTCCATATTCATTCAGCTGATCTTGATGTACTTCAATAAGTGATTTGGAGTCAGCAATTCATTGGAGCATTCAGAGCTTCAAAGGGTTAATGCCCTATTCCTAAGATAAAGCATTTGAGTTTAATGATTGGACAATAATTTAATGATTGGATATATAAAGCCTTTCCGACATCCATCTACAGGTCCTGATGAAGCACCCGCGAAAAGTACGTTGACCTGTTTCTTGCGCATCAGTGATGACGTCACATGCTGCAGCCTGAGATAAGGAAGCCTTTGCGGTTTACTGAATAATACACTTAAGGCATTTATTTTCTGTTAGAGACCATTGAGAACGACAAGAGGAGAAGTTACAAATGCAATATGTTACTATTGATAATGGTTTTATAGTGCATCAATTGGATACACTTTTTTGCTTAGATTAGAGATGTATTATATGTTTTGATATATCTTATGCATATGCAGGTCGAGATGCTATAAATATTTAGTTTATATATACTTTCTATTTTACCTTATATTATAAATGTACTTGTATCTATTAGGTGTAGTGATGTCGCAAACCTAAAATTTTCGGTTCGCGAACCGCGAACACGAACCGCCGCAAATTTTCGCGAACCGGCGAACATCGGCGAACCGCCATAGACTTCAATGGGCAGGCGAATTTTAAAACCCACAGGGACTCTTTCTGGCCACAATAGTGATGGGAAAGTTGTTTCAACGGGACTAACACCTGGACTGTGGCATGCCGGAGGGGGATCCATGGCAAAACTCCCATGGAAAATTACATAGTTGATGCAGAGTCTGGTTTTAAGCCATAAAGGGCATAAATTACCTAACATTCCTAAATTGTTTGGAATAACGTGCTTTAAAACATCAGGTATGATGTTGTATCGATCAGGTAGTGTAAGGGTTAGGTCCGCTTCACAGTGACAGACCAAACTCCGCGTTTAACGCACCGCAAACAACCACAAACAGTCCATTTGCACAACCGCAAACTCCCCATTTGCACAAGGTTGGATACCAAGCTAGCCATGTCCCGTTCCTTGTCCTCACTGATGTCATTGAAGGTCTCTTCCTCCACCCAGCCACCAAGGGTCCCCGAAAGGTGACAACAAGCCCCCTGGGACGCCTGCTGTGTTTGGTCTTCCACCTCCTCAAAGCCACCTTCCTCCTCTGACTCCTCTTCTTCAGACTCCTCTCACTGCATTGCCTCTCTCTGCATTTTTATAAGGTGTGTTAAGTAGTACTACTCTTATCAGTTTAAAACCTGTTACAGCACATATCAGGGGGTGTGTATAAGGCCTGGATTTTTAGAACCGGGAGATGGAAAAAGATGCTTTGTTGGTCGTATCACTTCAATTTTGGGGCACGGCACGTGCAGCCAAAGGTGCCACCAGATAGGAGTGACGTGTTTGTAAGTACTACTCTTATCAGTTTAATACTTGTTACGTCACCTATCAGGGGGCGTGTATAAGGCCTGGATTTTTAGAACCGGGAGATGGAAAAATATGCTTTGTTGGTCGTATCACTTCAATTTTGGGGCACGGCACGTGCAGTCAAAGTTGCCACCAGATAGGAGTGGCGTGTTTGTAAGTACTACTCTTATCAGTTTAATACTTGTTACGTCACCTATCAGGGGGCGTGTATAAGGCCTGGATTTTTAGAACCGGGAGATGGAAAAAGATGCTTTGTTGGTCGTATCACTTCAATTTTGGGGCACGGCACGTGCAGTCAAAGGTGCCACCAGATAGGAATGGCGTGTTTGTAAGTACTACTCTTATCAGTTTAAAAATTGTTACGTCACCTATCAGGGGGTGTGTATAAGGCCTGGATTTTTAGAACCAGGAGATGGAAAAAGATGCTTTGTTGGTCGTATCACTTCAATTTTGGGGCACGGCACGTGCAATCAAAGGTGCCACCAGATAGGAGTGGCGTGTTTGTAAGTACTACTCTTATCAGTTTAATACTTGTTACGTCACCTATATGGGGGCGTGTATAAGGCCTGGATTTTGAGAACCGGGAGATGGAAAAAGATGCTTTGTTGGTCGTATCACTTCAAATTTGGGGCACGGCACGTGCAGTCAAAGGTGCCACCAGATAGGAGTGGCGTGTTTGTAAGTACTACTCTTATCAGTTTAATACTTGTTACGTCACCTATCAGGGGGCGTGTATAAGGCCTGGATTTTTAGAACCGGGAGATGGAAAAATATGCTTTGTTGGTCGTATCACTTCAATTTTGGGGCACGGCACGTGCAGTCAAAGTTGCCACCAGATAGGAGTGGCGTGTTTGTAAGTACTACTCTTATCAGTTTAATACTTGTTACGTCACCTATCAGGGGGCGTGTATAAGGCCTGGATTTTTAGAACCGGGAGATGGAAAAAGATGCTTTGTTGGTCGTATCACTTCAATTTTGGGGCACGGCACGTGCAGTCAAAGGTGCCACCAGATAGGAATGGCGTGTTTGTAAGTACTACTCTTATCAGTTTAAAAATTGTTACGTCACCTATCAGGGGGTGTGTATAAGGCCTGGATTTTTAGAACCAGGAGATGGAAAAAGATGCTTTGTTGGTCGTATCACTTCAATTTTGGGGCACGGCACGTGCAATCAAAGGTGCCACCAGATAGGAGTGGCGTGTTTGTAAGTACTACTCTTATCAGTTTAATACTTGTTACGTCACCTATATGGGGGCGTGTATAAGGCCTGGATTTTGAGAACCGGGAGATGGAAAAAGATGCTTTGTTGGTCGTATCACTTCAATTTTGGGGCACGGCACGTGCAGTCAAAGGTGCCACCAGATAGGAGTGACGTGTTTGTAAGTACTACTCCTATCAGTTTAATACTTGTTACGTCACCTATCAGGGGGCGTGTATAAGGCCTGGATTTTTAGAACCGGGAGATGGAAAAAGATGCTTTGTTGGTCGTATCACTTCAATTTTGGGGCACGGCACGTGCAGTCAAAGGTGCCACCAGATAGGAGTGACGTGTTTGTAAGTACTACTCTTATCAGTTTAATACTTGTTACGTCACCTATCAGGGGGCGTCTATAAGGCCTGGATTTTTAGAACAGGGAGATGGAAAAAGATGCTTTGTTGGTCGTATCACTTCAATTTTGGGGCACGGCACGTGCAGTCAAAGTTGCCACCAGATAGGAGTGGCGTGTTTGTAAGTACTACTCTTATCAGTTTAATACTTGTTACGTCACCTATCAGGGGGCGTGTATAAGGCCTGGATTTTTAGAACCGGGAGATGGAAAAAGATGCTTTGTTGGTCGTATCACTTCAATTTTGGGGCACGGCACGTGCAGTCAAAGGTGCCACCAGATAGGAATGGCGTGTTTGTAAGTACTACTCTTATCAGTTTAAAACTTGTTATGTCACCTATCAGGGGGTGTGTATAAGGCCTGGATTTTTAGAACCAGGAGATGGAAAAAGATGCTTTGTTGGTCGTATCACTTCAATTTTGGTGCACGGCACGTGCAGTCAAAGGTGCCACCAGATAGGAGTGGCGTGTTTGTAAGTACTACTCTTATCAGTTTAATACTTGTTACGTCACCTATCAGGGGGCGTGTATAAGGCCTGGATTTTGAGAACCGGGAGATGGAAAAAGATGCTTTGTTGGTCGTATCACTTCAATTTTGGGGCACAGCATGTGCAGTCAAAGGTGCCACCAGATAGGAGTGACGTGTTTGTAAGTACTACTCTTATCAGTTTAATACTTGTTACGTCACCTATCAGGGGGCGTGTATAAGGCCTGGATTTTTAGAACCGGGAGATGGAAAAAGATGCTTTGTTGGTCGTATCACTTCAATTTTGGGGCACGGCACGTTCAGTCAAAGGTGCCACCAGATAGGAGTGACGTGTTTGTAAGTACTACTCTTATCAGTTTAATACTTGTTACGTCACCTATCAGGGGGCGTGTATAAGGCCTGGATTTTGAGAACCGGGAGATGGAAAAAGATGCTTTGTTGGTCGTATCACTTCAATTTTGGGGCACGGCACGTGCAGTCAAAGGTGCCACCAGATAGGAGTGGCGTGTTTGTAAGTACTACTCTTATCAGTTTAAAACTTGTTACGTCACCTATCAGGGGGTGTGAATAAGGCCTGGATTTTTAGAACCAGGAGATGGAAAAAGATGCTTTGTTGGTCGTATCACTTCAATTTTGGGGCACGGCACGTGCAGTCAAAGGTGCCACCAGATAGGAGTGACGTGTTTGTAAGTACTACTCTTATCAGTTTAATACTTGTTACGTCACCTATCAGGGGGCGTGTATAAGGCCTGGATTTTTAGAACCGGGAGATGGAAAAAGATGCTTTGTTGGTCGTATCACTTCAATTTTGGGGCACGGCACGTGCAGTCAAAGGTGCCACCAGATAGGAATGGCGTGTTTGTAAGTACTACTCTTATCAGTTTAATACTTGTTACGTCATCTATCAGGGGGCGTGTATAAGGCCTGGATTTTTAGAACCGGGAGATGGAAAAAGATGCTTTGTTGGTCGTATCACTTCAATTTTGGGGCACGGCACGTGCAGTCAAAGGTGCCACCAGATAGGAGTGACGTGTTTGTAAGTACTACTCTTATCAGTTTAATACTTGTTACGTCACCTATCAGGGGGCGTGTATAAGGCCTGGATTTTGAGAACCGGGAGATGGAAAAAGATGCTTTGTTGGTCGTATCACTTCAATTTTGGGGTACGGCACGTGCAGTCAAAGGTGCCACCAGATAGGAGTGGCGTGTTTGTAAGTACTACTCCTATAAGTTTAAAACTTGTTACGTCACCTATCTGGGGGTGTGTATAAGGCCTGGATTTTTAGAACCGGGAGATGGAAAAAGATGCTTTGTTGGTCATATCACTTCAATTTTGGGTCACGGCACGTGCAGCCAAAGGTGCCACCAGATAGGAGTGACGTGTTTGTAAGTACTACTCTTATCAGTTTAATACTTGTTACGTCACCTATCAGGGGGCGTGTATAAGGCCTGGATTTTTAGAACCGGGAGATGGAAAAATATGCTTTGTTGGTCGTATCACTTCAATTTTGGGGCACGGCACGTGCAGTCAAAGTTGCCACCAGATAGGAGTGGCGTGTTTGTAAGTACTACTCTTATCAGTTTAATACTTGTTACGTCACCTATCAGGGGGCGTGTATAAGGCCTGGATTTTTAGAACCGGGAGATGGAAAAAGATGCTTTGTTGGTCGTATCACTTCAATTTTGGGGCACGGCACGTGCAGTCAAAGGTGCCACCAGATAGGAATGGCGTGTTTGTAAGTACTACTCTTATCAGTTTAAAAATTGTTACGTCACCTATCAGGGGGTGTGTATAAGGCCTGGATTTTTAGAACCAGGAGATGGAAAAAGATGCTTTGTTGGTCGTATCACTTCAATTTTGGGGCACGGCACGTGCAGTCAAAGGTGCCACCAGATAGGAGTGGCGTGTTTGTAAGTACTACTCTTATCAGTTTAATACTTGTTACGTCACCTATCAGGGGGCGTGTATAAGGCCTGGATTTTGAGAACCGGGAGATGGAAAAAGATGCTTTGTTGGTCGTATCACTTCAATTTTGGGGCACGGCACGTGCAGTCAAAGGTGCCACCAGATAGGAGTGACGTGTTTGTAAGTACTACTCCTATCAGTTTAATACTTGTTACGTCACCTATCAGGGGGCGTGTATAAGGCCTGGATTTTTAGAACCGGGAGATGGAAAAAGATGCTTTGTTGGTCGTATCACTTCAATTTTGGGGCACGGCACGTGCAGTCAAAGGTGCCACCAGATAGGAGTGACGTGTTTGTAAGTACTACTCTTATCAGTTTAATACTTGTTACGTCACCTATCAGGGGGCGTGTATAAGGCCAGGATTTTTAGAACAGGGAGATGGAAAAAGATGCTTTGTTGGTCGTATCACTTCAATTTTGGGGCACGGCACGTGCAGTCAAAGTTGCCACCAGATAGGAGTGGCGTGTTTGTAAGTACTACTCTTATCAGTTTAATACTTGTTACGTCACCTATCAGGGGGCGTGTATAAGGCCTGGATTTTTAGAACCGGGAGATGGAAAAAGATGCTTTGTTGGTCGTATCACTTCAATTTTGGGGCACGGCACGTGCAGTCAAAGGTGCCACCAGATAGGAATGGCGTGTTTGTAAGTACTACTCTTATCAGTTTAAAACTTGTTATGTCACCTATCAGGGGGTGTGTATAAGGCCTGGATTTTTAGAACCAGGAGATGGAAAAAGATGCTTTGTTGGTCGTATCACTTCAATTTTGGGGCACGGCACGTGCAGTCAAAGGTGCCACCAGATAGGAGTGACGTGTTTGTAAGTACTACTCTTATCAGTTTAATACTTGTTACGTCACCTATCAGGGGGCGTGTATAAGGCCTGGATTTTGAGAACCGGGAGATGGAAAAAGATGCTTTGTTGGTCGTATCACTTCAATTTTGGGGCACGGCATGTGCAGTCAAAGGTGCCACCAGATAGGAGTGACGTGTTTGTAAGTACTACTCTTATCAGTTTAATACTTGTTACGTCACCTATCAGGGGGCGTGTATAAGGCCTGGATTTTTAGAACCGGGAGATGGAAAAAGATGCTTTGTTGGTCGTATCACTTCAATTTTGGGGCACGGCACGTGCAGTCAAAGGTGCCACCAGATAGGAGTGACGTGTTTGTAAGTACTACTCTTATCAGTTTAATACTTGTTACGTCACCTATCAGGGGGCGTGTATAAGGCCTGGATTTTGAGAACCGGGAGATGGAAAAAGATGCTTTGTTGGTCGTATCACTTCAATTTTGGGGCACGGCACGTGCAGTCAAAGGTGCCACCAGATAGGAGTGGCGTGTTTGTAAGTACTACTCTTATCAGTTTAATACTTGTTACGTCACCTATCAGGGGGCGTGTATAAGGCCTGGATTTTTAGAACCGGGAGATGGAAAAAGATGCTTTGTTGGTCGTATCACTTCAATTTTGGGGCACGGCACGTGCAGTCAAAGGTGCCACCAGATAGGAATGGCGTGTTTGTAAGTACTACTCTTATCAGTTTAATACTTGTTACGTCATCTATCAGGGGGCGTGTATAAGGCCTGGATTTTTAGAACCGGGAGATGGAAAAAGATGCTTTGTTGGTCGTATCACTTCAATTTTGGGGCACGGCACGTGCAGTCAAAGGTGCCACCAGATAGGAGTGACGTGTTTGTAAGTACTACTCTTATCAGTTTAATACTTGTTACGTCACCTATCAGGGGGCGTGTATAAGGCCTGGATTTTGAGAACCGGGAGATGGAAAAAGATGCTTTGTTGGTCGTATCACTTCAATTTTGGGGTACGGCACGTGCAGTCAAAGGTGCCACCAGATAGGAGTGGCGTGTTTGTAAGTACTACTCCTATAAGTTTAAAACTTGTTACGTCACCTATCTGGGGGTGTGTATAAGGCCTGGATTTTTAGAACCGGGAGATGGAAAAAGATGCTTTGTTGGTCATATCACTTCAATTTTGGGTCACGGCACGTGCAGTCAAAGGTGCCACCAGATAGGAGTGACGTGTTTGTAAGTACTACTCTTATCAGTTTAATACTTGTTACGTCACCTATCAGGGGGCGTGTATAAGGCCTGGATTTTTAGAACCAGGAGATGGAAAAAGATGCTTTGTTGGTCGTATCACTTCAATTTTGGGGCACGGCACGTGCAGTCAAAGGTGCCACCAGATAGGAGTGACGTGTTTGTAAGTACTACTCTTATCAGTTTAATACTTGTTACGTCACCTATCAGGGGGCGTGTATAAGGCCTGGATTTTTAGAACCAGGAGATGGAAAAAGATGCTTTGTTGGTCGTATCACTTCAATTTTGGGGCACTTTGTGACATTAGCTTCTTACGCTCAAACATGTCCTTTACAGGCACCTGACTATGGGCAGATGAGCAGGAACTGCTCAAGGCGAGAGACGGAGTGGCGGATGGTTGAGAGGGGGCAAGGAGGACAGCAGTGGTTGATGTGGCTTATGATGCTGCACCAGGAGGAGGATGGCGGCTTTGAGTTTGTGTGCTGCTTGTACTCATGTGTTGGTTTGGAGTCACCCAAACATTATGTCTCAACCTGTAGAGGATAAGTGAACCAGACTACTCTAGACCTCATTCATCATTACAGGTTTTGACAGATCGGTACTTTGCGTGCAAGCTACTGTGACAACAGATATGAGTGGCACTGTGCACTTGCAGAAGTTGGTAGAGTAGACACTGTAGGTCTGACACACACGCTTGCAGACAACTAACTGCTATGCAATCTATTACAGTAGAATTTTTTGTTTTGTTTTAAATGTACACTACTGTTAGACCAGATATGAGTGGTGTGTTAAGTAGTACTACTCCTATCAGTTTAATCCCTGTTATGTGCCTTTTTTTTGGGTTTGGTTGTTGAAGCCACAGTGCAGCACCAGAGGCCAGAAAAATTAGGCATGTACACATGCCTGAAAAATTAGGTATTGTTGATCTTGCAGCGAGCAGAGAAGAAGGTAGGCCTGATTCAACGCCCCATACTTGCATATCCACACTCAGAGATTGAAGGGGCGACCCTTACAAGGCCACGGGCCTGAGATATAAAGGGGGCCATCCCAAATAAGCACACAAGCGGGGACAAAGGTAGTGAAGGGGACATAGAGGTCCATGGACTGACGGTCGCCATCTTGGCAGGAAAAGGGCCCAGCAATTAAGCCAAACTGACCCAGCACAGGCAGCTACTTGAGTCAAACGCTGTACAATTACACCTTAATAAAGCTGAAACATGCAGCAGCAGGGATTCTAAACGGACACACAGGGACAAGGAGGCTAACAGCCCCCACAGTCTCTGCACCACCCTTTTTAACAGATAACCTAAGGGGCTAACCAGGGACCTTGCCCACAAAGAAAAAAGCAGAATTTTATTGGAGGAATTATTAGTGTCTTTACCCGCCAAGAGAGGACATAATATACGGTATCTTTAGACTACCTGATGGCCAAACCTCCTTTAGCCCCAATGCTATCCAAGAAACATTTCAAAACTTCGATCAGACCATATATTCATCCCAATCCCGCTGCAGCGGATCTGACATAGAGTCCTTCCTACTACAGCAAGAAGTCCACAAAATACCTGTACCTCAATTGGACAGCTTGAACCTAGACATATCCCAATAAGGAAGTTAAATCTACAATCCAAGATCTTAAATTTGGCAAGTCCCTAGGCCAGACGGTTTTACTCATCTGTACTATAAGAAATTTGAGCCCTTGCTTACCCCCGCACCTAACATCTTTGTTTAACGCTATACTAAATGGAGAGCCTATGTCCCCTTAATTGAATCAGGCCGACCTCATAGTCTTTCCAAAAGAGGGTAGGGACCCGAATCTCAAACTGTATTACAAGGCAGCGCAGCTGGCTTTCATTCCTCTGGCGCATTCTCCAAAACACATCAGCCGCTCTGGGTATTTATGGAAAATGTAAGCATGTCACCTTATACATGGGATACAGTAATATGGATTCCAGGCCTGTATACTATTTTGAAAAAATTGAAAAACCCATTGATTAAGCACTCATTAAAAATATGGACGGAAATGAACTGGACACAAAAACTGGACACTCGGGTATCAGATCTTACCCCTATCGTACCCAATCTCCACTTTAGGATACATCTTCCGGGAAAGCTCTCTTAGTTGGTGGAAGTCTCAGAACCTACTAAGGGTTGGTCCATGGTGGCATGACGACAAAATAATGACCTTTGAGTGGGTGAGAGATAGATACAATTTACCCCTGGCTGAACACTATAATTTTTGCAGGATACATCATTTTATATATACGATAAGTGGTAGGGGAACCCCCCAAAGAAACACCTGGCTACTCAAAAAATGTAGGGATTCCCCCTTTCAGCCTGGTATTATTAGCCTCATGTATGAACTATTTAATGAAAACTCATGGGCAAACAAACCAGACTATACCAAAGCCTGGGAGAGGGATTTGGGCACCGAGTTGGCAGATAGCACATGAGATAAAAGTTGGCAAGGCTTAAGTAGGGGATCTTTAAATTATAGTCTGCTTGAGACTTCAATAAAGGTCCTACACAGGACACATATTACTCCTTTTAAGCTAATAAATGGGATCCAAAACGGAGCAGCTCATGTTTTAGGAACAGTGGTAATGAGGCTACATTTATTCATGTCTGGTGGGAGTGTTCGGCAGTCATAAGACTATGGGAAGAAACATGCTTACTAGCTTCTAAAATGTTTAAGATTGACCTAATAAAATATTTTTTGAAAGAAAAAATACACATAGCTAGTAGTTGGAAAACCCCAAATTAAAACTTTCAGGAATTAATAAAAAAAATCAACTATTTACTGCTCAACGAGAGATTTAACCATGTAGTCTTGGATAGAATCACCCAGTTCCAGACAATTTGGGATCCCTGGATAACATCCCCATTTAGTGCCCCCCTAATATAATAAAACATTTGTTAATGGTTGAAGCGACTCGGGGGGGAGGACCGGAGTGGGGGAGCCCTGGAGGAGACCCTTCAGAAGCAACCAGCGGCAAAATCATCCGAGGAAAGGAGAGGTCGCCTACTGAAGCCTGCCCTAGGGTAACCCAAGGGCGATTGAGCATGTTAGATATTGTAAATAATAAGCTACTGCTGGAGTGATGATAGATAATAGGACTTTACTATTGTCTGTTTTACCATGTCTTAGGTTTCTCTTAAAAATTGCAATCACAGTAAAAAAAAAGAAAATGTATTAACCAAAAAAGTAAAAAGAAGAAGGCCTAGCCACCTAATTTTAACAAAATGTCTTCATTGTAAATATGTATTTTTGCACAACTGTTGTGTTATGCAAGACTGTTCAATATGCTTTCTTTTCCATTACATGCCGTACGCCTTCTGGCATAAAAATTGAAATTCAAAAATTAGATATTGTTGCAGCCGCTGCTATTGCAGCGGCCAGAAAAATTGACCTTTGTTCCCCAGGCAGAAAGTGCCATAAAACATTGCCTCTTCTTGAACCCTAGTTGGTGGCGGATAATTCACGCAAGTCATCCGGCATTCACAGATAACATACAGCAGCGTGTGGACCATTTATAGCCGAAGACAGCTCATCTCATTAGGCCTTTTTCAGTCGAATGTATCGCCCAGTGTCAGTCCCTTCGGGATCCATCCCTCATTCATCTTTATAAAGGTGAGGCAATCTAGACTTTGCGACTATGCGACTTCTCTTCTCGGTGACAAAACCTCCTGCTGCACTGAAGGTCCTTTCTGACAGGACACTTGAAGCGGGGCAGGCCAGAAGTTCAATTGCAAATTGGGATAGCTCAGGCCACAGGTCTAGCCTGCATAACCAGTAGTCAAGGGGTTCATCACTCCTCAGAGTGTCGATATCTGCAGTTAAGGCGAGGTAGTCTGCTACCTGTCGGTCAAGTCGTTCTCTTAGGGTGGATCCCGAAGGGCTGATGCGATGCGTAGGACTGAAAAAGGTCCGCATGTCCTCCATCAACAACACGTCTTTTAAACGTCCTGTCCTTGCCGGCGTGGTCGTGGGAGGTGGATTACTTTGAACCTCTTCCCCTGTTATATTGCCCTTGTGCTGTGACATCACCCTTATATGCTGTGTAAAGCATACTTGTTAATTTGTTTTGGACCTGCTGCATCCTTTCTGACTTGCGGTAATTTGGTAACAAATCAGGCACTTTCTGCTTATACCGGGGGTCTAGTAGCGTGCACACCCAGTACAGGTCGTTCCCCTTCAGCCTTTTTATACGAGAGTCCTGCGACAGGCACGACAGCATGAAAGACCCCATTTGCACAAGGTTGGATGCCGAGCTAGTCATGTCCCGTTCCTCGTCCTCAGTGATCTCGCTGAAGATATGTTCTTCCCCCCAGCCACGTACAACACCACGGGTACCAGATAGGTGACAACGAGCACCCTGGGATGCCTGTTGTGGTTGGTCTTCCTCCTCCCCCTCAAAGCCACATTCCTCCTCTGACTCCTCTTCCTCACAATCCTCTTCCAGCGTTGCCGCAGGTCCAGCAAGCGATGCTGATAAGGCTGTTTCTGGTGGTGATGGTGACCACAACTCTTCCTCTTCCTCGTCAAGCTCATCTACGGCCTGATCCAGCACTCTTCGCAGGGCACGCTCCAGGAATAAAACAAATGGTATGATTTTGCTGATGGTGCCTTCGGTGCGACTGACAAGGTTTGTCACCTCCTCAAAAGGACGCATGAGCCTACAGGCATTGCGCATGAGCGTCCAGTAACGTGGCAAAAAAATCCCCAGCTCCGCAGAGGCTGTCCTAGCACCCCAGTCATACAAATACTCGTTAATGGCTTTTTCTTGTTGGAGCAGGTGGTCGAACATTAGTGAATTCCAACGTGTGGGGCTGTCACAAATCAAGCGCCTCACTGGCATGTTGTTTCGCCGCTGGATATCTGAAAAGTGCGCCATGGCCGTGTAGGAACGCCTAAAATGGCCCCACACCTTTCTGGCCTGCTTCAGGACGTCCTGTAAGCCTGGATACTTATGGACAAAGCGTTGTACGATCAGATTACACACATGTGCCAAGCACGGCACATGCGCCAACTTGCCCAAATTCAATGCCGCCAACAAATTTCTTCCGTTGTCACAAACCACTTTGCCAATCTCTAGTTGGTGCGGAGTCAGCCATTGATCCACCTGTGCGTTGAGGGCGGACAGGAGTGCTGGCCCGGTGTGACTCTCTGCTTTGAGGCAAGTCAACCCCGAGACGGCATGACACTGCCGTATCCGGGATGTGGAATAATATCTGGGGAGCTGGGGGGGTGCCATTGATGTGGAGCAAGACGCAGCAGCAGAAGAGGACTCAGCCGAGGAGGTTATGGAAGAGGATGGAGTAGGAGGAGTAGAGGAGGTGGCAGCAGGCCTGCCTGCAAGTCGTGGCGGTGTCACCAACTCCTCTGCAGAGTCACGCATTCCATGCTTGGCAGGCGTCAGCAGGTTTGCCCAATGCGCAGTGTAGGTGATATACCTGCCTTGACCATGCTTTGCAGACCAGGTATCAGTGGGCAGATGGACCCTTGCCCCAACACTGTGTGCCAGAGATGCCATTACTTCCTCAATTGAGTACAGGTTGGGGATTGCCTTTTGGGCAAAGAAATTTCGGCCGTGTACCTTCCACTGCGGTATCCCAATCGCTAAAAACTTTTTGAACGCCTCAGACTCCACCAGCTTGTATGGTAAAAGCTGGCGGGCCAAGAGTTCAAACAAGCCAGCTGTCAGACGCCGGGCAAGGGGTTGACTTTGTGGCATTGGCTTCTTACGCTCAAACATGCCCTTGACAGACACCTGACTGTGGGGAGATGAGCAGGAACAGCAAGAGGCAAGAGACGGAGTGGCGGAGAGTTAAGAGGGGGCAAGGAGGACAGCAGTGGTTGATGTGGATGAAGATGCTGGACCTGGAGGAGGATGGCGGCTGTGAGTTTGTGTGCTGCTTGTACTCATGTGTTGATCCCATTGGCGTTTGTGATGTGACATCATGTGCCTTCGCAAAGCAGTTGTACCTAGGTGGGTGTTGGACTTCCCACGACTCAGTTTCTTTTGGCATAGGTTTCAAATGGCATCGCTGTTGTCAGAGGCAGACACACAAAAAAAATGCCACACTGCTGAGCTCTGCAGTGACGGCATTCTGGTGGTGGCAACAGCATGCGTTGATTGGCGTGCTGTCTGGCTGACCCCGGGTGCTGATGCATGCTGTCTGACTGTGCCACTAGCTCGTTGCGATGACCTCCCTCTACTTCCAACTCGTCTCCTCCTCCTCTCTGTCTCCCCATCTGAACATTCCCACGTTTCTTCTTCTCTTCTAGCAGGCACCCATCGTCATCATCATCACCCGCCTCACTTGTATATGACAACTGAACAAAGGAAGCAGCAGCGGGTACATCATCATCAGCACAACGTACGTACATGTGTGTAATGCTGCCTGACTGAGACATATCCCTGTTATCTACATTCTCTGGCAATAATGGTTGCGCATCACTAATTTCTTCAAACTGATGTGTAAATAACTCTTCTGACTGATCAATTGAATTGGCTGTGGTTCTAGTGTTGGTGGTGGCGGCAGGCGGGTGAGTGGTAACTTGAGAGGTGCCCGAAGCTAAGCTGGAGGAGGATGGTGCTTCAATGTTCCAAGCGGAAGCTGTAGAAGATTGGGTGTCCTGTGTTAGCCAGTCAACTATGTCCTCTGAACTTTTCAAGTTCAGGGTAACTGGCCTTTGAACACTGGGCAATATTGTAGGGCCAAAGGGAATCACAGCACCACAACCACGACGGCCTCTGCGGGGTGTCCTGCCTCTGCCTGTCATTTTTTTTTAAATGTGGACTGTTGGTACCCCAATTAAACTGTATTGGTTGAACTTGGCACAGTACCTGTAAGCAGGACACACACTATGGGTAGTGGTCAAGCAAATTAACTTTGATTGACGGTCAGGCAAATGCACTTAGATTTAAGAAAAAAAAAGTTTGGTTTTTTTAAATGTGGACTGTTGGTACCCCAACTAGACTGGATTGGTTTAACTTGGCACAGTACTTGTAAGCAGGACACACACTATGGGTAGCGGTCAAGCAAATGAACTTTGATTGACGGTCAGGCAAATGCACTTAGATTTAAGAAAATAAAAGTTTGGGTTTTTTAAATGTGGACTGTTGGTACCCCAACTAGACTGGATTGGTTGAACTTGGCACAGTACTTGTAAGCAGGACACACACTATGGGTAGCGGTCAAGCAAATGAACTTTGATTGACTGTCAGGCAAATGCACTTAGATTTAAGAAAATAAAAGTTTGGTTTTTTTAAATGTGGAATGTTGGTACCCCAACTAGACTGGATTGGTTGGTTGAACTTGGCACAGTACTTGTAAGCAGGACACACACTATGGGTAGCGGTCAAGCAAATAAACTTTGATTGACGGTCAGGCAAATGCACTTAGATTTAAGAAAATAAAAGTTTTTTTTTTTTTTTTTAATGTGGACTGTTGGTACCCCAACTAGACTGTATTGGTTGAACTTGGCACAGTACTTGTAAGCAGGACACACACTATGGGTAGCGGTCAAGCAAATGAACTTTGATTGACGGTCAGGCAAATGCACTTAGATTTAAGAAAATAAAAGTTTGGGTTTTTTAAATGTGGAATGTTGGTACCCCAACTAGACTGGATTGGTTGAACTTGGCACAGTACTTGTAAGCAAGACACACACTATGGGTAGCGGTCAAGCAAATGAACTTTGATTGACGGGTATGCAAATGCACTTAGATTTAAGAAAATAAAAGTTTGGGTTTTTTAAAGGTAGACAACTAGTAAACAATATTATATTGTATGCGTTGCGCACACACAGTATAAGCTGTGAGCCTGACACACACACTTGCAAGCAGGGGCTAGCAGGGAGACAAGCAAATGAAGTTAGATTACACAGAAAAAAAACGAAGAAAAAAAAATGATGTTATAGCCCTAAAAAGGGCTTTTTGGGGTGCTGTGTTTACAGCAGAGATCTGATGAGTCCTTCAGCACTGCACTGGACACTGAATAAACTTGCCTAGCTATTGATTTCCCTATTCAATCAGCAGCACCTACACTCAGCCTCCTCTCAGTAAGACTGCAAGTTAGTTATAATTCCAAAATGGCTGCTGTCCATGAGGTAGAAGGGTGTGGAAGGGAGTGTATGCTGCTGATTGGCTGGAATGTGTCTGCTGACTGTGACATGCAGGGTCAAAGTTTGCTCAATGATAAAGTATTGGGGGCGGGTCGAATCTTGCATATGTTCGCTGTTCGCCGCGAACGCGAACATGCTATGTTCACCGGGAACAATCCGCCGGTGAACTATTCGCGACATCTCTAATTAGGTGACTATATAACTGGTTCCTACTATTTACTATTTAACACTTTAAGTATATCTACTTTATTTAGTTTTCTGATGAATAGTTTATGTTGATATGTTGCACTTTATATTATATGCATTTTAGTAATACTTTGCACTATATTATATTATGGTTTAAAAAAACTTTTTTTTATTAAGGTATAATCACTTCTTATAAAGATAAATTTATCTAAGCATTCATTTACATCATTGGCACAAGCATATGTTATTACTACTGTCAAAAACTGTTTATGACATCATGATATATGGTCTGTGATATATTATATGCTTGTACGTACCCAATTACTACCTTTCCATATACTAGTACTGTTGTTAAGATAATTTATTCTATTTAAATTGCACATTTGATTGGTACAAGCATATCATATTACTATTGATATTATCTATTATTATTATTATCATATTGTACAACTTTGTATATATCTCCCTATAGTTATGATATTATATGTAATAAAATATTTTTTAATATAATATTACTTTTACTCCATGATTTATCATTTACCATAGGGTAAGATATTAGAGTGTTTCTTTCTCTCAGTTTTGTCTAAGTAGTTATTTACACTTACTAATTGTTTAGAATTCTATTTTATTTTGATAAGATATGTATTGATATTAGATGTCTTACCCTAATATATAAATTGTATCCTCCTCCTATATGATTTGATGTAATAATAAAAAATTACACAGGTAAGTCTCTGACCTATGCTATCTTTTATACAATAAATGGGAAAATAAATAACACCTCATTGGGAGGAGAATATAATAATGCTTATATATAAAGCCACTAAATGTCAAAAACCTAGTACATAATGGGATATAAGTATGGTGACATAATAGTGACCAAGCAGGGATATATATTCTGAATGATGTAATCAACAAGTGAATCCTCATATACAATATGTTTGCTAATCCCAGGATCACTGGACATATAAAGATAGCACAGAATAAAAAAACACACACAATTAAAACAAAAAAGTGAGGTAGGTATGCAGGGGTCTAATATTCCAAATATATATATAATAATGTAGAGGAGACCTAGGTGTAGGATCAATCTATGCAAAACAGGACAGCTGAAGCAAGAAATAAAGACACATTGGTCATTTTTTCCATCATAAACGCAGATACTTGTGATTTACTGCAGCAGCCTGTCTGTAAATGCAATCCCTCATATTGGTAAGACCCTGCACAGTCCCGATGGTCCATTTCGCCCAAGTTGTGGTCTTACTCATGGGCTGATTAGTTTGCTAAAACGTGGGCTATTTAAAGCCCTAATACTTCCAGGTTTCTGCTCTGAGCAAAAGCGTCACGTTAAACACGTGACATTATGTGACGCATGACATCATTACATTTATATGCTATATATATTTAAACTAGTAGGTGGGAGGTAGGGACTAGATATAAGTATTGGGGTAAAACGTGTAGAGGGTATAAGAGATTAATTAACAACTCAGAGGGGAGGAGATGGGGGGGGATATAGTCAATAGGGAGGTAGTACTAAGCAACTCAAGTACAGTGGCAGGCATTTCAGAACTACAGACTCATAACATAAGGTGTATGCTTGCTAATGCCAGAAGCTTGCCAGGAAAAATGGGAGAGTTAGAATGATAAGTAATTAATGAAAATGGGATTTAATAGGCATTACTGAAACAAGGTGAGATGAATATCATGACTGGACTGTTAATCTGGATGGTTATAACCTATTTAGGAAAGATAGAGGCAATGGTAAAAGAGGAGGAGGGATTTGTCTGTATGTAAAGCCTGAATTTAAGCCTATAGTCAGAGAAGATATTTATGGTGGACCTAGTGATAAAGTTGAATGTTTGTGGGTATAGTTAAAGAGCGGAGCAGCAAATTCCAAAGAATATTAGTAGGAGTATTTTATAAACCCCCAAATATAGCTGAAAGTGAGGAAATACAATTATTGTTACAGATTGTAAGTGCTGCTAAGCATGGGCAAGTTCTAATAATGGGAGATTTTAATTACCCTGAAATAAACTGGATAAATGAGACCAGCAGTTTAGCTAAGGGGAGCAGGTTCTTGAGTACACTCAGGGATCATTATCTGGCCCAGGTTATACAAGAGCCTACTAGAAATTAAGCTATCTTAGATTTAGTCATCACAAATAATATTGATATAGTATCAAATGTTGGAATAGGGCAACCTTTGGGAAACAGTGATCACAACATAGTCTCATTTGAGATTAAATTAAACAAACAAAATTTTAAAGGGCCAACAAAAACTCTTAATTTGAAAAGGGCAGATTTGAATGGTCTAAGAGCAGCATTACAAAGTATAGACTGGGACAAAGAACTGTCAGGTAAAAACACTGAACATAAATGGACAACATTTAAATCCTTACTAAATATACATACTTATCACCATATACCAAGTGAGAATACAAGTAAAAGGAGTAAATCACATCCAATGTGTATTAACAATGATTGAAAGATCACGATACAGAGTAAAAAACAGGCATTTAAATTATACAAACAAGAGGGGACAGAGACTGCTTTACGGAAGTACATGGAAATAAAGAAATATGCAAAAGCGCTATTAGACTGGCTAAAATAGAAAATGAAAAATAAATTGCAAAAGAGAGTAAGACTAACCCTAAAATATTTTTAAGTATATTAATGGGAAGAAGGCGAGGAATGAAGCTATAGGAACATTAGAATGTGAAACAGGCCATCTAAAAAATTAGTGACCAGGAAAAGGCAGATGAGCTAAATAGGTTCTTTCCTTCGGTATACACAAGGGAGGTACCAGTGGTTGGGACACTGCAACATAATGGGACTACACTACCTTTGCCAAATAATTTTTTAACACAGGAAGTAATCCAAAAGAGGTTGGAAAACATAAATGTTAATAAAGCCCCAGGTCCTGATGGAATACATCCATGGTTACTGAGGGAACTGGGTTCTGTAATAGCCAAACCATTATATTTAATCGACAACACTGGGTCTCTGCCAGATGACTGGAGAAAAGCAGATGTGATACCTATATTTAAGAAGGGAGCAAGAGCAAATCTGGGGGAATTATAGACCAGTGAGCCTCACTTATGTAGTGGGGAAGCTTTTAGAAGGGTTAATAAGGGATAATATACAAGAATATATCTATTTGAACAGGATTATAAGTAGGAGTCAACATGGATTTATGAGAGATAGGTAATTTCAAACAAATCTAATTAGTTTCTATGAGGAGGTTAGTAGGAACCTGGATCAAGGCAACTCAGTGGATGTAGTCTTTTGGGATTTTGCAAAGGCTTTTGATACAGTGCCACATGGGAGGCTATTGTGCAAACTAAGAGTTACAGGAATTGCAGTAAATATCTGCTCATGGGTTGAGATCTGGCTAAAAGACAGAAAGCAAAGGGTTGTTGTAAATGGAACATACTCCGATTGGACTAATGTGGTAAGTGGGGTTCCTCAGGGTTCAGTATTCAAATTCTCCTTTTTAACATATTTATTAATGACTTAGAGGTAGGATTGCAGTGTGGTGTCTCCATTTTCGCTGATGACACAAAGTTGTGCAAGGTAATTAAATCAGATAATGATGTGCTTTCCCTCCAAAGGGATTTACATAAAATTGAGGAATGGGCATCTAAATGGCAGATGAGATTTAATACAAATAAATGTAAAGTTATGCACCTGGGAAGGAAAAATAGCCATGCAATTTATAATCTTAATGGAGCAAATCTAGGTGTATCAGATATTGAAAGGGATTTGGGAGTGCTTGTGGACAACCACCTAGGTAACAGTGCTCAAAACCAAGCAGCAGCTGCAAAGGCAAATAAAATATTAGCATGCATTAAGAAGGGTATAGAATCAAGGGAAGCAAATATAATTCTGTCACTATACAAATCTCTAGTACGCCCTCATTTGGAATATGGAGTACAATTTTGGGCACCACTTCATAAAAAGGAAATTTTAGAGCTGGAAAAGGTACAGAGGAGGGCAACAAAACTAATAAGGGGAATGGAGGGGCTAAGTTATGAAGAAAGACTAACCAAATTAAACTTATTTTCTCTAGAACAAAGGCGTCTAAGAGGAGATATGATTACCTTATACAAATACATCCAGGGTCAGTATAAAGATTTGTCAAGGGAGCTTTTTGGTTTTCAAGTGACAAGAGGACATCTTTTGCGGTTAGAAGTAAAATGATTCCTCCTTAAAGAAAGAAAAGTGTTCTTCACAGTAAGGGTGGTTAATCTGTGGAATTTTCTAACAGAGGAGGTGTTGACAGCGGATTCAATTGATAACTTTAAAAGGGGACTGGATGTATTTCTAATTAAAAAGCGAATTCAGGGTTATCTTGGATAATTAGAGAGACAGTATTGATCCAGGGAGAAATCAAATCGCCAGTATCTGGAAGGAATTCATTTTTTTTCCCTTTGAGACGATTGGCTTAGTCTCACTTGTTTTTATTTGTTTTCTGTTTGCCTTCCTCTGGATTAACAGCCTCAAAGAAAATGCAACATATGGAGATCACCAGATGGATAACATAGAAAACATATTGACTATATACTGTACTATGCAGCTAAAGACAGAGGAACTTTATATAGTCAGCAAAAACAAGACCTGGTGCTGACTGCGGCTTAGACCAGGAACTTCCTATTGCAAAGTTCAGAATTAAACTGAAGAAAGGAGGAAAAATTATCAGACCAAGCATATATGCAGTGGAAGTAAATAATAGATTTAAGGGACTAGACATGGAAGATAGAATCTCTGAATACATTTGGACTGAAGTTTGCAACATTATCCAGGATACAGAAACAAAAAATATCCCCAAAAGAAAGAAAACTAAGAAGACCAACTGGCTTTGAAAGTAGCCCAAGAAAGAAGGAAAGTGAAAAGTAGTGGAGATAGGAGAAAGGTTTGTCAAACTGAATGCAGAATTGCAGAGGATAGCAAGAAGTGACAAGGAGACTTTTTACAGTGAGTGATTTAAAGTGATATAAGATGATAACAGATTGGGAAGATCAAGAGATCTCTTTAAGACAATGGGGGATCTCAAATGCACCTTTCATGCCAAAGTGGGTATGATAAATGACAAAAATGGTACGGACTTAACAGAAGAAGATCAAATAAAGAAGAGGTGGCAGGAATACACTGAAGATCTATACATGAAGGATCTTAACAACAGTGATGATCTCAATAGTTTGTTCAATGAGCTGGAGCCAGACATTCTGGAGAGTGAAATGAGATTGGCACTAGGATGCCTTGCTTATAACAAAGCTGCAGGGGTTGATAGAATTCCTATTAAACTATTCAAAATTCTACAAGTAGATGCTGTGAAAGTGTTGCTTGCCAACAAATTTGGCCATAAGACTAATAAAGGTCAGTCTACACCACAATCCCAAAAAAGGCAGTGTCAAAGAGTGCTCCAATTATCAAACAATTGCACTCATTTCACATGCCAGATCTTACAAGCTCAGCTCCAACAATATATGGACCGGAAACTATCAGATGTGCAAGCTGGGTTCAGCAGAGGAAAAGGCACAAGAGCTATGGCATGCTTGGACAAGCCAGTAAAAAGTAAAGATATTACACTATCAACAAGTGTCCGTATAGTTAGAACTATGGTATTCCCAGTAGTAACAAACGGATGTGAGAGCTGGACCATAAAGAAGTCTGAGCACAGTAGAATTGACGCCTTTGAATTGTGATCTTGAAGAAAACTGCTTAGAATCCATTGGACTGCAAGAAGATTCAATAAATCAGTTCTTGAGGAAATCAAGACAAACTGTTCACTATAAAGTATGATCATGAGGCTGAAGCTCAAATGTTTTGGTCATATCATGAGAAGGCAGGATTCTCTAGATAAGACTCTGATGCTGGGAAAGATTGAAGGCACATGAAGAAGGTGGCAGAGATGGATAGATGAGATAATTGAAGTGCTGAACATGAACTTCATGGAGCTTAGAGAGGTGGTGACTGACAGATGTACCTGGCTGAACAACTAAGCAACAACAAAATATTTTGTCGTAACTATCTATTGAAACTGTTTAGCTGCATTGTTGCACTTTTTCATGAAAATTCTATCCAGCTAAACAGAACAATGACATCATCAATATGATGTTTCTATGCCTTCATACGTCACTTGAAGAATGGATTATCTTTTAGATAGGACTGCATCAGATTCTCACATTTTCAAGCAGTTCATCGATATCAGCTGGCAAAGCTGCTACTAGACAACATTATACTTTATTGTGCTTGTTTAGGCTCCAGACAGCTTGCCTTAATTCACAAGTAGCTATGGGGACTTTTTCACAGTTACCACATCAATTTGTGCATGATTTGAGATTTTTAACGTAGCAACAACAATTGAAATTCAATTCACTGCTTCACCAGATCTTCCACAACTGTGGATTGCTACTAGTCTGGTAGACAATCAGCCCTATAAATTCAAAGCCCGTAGCTGCAACGGCACACTTGCAAAGCCTGCTGGATTCAAATTCTGCTGTGTTACAGAGCTATTAAATTGAACGAGGCCAAGAGTTAGGGGCCGTAGACGCAAGCCTGTAAATCATTCTTGCGCCGGTTGGATGTGCGGCCATGAAAATAGTAGTTACGGGTTTAGATGGAGTAAATGGTAAATGAGATCGTCATCATTACGTCACTGAAAAATGTAGGTTAGATTTCAAAGCCTTACGGGTGTAATGATATAGGAATCACAAGGTTTTGGAGACAAGCAGCCTAGGTCAGCAATGATCCAATTCAGCAACTTGTAGGTGAAACAGGAACAAGCTTTATTGAAGGGAACAGGAACCACAATAATCTGGCAAGGTACATAGACAGGAAGTGCCTTATATAGGCCAAGGACCAGACACCTGACCAGACACAGCTGAAGAGACTAGTCACTGATACTATTGCTAGCAGAGTCAAGGTTTATCAGATCTCAAGGAAGTTCACAAAGGCAGGCTGGCGCAGTGGTAGGGAAGAGATTCAGCAGCCTGGGGACCAGGGTTCAAAACCCAGCAGAGTCAATTCCTCACAACGGGTTTAAATTATGAGTTTCAATCAGACCCGCATTCCAGAAATAATGCAATATTAATAAATCAGTAAATATATTATTCAAGTCCATGCGACTTCCAATTTATGCATTAACACATTGATTGCCGGGATTGATATAACACGGAAATGATCAGAAATAAAGTATTTTATATTACAGATTTGCGAGCTTGAGAATGTTGTACTATTCATTTTAATACCTAACATCACTTTCCCTTTAATTATAAGTACAGTAGTGAGTTTATATTTGCATTTACAATGCTATGGATAGGACTTTAACCCCCTTGTGGGTCCTCTCTAGTACCCATTGGCATTTTGGCTACGGGTTGAAGGCCAGTGGATTAAGCAATTTAATAGGGATTTTCCAATGTACGGGCTTGAAAGATCAAAGGACTTGTGGCCGTGGAGTTCAGAATTCCCCATCCAGTAGGTTTTTTTCGCACTTAAACCTCAAGTCATTAGCTGGTTGCTTTACGGGGCCAATTTAATTGCCGTAAGTCTTGCGGGCTACGCTACGGCTACCGTTTTACATGTTGAGGGAATTTAATAGGGCTGAATGCTACATATTTATTATCTGGTTACACTACAGACATCTCTGCAACTAGCAACGAACCCCTTTCAAAAAGAGCTGGATTCAAGGGGGGGCTATAGGCAGGGGCGGCCCGTCCATTGGGGCGTCAGGGCAAACGCCCCCCCAAATATTTTCGTGACCCTGCAATAAAAAAACACAACAATGTATTAGTAATAACCCAAAAACAATTAAATATAAGGTGTACATCATCATTCAAGTGTTAATACAGTAATAAAATGAAGTAAACTATTCCCAGGGACACTGTCACTTTAAGATAACCCCTTGCGCTGTGTGTATATATTAACTAATGCTGCTGTGTATCTATTGTAGCCCCCTGCACCCTGTGTGATCATATTACACTAGTAAAGTACACTAACCTTTAGACTCTTCTCTTCAATGAGGCCTGGCCTGGCCCCCTGACCGTTAATGCATGCCGCCCACCAGCACAGTGACGATATGCATGGGCGGTCATAAATGTATCAATTAAATGACTGACAGTCTTCCATCATTGACCAATCAATGATGGAAGGCTGTACAGTTGCCAAGAGAACATTGTAAACCCACCCAGACCGTTAGACCTGAGCGCCCGCCAGCTAATAGGGCCTCAAGTTTACTTTTTGATTGACTGATACAGTGTATAAAACCACCAGTTGCCTGTCCCTTCCCCCTTTCTGTTTCCTGACCCTGGTCACGCTGAGACTGAGAGACCTCCCTGGCTGAAACTACTCACATCTGCTCTGCAGCCTGCCTAACAGTAAGTCTTCCTGCCTGGCACCTGCCCTGCCCCTGGCCAAACCAAACCCCTAGTGCCCCTAATAAAAGGTAGGGTTACCCAGTTACCCCACTATGCCTGCCTGGCCTGCCACCTACCCAGCCACCCACTAACTTACCTACCACCGACGACCCTAGGCCTGCAATGCCTGGTGCCACCCCTAGCCATCACCCCCATATGGCCTGTGCCACCCCCGATCACCCCGATGTGGCCTGCCCTATGCTATTCCACCGCCCGATTACCCCGATCACGGGATCGGGGTAGTCGGGTGGTGAGCGGGGTGACACAGGCCACATGGGGGTGATCGGATCACCCCCATGATGAGGCCTGTGCCACCCCTGATCACGTCCATGTCGCCTGTGCCACCCCCGAGGCCCGATCAACACCACCCCGATGTGGCCTATGCTATGCCACCGCCCGATTACCCCGATCACGGTGGTCGGGGTATTCGGGAGGTGAGCGGGGTTGCACAGGCCACATGGGGGTGGATGATCACCCCCATGAGGCCTGTGCTACCCCTGATCGTGGCCTACGCGGCCACTGACCGACCGATTGGCGCGTGAGCGTGACCGACCCCACCCTGATCCAACTACCTAGTACCTACCTAGCAGTACCTACCTAGGGAAAAACAATACATTAAAAACATCACACATGCTAAACAAACAATAATACAAATAAAGTAAACAGCACATACATATTAAACAAACAATAATAAAAATAAAATAAACAACAGCACATACTTACTTGTCAAATTGACCCCTCCAGCGTTGGCCTTCTGCCCTCTATGACCTGAATAGTCATAATAATCCAATGTTGAATGAAGCCCATGTCATAAAATCCAATGTTGATTGAAGCCCATGTCAAATAAATAATCCAATGTTGATTGAAGCCCATGTCAAATAAATAATCCAATGTTGATTGAGGCCCATGTCACAGTCAAATAAATAATCCAATGTTGATTGAAGCCACTGGTCAAATAAATAATCCAATCTTGATTGAAGCCATTGTCCAAAAATAATCCAATCTTGATTGAAGCCATTGTCCATCCATTCTGGCCCATTGAAAGAGGCCTCCACCAAAAAAAAAACGACGCTCTAAAAAAAAAAAAACAACAAACTAACAGAGCTCCTCCTACAAGGAGCTCCACCCGCGATTAATTGTTTTTTTCCCACGCTCTGCTTTATATACTAATTTTTGAAGGACTCTGATTGGCTGAAATTTTTGATTGACATCGATTTCAACCAATGAGAGTCTTTAAAAAATTAGCAAATCAGCAAGCAGGTATGGAAGCCTGTAAGGGAAAAAAAGGTTAGTGTGAACTTGTTTGACCCTGTATGTATTATACATATTACAGGGCTATTTATGTGATATACATGTTACAGGATAATATCCTGTAACATGTATAGACAAAAAATAGCACTGTAATATGTATAAAAAATAACGTGTAATAGAAATACATGAACAATATAATAAAATAAGTTATAAAGTACATCAATTAATCAAATAATATATATCAATTAATATTTATTTTTTTATGTATATGTTTATGTATATTTATGTATATTTTATATGTGTGTGTGTGTGATATATATATATATATATATAGATATATATATTTATATATATATATATATATATATATATATATATATATATATAGATATATATATATTTATATATATTGATATATATATATTGATTGATATATATATATATATATATTGATTGATTGATAGATATATTGATTGATATATACATATATATTTATATATTGATTGATTTATATATTGATTATTGATTGATATATATATATATATATATATATATTGAGATATATATATATATATATATATATTTATATATTGATTGATTTATATATTGATTATTGATTATTTTTTTCATGTACAATTTTTGCCTACATGGTCCCAATTTGTTATTTAGGGTTTTTTTGAGGTGCGGTTGGGGCCTATATGGTCCCAATTTGTTATTTTGAGTTTTTAAGGTGCGCTTGGGGCTTATATGGTACCAATTTGTTATTTAGGATTTTTAAGGTGCGGTTGGGGCCTATTTGGTCCCAATTTGTTATTTAGGGTTTTTAAGGTGCGGTTGGGGCCTATATGGTCCCAATTTGTTATTTAGGGTTTTTAATGTGCGGTTGGGGCCTATATGGTCCCAATTTGTTATTTAGGGTTTTTAAGGTGCGGTTGGGGCCTATATGGTCCCAATTTGTTATTTAGGGTTTTTTTGAGGTGCGGTTGGGGCCTATATGGTCCCAATTTGTTATTTTGAGTTTTTAAGGTGCGCTTGGGGCTTATATGGTACCAATTTGTTATTTAGGATTTTTAAGGTGCGGTTGGGGCCTATATGGTCCCAATTTGTTATTTAGGGTTTTTAAGGTGCGGTTGGGGCCGATATGGTCCCAATTTGTTATTTAGGATTTTTAAGGTGCGGTTGGGGCCTATATGGTCCCAATTTGTTATTTAGGGTTTTTAAGGTGCGGTTGGGGCCTATATGGTCCCAATTTGTTATTTAGGGTTTTTAAGGTGCGGTTGGGGCCTATATGGTCCCAATTTGTTATTTAGGGTTTTTTTTGAGGTGCGGTTGGGGCCTATATGGTCCCAATTTGTTATTTAGAGTTTTTAAGGTGCGCTTGGGGCTTATATGGTACCAATTTGTTATTTAGGATTTTTAAGGTGCGGTTGGGGCCTATATGGTCCCAATTTGTTTTTTAGGGTTTTTAAGGTGCGGTTGGGGCCGATATGGTCCCAATTTGTTATTTAGGATTTTTAAGGTGCGGTTGGGGCCTATATGGTCCCAATTTGTTATTTAGGGTTTTTAAGGTGCGGTTGGGGCCTATATGGTCCCAATTTGTTATTTAGGGTTTTTAAGGTGCGGTTGGGGCCTATATGGTCCCAATTTGTTATTTAGGGTTTTTTTGAGGTGCGGTTGGGGCCTATATGGTCCCAATTTGTTATTTAGAGTTTTTAAGGTGCGCTTGGGGCTTATATGGTACCAATTTGTTATTTAGGATTTTTAAGGTGCGGTTGGGGCCTATATGGTCCCAATTTGTTATTTAGTGTTTTTAAGGTGCGGTTGGGGCCGATATGGTCCCAATTTGTTATTTAGGATTTTTAAGGTGCGGTTGGGGCCTATATGGTCCCAATTTGTTATTTAGGGTTTTTAAGGTGCGGTTGGGGCCTATATGGTCCCAATTTGTTATTTAGGGTTTTTTTGAGGTGCGGTTGGGGCCTATATGGTCCCAATTTGTTATTTAGAGTTTTTAAGGTGCGCTTGGGGCTTATATGGTACCAATTTGTTATTTAGGATTTTTAAGGTGCGGTTGGGGCCTATATGGTCCCAATTTGTTATTTAGGGTTTTTAAGGTGCGGTTGGGGCCTATATGGTCCCAATTTGTTATTTAGGGTTTTTAAGGTGCGGTTGGGGCCTATATGGTCCCAATTTGTTACTTAAGGTTTTTAAGGTGCGGTTGGGGCCTATATGGTCACACTTGGTCTTTTAAGGTTTTAAAATTTAAGGTTTGGGTCTTGAATGTTCTAATGTTTTTTTTGTTGTTTTCTATCACTTCCCAGGTGCAAACTATCTGTGGAAGCAGATTTGTTTGGACTCGGTTGACTTACTGGACGTGAATACCCCGAGAAGGAGAGTCAACTGTTGGTGAGTATCATTGCTTTTCATTTTCTGTCCATGCGTATAGGTGCAAATTTGATGTTGATGTAGTCTTGTCACATAAGTGTTTGCAATCTGTAATGTATACCAATGAATTCAACACACTGTTATTTTTAAGATATTTTGTGACATAATATAAATTAATATACTGTGATCTCTTTCTTCTATTGGTATCAGAAATGAATACTATTGACTCTCTACTTGTGAAGCCTTTCCGCACCCTAACCTATGAGGAGAAGGTGGAAGTAAAGCGGTTAGGACCTGACCAACCAGAGATAAATCTGCAGCAAATTGCAAGAGATAGCGGGAAGCAATATATCCGTACTTTCAATACTGAATGGTACAAGAAGAACGACTGGCTTTGTGGAAGCGTTTTTAGGAAGGCCTTATATTGTTTCCCATGCATCCTATTTGGTGGTGACGCTGCTTGGACCAAAACTGGAGTGACTGACGTAAAACATCTAGCTGACAAATTGGCGAAACACAAAAGTTCTAAAGCTCACTTGGATAACAGGATCAAGTTTGAGATGCTTGGACAGGCGAACATTGCAGTTCAACTGGACCAAGGATACCAAGTCAGTATTCAAAAACACAACGAAGAAGTGGCTAAGAACAGGTACATCCTTTCCAAGATAATTGATTGTGTTCGCTTTTGTGGTGCTTTTGAACTGGCATTAAGAGGACACGACGAGAGTGAAACGTCGCTAAATCCAGGAGTGTTTCGAGGCCTGGTGGATTTGGTTGGCAGTATCGATAGAGCGATGGAACAGCATTTGAAGACTGCAACTGTGTTTAAGGGAACGTCCAAAACCGTGCAGAATGAGCTACTGGACTGCATGCATGAAGTTATTAAGGAAGTGATTCACCAAGAGCTTAAGCAAGCCCAGTTTGTGGCAATCCAAGCGGATGAAACAACCGATATTTCCGCTAGGACACAGTGCGTTGTAGTCTATCGCTACATTGACAAGAAGCATCAAGTGGTGGAAAGATTTGATGGCTTCACGGAAATGAAATCAACGGATGCAGACTCGATTGCTGCTGTTGTGCTGGAAAGTCTGAATACTGTTCTCCCAGAGCCAGAAGACAAGAAGAAACTCATAGCTCAAAGCTACGATGGTGCCAGTGTGATGCGTGGAGATCAAGGAGGAGTTCAAAGAAAAATAAAAGACGTGTACCCGAACGCACACTACGTCCATTGCTATGCTCACCAACTGAACCTAATAATGGAGAAAGCAGTTTCAAGGATTGGAAGAGTTCGAGTTTTTTTTTCCAACATAGGCAGCATACCATCTTTTTTTTCACGCTCTCCAAAAAGGACTGGAGTTCTGGATGAGGTAGTTGGTAGAAGACTTCCAAGAGGTGCACCGACACGATGGAACTTCTACGTTAGGACCGTGAACGTCATCTACGAGAACAGAGATGCGCTACTTGAGTGTTTCCAGACAATTGAAGCATGTCTAAACTTTGATCCAACATCTATACGTGAAGCCGCAGGTTTCATTGGAATGCTGGAAGACAGGGAGTTCCTTTATTCCTTAAATTATTTCATTTAATAATGCCACATGTTGACATCCTCTATAGTCAGCTTCAGAAGCGAGACACGGATACTGTTTATATCAAAAAAGTCACAGAAGACATTGTCGCCAACATCCAGAAAATCCGTAATTCTGTTGAAGAGATAGAAGCAAGTTTGCCGAGCGATGTAACAGTCAACAGACGGAGTGCGGAAATCTCAACCTTGAGACAACTTTCAAGAGAGGTATGTGACATAGTGGTGGTTCATTCAAAAGAACGTTTTTCATTTTCAAATCACCTAGTCAGTGCCAAACTTGTTCAAAGTGACTTGTATAAAACCAATGACACTTGCTTTCCAACCCAAGCTCTGGAAGACACCGTGCAAGCATATCCAATACTGAAGAAGGAACAATTACGCACTGAGCTGTCACTTCTGTATGGGAAGACAGATTTTCATGCTTGTACAAGTGCTGTTGCTCTGCACAAACTTTTACATCAATTTAATCTGCAGAATGATTTCACAGAGACAGTGAAATTATTAAGAATCTTCATTACAACACCGATGACCACTGCAGAATCAGAAAGATGCTTCTCCACATTGAAGAGGATAAAAACCTTTTTAAGAAGCACCATGTCCCTGGAGCGGTTGAATGCATTGGCGATGCTCTCAATGGAAAAGCAACTGATTTCCGAGATCCCAGACTTCAATAAAAAAAAACATTGAGAAGTTTTGTTCTTTGAAAGATCGCCGTGCAAAATTTAAATACGAGTGATTGAAGCAAAGAAGAATGCATACCCCCAGGGTGTGCAAAGATAAACTGCGTTAAGCAGCACCACCTCAAACTACCAAACATTACTAGTGGTAAGTAAAGTATGAACGGTGTGTGGGTGTGCATATGGAAGGAACTATGAAAGGTGTGTGCATGGTCAGTAACAATTGTTGAAGCCTTGGCGTGGTTTGAAGGAATTGGAGGCACTTCCAAGGGTAGCTGTCACTTGTGTACGGTAAGCCAGAATTCCATGTCTGTACAAGTGCTGTTGCTCTGCAGCAACTTTACCATCAATTTAATCTACATAATTTAACAGAGTGAGTGAAGCTGTAAGGAATCCTGCTTACAACACCGAAGACTACTAAAGAACCAGAAAGATGCTTCTCCACATTGAAGAGGATAAAAAGGTATTTAAAAAGCACCATGGCCCTGTAGCGGTTGAATGCATTGGTTTGAAGGAATTGGAGGCACCTTCAAGGGTACGTAAAGTTCTCAGAAATGGCACACCTCACTACCAAAAATAACTAGTGGTAAGTAAAGTATGAATGGTGTGTGGGTGTGCATATTGAAGGAGCTATGAAAGGTGTGTGAATGGTCAGTAACAATAGTTGAAGCCTTGGCGTGGCGTTACTGCTCATATGGTTATCCATATGCTAATTCAACGTGTTTGTTTGTCATTGATTATTGTGTTGTCTAAACAGAAGTGAAATGTTGTTTTCTTGAATCCCAAGATCCACTGGCTTGGGCCTATACAGTGCTGATTGGTCTTCTAAGGTATGTTTGGGGCCTATGGTCACACTTGGTCTTCTAAGGTATGTTTGGGGCCTATATAGTTCCACTTGGTCTTCTAAGGTATGTTTGGGGCCTATGGTCACACTTGGTCTTCTAAGGTATGTTTGGGGCCTATATAGTTCCACTTGGTCTTCTAAGGTATGTTTGGGGTCTATGGTCACACTTGGTTTTCTAAGGTATGTTTGAGGCCTATATGGTTCCACTTGGTCTTCTAAGGTATGTTTGGGGCCTATATAGTTCCACTTGGTCTTCTAAGGTATGTTTGGGGCCTATGGTCACACTTGGTCTTCTAAGGTATGTTTGGGGTCTATATAGTTCCACTTGGTCTTCTAAGGTATGTTTGGGGCCATAGGTCACACTTGGTCTTCTAAGGTATGTTTGAGGCCTATATGGTTCCACTTGGTCTTCTAAGGTATGTTTGGGGCCTATATGGTTCCACTTGGTCTTTTAATGTTTTTTAAGTATGGTTTTGTTTTTGAATGGTCTGATTGATTGGCTTGTTTTCTTTCAACCCCAGGTGCAAACCCTATGTGGCTGCAGATTTGTTTCTACTCGTTGGTCAACTTACTGAACGTGAATACCCTGAGAAGAAGAGCAGACTAATGGTAGGTGTCACTCCTTTAATTTTTCTGTTAATGCGTATAGGTGCAATTATGATATTGCTGTAGTCTTGTCACATGAGTTTTTTCAATCTATATTGTATACCAATGAATTTAACACATTGTTACTTTACTTCTTGACATTTCTGCATTGCTGTTCATGTATTTCAATGGGCTTTACAAGTATAAGGTAATTGGGTGGGGCTTATAAAGGTCATCATGATGTCAGGGGAGGAGTTATAAAAATGGGTGTGGTTTGAAAAGGGGGAGTGGCTATGTTTCGCCCTGTCGTCCCTCCAACTTGAAAAGTCACCAGCCGCCACTGGCTATAGGGTAGTTTAAAGATGGAGCTAACTAACCCTGTTAATCTATACATGAGCAGAACTGAAAATCTGCAGTATTGTGGAGGCAGGAATTGAGTTGGTGTACTAGATCTTTTTTTAAAGAGTTAAATGACTATAAATAGGTTATAATAATAATAATAATAATATTATTAGCACTCTGCTAGTATGAAACAAACCCTAGGGTGCTTAACACCTAATAATAAGTCACAATAATCAATACAATGTAAGGAGTACCTAAAAATTGTCAATTTTATGAAATTATTTTATGTCGTCTTTAAAAAATGAGTCCACATCATTCATTCCAAATCACATAAATAAAATTAAAAATGTAAAATCTAATAAACAGGGATAGTGTGGAAAGGTAGGCCTATGAACTCTGTGGGTCCTCCTTCCTGGAAGGCTCTCTCAGTGGTACCCCAAAACTGGCTAAGAGCTCATGCAATAGTTAGAAGAAATAGAGTCACATACTCTCAAAGGATATTGAAGACCTTCATCACAATAGTCCAATGATTGAATGTGATAGTGAATGATGAGATCACTGAATAAAAAAAAACAATAATAAATCCTATTTTACATTTTCAGCAGATCAACTCATAGGCTGTAACATAATGAGAAAATTCTCCAATGCCCTTATTGGGAGCCTCACAAGTTCTCTAGTATGATATTTAAAAACAGGTTCCTAAATGCTAAAAAAGGGCTAGCCTTATGGCCATTTCACCAAAGGTATGGTGACTATATGAAAAAATGTCTGTGACTTCTAGCTATTTATAGCATTAAGCAGAAAGTGCTGAACCAGAAGTGACTTAACTTCCTGCTTGAATCCAGAAGTGACATCATCTTTGTTTACATTCTGCCCTTTGATGTTTCCTGTTACAGGTGAGATGTAATAACATCAAGTATAGTCAAAAAAGTGAAAAAAACTTAATTTATAAAGATCAAGAAAATGATTATAACTAAATGGCATACACTATCTTGTGGGATACCCTTTGCTTATTTATGATGGAGATGGGACGCATCATGTTAGTCAGGGCGATATGTCTACTAGATGTTGCTAGGCAACCACATGCCCATTGTTGTCTATTCAATATGCACAATAGCAAAACAGATCTGCCAAAGTAGATCATATAGTATTACACCTTGGGTAATAGTAAAAAAAATTATAAAAATATAGTGTATTTTAACTTGATAATCATGATTATCTCTGTGTTTTCTAATTGCTGTGTGATAGCTATCTCTTTATGCTGTAATAGATGTATTTAAAAGAAAAGTGCTAATCTTCTAAAAAAGGTTCTTTGTTAATGTGGTACTGTAAACAATTCAGAATAATAAATTGTTGTTTACTGGATCCTGTAATGTAGCATGTAAACAAATTTTTCTATTCAATTGGCGGTTTTTCGCTACTTGCAAATGATCTGCGGGTTACAGGTTGCAAATCCCTGTGGTTGTTAAAATCATAACTCCGACCCAGTTAAGCCTTTGATCTTTCAAGGTTACAATAGCAAATCACTTTTCAATTGCTACAATTCCTCAAGCCTGCAAATGTTCTCACACCCGTAAATGGCAAATGTAGAAGAAAATCCTATGAGAACCAGATAGGACTTGAAAGTGGGTTAAATACCTGTTTGTAGCACTGTAAATGCAAATAAAAAATCAATACTGCACTTCAAAAGACTGGGAAAGCAATGGAAGACATAAGAATTAATTGCACAACAGTCTCAAGCTCACAAATCTTCAATCAAAAATATTTTTTTTAATGTTTAGTTTACCTGTGATATCAATCACAGGATTCAAGGAGTTCATACATATCAGGCCACCCACATGGACTAGAACAGTATAGCCATTCATTTCTATTATTTTGTACATTACCGGATTGCAAGCCTGATTGCATATAGGACTTATAAACGCTAATTGATTGATGTTTGATCTCCATGTTTTACTGACGTAATGATGATGGTCTCATTTACTATTAGCTGTTTCTAAATCGGTAGTTACGGGCTTGCATAACTGATCATGATCACGCTCTGAAATGCTACTTATGATTGCATGGTTTACGGTTTAGGCTTTCAGCCAGGTAGTTGGGGGCCTGTTCAATTGAATCGCTTTGTAACTGTTGCAAATTCTCGCGTAGTGAGGCGAACCGTTAACTCGGAGCACTTTGGCGCTCATCGCCTGCTAGCCGTTAAGGCACTAAAACTCGCAGCACAAAGGCGATGAGCGCTGAAGGCCGAAGGGGCTCATTGCCTACGAACATCGTGCGTGACGAGCAGTGAAGGCAATGGAACACGTGGGACTTAGCCACAAAGGAGCGTCGATCATACATTGAAACACGCGGGACTTAGCCACCAAACACTATATATTAATTAGATATATTAATTAGAAATAGGTAAACTATATTAATTTATTACGTAACTAATTCATTAATTATTATTTAAAGAAAAAAATATATATATCTGTCTTTGTGATGAGCGCCGAAGGTGCTCAGAGGAGCAAAAGTACATGAGAGGAGAAGCTTGCAATCAAAAGTACATGAGAGGAAAAGCTTGCAATGAGCGCCGAAGGCGCTCTTTGCCAGCCATGCGTTGAGCGTTGAAGTCCTTTATGGCGCGAGGCTCACAATAAGCGCCAAAGTTCCTTAGAGTACAAAAAGCTTTACATTGTGTGGCAAACAGCATTGCCATGGCTTCACATGTTATTGCCCCGTCATTTTTGAGGGGCAATTCACTAGTAAGTAATAATAGCAAATGCCTAGATACCTTGTATGAACACTGTAATGCAAGCACAAATTTATTGTGTACTTTAGCTTCAAAACATAAAGGTTGCTAAATTTAAATAGGTTCATTGAAATTAGAGTGACAAAATTCCCAAGGGATGTGAAGAGAAATGGGTTGCTATCATGTGTGGGTATTCTAGCCTGATGGTTTCAAATCCGTACTCCCAATAGCCAATGCAGACTAGGATTTATGGATAACACTGCAAGTACACATAACATTGTAAATAGATATGATAGATATGACAGTACTTTTATTCAATATGCTATGGAGTTTTTTTATTTTTTTTATTATCTAAATCCTATTATATCAGTGGCTCTATTAGTAAGTAACTATATGTACTGATGGATGTAGAATAGTTTGTTTGCTCTCAACATCAATGTGATAAACATACATTAGGCAATGTATAACCTTTTTAATTCTCCCCAGATCCATCTGTTATGTGAATCATAAATAGAACAAGAAGAGGGTATTGTTAGACTTGTCTTGTTGACAATCTTAAACTTTTGGTGAAGTCAAACCAATACTGCCTGCATAAGGATCCAAGCATACCAGTTGGAGATTTGCTCTTACAAGTGGAATGTGGCCTTGGTACTGTAGAATAGCTAATGACTACACTATACTCATTTTACACAGATCACATTGGCATGTCCCTCCAGGAGTGATTCTGGTCAAAGACCGGAGAGATCGTCTGGATAACTTGAACTTAGCTTTATGGACTTCTTGTATATATCTTCAACACCTATTGGCCTTAACTGAAAATAACCCTCCTGTGGTCTACTATTTGGAGGGTTTAACAGTCACATATTATAATTGTCAAACTGCGATTCGTCGTCACGCTTTGCGACAAATCGCAGTTTGACAACAATCTGATCGCAAAGCCGATCGGTGCGAGTAAATGCGCTTTGTGCGGCGTCCCCACACACTCACTGCATTCCCAGCCACAATCTCCTCTCTCACCTCGGTGCTGTCAGTGCCCCCCAGGCCTCCTTCACCATACACACTGCTCTGTCCTTCCCTCCTAACCCCACACACTCACTCTCTCCTTTGTATTATCCCTGTCCCTCGGCAAGCCTTCTCCTCCTCCATACACCCCGCTCTCTCCTTCCCCAGTCACTCTCTCCTCTCACCTCCATGCTGTCACTGTCCCCTACGCAGACCCTCTTCAGTCACTTCATGTTGATCCGCAGCCCCTATATCCGGATCAGGGTTGGATCGGATCCCTCCGGTCCGGCTCCCCCCACCTCCATAGAAGGTCACCCGGCTCTTCTTAGCTCGGCTCCCACTCCTTCCTACCCACGGATGCCCGGCTGCCGGAAAGCGGAGATGGGTAGAGAGAGAGAGCGATGGGGAGAGAGAGAGATGGGTAGAGAGAGATGGGTAGAGAGAGAGATGGGTAGAGAGAGAGATGGGGAGAGAGAGAGAGATGGGGAGGGAGAGAGATGGGGAGGGAGAGAGATGGGGAGGGAGAGAGATGGGGAGGGAGAGAGATGGGGAGAGAGAGGGAGAGAGATGGGGAGAGAGAGAGAAATGCGTAGAGAGAGAGATGGGTAGAGAGAGAGAGAGAGATGGGTAGAGAGAGAGATGGGTAGAGAGAGAGAGATGGGTAGAGAGAGAGAGAGATGGGAAGAGAGAGAGAGTGAGAGATGGGGATAGAGAGAGAGATATGGGGGGAGAGAGAGAGATGGGGGAAGAGGGAGAGATGGGGAGAGAGAGAGATGAGGGAGAGAGAGAGATGGGGGAAGAGATGGGAGAGAGAAAGATGGGGGAAGAGATGGGAGAGAGAGAGATGGGGAAGATAGAGAAGGGGAAGAGATGGGGGAAGAGATGGGAGAGAGAGAGATGGGGGAAGAGATGGGAGAGAGAGAGAGATGGGGAAGAGATGGGAGAGAGAGAGATGGGGAAGAGATGGAAGAGAGAGAGAGATGGGGAAGAGATGGGAGAGAGAAAGAGAGATGGGGGAAGAGATGGGAGAGAGAGAGATGGGGGATGAGATGGGAGAGAGAGAGAGATGGGGAGAGAGAGGGGGAGAGAGGGGGAGAGGGGGAGAGGGGGAGAGAGAGAGAGGGGGAGAGAGAGAGAGGGGGTGAGAGAGAGAGAGTGGGAGAGAGAGATGGGGGGGAGAGAGAGAGAGAAGGGGAGAGAGAGAGAGGGAGAGAGAGAGAGAGGGGGAGAGAGAGAGGGGGAGAGAGAGAGAGGGGGAGAGAGAGATGGGGAGAGAGAGAGAGATGGGGGGAGAGAGAGGGGGGGGGTAGAGAGAGAGAGGGGGAAGAGATTGGAGAGAGAGAGATGGGTGAGAGAGAGATGGGGAAGAGATGGGAGAGAGAGAGAGGGCGAAGAGATGGGAGAGAGAGAGAGATGGGGAGAGAGAGAGGGGGAAGAGATGGGAGAGAGAGAGATGGGGGAAGAGATGGGAGAGAGAGAGAGAGAGGGGGAAGAGATGGGAGAGAGAGAGATGGGGAAGAGATGGGAGAGAGAGAGAGATGGGGGAGAGATGGGAGAGAGAGAGATGGGGGAAGAGATGGTAGAGAGAGAGATGGGGGATGAGATGGGAGAGAGAGAGAGATGGGGAGAGAGAGATGGGGAGAGAGAGAGAGAGGGGGAGAGAGAAGGGGAGAGAGAGAGAGGGGGGAGAGAGAGAGAGAGGGGGAGAGAGAGAGAGAGGGGGAGAGAGAGAGGGGGGAGAGAGAGAGAAGGGGAGAGGGAGGGGGAGAGAGAGAGGGGAGAGAGAGAGGGGGGGAGAGAGAGAGATAGGGACAGAGAGAGAGATGGGGAGAGAGATAGAGGGGCAAGAGATGGGAGAGAGAGAGATGGGAGAGAGAGATGGGGAAGAGATGGGGAGAGAGAGAGAGGGGGAAGAGATGGGAGAGAGAGAGAGATGGGGAAGAGATGGGGAGAGAGAGAGAGGGGGAAGAGATGGGAGAGAGAGAGATGGGGGAAGAGATGGGAGAGAGAGAGGGGGGAAGAGATGGGAGAGAGAGAGATGGGGGAAGAGAGAGATGGGGGAAGAGATGGGAGAGAGAGAGGGGGAAGAGATGGGAGAGAGATAGATGGGGAAGAGATGGGAGAGAGAGAGATGGGGAGAGAGAGGGGGGGAGAGAGAGAGAAGGGTAGAGAGAGAGAGAGGGGGTAGAGAGAGAGAGAGGGGTAGAGAGAGAGAGAGGGGTAGAGAGGGAGAGAGAGAGAGAGGGGGAGAGAGAGGGGGAGAGAGAGAGAGAGAGAGAGGAGGAGAGAGAGAGGGGGAGAGAGGGGGGGAGAGGGGGAGAGAGAGAGAGGGGGAGAGAGAGAGATGGTGGGAGAGAGAGAGAGAGATGGGGGAGAGAGAGATGGGGAAGAGACGGGAGAGAGAAAGATGGGGGAAGAGATGGGAGAGAGAGAGATGGGGAGAGAGAGATGGGGAGAGAGAGAGAGAGATGGGGGAGAGAGAGAGATTGGGGAGAGGGAGGAAAGAGACACAGGGGAGGGGTTTAGAGACATGGGAGGGAGAGGGGGTAAAACACAGTGGGGGGAAGGAGACACAAGAGAGGGAGAGGAGGGGGGAGGAGACACAAGGGAGGAAGTAGAGAGGGGGAGAGACTCGCAATGAGCGCCAAAGGCGCTCATTGCTAGGCCCTTGATGAACGCTAAAGGCGCTCATCATGAAGCCAGTAAAGTAGAGGGGGAGAGACTCCCATTGTGTGGCAAACAGCATTGCCAGGCTTCACTTTTTATTGCCGTCATTTTTGACGGGCAAGCCGCTAGTCCTATATATTATCACTAGAATCATATTGGGCCATTGCACAGAGGAACAATATACCAGTAGTAATCTGTTTTATGAATATATTGGAAGAACTGGATCATACTTCATTATCCCTTGAGACTATTTCCCATTTCCTCATTTGAATAATAGACCTGTGGAACATAGACTTATGTTTCTTTGGATTTAAGTTGAAAGTGTTGGACTACTTGTATCTTGTATCCAGCCATTCCTTAGAGGGAACATCAGACTGCAGAAAAAGAAGACACAGGAGGTAGGACTGGTTGTTAAACCTGTTAAAGCCACATCAGAACACTAGGTTGTGACACATATGTAGCCATAACCCAAAAGATGACCTCATGTTAGCTTCACTTACTTTTTTTAACAATCAATACTAGTAATTTAATATATGTAACAAAAATATGTTTACTCTTTATTAAAATACTAAATTAGATGATACACTGTAATCCCATTTTAGGAGAGTTTAATCTTCTAAATTAACTTTAGGTTTAACCATTTGGATCTCTCTGTACTATGTGGAACCGAACAAGTGCTGATGCTATAAACTGTGATGTCAGAGGTTCCATCATGACAAACTAGAGGATATTTTCGGCACTGCACTTATTTTATTGGCATTACCTCTAATGTATACTTGTTGTATGTTGGTTATGATAATGTCATTGTCCTTACATATTTTTTATAAGCAATTATGCTGGTGAGATATCTACAATTTTTCTACTGATCAACTTCCTGAGATGGGAGGATACATTGAATACATAAAAAGCTTCTATCATAATGGGAATGTAACGTTTACATGACTGTAAGTTGTTTCATTAGTTCTTACAAAGAGCTCATTTGTTTTTTTTAGTTTATAAGCTATGAAAGCTATGAAAGTAAAATACAGGATTAATTTATGAAAGAAATGGGCTCTCTGCAGTAATGAATAATTGAGTATAAAAGAAAAAATGTAAATGTTGTGCTTATTTTTTATTTATTTTTTTATTATTTTTTGCTTTTTAAATCTATTTGCCCATTATCAAGTTCAGTTATTCATAAAATCATAAATCAAAAAAGTGATCACTATAGTTCTTGAAACAATGACTAAGGATCAATAGAGGTAAACAATGTTATCTATTTTTTTTTTGGCTAACAAAATTCCCAAGATTCAAAGTACTGTGAATGTCTCCCTTGTTGTACAATCTTGAATTATTTTACTAGATTTCTCTGTACCACTTCTGTTTGAAGACTATTCATAATATCTAGCATTTTCTTCTTTTGGATGAACATGTTTGCAGATAGTCTGGAAATTGCGTCTTCTGAAAATTGCTTCTTTGGTTGATAGATTATAGATAGATTTTGTTAATAGATACGTATATATTCCGTTCAGATGAACAAAAACCTTAATAATCAACATTTCTGGAGTTATAAAATAGTATAAGCTTGTTATTTTCTGTTCTCTTGGGAGTCAATCACATTGACTAAGTGTATGATTGATTCATCTAAGAGATATTCATAAATCCTGGCCCGTGTTCAGCACTCCAGGTCAAATCTTGCCTGCAATAGTCATTAGAACATGACACTTCACATTTAGCAGCCCACCTCCACACGTGCTGATATCCTCTAAGGCAGTGATTCCCAGTCACCAGTCACCCCATGATTTAGGTATAACACTGTGTGAACACTGGCGAGGCATTTAATATTCAGCAGGACATTGGGCATGTAATTAACTTACCTGTGTTCACACAGAATTACATTTAATTTCTGGCCTGTCTGGGGTTCCCTGAAGAGAGGGTTAGGAATCACTACTCTAAGGGCTGAATTATAGGGATTGGAGGAGGAAGAGAGGCAAACTATGCAATGCTCTAGAGGTGGTCTTAGGGAAATATGAATGCTATATAATTGGGCCAAAGGGCTCTACATTATAGTTGTTATAACTGTAGTTTACATCAGTTTACCAGGATACCAAAATACATCAGGAAAAAAGATGATATACATGGGTGCCATTTTTATTTTATTATTTCTATTGTATTTTTCTTTGCTTCCTTGATTTTTTTTGAAAGCCCTGACCATGGTTCTGTGTGTGCGATGAACAATTACTTTCACATTTTATGATTGTCTCCTTTTCATCTATACTACTATGGTAAGCTTTATTTATCTGTAATGTATATATCTGTAGAGAAAGCTGTCAAGCTTTATCTATTTCAAGACTGTCGTGATATCATATCATTGCATATACTTAATTGTATTACTTAAATCATAAGGAGCATGTGTGGAATCAACGCATAAATCTCAAAGCTAAATACACATATTTTAACTACTGATCATTTAAATTATGTAATGAAGAATTTACAACAGTATTTACACAGAAATGTTACTTCCTGTATTTTTCATTTCAACAGTTGGCTGAATCTTATATGCTAGTAAGTTCTGTAGATTTTACCTGTGGGCAGCTAATTTTGCAAGTTTTCATTTTTACAGTATGAGTAGAATGAGAACCTCTTGTACATTATTATATTATTCTGTATGCCAATATTCCTGTACAACTCTTTTTATTGTTGTTGCATGTGGCATATATTGGTTTTATACTCATCAGTCATTTCTTTTGACTTAGAAATACATAATAATTGTTTCTGCATTCAACCTCATTACTCTATCTCTAGAGGCTGGAATGCAGAAATAACAAAAATATAAATTGACAATATTTTCTACAGAGGCAATGTAGGGATGCAATGTCTGTGAAGGATTCTGACGCGAGAGCCACTTGATTTTTTCTTTGCAGACTTTTTGTAGTCTATAGCTAAATCATTGAAATTTGTTGACACAGCTGAGCTCCATATCAAAGACAACATTTCTTTTGCAATATATAAGATTTCTGAAGTGTTTTCAGTCTAACATTCTTTTTGATGTAGCTTATTTCAGACTACTGCCAGAAATCACCTGTTTCTACAAAAGTATGCTCTTCTAACCCTTCTACATCCCTTCTGGCATTTTTTATTAAAAACCACTACCATTCCAACAATAACATACACATGTTTGTCAATATGTACCAATAGGTATTTTATTTTATTACATACATCCTCAGAGCTGGATTATGATGGTGTGTGTTTTGGTTATCAAAGTAGAAAATAATGGGGAAGAAGGTAACAGAGACTCTTTGTTAAGATAATTGGATAAGAATTAAATTTGTACCACACCCCTTCCCATTCACTGGCTTAGAGGCAGATTTCTTGCACCCAACATCTCTGTAGCAACATTAGCACCCTCTCACACACAAAACTTTATTTTATGTGCTATGATTTTAATCCACAAATTGCAGACTCTACATATTTTGGTAGAATCACAGCATTACATCTTGTCATTCAGCAAGAAGAGAGTATATTTTATTGGGCAGATGTCATATTTTTATAGGACATCATACAGTAGACCTTAGTGTAAACATTAACTGTTAGTTAAACATTTTGTAACAAGGGTATGAACCTGAACTTCCTCATGACACATATAACCTGGTGGTTGCCTATTCGAGGAGTAAAATTAATGTAAGTACAGCTGATTATGTTGCTCATACAGCTCTTTATTGCCAGATGGTTGCCTGGTATAACCCCCCACTTCCCCCAAGCCAATCAGTGCAATAACATGGAAACCAGTACACATAATAATTATAATCAGAAAATGTCCTTGACACTGATGCTTAGGTAAGGGGATTCCAACAATATTTGTAAAATTACATTTCTCTATTCAATCTCAATAAACTGTTGAATTGATAAAGGTGTTTGGACATCCTTGAGCTCCGTCCAATCCTCCATTTTGCCTGTGATATTAGTTCCAACAGAAGTTGTACCCGTTAATCCAGTTAAGAGTGTTAAACATTCCTTCTCAATTATTCATTTTCAGAAACTGCAAAGACAGCTCCCACAATATCTCAAAATATGTATGACAATTTATAGGTCAATTGATCTAGTTTGCATTAAGGCACTGTCACATACTTGATTGATGTAATTCTCCACCTACCAAACGCAGCGAGCCGCCCCCCTCGCGTAGCGAGGGCAGCGGGCGAGGGCCTCAGTTGCTGGCATGGAGCGCCGAAGGCGCTCCATGCCAGCAACTGCGACCCTTGCAAACTTTACGTTGCAACGCAAACAACACGACACACCACTTACGACCCTCGCAAACTTTACCTCGCAACGCAAACAACATACGACACACGTTAACACACATTACGACCTCGCAACACTCGGATGCAAATCGCGAACAATACTAAATTCAAAACACAATACATACACACAGCACATACATAAAAAGCTTACCTACAGCAAGAGGGAGCATCCAGGACCTCAAAAAAGCAACTTACACCTTGATTTCACTCAAAATAAAAGAGTTTAGACACTAAAAAATTTGCTAAGCAACAGAAAAAATGGCCGCCGAACAAAACGAAAACGAGGATACACACGCAAACACCATACAAGACACGTTAGAACACATTACGACCTCGCAAAAATTGGACGCAACACGCGAACATAAAAACATTTAAAACACAATAAATACAGACAACACACACATAAAAAGCTTACCTACAGCAAGAGGAACCATCCAGGACCTCAAAAAAGAAACTTACACCTTCATTTAAATAAAAATAAAAGAGTTTAGACACTAATAAAATCGCTAAGCGAGAGAAAAAATGTCCGACGAACAAAACGAAAACGAGGCTACAGCACTCGAAAGACGGAAAACACCACAGCACACTCGCAAAACACCATAAGAAACTCGCAAAACACCACAAAAGACCTACGGTTAATCCGCGAAGACGCATACCACTCATTACCTGCCATTTTATGCGAATGCGGAAGTACCCCACTACGCTAATGGTTTGGTCTCGCGCACGCACAGTATTACACTGCACACATTCACCACGCTTACACAGCAGCTCCACACCACTAATGCTGCAGCAACATCAAAACACATTGCCAGCTCTTCAACACAATGCTTCAAAATAGGTAAAGTATATTCATTTATTAATGTATTATATATTTCATTATTACACACCATACAGCATTAGCTCACTTACAATTTCATTGCCGTCATTTTTTGACGGGCAATTCGCTAGTCACATATATAGTTTTCAGCAATGCTGGTCGTTGCTAACGCTTGCGAGCCCGCTGCAGTTGCCTGCAAGGAGCACCAAAGGCGCTCCTTGTGCTGGCGGAGATGAGCACTATAGGCGCTCATCCATACAACCCCTTACGACTATTGGACCGCAAATGCGGACCCACGCAAAGCGAGGGACCGCATTTGCGGAGGTGAAGGCTTCACCGGGCCTCACACGTAGTTACAAACACCCACACAAGCGGCACTTTACCAAAATGCATCTAACACGCAATCACTATATACGCACTTACACAAAAAATACAACCCGCGGGACTTAGAAAAAAAAACATTGCGACCTCGCAAAAATACGACCTTAACGGCCGAAACACGTGCACTTGAAAACATTAAAAACACAATAAATACATACAAAAAATACATAAAACCCTTACCCACAGCAAGGGGGTGGGGCACCCAGGACCTCTGCAAGTGAAGTTACACCTCAATTTAAGTCCAAATTCAAGAGTTTAGACACACGAAAATCCCCTAAGCGAGCGAAAAAATGGCAGCCGAAAAAAAATTAAAATGAGGATACAGGACCCTAAAGATGCAAAACACCATCAAGCACATACGGCTTTTCAAAAAGCCGTACGAGGTACAAGATACACTCTTACCAAGGACGCAACATCATCCCCAGCCCCATACAACGTACACATTCGCCGCCATTTTAAATGCACACAAAAAATACATAAAAAGCTTACCCACAGCAAGGGGGGCACAGAGCACCTCTGCAAGTGAAGTTACACCTCAATTTAAGTCCAAATTCCAAAGTTTAGACACATCAAAATCCCCTAAGCAAGAGAAAAATAGCTGCTGAAAAAAACGAAAACAAGGCTACAGGACCCTAAACACGCATAACCCCACCAAGCACATACAGATTTTCAAAAAAGCCGTACGAGGTACAAGATACACTCTTAACAAGAACGCTACATCATACACAGCCGCGTACCACATACACATTAGCCACCATTTTACAACACTAACTTACATAATGTTCAAGTACACAGCTACCCTAGCGTCTTTCCGTCGCTCACGCAGCCTATTTACACTACACACTGCACACATTGCTGACACTTACACCTCAGCTCCACAACAGTGCAAACCTACATTGTATGCTGCAGGAACATAAAAACAAATAACAGCAAAAGTGCCTATCAGAAAAAAAAAATACAACAACCAACAGAATCGCAATGAGTGCCAAAGGCGCTCAGTGCGAGGCTCTCAATGAGCGCCGAAGGATCTCGGACCACCAACAAAATTAATGTCTCGGCCAAACAGCATTACCTGCCTTACAATTTTATTGCCGTCATTTTTTGACGGGCAAGTCGCTAGTAAAATATATATACACTAGCAAATTGCCCGTCAAAAAATGACGGCAATAGGATTGTAAGTTAAGGAATGGTGTTTGGCACAGACATTATATTTTGTGGTGGTCTAAGATCTCGTTTGTGGTGGTCTAAGATCTCGTTTGTGGTGGTGCGAACCTCTTGGTTGTTGTATGTTTGTTTATCAGAGGCGCTTTTGCTGTCATTGTAAGGTCGGCGCTGATCTGCATTATGTGCTTATTGCAAGGTTGACCCCTGGTGTAGTTAGTGTGCTATGAGCAGCCTTGGCGCTCGTTGTGAGGCGCGCAGTGAATGTTTCTTGCGTTTATTGCGATAGTGTTTTTTTTTTTTTGTGTGTATATGTATTTTGTGATGCTAATTAAATAAGTAGTAAAATAATAAATTGATATACTTTACCTATTTGTAAGTAATACATGCAGGAAGCATTGTGCTGAAGAGCTGACAATCTGTTTTGATGTTCCTGCAGCATACAATGTAGGTTTGCACTGTTGTGGAGCTGAGGTGTAAGTGTCAGCAATGTGTGAAGTGTGTAGTGTAAATAGGCTGCGTGCGCAAGGGGAAGCCGTTAGTGTAGCTGGGTACTTCCGCATTCTGTAAGGTAGTGTTGTAAAATGGCGGCGAATGTGTATATTTGTTTTATTAATTATAATGTTTATTTTCCTTGTAGGGGTGCCAGACCTGCAGCCAAGAAGGATGGGCCCTTATGCTAAGGATGAAGGCCAGAAAACTGTTGTCGCTGGTGTGGCATTTTAGCAAAGTAAGTGGTCTTATTTATCCTATTATAGGTGGACCCTCATGGCACTTATAGGTTTAACCTAGGGGTTAATAGTGTCCTATAGGGTTCTATATGGACCCCTATTGGATTTAGGGGTTAATTTAATTTTGCATTATGGGGTTAATGTGAGGACCATGCAGGGACCCCTGCCTCATGATTAGGAGCAGTGGGGAGTCTACGTGAGGGCTTTACAAGCCCTTGCGACACCTTCTTGGTGGACATAAGGAGGAGTTGGCTTTTTGCCAGTTACGGGCTTGAAGGGAGGTATCGGAAGGGGCGATTGCAGCAATTGAATAGCTATCTGGGGCTTGCGGGCTTGAAAGATCAAAGGCCTTGGTGGACGTAACTGGCGATTTCTCAAAGCACAAGGGGTCACAAGGGATCGCAGGTCGCAGCACATAACGCAATCGGGGGCTGATATCGGAGGGGAATTTAATAGCAACGTAGCTTGCGTTCACCTTGCGACCACGTTTCTCAAAATCAGAGCAATAGAATGTGGCCCTATGTAACTATTTTACTTCAGATCAGTAATCCCATGTAATACTGAGTGCACAAAGCACTTATATATAAATTGAATACTTTGTTGAATTAAGGTGGAGGGAGTATAATCCACCCAATCAATGCTTAAGAGCTATAGAGCCCCATTTAGTTTCAAGCCCGCAATTTCCTGTAACGTAACACAATATTGTGGCTGAGGGTGTTTATTTCTCTAAATGTTTAGGTATATTCAATCGACTCAAACTTGCAAATTCCGACCTGAAGGCTAAACTGGTACACCCTTCCCACAAGCTGTTTGAGGGCGTGAATACATGCCGCTTTCAGTTAAAAGCCAGTCCCACAATTACAGTGTGTGCCACAGCACTTGGAGCTAATAGAAAATGGCCTAATGGATAATGATTGACACAGAGAGATAATAAAACTGCAAGCTTCTTGCCCATCTTCTTGCATCGTGTTGTAGATTTTCACAAATTAGCATGCAGATCCCAGAGCTGGTGGTTTTGGTCTTGGAGAGTAGACAATTTTTATAGAGCAGGTTATTGCGGTTTATTGATTTCTATTTCTAATATACTTATATTACACTTAATACATCCAAACACATATTAACAGATAACACATAATATACATACACATAGAGTAATAACACACATAGATACACATATGGTTAGGTCACTACAATACACCCCTACCCCCCACCCTATACCCTAACATATAATAAACTAGCGACTTGCCCATCAAAAAATTACGGCAATAAGATTGTAAGGCAGGTAATGTTGTTTGTGTGCGAAATTAATTTTGGTGGTGTTTTAAGATCCTTCTGTGCTCATTGCGAGCCTCGCGCTGAGCGCCTTCGGCGCTTATTACTGATTTTGTGCAGGTAACTTGCAATTGTGATGCAAGTAGCTAATTGAATATCTGTAACTTTTACAAGCTTCTTTTCAAGTTCAAGTAATTGTGATTTGGACAATTGCATGGGGCCTGTAGTTCTCTATCTACAGGTTGAAACATAGGTTGAATGTCTTTGCCATATAGAAGGTCAATGTTTTATACATAGAGAATAGATGCTTTGAGACTTACTTTGGGAGTGCTTGAATTTATACACTGTAATGTTGAAGGGCTCTTATAATTACAAGCTTCAAGTCACACAAGTAGAGGTCCATTCTTTACACAAATAACTACTGAGTTTATTATTCCTGAGGTCATTTGAATGTTTTATACTATAACTTGTGGATATGTTTAAAAAAAAAAAAAATATTTGACCCCACACCCCTCCCCCTCCCTGGTACAGAAGCCGGATTTTGCATTAATGGATGCAACTATAGCCCTTCAGAAATGTAACCCCTCTCACATACACAACTTCCATCAATGTATCATGGATGCCTCAGGGGTCTTTTTCTAATAAAAAAATAGCTTTATTATTTTTTCCTGATTAGTGAATGTTTTTAAACATGTTTTCGTTGGTTATTAGTCCTTAAAGGTAACAACTCTAATGTAAACTCATTACAGCTTCCTCTTTGGCCCCTCCCAGTGATGTCACAAGCCCTCAGAGCCCCCATTACAGCGCATTTTCAGTCTGAACCAGAACCTAAAAATTAAAAAACAAAGAGCTTAGTGTTAGATGTTCATAATGCATACTAGCTTTAGGAGAACTGTATTATTTACCACTACACACACAAAAGAAAAAAAATAAATCTGAATTAGGTTCTTCCTCATCTAAATTAAGTGCCATATATAATTTTATAAAAAATAAAAACATATTGTAATTATAATAATCAGATGGCATGTTAACTATGTTTTGACAAATAACATAACACAAATTGACAATAGAAATGATAGATTCTAAGTAAATAATGTGCAAATAAAAAAAGGGAAACATTTAGTGAAAACACAATTAAAATCCTTGTAATATAAAACAAGTCTAAATCGAAGGTCTTTCAAAAATTATTTGTAGGTAGATTAATTTGCTTTCAACCCAATATGTCATGTAAAAAGAAGAAAAAAAAGAGGAAAATAACTAACAAAAAGCAAAAAGAAGATGTTTTTATACAAAAATAGGAATAATCAAATTAGTTCACAAGTAACTCACAAACACGGTGCAAGTCACAGATTGCAATGTTGGCAATCTTCCTGGCGTTGCTGGTCCTCAGTCCTGATTCATTCTCTCCCATGGTTCCTAGACTTTCACCACAGCTGTGGTTTAGGGTTCTACTTCACAGTCTCCTACCCCTTGCCTCTCACACCAAGATTGGATTTAGTTGCTCCCAATCTATGGCCCAGATTTATCAAGCAGCATATGTTACTACATTATACACACCAGTGTATTTATCAAAAACTGTTTTTCTATTTTTGAGTTGACCTCTATTTAAATTGATAACCTAAGGTGTTGTTGATTCACATTAAACATTACACTGTAGAAAAAAAAGAGGAAAGAACATCTTTAAAATCATAAACATGCTTTATTGGGAATTCTTTGTTAAAATTTAATAGTTTTATTTAAAGCATGCAATCGATTTCAAATACTGAGCTATTTATCACTCAGTGACGTCACTCCAATAGGGCTTTTTAATTGTTGATTATTTCTCAGCTCTTTATTACTTCTTTATTTCTTTACTGTTTATACTTGACCCGATTTAATATTTATTTCTGTTATATTATATCTATGATTTTCTGTGGTTCGCAGCTTGTTCTTATCTTATTGCCACATTTATTTAATTCTTTGATTTTCTTTCAGTTGTATCTTATGGCTGTTACTTTTTGACTCTTTTTCCTATATGTTATTGCTACACTTAATTACATATATGTATCATATATAGCTTCTCTTTATGTTACTTTGTTTTATTGGATGCCAATTGAAGTTGTAGATTTTCTTATATTTGTGCCTATATTTGTGTGCTTTTGTATTTTATTAAACTTTACGTTGTAAGTACAAGTTTGCATAATTACACCTCCATCTTATACTACTGAATTATAAAGAGAATATGTAGTGCCTGCCCAAAAACAGAGAGGGAGAAAGACAGCTGTGTTACATAGGACTGTCTTGCTCTTATACTCTCTTTAGCAGTCCATCATTCCCATTACATGAATATATCCTTTGATGTGCCCTATGACTATATTAAATCCATCTCTCTCTCTCTCTCTCTTCTCTCCACAGGGACTATCTGCACTGTATTGACAAAGTAATTTGTAAGCAACTGATTATGTTTGGGCCGAATCAACAAAATTATCTATCATAACAGTAGAATCCAAAGAAGAAGCTAGCAGGCAACTGCAACCTAAACTACTAATGAGCCATGGTACCCTATCTGTGCTTTTATTGTATGTCTCACCGTTTGAAAATAAATTGTGGGGTTTTAGGCAATGTGACTTTGTTCTTTTAGAAGTACTGTTAGAGAGAATTTCTCAGGTTCTGGTGGGAGTTGAAACACCCTGACATCTTGCTCAACTATTTGAAAAAATTATATACATATGCTGAATTAAGATTATGGAAAAATTCAAAACATCACCTTCTGAAAATGATATCCAATACATTTTTGGAAACTATCAGTCAGGAAAAATCCACAAGGCCACAAAAGCATTTTGTTTATTGTCACAGACCCCTTTTCCAGTTCCTGGATCTTAGCCCATTGAGCCACCATAAAGGATAGCCTGCTTGGCTCCAGCCCTGGCTTATGTGCATAAACACCTATATTGTATTGTAATCTGTTTTGTCCCATTGTTTGTCAGATAAAGTTAGTGTACGCTATTTGAGGTCTGGACTACTGGACATGGAGACAGCATTAGGTGTATTTGGAGGTTGGCCTATTGTTCACAGGTGCCAGACAGAATTCATTCCAGGATGTCAGACTATTAGACCCCATGTGGAGTCGATCTCCTGTGTTTGTCTGCCACTCCCTGTCATTGTTGTGTTGTATACATCCCCTCTGTATCTAAACCCTATAAATATTTTTGACTTTCCAAAAATAAATCAGTTCACTGCTGACACATATAGAAATGATATGTTCTCATATTTGCTCCTGGTGGCTGTGCTACTGATCCTATCTCCACCCTGCACGTAACTTTTCCTGGTCACTACCACCGGAAGGCTACTGAGACTCCTGGAAGTGCGGATTCCTTATGGAAAGACCCTGACTGATACAGAAGCCAGATATCAGAGTGCTGGTGCCAAGATTTCTAAGGACCCAAACGATCCTTGTAGGTAGTTAACCTGTAGTCTATAGCAGGTGGCCCTGGCCAGTAATAGACACTACCCCTGGATTGTCACATTTATGATTAAGGTAGTCATCTCCCTTCTTCATTTAATCTCTGTAGATCTTTATACTTTTTGATGCATTTGGAGCCCTAATCTAATCTGACACATAGCTGTGAGGAATGGCTCCCTAGTAACTGCAGGACCTTTTTTCTTTTAATTTACTAGGGAGCCATTCCAATATCAGTGCTCCTAAAATTTCCACTCAACTTAGGTGAAACACATCTAGGATGTTCTCATGTTGGTCTCAGCCTAAACTAGTGGGCACGCAGCCTACTTGCAGGTGACTCTGAGTCGGAAGTTTAGTATTCTCCATAGCAATACTGGACAAACAATATACTAGCCCTAACAGATCTATATATATATATATATAAACCCCCTCCCATCGATGCAGGGTTTATGACTCCTCTGCTCATAACCCCTACCACCTATGGGCCCAGGGATCCCAGGGATACCCTTGCTAAAGCTACCTAGGGATACCCTCACTAAAGCTACTATAAATGGGTGAACACCTTGGATTCCCTCTTCCCACAGCCAATCCCCACCATCTACCTAACATCATGGGAGTCTTCATAGAGCCCCATGGCAACTAATAATTAACTCCTGCCATGGAGGTTCTGAAAGGTCCTCCATATGAGTTAAAAATTACCCCCTAACACGTGGGTACCTAAAGGAGGTAAAATAAATAAATGCATTACATAAAATAAAAGTAAATTAAATCTGTAATGATTAAAAATATGCACTTAACTACTCTCATATCCAACACAATGAAGGTGTTATGCTGATCATAGTGTCATACCTGATGCTTGCTTGTTCCTCAAAAGCATTTTTTTTACTTCTATGGTAGGTATCAGTACACGTAGGATCTTTATGCTTCTGAGGACTTATGTGCCCTCACAGGGTAATGTGTTTCACTAGGATTTTGGATTGAAATGGCTTTGGAGAACATTTGAATTAGACAGGTACAACTTGATTGCATGTTTTGTACTTTTTAAGCTAATTTTCATGTACTTCTGGTAGGGCTTCTTTTTATTTGGATTGAAATAGCTAGGTAGCTATTTATGAGTCAACTTAATTTGTAAATCCGCTTTTTTTCAAGATTGGAATGGGGGCCTTTGAGACAGAGTGTACCAAGATAGTAGAAGGAACATCTGATGATGAAAAACAATTTAATCAAAACAAGTGTCAGCTTCTTTGGATAGTGAATTGGTTAAGTGGTCTCTCTTTTTTGCTGCCTTTACAAAATCCATTTTTTTATTGTTTTGCCTGGTAGGGTGTTTAAAACAGTTGTCCTCAACAGCTGATGCTAGGTCTAGTGCCAATCCCCGAGACTGTATCTTCCTCACAGTTATAAATTGATCACAGACAACCTCATAAATAATTAAACTGTACTCTAAGCTAGATGAAAATGCAGTCATTCACAAATAATGTTCTGGATCCAACAAGTGATCCCAACTGTGGCCAGTCAGTTCACAGAAAGAAACATGTTGAGAACCAACGGTTTAAAAGCTTCACAATTTTGCCTGCTTGAGGTGACAATCTTGCCTGTATAAAAGAAGGAATATACTTACAGCTATATAAGATTAAACTATGAAACATAGGGCAACTGACATATGACAAAAGAAGCAATGGTTTCCTTAGTAAAATAAATAGAAAAACCTTAGTCATGGAGCTGCTTCCAGAGTTGACAGTCTGGTGCTGATGGCAGGCTGGTGCCCCTGCTGTGATCATCAGACTTGGTGGAAAATATTGGTGAGAAGGAAATATATGCTTGGATGTTTGAGTAACAGCATGCTGTTTGATGTCCTGGAAAAAGCTTAGCCTTGCTCTACTGCACAGAATATCTTTTTTAAATCAAAACATTTTTGGTTGTACTAATGTGAGAGTTACTGATCAAGTGATGCATCTTTTCTGGGGCAGCTGTGGATGGCAGACAACCATTTATATTACAGTCGATGAACAAGGGAGGTCCAGTGTCTTTTAATTACCCTTCTGTAAAACGGAGGACAAGCAGACATCATAGCCTGTCAAAATCAGTTAAAAACTCTGCCCATGTGTATTTCATAAATCATAGTTTATGAACTATATCCTTAATTCAAAGTTAACTAATGTATAGAGATGTTGCGAATAGTTCGCCGGCGGACTGTTCCCGGCGAAAATAGCATGTTCGCGTTCGCTCCGCCCCCTTTACTTTATCATTGAGCAAACTTTGACCCTGCACCTCATAGTCAGCAGACACATTCCAGCCAATCAGCATCATATTCTGCCTTCCAGACCCTTCTACCTCATGGACAGCAGCCATTTTGGAATCATACTAACATGCAGTCTTACTGAGAGGAGGGAGAGTGTAGGTGATGCTGATTGAATAGGGAAATCAATAGCTAGGCAAGTTTATTCAGTGTCCAGTGCAGTGCTGAAGGACTCATAAGATCTCTGCTGTAAACACAGCACCCCAAAACGCCCTTTTTAGGGCTATAACATCATTTTTTTTTTGTCTAATCTAACTTCATTTGCCTGTCTCCCTGCTAGCAAGTGTGTGTGTCAGGCTCACAGCTTATACTGTGTGTGCACAGTGCAACCAATACAATCTTGTTTACTAGTTGTCTACTTTAAAAAAAAAACAACTTTTATTTTGTTAAATCTTAGTTCATTTACCTGACCGCTAGCCAGTGTGTGTGTCAGGCTTACAAGTATTGTGCCAAGTTCAACCAATCCAATCTAGTGGTGTACCAGCAGTCTACATTTAAAAAAAACAATAATTTTATTTTCTTAAATCTAAGTTCATTTGCCTGACCGCCAATCTAAGTTCATTTGCCTGACCGCTAGCCAGTGTGTGTGTCAGGCTTACAAGTATTGTACCAAGTTCAACCAATCCAATCTAGTGGTGTACCTGCAGACTACATTTTAAAAACCAATAATTTTATTTTCTTAAATCTAAGTTCATTTGCCTAACCGCCAATCTAAGTTCATTTGCCTGACCGCTAGCCAGTGTGTGTGTCAGGCTTACAAGTATTGTGCCAAGTTCAACCAATCCAATCTAGTGGTGTACCTGCAGTCTACATTTTGAAAACCAATAATTTTATTTTCTTAAATCTAAGTTCATTTGCCTGACCGCCAATATAAGTTCATTTGCCTGACCGCTAGCCAGTGTGTGTGTCAGGCTTACAAGTATTGTGCCAAGTTCAACCAATCCAATCCAGTGGTGTACCAGCAGTCTACATTTAAAAAAAACAATAATTTTATTTTCTTAAATCTGAGTTTATTTGCCTGACCGCCAATCTAAGTTCATTTTCCTGACCGCTAGCCAGTGTGTGTGTCAGGCTTACAAGTATTGTGCCAAGTTCAACCAATCCAATCTAGTGGTGTACCAGCAGTCTACATTTAAAAAAACAATAATTGTATTTTCTTAAATCTAAGTTCATTTGCCTGACCGCCAATCTAAGTTCATTTGCCTGACCGCTAGCCAGTGTGTGTGTCAGGCTTACAAGTACTGTGCCAAGTTCAACCAATCCAATCTAGTTGAGGTACCAGCAGTCTACATTTAAAAAAACAATAATTGTATTTTCTTAAATCTAAGTTCATTTGCCTGAGCGCCAATCTAAGTTAATTTGCCTGACCGCTAGCCAGTGTGTGTGTCAGGCTTACAAGTACTGTGCCAAGTTCAACCAATCCAATCTAGTGGTGTACCAGCACTCTACATTAAAAAAAACAAAACACTTTTTTTTCTGTGTAATCTAATTTCATTTGCCTGCCTGTCAGCGTGTGTGTCTTAGGCTCACATCGTACACTGTGCCCACTTGCCCAGTCAGTGCCACCACTGATATCTGGTGTAACAGTCAGTAGTGCACATTAAAACAAAGAATACAATTTTGACTGTAATACATTGAATAGCAGTTACTTGTCTGCAAGCGTCTGTGTGAGGCCTACAGCATCTACTCTGCCAACTTCTGCAAGTGCACAGTGCCACTCATATCTGTTGTCACAGTAGCTTGCACGCATAGTACCACTAATCGCAAAAAAAATGACAGGCAGAGTCAGGACACCCCGCAGGGGCCGTCGTGGTCATGGTGCTGTGATTCCCTTTGGCCCTACAATAATGCCCAGTGTTCAGAGGCCAGTTACCCTGAACTTAAAAAGTTCAGAGCACGTATTTGACTGGCTAACACAGGACACCCAATCTTCTACAGCTTCCGCTTGGAACATTGACGCACCATCCTCCTCCAGCTTAGCTTTGGGCACCTCTCAAGTTACCACTCGCCCGCCTGCCGCCACCACCAACACTAGTACCACAGCCGATTCAATTGATCAGTCCGAAGAGTTATTTACACATCAGTTTGAAGAAATGAGTGATGCGCAACCATTATTGCCAGAGGATGTAGATAACAGGGATATGTCTCAGTCAGGCAGCAGTACACACATGTACGTATGATGTGATGATGATGTACCCGCTGCTGCTTCCTTTGTTCAGTTGTCAGATACAAGTGAGGCGGGTGATGATGATAACAATGCGTCCATGGATGTCACGTGGGTGCCCGCTAGAAGAGAAGAATAACAGGGTGAAAGTTCAAATGGGGAGACAGAGAGGAGGAGGAGACGAGTTGGAAGCAGAGGGAGGTCATCTCAACGAGCTAGTGGCACAGTCAGAAAGCATGCATCAGAACCCGGGGTCAGCCAGACAGCCAGACAGCACGCCAATCAACGCATGCTGTTGCCACCACCAGAATGCCGTCACCGCAGAGCTCAGCAGTGTGGCATTTTTTTTGTGTGTCTGCCTCTGACAACAGCGATGCCATTTGCAACCTGTGCCAAAAGAAACTGAGTCGTGGGAAGTCCAACACCCACCTAGGTACAACTGCTTTGCGAAGGCACATGATGTCACATCACAAACGCCAATGGGATCAACACATGAGTACAAGCAGCACACAAACTCACAGCCGCCATCCTCCTCCTGGTCCAGCATCTTCATCCACGTCAACCACTGCTGTCCTCCTTGCCCCCTCTCAACTATCCGCCACTCCTTCTCTCGCCTCTTGCTGTTCCTGCTCATCTCCCCACAGTCAGGTGTCTGTCAAGGGCATGTCTGAGCGTAAGAAGCCAATGCCACAAAGTCACCCCCTTGCCCGGCGTCTGAAAGCTGGCTTGTCTAAACTCTTAGCCCGCCAGCTTTTACCATACAAGCTGGTGGAGTCTGAGGCGTTCAAAAAATTTGTAGCTTTTGGGACACCGCAGTGGAAGGTACCAGGCCGAAATTTCTTTGCCCAAAAGGCAATCCTCAACCTGTACTCGATTGTGCAAAAGGAAGTAATGGCATCTCTGGCACACAGTGTTGGGGCAAGGGTCCATCTGACCACTGATACCTGGTCTGCAAAGCATGGTCAGGGCAGGTATATCACCTACACTGCGCATTGGGTAAACCTGATGATGCCTGCCAATCATGGAATGAGTGAATCTGCAGAGGAGTTGGTGACAACGCCACAACTTGCAGGCAGGCCTGCTGCCACCTCCTCTACTCCTCCTACTCCATCCTCTTCCGTAACCTCCTCAGCTGAGTCCTCTTCTGCTGCGTCTTGCTCCATATCAACGGTACCCCCCCCAGCTCCCCAGATACTATTCCACATCCCGGATACAGCAGTGTCATGCCGTCTTGGGGTTGACATGCCTGAAAGCAGAGAGTCAAACCGGGCCAGCACTCCTGTCCGCCCTGAACGCACAGGTGGATCAATGGCTGACTCCGCACCAACTGGAGATTGGCAAAGTGCTTTGTGACAACGGAAGAAATTTGTTGGCGGCATTGAATTTGGGCAAGTTGACGCATGTGCCGTGCATGGCACATGTGTGTAATCTGATCGTACAACGCTTTGTCCATAAGTATCCAGGCTTACAGGACGTCCTGAAGCAGGCCAAAGGTGTGTGGCCATTTCAGCCGTTCCTACACGGCCATGGCGCACTTTTCAGATATCCAGCGGCGAAACAACATGCCAGTGAGGCGCTTGATTTGTGACAGCCCCACACGTTGGAATTCAACACTCCTAATGTTCGACCGCCAACAAAAAAAAGCAAATGAGTATTTGTATGACCGGGGTGCTAGGACAGCCTCTGCGGAGCTGGGGATTTTTTTGCCACGTTACTGGACGCTCATGCGCAATGCCTGTAGGCTCATGCGTCCTTTTGAGGAGGTGACAAACCTTGTCAGTCGCACCGAAGGCACCATCAGCCACATCATAACATTTGTTTTCTTCCTGGAGTGTGCCCTGCGAAGAGTGCTGGATCAGGCTGTAGATGAGCGTGATGAGGAAGAGTTGTGGTCACCATCACCACCAGAAACAGCCTTATCAGCATCGCTTGCTGGACCTGCGGCAACGCTGGAAGAGGATTGTGAGGAAGAGGAGTCAGAGGAGGAATGTGGCTTTGAGGGGGAGGAGGATCCCAGGGGGCTCGTTGTCACCTATCTGGTACCCGTGGTGTTGTACGTGGCTGGGGGGAAGAACATATCTTCAGTGAGATCACTGAGGACGAGGAACGTGACATGGGTATCTCGGCATCCAACCTTGTGCAAATGCGGTCTTTCATGCTGTCGTGCCTGTCGCAGGACCCTCGTATAAAAAGACTGAAGGGGAACGACCTGTACTGGGTGTGCACGCTTCTAGACCCCCGGTATAAGCAGAAAGTGCCTGAAATGTTACCAAATTACCGCAAGTCAGAAAGGATGCAGCAGGTCCAAAACAAATTAACAAGTATGCTTTACACAGCATATAAGGGTGATGTCACAGCACAAGGGCAATATAACAGGGGAAGAGATGAAAGTAATCCTCCTCCCACGACCACGCCGGCAAGGACAGGACGTTTAAAAGACGTGTTGTTGATGGAGGACATGCAGACATTTTTCAGTCCGACGCATCGCAACAGCCCTTCGGGATCCACCCTCATAGAACGACTTGACCGACAGGTAGCAGACTACCTCGCCTTAACTGCAGATATTGACACTCTGAGGAGCGATGAACCCCTTGACTACTGGGTATGCAGGCTAGACCTGTTGCCTGAGCTATCCCAATTTGCAATTGAACTTCTGGCCTGCCCCGCTTCAAGTGTCCTGTCAGAAAGGACCTTCAGTGCAGCAGGAGGTTTTGTCACCGAGAAGAGAAGTCGCCTAGGGCAAAAAAGTCTAGATTGCCTCACCTTTATAAAGATGAATGAGGGATGGATCCCGAAGGGACTGACACTGGGCGATACATTCGACTGAAAAAGGCCTGATGAGATGAGCTGCCTTCGGCTAAAACTGGTCCACACGCTGCTGTATGTTATCTGTGAATGCCGGATGACTTGCGTGACTTATCCGCCACCAACTAGGGTTCAAGAAGACTCAATGTTTTATGGCACTTTCTGCCTGGGGAACAAAGGTCAATTTTTCTGGCCGCTGCAACAGCAGCGGCTGCAACAATACCTAATTTTTTTATTTACATTTTTATGTCAGAAGGCGTACGGCATGTAATGAAAAAGAAAGCATATTGAACAGTCTTGCATAACACAACAGTTGTGCAAAAATACATATTTCCAATGAAGACATTTTGTTAAAATTAGGTGGCTAGGCCTTCTTATTTTTACTTTTTTGGTTAATAAATTTTCTTTTTTTTTTACTGTGATTGCAATTTTTAAGAGAAACCTAAGACATGGTAAAACAGACAATAGTAAAGAGTATATCAGCAGTTAACACCAAAGTCCTATTATCTATCATCACTCCAGCAGTAGCTTATTATTTACAATATCTAACCTGCTCAATCGCCCTTGGGTTACCCTAGGGCAGGCTTCAGTAGGCGACCTCTCCTTTCCTCGGATGATTTTGCCGCCGGTTGCTTCTGAAGGGTCTCCTCGAGGGCTCCCCCACTCTGGTCCTTCCCCCTGAGTCGCTTCAACCATTAACAAATGTTTTATTATATTAGGGCGGCACTAAATGGGGATGTTATCCAGGGATCCCAAATTATTTGGAACTGGGTGATTCTATCCAAGACTACATGGTTTAATCTCTCATTGAGCAGTAAATAGTTGATTTTTTTAATTAATTCCTGAAAGTTTTAATTTGGGGTTTTTCAACTACTAGCTATGTGTATTTTTTCTTTCAAAAAATATTTTATTAGGTCAGGTAATATATCATATTCAAACAACCATTTCCATGTTACATATATATCCATACATGTTAATACATCACTGAGTTACCTTATCTCTATTAATACTCAGTTTACCCCTTTCCATTCCATAATCTTGGAGCTTATACCATATCCAGGGCTAGTATGTTATCTGGATTTGGTTGTACCTGTAGCCTAAAATTATATATATTTTTTTACTTTTCAGTTATTAATATAGCTTTAATTCAGTTTGTTTTAAGTTGATTCCCTTTAAGTCTTGAATCCGACTATAATTGGGAAAAAAAATAACGAGTTTTAACATTTAACATGTTGGGAGAGGGAAAGGTCCACAAACATCCTCCTTTTTTACATAAATATGCCCCTCTTAGGATCCACACACACCTCCATCCATCCCGTTCTCTTGAGAATATCCTCTCCCATTTAGGGGAGCCCCTTTTCCGGACCTAAATTTCTTTAATTGTCTCCAGATGATATGCTATCCCTTAATTGCAGCCACGGAGACCATATATCTCAAAATGTATCCATGGAGTTGTCTACTAAATGGGTAAGGCGTTCATTTATAAGGATAAAGTTTAATTTATTTTTAACCACCTGAAAGTGTAGGGTATCCGATTTCCATTGTCTGGCTATATGGTTCTTTGTGGCCAACATGATGAACTTTAATAGCCTATTTTGAGCGGGCGAGAGACAGACATGCGGAACACCCAGCATGCAGTTTTCTTTATTAGCAGAAATCTGAATCTTAAACATTTTAGAAGCTAGTAAGCATGTTTCTTCCCATAGTCTTATGACTGCCGAACACTCTCACCAGACATGAATAAATGTAGCCTCATTACCACTGTTCCTAAAACATGAGCTGCTCCGTTTTGGATCCCATTTATTTAGCTTATAAGGAGTAATATATGTCCTGTGTAGGACCTTTATTTAAGTCTCAAGCTGACTATAATTTAAAGATCCCCTACTTAAGCCTCGACAACTTTTATCCCATGTGCTGTCTGCCAACTCGGTGCCCAAATTTCTCTCCCACGCTTTGGTATAGTCTGGTTTGTTTGCCCATGAGTTTTCATTAAATAGTTCATACATGAGGCTAATAATAGCAGGCTGAAAGGGGGAATCCCTACATTTTTTAAATAGCCAGGTGATTCTTTGGGGGGTTCCCCTACCACTTATCTTATATATAAAATGATGTATCCTGCAAAAATTATAGTGTTCAGCCAGGGGTAAATTGTATCTATCTCTCACCCGCTCAAAGGTCATTATTTTGTCGTCATGCCACCATGGACCAACCCTTAGTAAGTTCTGAGATTTCCACCAACTGAGAGAGCTTTCCGGAAGATGTATCTTAAAGTGGGGATTGGGTACGATAGGGGTAAGATCTGATACCCGAGTGTCCAGTTTTTGTGTCCAGTTCATCTCCGTCCATATTTTTAATGAGTGCTTAATCAACGGGTTTTTCAAGTTTCTCAAAAAAGTATAAAGGCCTGGAATCCATATTACTGTATCACATGTATAAGGTGACATGCTTACATTTTCCATAAATACCCAGAGCGGCTGATGTGTGGGAGAATGCGCCAGAGGAATGAAAGCCAGCTGCGCTGCCTTGTAATACAGTTTGAGATTTGGGCACGATAGGCCCCCTTTCCCTTTTGGTCTATACATATTATTTTTTGAGATCCTCGGGGCTTAATGATTCCAAATAAATCTAAAAAAAAAATTTTTCCCTTTGAATCTTTATGTGTTGTAAGCGATCTCCCGGGAGTTTTAATCTGGCTGACGGGGATTTGTAGTATGTAACTATCAAGTTCATAAATTTGCCTGCAAACCCAAATTTCTGTAATACTGTTTTTAAATAAGGCCATTCCAACGTTTTAAAGGCCTTTTCTATATCTAACGCCAAAAGGCATGTGGGTATTTGATGTTGGGATGACCATGAGATTAAATTTTGTGTCCGTCTGATATTGTCCCCCGTTTGTCTATGGGGGATAAACCCTGTTTGGTCTTTATGGATTATGGAGGGGAGAAATCGCAAAATCCTGTTTGCCATTAATTTGGAAAAAAAAATTATATCCCCGTTTAGGAGTGATATGGGGCAGTAATTTTTAAGTTCTAATGGGTCTCGTCGTTCTTTCGGGAAACATATCATATTTGCATGGTTTAGTTCTTGTGGTATGGGAGAGCCTTCTAAAATTTGATTGAAAAGTGTGGCAAAGTGGGGTAATAACAAGTCTATAAAAGTTTGGTAATAGAGATTTGTAAATCCATCCGGGCCCGGGTAGCTATGTGTATTTTGAATGCTAAAGCCATTAATTGGAATAGCTTGTTCTAGGATTGAGATAAGTTTTTTTATGTGTATCCCCAGTAAGCAGGATTCCATTGAAAGAGAAATATCCTTTTGCAAGGATTGGAGGCCCGAGATTTAGCTGAAGTCTTTTATAGTGGACATGAGTGCTGGTATAGAGAGAAGGGGCTTGGTCAGGGTGCAAAGCATATCGTCCGCGAAAAGTGAACACTTAAACTGATGGTGTCCTACTTGAACCCCCTGGATGGCATGGTTGGTTCTGATTGCCTGTGCTAGGGGTTCAATGGCAAGAGCAAAGAGCAGTGGGGAGAGTGGGCATCCCTGTCTGGTCCCTCTCTGTACTTGGATTTTGGCCTTATGGTCCCCTGGTATCTTTAAATTAGCTACTGGTGAGTTGTAGTACCTTCTGAGCAGGTTGAGAAAGCGTCCCTCAAAACCAAACTTATCTAGCATTTTGTACATATATGGCCATTCCACAGTATCAAAAGCCTTCTCTATGTCTAGGGCTAGAGGGCAAACTGGGTTGTTATAGTGTTGACCTAAGAACTGGGCGTTCAGAACCCTCCTAACATTATCTCCTGCCTCTCTGAAAGGAATGAACCCCGTTTGGTTCTTGTGTATTTAGTCCAGTAAAAAGTTAGATATTCGTTTGGCCATAATTTTAGCTAGGATCTTGACATCCACATTTATCAGGGGTATGGGGCGATAATTTTTAACCTCTAAAGGGTCCCTACCCTCTTTTGGAAAGACTATGAGGTCGGCCTGATTCAATTAAGGGGGCATAGGTTCTCCATTTAGTATAGCGTTAAACAAAGATGTTAGGTGCGGGGGTAAGCAAGGGCTCAAATTTCTTATAGTACAGATGAGCAAAACCGTCTGGCCCTGGGGACTTGCCATATTTAAGATCTTGGATTGTAGATTTAACTTCCTCTTGGGATATGTCTAGGTTCAAGCTGTCCAATTGAGGTACAGGTATTCTGTGGACTTCTTGCTGTAGTAGGAAGGACTCTATGTCAGATCCGCTGCAGCGGGATTGGGATGAATATATGGTCTGATAGAAGTTTAGAAATGTTTCTTGGATAGCATTGGGTCTAAAGGAGGTTTGGCCATCAGGTAGTCTAAAGATACCATATATTATGTCCTCTCTTGGGGGGTAAAGACACTAATAATTCCTCCAATAAAATTCTGTTTTTTATGTGGGCAAGGTCCCTGGTTAGCCCCTTGGGTTATCTGTTAAAAAGAGTGGTGCAGAGACTGTGGGGACTGTTAGCCTCCTTGTCCCCATGTGGCCGTTTAGAATCCCTGCTGCTGCATGTTTCAGCTTTATTAAGGTGTAATTGTACAGCGTTTGACTCAAGTAGCTGCCTGTGCTGGGTCAGTTTGGCTTAATTGCTGGGCCCTTTTCCTGCCAAGATGACGACCGTCAGTCCATGGGCCTCTATGTCCCCTTCACTACCTTTGTCCCCGCTTGTGTGCTTATTTGGGATGGCCCCCCTTTATATCTCTGGCCCGTGGCCTTCTCAGGTCCCCCCCTCAATCTCTGAGTGTGGGTATGCGGAGCTGGGGCGTTGAATCAGGCCTACCTTCTTCTCTGCTCGCTGCAAGATCAACAATACCTAATTTTTCAGGCATGTGTACATGCCTAATTTTTCTGGCCTCTGGTGCTGCACTGTGGCTTCAACAACCAAACCCAAAAAAAGGCACATAACAGGGATTAAACTGATAGGAGTAGTACTACTTAACACACCACTCATATCAGGTGTAACAGTAGTGTACATTTCAAACAAAAAAACATTTTTTCTACTGTAATAGATTGCATAGCAGTTAGTTGTCTGCAAGCGTGTGTGTCAGACCTACAGCGTCTACTCTGCCAACTTCTGCAAGTGCACAGTGCCACTCATATCTGTTGTCACAGTAGCTTGCACGCATAGTACCAATCTGTCAAAACCTGTAATGATGAATGAGGTCTAGAGTAGCCTGGTTCCCTTATCCTCTACAGGTTGAGACCTAATGTTTGGGTGACTCCAGACCAACACATGAGTACAAGCAGCACACAAACTCAAAGCCGCCATCCTCCTCCTGGTCCAGCATCATCAGCCACATCAACCACTGCTGTCCTCCTTGCCCCCTCTCAACCATCCGCCACTCCATCTCTCGCCTTGAGCAGTTCCTGCTCATCTGCCTATAGTCAGGTGCCTGTAAAGGACATGTTTGAGCGTAAGAAGCTAATGTCACGAAGTGCCTCAAATTTGAAGTGATACGACCAACCAAGCATCTTTTTCCATCTTCCGGTCCCATAATACCAGGCCTTATACATGCCCCCTGATAGGTGACGTAACAAGTATTAAACTGATAAGAGTAGTACTTACAAACACGCCACTCCTATATGGTGGCACCTTTGATTGCACACGCCGTGCCCCAAATTTGAAGTGATACGACCAACCAAGTATCTTTTTCCATCTCCCGGTTCCAAAAATCCAGGCCTTATACACGCCCCCTGATAGGGGCTGTAACAAGTATTAAACTGATAAGAGTAGTACTTACAAACACGTCACTCCTATCTGGTGGCACCTTTGACTGCACGTGCCGTGCCCCAAAATTGAAGTGATACGACCAACAAAGCATCTTTTTCCATCTCCCGGTTCTAAAAATCCAGGCCTTATACACGCCCCCTGATAGGTGCTGTAAGAGGTATTAAACTGATAAGAGTAGTAGTTACAAACAGGCCACTCCTTTCTGGTGGCACCTTTGATTGCACGTGCCGTGCCCCAAAGTTGAAGAGATACGACCAACCAAGCATCTTTTTCCATCTCCCAGTTCTAAAAATCCAGGCCTTATACACGCCACCTGATAGGTGCTGTAAAAGGTATTAAACTGATAAGAGTAGTACTTACAAACACGCCACTCCTATATGGTGGCACCTTTGATTGCTCGTGCCGTGCCCCAAAATTGAAGTGATACGACCAACCAAGCATCTTTTTCTATCTCCCGGTTCTAAAAATCCAGGCCTTATACACGCCCCCTGATAGGTGACGTAACAAGTATTAAACTGATAAGAGTAGTACTTACAAACACGCCACTCCTATCTGGTGGCACCTTTGATTGCACGTGCCGTGCCCCAAAATTGAAGTGATACGACCAACAAAGCATCTTTTTCCATCTCCTGGTTCTAAAAATCCAGGCCTTATACACGCCCCCTGATAGGTGCTGTAAGAGGTATTAAACTGATAAGAGTAGTACTACTTAACACACCTTATAATAATGCAGAGAGAGGCAATGCAGTAAGAGGAGTCTGAAGAAGAGGAGTCAGAGGAGGAAGGTGGCTTTGAGGAGGTGGAAGACCAAACACAGCAGGCGTCCCAGGGGGCTTGTTGTCTCCTTTCTGGGACCCTTGGTGGCTGGGTGGAGGAAGAGACCTTCAATGACATCAGTGAGAACAAGGAATGGGACATGGCTAGCTTGGTATCTAACCTTGTGCAAATGGGGAGTTTGCGGTTGTGCAAATGGACTGTTTGCGGTTGTTTGCGGTGCGTTAAATGGGGAGATTGGTCTGTCACTGTGAAGCAGGCCTAACCCTTACACTACCTGATCGATACAACATCATACCTGATGTTTTAAAGCACGTTATTCCAAACAATTTAGGAATGTTAGGTAATTTATGCCCTTTATGGCTTAAAACCAGACTCTGCATCAACTATGTAATTTTCCGTGGGAGTTTTGCCATGGATCCCCCTCCGGCATGCCACAGTCCAGGTGTTAGTCCTGTTGAAACAACTTTCCCATCACTATTGTGGCCAGAAAGAGTCCCTGTGGGTTTTAAAATCCGCCTGCCCATTGAAGTTTATAGCGGTTCGCCGGGTTCGCCGGTTTGCGAACATTTGCAGCGGTTCGTGTTTGCGGTTCGCGAACCGAAAATTTTATGTTCGCGACATCACTACTAATGTACAGTGTTCAGAAAATAAAGGGGCTTTTAGGCAAGTTTCACTTACTTCTAAGTGTTTTCTAAATGCATGTGTTTGTTAGCAGTTTCTTACTTTGTATCAAAATTCCTCATCTGAGTAATTAATAGTATATTTACATTTTTAGAGAAATGTCTATATATATATATATATATATATATATATTGTTACTGTGTTGAAGATGGCTAACCAATGAATATACATAATCTATTGAAAAGTATTGAGCAAGATGTACTAAGGGGAGAGTCTTGCAGGTGATTGGTGCTCTCCAATTGTCCAAGCGTGTTTTAAAGGATACTGCACAATAAAAACATAAGTTTTAAAATGTAAGTCTGACTATGAGTAAAATTGATCAGGAAAAAAGTTATGCAGCTAGTTTTTAATTAGAAAAAAAAAATGTTGATGCCGTTGCAGGACTCTAGATGAATCTATGATACACTGGTGACATTTTTTATGTGTGAAGAGCTGTGTTTACATTTTTAGAGAGCTTTGGTAACATCATGTGTGTGCTACATTTGGCTTCTGGATCAGGGGAATGGGTATTTTAAATTTCAGTCTTATTCAGTTTAGAAAACAAAGACTCCGGGCTTTTACCAGTTCCATCCTCCCCACCTTCCCTTCACTGAAAACTACTAAAACATATGCCCATCACCCATCTCTCAGAATCTGATGTAACAAACAAAAAATGTATTCTTCTACTCATGGAGTATTCAAAAATTCCTTTTTCCAAAAAAAAATTGTGCCTATGTGTGGTCTTTTAAGACAGCACAGTAAATGTCCCAATAATTTTAGATATAAAAGGACAAATATAAAATAACTGAAATTGTTTGTTATTTATCATTTTGAGTGGAAGTTGTAGAGCTTAAAAGTAACTACAAAATATCTTCCCTCTCTGTAACTACTTTTAACCAAGCTGATTACCTAGCTCTCACAGAGGTAAGAAGATGGAAGAGCTTGCCCAGTTGGTGTATTTTTTGTTTACTGGCACAGGCTTTACCACCTACAAGTTTCTTTGACATGATGTTTTAACTAAAAGGGCCTTTTCTTTAGCATAACCCACTTTGAGAGTTAATTTTCATTGTGTCACTTGAAATTTCATGAGCGTGCTTACACTAAAAGTATATTTTACTTACTAATTTTAAAACTTGCTAAATGTAAGCCAGACTTAAAGCACAGTGTCTGTTCAAATGCATCATTTATCATAATAGCATGGCTTTTTATATCTTCCATTATATTAGGAATAAGACCAGCATGTACTTTCATAAGACATTATTTAGGTTATCCACTGCTTTAAATGTGCTATAGAGTGTCTTTTTGAACCATTTTCCATTGAGCCTTAACATGGTAGTCATCTTATCAAACTAAAAAGGCATTACCAAAAATGGAGGAAATTGAATGAAAACCTTGAATGACCTTGAGTTCTTTAATGAAAGATTCACTTTCTTTTTTGAAAATGAAGCACATTTAAAGCACATGCTTTTAAAGCTTTCTCTTTGTGTAAAGTTGTCTGCATGTATTTCATATCACTATATATTAACCTAACTGTTAAGTGAGAGAGAAAATCCTCATTGCTTATTCATTTGCATCTTAGCATCGTAGCAACTGCAAGCACACTTTGGGAGATCAACACACTGGTATGGGTTTTGCACATATAGATCTTCCTAAACTTGGATTTTAAATCTAAAATGATATAGCATATCATGTAAAGCACAAGTATTTGGGGTAACAAGCAAGGGGTCTTGTCTGACTGCAATTCAAGAAGGGATGTCAGGTCCAAACCACTAGGATTATGCAGAGTATGAAGCAGGTACACACCCAAATTGCAGTAATGCTCCTCAATATAGACTAGAGAGAGACCTCTTTAAAGCTCTATTGTGTAGGGGGAAAAAAGCTGGAAAAGGTCTATGAATAACAAGTTTACCGCATGTTAGTTCAATAAATGTTTGTATGTTTTCATAAATAAAAGTCAATCTGTAAATAAAGTGCTTTAAAAAGTAAATGTTAATCTGTCTGAGCCACTGGGTCTGTCTCCATCTCCCTCTTGTTACATGATTGTTTTTGTAGACTTTATCTGGTAGCAGTTTAATTATTTAGGAACTTTAACTTAAGTAAACTTTTAGTCAGAAAAGGGATGTAATTTAGGCATTGTTTGGAAAATCAAGCAAGAAAAAAAATATTGACATCACTAATAACACCAGATGGTGGTATGGTCACACATGCACAAAAGATAGTGGTAGAGAAAGAAAAATTATAACAATAATAATTAAACCCCTGCCAGGAGATTTCATTGGCATCCACAAAAACAGTGTTGAATCATGCGACAGGAGGGAGGTAGAGACAGACCTAGCATACCAGGCAAGTAGCATTTATTTTAAAATAATTTTATTTACATTTATTTACTTATTGTTGAATTTATAAACACACATTTCTTGAACTAACAATTAGTGAGCTAAATACTCAGGCCCTCATTCTATTATCGGCCTTAAATCGGCCGCAAAGCTGCGATTCCTTGAGGGGCTCCCGTTACCTTGCAATTCAAATAGACGGAAATCCCCTTACGGCCGGCCGCATATCTTGCAACCGGCCGTAAGCTCAGAAAACTTTAAAAGCAAAAATAAATTCAAGACGGCACTGTAAAGCTCTGTAAATGCTAGGGATCATCATGGGGTACATAAGAATTAATAGCAACCCCCTCTCAAGCTTGCACATCAGCCCAAATCCGAGATTTAATTAACTGTTTATTTTCCAGCCGCAGCGTGGGCGGGTCTGAGGTGCTCCAAGCCCTCTGGACGTTTTACATGGATATGTGACATAAATTTAAAAAAAAAATATTTACGGATTTGCGTGTAGGGGAATGTTGTGCTATGAATGCTAACACCTACAATCACTTTATAGTCTCCTCAGAGAGCAGGATGGCTTTATTATGGCTTTATTATGTGCTTAATTGTGTGCCTGCGGGATCTTTTTGCTGCAAGTAAGCTGCGGCTCGGTTTTAGCCTTGCAGAGAGGGTTCCCGGAGCAATTGAATAGCAACCGGGATTTTATTGCGGCCGAAACTCTTGCGGCCGTTTAAGATCAAAGGCTTTCCTCCGGCGCGTGCGGCCGCAAGGGATAACAAGGCGCCGGCCGCAAGCCTGCCGGAGTTCCCGGCCGAAAGGGAATAGAATAGGCAAATAGCTTGCGGCCGGTCCTTGCGGCCCCGCATCTTCTACGGCCGATAATAGAATGAGGCCCTCAAAGTCATGTATCTGTCTTTTATACTGTCCCTTTAAATAAGCTATCAGTTACTTGTGTTTATACTAAGCTAACTTAACATTGTAATTTTCCTCCCTCTGCCCATTTGAATGCTAATATATTAAAAAATGTATATGTGTATACATTAAAAAAAAAAGATTTCAGATCCTAAAATCATCTTCATAAGGGCCTTCAGACCTTGGTGAACTTCTTGAAAAAAATAATTGACTACCCTTGGTCTAAGTATTTTTGATAACTAACTTTTTTAAAGGGAAATTCAACTCCTCATTTCATATATTGTGCTATTTTCAAAATAAGAGTTTAACTAATAATATTTTTTTATTGTTGAATTACTGTCATCATCTGTAGTATTTCAACTTATCATTAAAACCTTTTCTGTATCTTTGATGAATAAGTTCTCAGTTCTTGCCAGAGTGCCTGTCCCATAAATATTATAAAGATCACTTCAGTATTAATATCTGATCTTACTAAAGTTTACTCAGAAGTCTCTCAGAGTTCCTGAAATTTGAAAAAAGCCAGCTGGTATCTACACCCCTCAAAAAGGCACAATCATGCCTCAAGGAGCCTGGAGGTCTCAAATCCAGCACTATAAAGGAGCTAACACAAGACTATGACCCATTGCTCCCTCTGAGACTGGGTATCCCCTTGGATTTCCCCATTGCATAACCATCCATTGCAGTCCTTGAACATTAACCTGCTACCCTGAGGGTCCTTATGACCCCTAATGGCACATCACTTTATCACAGGATCCCTATAGACACTTTAGTAACTAACTTTTTTCACTTTTGAGTGTTATTAGAAGAGATCAAATATTTAGAATGTCAACAATTTTTACATTCATTAAATATGATAGAAAAAAAGAATAAATATTTGTAAGAGAAAAAGGAGTGATAAATGTTGATAAAAGATTACTTAGCAAAATGTTTTGTTTTGAAAATCCGAATGTGCTTGATGGTGTTTTGCGGCTTTAGGGTCGTGTAGCCTCGTTTTTCGTTTTTTTCGGCTGCCATTTTTTCTCTCGCTTAGGGGATTTTCGTGTGTGTAAACTCATGAATTTGGACTTAAATTGAGTTGTAACTTCACTTGCAGAGGTCCTGGGTGCCCCCCCCCCCCCCCTGCTGCGGGTAAGCTTTTTATTTATTTTTTGTGTGTATGTAAAATGGCGGCGAATGTGTATGTGGTACGCGGCTGTGGATGATGTTGCGTCCTTGGTAAGAGTGTATCTTTACCTTGTATGGCTTTTTTGAAAAGCCGTATGTGCTTGGTGGTGTTTTGCGTCTTTAGGGTCCTGTAGCCTTGTTTTAGTTTTTTTCGGCAGCCATTTTTTCTCTCGCTTAGGGGATTTTCGTGTGTCTAAACTCAGGAATTTGGACTTAAATTGAGGTGTAACTTAACTTGCAGAGGTCCTGGGTGCCCCGCCTTGCTGTGGGTAAGCTTCTTATGTATTTTTTGTGTGTATTTATTGTGGTTTTAATGTTTTCAAATTGCAATTGAATGAGGGTCTAAGGCCCTCATTCAATTGGAATTTGGCCAATTGAATAGGGCTCTAAATAAGCACATAACATATATTTTTTAATGAAGTTTTTAGTTAGTAAACATCTATCCAAAAGCAAGGTTTTCAGTAACTAAAAACTTTTAAAAAAAAATATGCTCTGTGCTTATTTAGTGCCCTATTCAATTGGCCAAATCACAATTGAATGAGGGCCTAAGGAAAGAAAGACATTTGAAAATAAAATGATTATGTTCTTTAACAGTAATTTAGGCCTTAATGCAGACATTGAATTCTTATCTCATTATCAAATTTTTTTGTAACCTCCAAAATTCATGATTGTAAATATATATGTGCATTTTTTTTTTTTTTTTTGTTCTCTGTCTTCCTCCTGAGTTTGGTTACAGCTCTATGGTTCCTTAGATGTGAAACTATTTAAGACCCCAATTGACTTACTCTGGTCTGCACCCCCACACACTTGCACGACTGGCTGATCAGAACATTATTATTATTAAAAATAGTTTCTTATTAAATTGATGGAATGAGAAAACTGTGGGTATCAAAATGCATAACCACACAATCAATTTTTCTAGTGCAAAAATAATTAAAAAAGAGAAAGGAATTTGAAGATCTTGATCATTGCCTAATTTTCTATGTATTTGATTTCAATCCAGTTCAAAAAATCTTTTGCAACTGGAATTAGCCTGATTATAAATGTGAACCAAATGAATATAAAAGACAATGCTTGTGTTTATACAACTATGCTATGAAACCAGCCAGTAACAGATATCTTGGCTTTGGTGCAGTCTAAGTTTTTTGGATATAGATGTCTTATTCAAATATGGTGCCAGGCAGTAAGATTAAAAAACAGGCTAAATGATTTTGCGCAGCTGACTTGTGTTTGAAAACGCAGGCTGGCCGAGAAATGCCTAAGAGACAGGCAATGTGTCACTTGCAGTCTGAAAACACATTGATCTGTCATCCACATAGTACTTACGAGCCAATCATGCTATTAAATTGCTAAGCTGTCCCTCACGAGCCAGCCCATAACACGCAAATTCAGGCCGAAGCCCCACGGGTGCCCCAGAGCACCCGCAAAAGCTAAGAAATCCCATTTGTGCGTTGTGCGAGTAGCAGGAAAGACCTCTGATCTGGCCCCAAACCTCCCTCCGGCACCTAAACCTGCCCCTGCTCCTTAAATACAGATCGGGACCCCCGCAACCTCCTAAAATAAACCCTTGCGTAGGGGTCTCGATCGGGACTGCTGCAGCAGTCAATGTGTTAATCCCTGCTGCACTGGTACTTCAAGTAGCCCCCTGGCACCTAAAATGAACACCGCTATGCTGGGGGTCCCCCCGCAGTGTCCCTATGTCACCACCTTGCAGCGGGAGTCCTGATCGTGACTCAAGTACCCCACCCAGGCATTTCAAATTAACACCATTACTCATGGGGGTCTATACAGACCCCCATAAGTCTCTATTTAACCCCATCACCTAGGGGGGTCTATACAGACCACCAAAAGCCTCTATTTAACCCCATCACTTATAGGGGTTTATACAGACCACCATAAGCCTCTAATTTTCCCCCTCAGTCCCATTATAGGACACTACTTAACCCCATCAGTCCCATAAGGGTCTATACAGACCCTCATGAGACACAAAATAACCCCAATATTAACACTATAGGTGCCACGAGGGTCTCCAGAAGTGTAAGCACTACCCTACACTACACTATTAGCCCCCAATAAACCAATAGATCTAAATTAGCCCCATCTAAGTAATAAGCGCCCTCTAACTAATTAACTCCATTTAAGTAATTAACCCAATTTAACCTCACCATACCTAATTAACCTTATCTAACACTGCCACTTAACCACATCTAGACCTATTTAACCCCATCTAGTCCTATTTAACCAAATCTAGTCCAATTTAACCCTATCTGGACCCAATAACCCTATCTAGGCCTATGTAACCCTAACTGTACCTATTTAACCCTATCTGACCAAATAACCCTATCTAGGCCTATTTAGCCTATCTCTTATGGGGTTCTATACAGACTCACATATGCCAACATTTAACCCCAAATCTCACCTAAAATCACCCCCTCACTAAACTTATAATAGGGCAAATAAGGCCACTTACCTTGCCCAAATGTGACAACAGTTTTCTGGCCTTCGTCCCTAGCATAAGGGCCCATTCTTCATTGCTGCAGGTCCGGCTCCCCTAGGAAAAAAAGAAACATTACAATTAATACAAAAATTAAAGAGGTCTAGATGGGATTAAAAAATAGGGAGGGGAGAAGAAGCGCAAAAAAAGAGCTAATGGTGAAGTAAGTAAAATAGGTTTATTGAGACAGAGTAATAAAAACCATTGCACTCACATTTTGTTGAATATAAATCGGCATTAAGTATAGAATGTCACAATTGGTGTCCAATCATCTATACTGCACTCCTTGTTTCACTCCGTGTTACTAACACAATAGATGAATGTCCAATACTATTCAAACCAAGGGGTTGCAAACAGCAGGGGAAACGATTCAGATAGCAAATGGTCAATCCTTAACCTAAATCCTTGCAACTACAGGATAAAGTGTTTAAGTGCTTCTAGTGCCCATGCACAGAACAAGATACCACTCTATAGGTGAGAACACATACTATTGAGGTGGACAAGTGTCACAACCTGTATGTTGAATGGGGCATGATAAGAACCTATTGCCCAAACCTCTCCCCACAGGTGTGCCCAGTTCGTTTTACCTCTGTACAGCAGGAAGAACATTCAGCCCTTAGGTTAGACTGTGGTCTTGTATAGCATAAGGATCCTTCTAAGTTCTGTAAATAACTTACTCCAGCAATGAGAATTCCCAGCATCAATAACGAAATCCACACATTATTTATGCAAATCAGTTATAACAGCTTTATTACTGAAACCATCAGACATATTTATACTACATTCTTAGCAACAAGAGACCAATCAATTCAAATGTGCATCCATGTTACACCCAATCACCTTCTAGCTCACGGTATCACCCCTGCCTGCCAGTCTAAGACAATCACCCATTTGTTTCCCTTGGCAGCTCTGTATTCTTGGTAGGGGGTAATTACACACAATAGGCATATAAACACCAGGCGTAGGCTTGTGATAAATAGAGAAAGATACTGGTGTCATGTGACTCCTAGGGTTCAATAATCTCCCTAATCTTGTTAATAAGATACTAGTCCATTACTATGAAATATTGGGCATATAAGTGCTAGCCCCCCCAAAGCACAACACAGACATACATCCCATCACTCTCATCATGTTCATATGGACAACCCAACTATAAACATGTGTACCACAGTATGGACCTAGTGGCACATGGCAATTTCTACTATCCCATGTTTCTAACAGGCATAACAAGGAATAACACATAAATCACAATTCAGTTAGGGATAAATAGGCCTTGATAGGGTTATTGGGTCCAGATTGAGTTAAATAGGTACAGTTAGGGTTACATAGGCCTCTGGACCTAGATAGGTTAAATAGGTCTCAATGGGGTTAAGCTATTAGTGACAGAATAATTATTTATGGTGAGGTTTAATTTATGTTAATTACTTAGATGGAGTTAATTAGTTAAAAGTGGGTTCATTACTTAGAGGGGGTTTTATTACTTAGATTACTCAGATTTGTTGGTTTATTGGGGGCTAAGTGTCATGAGGATCCCGGAAGACCTTCATGGCACTTATAGTGTTAATTTAGGGTTAATTTGTTTCCCATGAGGGTCTGTATAGACCACTATGGGACTGATGTGGTTAAGTAGTGTCCTATAAAGTTCTGTATAGACCCGTATGGGACCAAGGGGGTTAATTACTGTCCTATAAGGGTCTGTATAGAACCTTATGGGGTGGAGGGGGGTAAATATAAGTTTATGGTGGTCTGTATAGACCCCCATAAGTGATTGGGTGAATTAGAGGCTTATGGGGGTCTGTATAGACCCCATATGTGATAGGGTTAAATAAAGGCTTATGGGGGTCTGTATGAAGTTAATTTTATTGTCATGAGGGTCTATATAGCCCCCCATGAGTGATGGGGTTAATTTGAGATGCCTGGTAATGGTACTTATAGTACCCCCGTGGCAGGGGTTAATTTTTTTAGTGATTGCTGGTCTTTTATGGACCTTTACGGTCCTTTCAGGACCCACGGTGGGAAATATGAAATTGAGACACCCGCTGCAAGGGGTGATATGGGGATACTGCATGGTTCCTGATGGGGGACCCCAGCATAGGGGGATTAATTTTAGGGGCTGAGGAAGTACTTGAAGTACCCCCTGGGCAGGGGTTAACACTTTGACTACTATGGGGGTTCCAACTGGGACCTCCGCTGCACGTATTAATGTGGGGACACTGCAGGGGTACTAATGGGGACCCTTCAGCATAGGTGGGATTAATTTTAGCAGCTTGTGTTTTTCACTGCTGTGGGACCACCGTGGCAAGGGATGATGTCGGGAGCCTGTGTGATCACTTTCATTAGCCAGGATCACTTTCATCCATAGTTTTTCAATGACAACCTTCAGTCTGGAGATAATAATAATGTTTAGCTGAAAGCCCAATAGCTGTGAATCATTATTTTCTAAGGCCCTCATTCAATTGCGATTTGGCCAATTGAATAGTGCTCTAAATAAGCACATAACATATTTGTTTTAAATGAGTTTTTAGTTAGTGAAAACCTTGCTTTTGGATAGATGTTTACTAGCTAAAAACTTCTTTAAAACAAATATGTTATGTGCTTATTTAGACCCCTATTCAATTGGCCAAATTGCAATTGAATGAGGACCTAAGACATTAAGAGAAATTCAGCATCACAGTCTGATACAGTACAAGATAGAGCCTTATCTCTCTTGAGATTCAAGTTTAAGTTTCAGTTTCACATGGTATAATAGAAAACCTTTCAGGACCCACAACGGGTAATATGAAATTGGGACACCCACTGCAAGGGGTGATACAGGGATACTGGGTGGGTCCTGATGGGCACCCCCAGCATAGGGGGCTTAATTTTAGGTGCCAGGGGGGTACTTGATCACTTTCATTAGCCAGGATGGCAATCTCTCCTGCTATTGGCTAATTCTGACCCATTGCTACATAATTGCTTAGTTGATGTTTGCACGATAGCACATCCAACATGCATGAGAATTGGTATACAAAATAGCCTCTCTCCTCACAGCTCGCAGCCCATTTCTAATTTAATAGCAACGTAACTCAGGAGAATTTGAAGTTGGGTTTAAGAGCTACACGTTGGCGTTCCAAGGCTGGAATTTAATAGGGTGGATAATCTGTATTAGTAGGTAACAATAAACAAAGAGAGTAAGAATAATTGCCTGCTTTTATGGGATATTTGAGGACCTGTTACCATAGACTGCAAACAAAATCTTAAAGTTATAAATATAAAGAGTAACTTATATGTATATCTGCCATTCTCAACGTTGAATTGCACTAATTGCAACAGTAAATGTATAATAATAATAGCTGTTGAAGTGGAGCCAATTAATCCTATTCAGCCTGTAGAAGAGAAAATAAAGAGTAAAATGTAGGCAACAAACGCAGTAGTCATGGCAACTTGTGCCATGTTTTGCTGGAATGAAATAAGTACAATTTATGCATAAGTAAGCTCCAGGAACATATTACTTAAAATCTACAATGCTTCAACCACTTATGGATGAAATTAGAACCTTAATATGTCATAGTATTCTCCAATGCCAAATACCCAGAATTTGAGATTATCATTGCATATTCAGATTCTCATTTCATCCATAGTTTGTTTCTCACTGACAACATGCAGGTTGGAAATCAACAACATATTAAATGTACCCAGCATTGGCGATTATTATATCAAATCGAGGTACTTATTTAATCCATAGTATTTCAATGACAACCCTCAGTCTGGAGATAATCATTTTTGGCTGACAGCCTAAATGCGGTGGATCATTATTTTCTAAAACATTAAGAGAAATCCAGCATCACAGTCTTATACAGTACAAGATAGAGCCTTATCTTTCTTCAGATTCAAGTTTCAGTTTCACGTTAAAATATAAGTAACCATGGCCCCTATTCAACTGCAAGCCTGCAGTTTACTTTATACCAGCCGTAAGTCTGTGGGCTTAAATTCTGCAACAGTTACAGAGTGATTCAATTGATCAAGCCCGCAGCTACATTTCCAAAAGCCTAAACCATAAATCATGCACGCATAAGTAGCATTTCAGGGCATGATCAATCAAGCAAGGCTGTAACTACCAATTTAGAAACAGCTAATAGTAAATGAGACCGTCCTAACGACGTAATTAAAACATGGAGGTTAAACGTCAATCAATTAGCGTTTAGAAGTCATACTGTATATGCAATCAGACCTCCATTATGACTAATGTCGATACTCTTCTAGTCCATGTGGGTGGCATGATATGTATTAACTCCTTGATTACCAAGATTGATATAACACGAAAATGAATCATAATAAAAATCTTTTTGTTGAATATTTGCAAGCTTGAGATTGTTGTGCAATTAATGCTAATATCTTTCATCAATTTCCCTGTCATTTAAATTGCAGTATTGTTTTTTTTTTTGCATTTACAGTGCTAGGAACAGGTGTTTAACCTCCTTGCGAGTCCTATCTGAATAGCAAATTAGTTTACGGGCTGCATTACGGGTTCCAGTATCTAACAATCGCTTAATTGGATAGGCGCCCATGTCTATTGCTTTGGCCTATAGGTGCTCTTTGTATTGGAATTATGTTTTCCATTGTAAGATTTTGAAAGAACATTGTACATTAACTTTCAGTGCTATGAAAATTATCACATTTTAAGTCAATTATATTTCAGCCTATCACAATAGGGGAAAAAAGAACATTATGATTGGTTAAATGGTAAACAGGTCATCAAGTATCCTCGCTGGAAAGTCATTAAGAGGTGGGTAGGTATAATTTTCCGCCTATAGAAATATTTTCTTATTTTTCTTTGTAGTTTATTTTTTATGTTATTTGTTATTGTTTACTTAATTTTAAAATATTTTATATTTTTTATAGTTTTCTGTAAATATTTGCTTTAGTTTATAGCAAAAAAGCAATTCCGAGTGCCATAGCAGCACAGTAAATCCTACCTAACTATGCTAATCCCCCATCCCTAAACATTGTGAGAGAACTGCTACAAGTCACTCCTGTGAGTTGAAAACCTCTTGTCACAAAATGTTCACTTGTCTTTTTTTCTAGAGAAAATAAGTTTAATCTTTTTTTTTTTTTTTTTTTTTTTATCTTAGCCTCTCCATTCCTTTCATTGCTTTTGTTGTCATTCTCTGTGACAATGCAAACGTTGGCATGCTTCTCAACATTAAATACATAAAGATCATGGCAAATAGCAATCTCAGCTCCTGGCCAATAAATAGCGTAGAAATTGAGGCAGTGACAGATTTTAATTTCCTGGTTACCAAGATCTCTGTAGTTAGTCACTGCAGCCATGACATTAAAAGAAGTTTGCTTCTGGGGTGGAAAACTATGGCAAGTCTGGACAAGTTATTAAAAAATAAAGCTAATACACTGTCAACAAAGGTTTGCATAGTTAGTACTCTGGTATTCCCAGTAGTAAAAGATGGATGTGAGAATTGATGCCTCTGAATTGTGGTGTTGGAGAACACTGTTAAGAGTCCCTTGGACTGCAAGAAGACCCAAATCAATCAATAATACAGGAAATTGAGCCAAACCGTTCACTAGCAGTTTTGATTATGTGGCCAAAGCTCAAATATTTGTCATGAGAAGTGAGCATTTATCATGAAAAGTAAGCATTCCCTAGAGACTCTGATGCTGGGAAATATTGAATGCACACCAAGAAGGGGTTGACAGAGCTGCAGATGGATAGATCAGGTTATTGAAGCAATGAACATGAGCTTAAAAGAGCTCATGGTGCAGTGGATGACAAATACAGGAAATTGAGCCAAACTGTTCACTAGAAGGTTTGATCATGAGGCTAAAACTCAAATATTTATTGTGAGAAGTGAGCATTTATCATGAGAAGTGAGCATGCCCAAAGATTGAATGCACACAAAGAAGGGGTTGACAGAGCTGCAGATGGATAGATGAGGTTTTTGAAGCACTGAATATGAGCTTGATGGAGGTCAGGGTGCAGTGGCAGACAAACATGCATGTAGTGCTGCATTCAATTTGGTGACAGAAATTCAGATAGGACTGAACGACTAAACAACAACAAGAAGGTAAAGGAGGAATAAAGAACGTGGATCCATGAGAAGGGCATCAAAGTCAGTTGAACAATAGGTTCTTGCTACATTATACTAATGCACAAAGGTAATTAATTGGTCTATTACACAGGCAGAAAAATCGGATTAAATAAGTGGACTGACAATGGTTCATAGGCAACAGAAGACATTGCTTTAACAGAACAAGTCTCCAGCCAACAGAGATCATTGTAATGGTATAACTTTGTGCCTGAAATTTTTATAGCTGCCTACAAGAGAAAGCCTTCTTCCACACTAAAGTTATAGTGAGCAGAGAACTGCAACAGCTTTGAAAGTAAGTATAGTATTGATTAAAAAAGCAATTTAATCATTAAACATGAAATGTATTAATAATCAATATCTAATTAAAACATTTAGCTCATATTTTTAGGCTCTACAATGATCATTTGAATGTTAATGGAAGTGTCAAAACATTAGCTAAGATGCAAAAATAGATATTAGCACCAAAATACATTGCATAGACTATGTGCTATATTTTACCCATGCTAACACAGGGATATCTTGAAAATGTTACCCAGTTTTGGCCCTCAATGACTGGAGTTAGATAAGCCTATGCAACAGCAAAACAATGCTTTTTTGTCACAAAGTGGTTTATGTTAAGCTAATTCACAAGCCTGATTAACTGTAAGAAAAAGCAATGTTTTACATTCTATACTAAAGCTCAAGGTGGTGCAAATCTGGTGGTAACTTTACAAAATCCCAGATAAAGTAAAGGAGACCTTTCTGGCACCGCATTTTCACACATTGTAAGCATGTTATGTGTTCATTTAAAGGGTATGTGTAGAGGTCCTTGTTTTTAATAACATTTCTACGTGTTTATTTGCAAATATAAACATAATTTTATTAATACACTAGCTACTTCCCCATCAAAAATGACAGGAATAAAATATTAAGGCTGGCAATGCTGTTTGCCACCCAATGTGAGAAGCTTTGGCGCTCATCGCGAGCCCTGTCTCTCCCCCTGTCTACTTCCTCCCTTGTGTCTCATTTCCCCCCTCTGTTCCCTCCCTTGTGGCTCCTTTTCTCCCTCTTCTTCCTCCATGGTGTCTCCTTTCCCCTCCCTGTCCCTCCGCTGTTTCTCTACCCCCTACTCCCCATGGCTTTCTCCCTCTCTCTCCCCTATGTATCTTCCCCCCTCCGCTGTGTCTCTTTCCCCCCCTCCCTCCCCGGTGTCTCATCCCCCCTCCCCTGGCTCCACCCCCTCCTTCCCCTTTGTCTCTTTTTACCCACCTCCCTCCCCTGTGTTCTTTCTCCCCTCTCCCTTCCCTTGCGTCTCTCCCCCCTCTCCCTCGCCTGTGTCTCCTTCCCCCTCCCTCCACTGTGTTTCTTTTTAACCCTCTTCCTCCCATATCTCTCTTTCCCCCCTCTCTCCCTCCCCTGCATCTCTTTCCCACCTTGTGTCTCTTTCCCCCCTCTACCCCTCCCTTCCCCCCCTCTGTGTCTGTTTCCCCCCTCCCCTGTATCTCTTTTCCCTCTCTCCCCTTGTGTCTCTTTCCCCCCTCTCCCTGTATCTCTTCCACCCTCTCCCCCTTGTCTCTCCCCCCATGTGTCTCTTTCCCCCCTCTCCCCCTCCCTTTGCCCCCTCTGTGACTGTTTCCCCCCTCTCCACCCTGTGTCTCTTTCCCCCTCTCCCCCTGTGTCTCTTTTCTCCCTCTCCCCCTGTGTCTCTTTCCCCTTCCGCTGGCTCTCTCTCCCTCCTCCCTCCCCTTTGTCTGTTTTTTCCCACGTCCCTCCCCTGTGTCTCTTTCTCCCCTCTCCCCCGTGTATCTTAACCCCCTCTTCCTCCCCTCTCTTTCGCCCTTATCCTTCTCCTCCCTCCTTCCCATACTCCTCCCTCCTTCCCATACTCCTCCCTCTTTCCCCCTTAGCCTCTTCCTAACTTTTCCCTGTCTTACTTTCATCCGATGACCTCCTCCTGCTGCTTCTCTCCCCAGCAGCACGGTTTGTGGCTATGTTCGAACTGGCCTATGCGAATGACGTGATGCACATGTGACGCCATATTACATTTTGTGAATGTGTAAAACCATAGGCCGTAATGTAGACCGTAACGTAGCCCATAAGACTTACGGCTATTAAATTGGCCCTGTAAAGCAACCCGCCAACGACTTGCGGAGTAAGGGTGAAAAAACCCTACGGGAGGTCAAAAATGTAACTCAGCGGCTGCAAATCCTTTGTTCTGTTAAGCCCGTAACTGTTACTTTCCAATCACGCTATTAAATTGCAACAAATTCCAAAAGACACCCTGGCATAACTCGCAAATAGAGGCAAAAACATTTGCAAAGGGAGGCAAATACATTAGGGCCTCCAAATAGGACCCACACAGGGTTTACAGACAATTTCTCAACACTGTAAAAGACAATATAAACACACCAGTGGACTTTAAAATATGGGCAAAGGATGGAAAGTCATTACAATTACTTGCACCATAATCCCCCAATAAAAATAGGCATTTACAAAATATTTTATTTGATCATATGTTGGAATGATCAGGCACATTTACACTCATGTGGACCCTGAAATATAAATAGGACATGTAAAGGGTTCCCACAGAGATGTAAGAGTGCCCTAGTAGCCCTTAAAAAGACAGTAAACCACATTTAGACAATTCAAAAGCAGGAAAGTTCATCATATTGTTATGCTCAACATTCCCATTGTCACATTAGTGTCAAAAGAAAACATGTGCCCCTCTCCTCAATTTACATTCATCATATAAACATCATATACCAGTGGTTCACAAGCCTTTCCTCAAGACTCGCCAGACAGGCCAGATAGAATCCTTAACCATGACAACCCAGGTGCCCAAATCAGAGGCTCCTGTTGAATACTAATTGCCTCACTTGTGTTTACACATGGCTAAACAGAAAACCAGCCATGTCCGGATAGCCCTGAGGATTAGCTTGTAAAACACTGCTATACCTTTTGCCAAAAATAATTGATGCAGCATTTAAAGAGATACCACACTTATATAAAACCATGTACCATTGAACTATGGAAGATATAATCACTTAGCAAACACTGAGGCACAAACGAGCAATGTAATATATCAATCCAATGGAAAATCACAGGTCAAGAAATACATGTGAACAGTAAAGGCCATGTGGAGGCCTGCCACTACACGAAAACAAACATCAAAACATTTACTATAGCAAAGTAATCAGAGACATCCTGAATCAATTAATAAAAAATCTGATACCGTTGTCAGTAACATCATTTGTATACCCTTTATTAAAGTGAGTGTGATCTATATATTGAGTAGAGCAATCATCAGCTGTAATGCCATAAGTCTCAGAGCCACAGATGAGCAATTCCAAACCTGAAATCCACCTGCCTATTAACAGGTGCGGTAATTAACAAGATATATAACCCCATCCCCAATAAATCATCAGCACGTCTGAAACAGCATGGATTCCCAACATGACAGACAGATGAAAGACAATATGGATGCATGTTCACATTTGAGGTATTATTGTTTGCACAGAATGTCGCATGATAGAGATCCAGATGCAAGGTGTGTGATTTTGGCGTGGATGAGGAGTGGCAGAGAGGAGTGTCTGAGAGTGAATGAGGGTGCGAGTGGTAATGTGATCCATGCTGGGACAGACCCAAGCAAGGCAAGGGAATTACCACAGGCCATGCATAGTATCATGGGGGAGGATCGGGAGGAGGGAGAGCTCCAGTAGCACAGGGACAAGGGGATGTAGGGGCACCTGCAGACAGGGTGGATGACATTGATGTGGGTGATCAGCTGTTGGGGGGTGGGGGGCACTACAAGAAATGGTTGCACAAGAGGATGAGAAGGTCCAGGAGCCTGTGAGGAGGGCCTGGGCACCCAGTATATACAGAGAGAGACTCACATTAGAGGGGTTAACTGATGGGGAAGTGTATGAGCATTTTCAGCTGACCCGTGCCAGTCTTGGGGAGCTCTATGTGGTCCTGCATGAGGACCTTTAGCCTAAAACACGGACAAATAGAGCCATCCCAGGGCTGACACGCATGTTAGGCGATATACACCTCCTTGCCTATGATAGCTTCCACAACACCCTCAGCATAGCCGGAGGAATGTCTCAGCCAAGCCGGTCCAATTGTTTGAGTACGCTCCTCCGTGCTACTGTTCTAAAAGCTACAAGATACATCAGTTACCCTAACACTGTGGAAGAGATCATGAAGGTGAAACCTGATTTCTACCGATTAGGAGGTGTCCCTAATGTACTCGGTACCATTGATTGCACACATGTTGCATTGATACCACCTACAGAGCAAGAAGCTCTGTTCAGAAATCACAAACATTATCATTTGATCAATGTATAGGTTGATTGTGATTCTAACATGCGCATACAAAATGTGGTTGCAGCCTTCCCTAGAAGTGCTCATTATGCCCATATACTGCGTCAATCACCAGGGTGGCTACTGGGTGAGTACACAAAAGTAATCACAGGCAACCATATGTTACTAATACTGGATACATTAACATATACATCATGTTTCCCTCAATTGATGTTCACATGTGCGGGGAGTAATACTACCTGAGCCATAACATAATTGCTCAATGCTGTGCATAACCTTTTGCTTGCCCAAACAGAAAGCAGTTCACAACAACATATACAAAAAAGAACAATAGATTTATTATTAGGTATACGTTCATATGATTTAACAAACATGACAACATCCTATTAATATCAACATGTCGCATTTTGTTTACATCAGGTAATTCAGAATATGGGTGTTTGCCGTGGTTGTTGACCCCTGTGAGCAATCCACAGACACAGGCAGAGGAGAGGTATAATGCAGCTCATAAGACATGCCGGAATGTAATTGAGCGCACCTTCGGTGTACTCAAGATCCACTTCAGCTGCTTACATTCCTCTGGTGGTGCTCTACAATATAGCCCAGACAAGGTTTGTCGGATCCTCTTTGTCTGCTGTTGTCTGCACAATATAGCAGTACAGGCCAACTGTCTGTGTGACATTGATGTGGCTCTGCTACAGGTGGAGGAAGAGTCTTTACCTTTCCCTGTAGTGAATAATCTGCAGGAGTCACAACGTGCATGTATCATTCGTGAGTACTTCACATGTAAGTACAAACCCAATAAGAAATAACTATAATGTAGCTTGGTTATGCATAACTCCTAAAACTCTTTTCTCCATCCCCATTGTCATATAGAATATCAAACAGTCCACAGTAGAGGAGAGTTCCCTGATATGATGTATGTCTAATGATGTACTTTTGATTACCAATGAAAACCCTCTATCAATACATGTAAGTAAGCATACATTCCCATACACGTCATAAGCACTGACAGTTCATAACATCAATAGCATAAATAAATGGAGTGGATTATATATCCCACAATGTCAATGTATATATGCCCCACATTTGTATATGAAAACCTCAACACACTATAGACCAGTAAAGTTCACATCGTCTGATCATGAAAATCCACATCCAATAGGAATCAATACAATTCATATCAATCTGGAAAAATGAACATACTTGTTTATATGTAACAAGAATATATGTACTGCATAAGATAAAAATATGTGATCAATAATCATATTTTAACTCAATGTTGAAATCAAAATGATTGCAATGGATAATTTGTGACTCAAATAATCACATCATATTGCCATTACAGAACTGCTGCTGTGTGTCAACTCACCTTTCAACAACATAGACAAAGAAAAACAACATGTACAGCAACAGAACAACTGATTCATCAATGTGAACTACATAGTGAGTATTTGCTGAATAACATGGGCATGTATGCTGAAGGACACATGAATAACACATAAATAACAACTCCATTAATGCAGGCCTACCTTTTAATTGCCATAATACATACCATACGTAATCCGTAACTGGCCCAAAATAAAAACCATCCACAGAGCATGTGTCCTGGTGGAACAAATCACCCCGTGGATAATCTCGGGACCACGTCCAAGGTAAAACACCACATGTGGCTTTACAATGATGCATTTATATGTAATAGGTGTGATACTCCTACATCATTAGTAATCATCTGACAGATGAGTAGCTTGTTTCATATGTAAAAAAAATAACAGGAAAACATGTTTTAAATTATCAGCATGTCTTGGTATATGATGAAGTAGGCGCTCATATAGCATGTGTAATGTTCCTTGTATGTTTCTTACAGATCGCAAAGATTTGTCATGTTCATCATAGTCAGAACAATGCATCATGATGACCATCCAGACATTCCATGACCATGCTAGTATTGTCACATTACACAAATGTTCATGTGCCATGATTGTTTATTTGTTGCATTCGGTGAGATATGTAATTCTTTCTACTGTTTAGCTTCAGTTGCAGACTACAATGCAGATGTCATGTGACATATGTCACATGCTGTTCCTTTCATATCCACAGCATGTGTATGATCACATACTCTACATCGATTTATATGTACCTATTGCTTTAGACATGCTATTATCTCCTCTACTTGGACTATTGTGATCATACTTCCTTCCAGATCTCTTCTTCAGAGCTGATGTGACCCACCTTGTACATATAGGGAAGAGTAACACTAGGCTTGTAACATAACTGTTAATGAGGTTACTTTTATCTTCAGTTATGCATATGCAACAACAGATCATAGATATGCTCATTCAGAGAACAGAATACCCCTCAAATTGGCCATTTTGTTGTGAGTGAATCTCTCACATAAGGTAGCACACATTGATATGGTCCAGGGCAGGTCCCCATCTGAGTGTCCAAACTTAGGTATGGTGAGGCTGCTCTCATAGTGGATTAGCATTGCCAGAGAACTGACCTATTGGGGTTATAACATTAACTGATTGAGCACTTATACCTCTGAAGTTGCATTGGAGTGTCTGTTGGACACACAAGCCTACGGTTCACTTCTCCCCATGAGTATATATCCTTATTTTGTATTATTTGCTTATTGAATGTTATAGTTCTCTTGATGTATGTAATGATATGATGCAACTTATATTGCCTCATGTTGGATGATACACTGTAAATCACCCTCAACTGATCATCTATATCAATACCATCCCCACAGCCTGCAGTCTGTTCCTTTATCCCTATTTCCCTGTGTTACTAGAATTCTGTATCCTCCTCACCTCCAACATGATCCTGTGCATACCTGTGATAATTTGTTACTCTGTGGCTTTGTAGGTATGTTTGTTATTATTTGTGCTAAGATTAATTATTATTTATCAGCAATGTTGTTTGTGTTATTGTTGTCTGTGTTCATACTATAGCTTTTCTATAACAATAATTAATTTACCCTGAAAGTCAACAGATGTGCTCATCACCATCAGTTAGGGGTGTAAATATTCTGTTCAATATGTGTTTACATATACCATAATTCTAGTTAAGCCCTTAAAGTCATTACAGACAACCCTGCATGCATATTGACAACACATGATTTCACACCCGAACAAATTGAAAAACATTAAAAAAAAGAAAACCACACATACAGCATGGGGGGGGGGGGCAGCCAGGATGTCTGGGAGTGAGGATACACCCGAATTTAAGCCAAATTTGCTGAGTTTCAGCACTCGAAAATAGACTAAGCGTAAAAAAAAATAGTGGCCAAAAAATGAAAACAAGGCTACACGACCCCGAACCTCACAAAACACTGCCAGGCACGCACGACTTTTACCTCGGAACGTACAAGGTACAAAATACACTGTAAGAAAGGCTGGAAAATGCTTGTGAGCTGCATAACAATCGCCCACCAATTTACGACACTAATTTGCAACTAATAACATTACAAATCTAAAATGGTGCTTTACCTGACTAAACAAACGGTTTGGCCTCGCGCATGCAGCCTATTTATACTGCCCACTTGGCACATTGCTGACACTTTCTCCTCAGGGCAGCAACAGTCCAACTGTACATTGTATGTTGCAGGAAAATAAAAAGAGATTGTTAGCTCTTCCTGAAATTGATTGATGGATATATTAATTAGAAATAGGTAAAGTATATTAATTTATTAAGTAATTAATTCATTATTATTAAAAAAATATATATACAAAAAAAACTAAATAGCATATTTTACACTGCAATTACTATATGAATAATTAATTATTTGCACTTCCTAATACATTTATTCATTCCTAATGAATTATTAACATACATTTATTTAATAACTAGCGAATTGCCCGTCAAAAAATGACGGCAATGAAATTGTAAGGTAGCTAATGCTGTTTGGTGTATAATAATGAAATATGTAATACATTACTAAATGAATATACTTTACCTATTTTGAAGCATTGTGATGAAGAGCTGGCAATCTGTGTTGATGTTGCTGCAGCATTAGTGGTGTGGAGCTGCTGTGTAAGCATGCTGAATGTGTGCACTGTGTGGTATGAATATCCATAGGTCGTTTGTGGCGTTTTGCGAGTTTCTTGTGGTGTTTTGCGAGTTTAGAGTGCTGTAGCCTCGTTTTCGTTTTGTTCGGCGGCCATTTTTTCTCTCGCTTACAGTTTTTTTTAGTCTCTAAACTCTTTTATTTCGAGTAAAATGAGGTCCTGGGTGCTCCCTCTTGGTGTAGGTAAGGTTTTTATGTATGTGCTGTGTGTATGTATTGTGTTTTACATTTTGTAATGTTTGCGAGTTGCGTCCGGGTGTTGCGAGACCGTAATGTGTGTGAACGTGTCGTATGTTGTTTGCGAGTGTCGTAATGTGTGTGTCGTGCTCTTTGGGTTGCGACGTGAAGTGTGCGAGGGTCGCAGTTGCTGGCATGGAGCGCCTTCGGCGCTCCATGCCATCAACTAAGGCCCTCGCTTTGCGAGGTCCTCAGGTGCTGGCATGAAGCGCCTACGGCGCTCCATGCCAGCAACTAAGGCCCTCGCTTCGCGAGGATCCTCAGTTGCTGGCAAGGAGTGCCTTCGGCGCTCCATGCCAGCAACTGAGACCCTCGCTCAGTGCCCTCGCTACGCGAGGCCCGCGGCTCGCTATGCGAGTCGCGGCCCTCGCGGCCGGGGGCTCGCTACGCGAGCCCGCAGCGTTAGCAACAACTCGTACGCTAAAAACTATATATGTGATTATTAATTAGTAATTAATTAGTAATGGAAAATAAAAAATATACTTTACACTGCACTCAAAAAAAAAAAAAATTACACTGCACTTCTATATCTGGATTACTGCTCATTGGCTGCCAGCGATAGGACTCTAAAAGCAGTTACATATTTAAATCACTAAGAATGTAAACGATCGGTGATTGGGTTCAATGAGACCACAATCTGATAAGCATAAACGCTAAGGTTGATCTTCCAGTGGTGGTTACCGTGGTCTACTGGGTGCCACGGTTACTTGATGTGTCGGGCGGGTGTATTACTAATATATGGTGTGCAGGTGTGCCGCTGTCTCCCAAGACATTGTTCACGCCGGTGTCCTATACGTATGCAAGAGAAGAGAGTGGGGGAAGACTGTATAGCGCACAATCTGTGGTCACCTCTAATGACTCTTGTAAATCAGTTCTGAGATAGTGTGTCATAAACTAAGTGCCAAATGCCCAATATATATTTTTTTGTGGGTTGGCTCGGGATAAGTATACCGAGGTGTATACTTTTACTCAGTCCATTGTCTTGTGCTTGTCAAACGTTCACGATAGTGTGGTCCTAAGCACAAGTATTTACAGACGGTATCCAAAAAATTAAATCTTTATTGATAATGTATGAGTTTAATTCCAGTGGTAAAAACCATTGATGAATACAATAAAATAAGTGTCAGACGCGTTACGCTGCTGTAGTTCCCAGCTTCCTCAGTGATAAATCCTTGTTTAGGTCGAGGCCTGCTCAAACCAAATGTGTATTCATCAATGGTTTTTACCACTGCAATTGAACTCATACTTTAGCAATAAAGATTTATTCTTTTGGATACCGTCTGTGAATACTTGTGCTTAGGACCACATTACCGCAAACGCTTGACAAGCACAAGACTGAGTAAAAGAATACACCTCGGTATACTTATCCCGAGCCAACCCACAAAAAAATATATATTGGGAGAGTCTTGCAATGAGCGCAGAAGGTGCTCAGCACGGGACTCGCAATGAGCGTCGAAGGTGCTCAGAAGAGCAATAGTACACGAGAGGCTCACAATGAGCGCCAACGGTCTTCAGTGGAGCAAAAGCTTTACATTGTGTGGCAAACAGCATTGCCATGACTTCAAATTGTATAGCCCTGTCATTTTTGACGGTCAAGTCGCTAGTATATATATAACAATGACACTTCATTAAATCTGGATTCTGTAGATTCTAAAGCATGATTCGGTACAAACACACATAAACAATTAGAAATGGACAAGACTGTGCATTAATATCATGGGTGTGGTGTGGGCGGATACCAGAAGGGCAAAGGATGTGGGCAATCAAAGGACACCTAAAGGGTTAACTGTTAGACATCATTATACGGATAAAGCATAACATCTACTAGGGTCACATGTGGTCAGGACACCACAGTAACCATAATCGGATGTGACATATGAAACTACATTTCATGGAAATAACCAATAATGCGCATACAGCAACCATATGGTCTCCATCTGCTATATTAAACAGATGCTAGAAATCATAGATTATGTTATACTAATCAATTCCACACACAGTTTGTTTTCATACCTAACTGCTGATTCCCAAATAGATGATAGGGATCTGTAAAACAAAAAGAGGAGGTGTTAGAACAATAATAAGCTATTATAGTACATTGTCTTCGCACTGGACACTACAATAAATCAATTAACATGAACGTCATATATGAGCAGTAATAACCATATTGATTCTGTCCTGTTCAATCAGCTTTCCCATAATATGTTGAGGATGTGTAATACAACAAGGCACTGTGAGCACAATATTTTAGTAAAAAGTACTATCACCATCTACATGGAATAGTTGGGCCATGCTGATATCACATCTCACTGGCATATGGATGGTACCAAGGCCATGCAGATTACACTGTTCACATTACCCCTAAACACATGAACATTGATCCTGATGTTAAAACAAGGAAATCATCCATTTTGTTTGAAAAACAATAATCCGCTTTCATACTGTTAACAGGATGAAATGCAACAAAAACACATGGATAACTACTTCTTTGGATTAGCAGATCCTAATGGGACCATGCATCTCTAAAGCATACGATTCATTATAATTGAAACTCACGCCAGTCATATTTATCAGTGAAGAGATATGTAGTCATATATTGCATTTCAGATTCATCTTCCGTGGTGAATGACACTGATTGAATGTCTGTTGGGAACTGGGATGAGTTTTCACACACATGATTGTAGTGTACTGCTCAAGCGTGAAGAGCATGCCTTCATGGTCTTGAGATGTGGCTATTAATACCCACAGAGACAAGAACAAGATATCAATCATAACAATATCCTGTTTAACTTCAACACCTCATCTCAAGTTCAATCCACATTGAACATCAATTGTTGAAATTAAACATAACCAGACATGTACACACTCTGTAGCTAGCTAATAGTATGTCAACATCTATAACAATCAGTATTCAGTGAGGAGTGATCAAGAGAAGGACGGCCTGGATGGTGGTGGTGGGGTAGGAGTGTTGCGTTCTACTACGTTGGGTGGCTGGGCATCAGGTTGAGATGGTTGTGAGGTCTGTGATGAGGAGGCCGATGTCTCAGGTTGCAGTTGTGAAACCGAAGGCTGGAGAGGTATGAGCTGGCGTTCAGCTAATTTGATGAGTTGCTGTCTGACCTGAATCACCCGTTCCTCATATCTCTCCATCCTTCGGTTGTGCCTCCTCACCTCAGAATGGAGCGACGTGAGCTGTTGTGGAACCCACAACAGAGCCCACACTGCCTTCTGAGAAACCGAAGCCTCTCATTTTGTTGCTTCCTACATACCATGCTGATGGCATTGTGATGTTGATGGCGTTGGGGCTGAAGGTGTCTTACCTCCAGTGGAGCCTCCCCCTGTTCCACTGTGGTTGGCCTTGTACTCCAGGGTACTGAAATAGAAGAAACAATATATTTGAGTTACTTTCCACACACAATTGACAGCTATGTGTTTCCATGTCCTTGACATCATGGTCACCTGTGATTCACTGTGGTGCTTGTGTTACACAGATGAAACACAGCCTGCATAATGAGCATTGTGGATCATGGCTCATATGAATATGTGTAATGCAGGTGTGGTGTGCCATCTGCATGTGCATTAGACACATGCTCTGCAGGATCTGCTGTGCAGTGTGTGAGACTGACCTATCTGTGACATGTTCCCAGCAATGGTTGTTAACATGCAGCTAAGACATGGTTCAGGTTGGGACAGTATATGACACGCACATGCAGTCCTACTGAGTCGGTATCCACCAATGCCACCGTGTGCAGACCAAGACATGTACTCTCTTTTGAATGTCAAATCAATCTTGATATAATAGCAAATTGTACTCATAATCAGTTTGAACTGCAGATATTAGCCAGACATTTCAATGATGCCAATTATGAAAATTATATTTTTGCTACCAGGATTTACCTGGTTATTTATGCCCCATATATCTTCAGTCATAACCATAGGGCTTACAGTGCTATTGTTTGTCAGTTATCTATCGGTGTGGGCAGGGGCTTAGGAGGCAGAATAATTCTAGAGGGATACAGCTCATTGTATACACCAGCCGGAGTACAACTAACATACTTATTTATACATACATACAAACATCATGATATCTGTGAGGGGTATTTGTCCACCCCATCCCCCCCCCCCCCCCCAATTTCATATATCAATTATTTTGGTGTGATATGATACTCACTCTGCATGGTTCTATGCATACCCATGTCCAACTTTCCTGGCCGTCCCACCACTGCCACTTGCTCAATCCACTCCAGTGTATGATGTTGGCAGGAGGCCTTCCAATGGTTGCATGTGCCTCCCCTCCAGGACTCTGCCTTCTGGCTAGCCCTCACATCTCTTCCACCATGTATGATAAGATAGCGGGCATGGATTTCCCTGAGGAGTATGTCCATCTCCTCTGGGCTATAATTGGGGGCCCTGTACTTTGCCACAGCCTCTTGTCCTACCAACTGTGCCTGGGGTTCCTTTTCTCCCTGTCCTCTCCCTGGGGCCAGTCCCTCATGCCCACTACCTCCCCTTTTGGGATCAGGCCCCTCACCCTCTGGCCCTACTCCTTGTGTGCTGTGGCCTACCGCTATGTATAGCTATGAGTATGTATTATTTTATGTCTGTGAATTATGTGATATCAGTAATTATGTGTGTTGTAAATTAAGGGGTTATATATATTCAAGGTAAAAATATCAAAACATTTACAAAGTTCCTTTTCTTTCTTTTTCTCTATCCAATGCTCAAAAATCCACTAACTAGACCTAGGCCTGTGTGTTCACTTGCTCAGCTACAGCACAGTCAATGATTTACAGTTTTGGCGCCCTTGAAAACCCCTTCCTGCGTTGTTATTTGCGGTTCCCAGCTTTCTATTGGTTGTTGGTCTGCATCAAACTACGTGGTTATGGGTTTGGATCTTTGCGGCCGATTCTCTAACTAAAACTAATACTTGAGTTTAGTGTCCATTGTTATATGTTCATAAGAGAAAGGGATTTTATCTATGACCCCATATTCCTGTGGTTGTTTTTTGTGTCTGGATTCAACCCCTAGCTATGAGGTTGGTACATTTGTATGAGGTTGGTACATTTGAGTGTCCATCTCTTCCATTTAACTTGTTGTCATATTTCTGTTGTTAAATATCACATATATAGTTGTTGTACTGCGAGTTGTTGTCACACTTTGCGGACCTCGCAAAGCAAGGGACACAGTTGTTGGGATGGAGGCCTGTGGACTTAGCTGTAATGAGCGCCTGTGGTGCTCATTGCAGGGGGTGGAGATGAGCTCCAGGGGTGGAGATGAGCACCAGAGGGAGAGAAAGTGGAGGGGGGTGAGCCTTGCAATGTGTGGCAAACAACATTGCAAGGCCTCTCATATTCTTGCCGTCATTTTTCATGGGCAAGTCGCTAGTGTTATAATAAAGCAAATGAACTGCACTAGGAAGAGGTGGTGCACTTTCTCCCCTCCCCTTCCTTTATTTTTCTGCTTGATATCTACATACTTGAGTGACTAAGTATTGCTGAAGGAAGCAGCCTACCACATAAAAATAATCATACATATTGTCACAACAAACGAGAATACATCTGCATACTAATGTAACTATACAAGAGGCTACAGAGAATTGAACCCTTATTCAAGTAAGAGACTTTGCCCATAACATCGTTTTAGGACTTTGCACAAGTGGAAACACGTGTTTTTGGACCATAAGGGCCCTAAAAGTATATTTCACTCTTGAAGTTTGAGGACTGAGTGGAACACACACACACAGACAACTGAGTTGTTTTTCTATATATGAACAACCATAGTGATCGCATTTTGAAATATAGTAATTTTGAGACCCAATATATTTCTATATAGTATTTCATTTGTCCAACACTGCATGTCCACTAGCGCCTCTGTACATTTACTCTGGAAGTAAATTATTAATTGAGTACTATTTCAAACTGTTGTAAATGCAGTGGTTTGACATAAATCAATATGAGGTGAAGTGTATAATACAGTACGCTTTGTGATTTAAAACCATAAAAAGAAATATCTTATTGTTTTTTTTTTAATCCTCTGTATTTAATTGATTACATTAATCTGCCAAAACTCAGTATACCAGTCATCACTGCCATATTTGCTAGCCTATAAGAAACATTTTTTATAGGAAAACATTTTATAAAAGTTATCAGTGTCTAATGGCAGAATGTAATAACTTCCTGCTGCTTGCAAGGGGAATTTGAAACTGCCAATCTGAACACTGAAGGTGGCATAGGGGCAATGGCATGAATCAAGCATAAGTAAATGGCTAGATTTACATCTGATGTACCCTGGGCAAAGATTTCTTAGGTACCCACCTAAAAAGCACATGTACATGTATGCTAATATTATTGTTTTTATAGATTAAAAGAAGAATATTTAAATAAATACATTATGGGCTTCATTAAATTCCATTGCATTGCATGAAAATTGCAACAGTTACAGATCGTTTGAATTGACCCAAGCCTGCAATCACATGGCCGAAAGCCAAATCCGTAAACCATTTAACCGTACATAGCATTTCAGGGCATGATCATGATCAATTTAGCAAGCCCATATGTAATTTATGATTTAGAAACAGCCAACAGTAAATGAAACCGTCATCATGACATAAGTAAAACATGGCGTTTAAATGTCAATCAAATTGTGTTTAGATGTTCGATAAGTGATCAAGCTTGCAATCCATTGATTTAAACATCAATAAAAATGAATGAAGAAACTGTGGGTGGCCTGATATGTATTATCCTTGATTCCCAAATTGATATAACACGGAAAATAAATGTAAAAAAATAAAAAATGTTATTGCAGATTTGAGAGCTTGAGACTGTTGTGAAATTAATTATAATGTCTTTCATCACTTTCCCCATATTTTAAAGTGTGATTTGATTGGCTTTAATAGTGTTAAGAACAGATGTTTAACCCCCTTGTGTGTCCTCTCTAGTACTCATAGAGTTTTTTGCTACATTTGCCATTTATGGGTTTGAAAGGCAGTGCAGGCTTGGGGAATTGCCGCAATTTAATAGTGATTTGCGATTTTAGCGATTGTAACATTGGCGGGTTTGAAAGATCAAAGTCTTAGATGGTCAGAGTTATGTTTTTGACAACCGCAGGAATTTTCAGGCTGTAAACTGCAAATTGTGGGTAGCTAGAAGTGGCCAATTTAATAGCAGTAACTTTTGAGGGCTACATTACAGGCTGCAGTAATTGCGATTTTGACAATTGAATGTGGCCCTATGTATATGTAATGACATTTGTATGTATAGATAAAGATGTGTGTGCTTGTATGTTTATATATGATATTCTGACCTGTCTTAGATTTCTATGTTTGAATATATCTTAAACTGTGATGCTATTTAATGAAGTGTAAACTTTTCCATAGTATTTAACATAGTTTTCTTTTTATTTACTGCTGATCACCTATTGGAAACTGAAACAAAAAAGAGGAAGGACAATGGTTTAATATTAAACAAATGTATTCAACTTATAAAATAAAATAGGCCCTCATAAGTGACATGTCCAGACAGTTACCAGGAAACCATTCAGTTTATATACAAAGTTGCATGATTGGAAATCATGCTTATACAGGATTTCACATAATAAGAAGCTGTCTAGTGTCATACAAACAGTTATAGTTGTTGTCACATGCATTATATTAAACAGATAATGTAAAATTTAAAATGTAAAATAAAAATGATATAGAATATCTTATAACATAATAAAAACATTTGTAATATACCAACTATCTACTCATACTAATAGGTATCCAAATAATACCACCAGTAGTCAATAGTAATAAAAATAACAACAATAATAATAATAATAATAATAATAATATTTATAATGTGTACCTTATATATATGTATGTAAATTAAAAAAGAAAAGTAAATATATACTTGTAAGTTTCTGCCTAATAATGGTCCTCTAAATCAATTTTCTATTAATCAAATATAAATAAATATGTTGAAAACATAATAATAATAATAATAATAATAATAATAATAATACAAATATTCATAGTTACATAGTTACATAGTAGTTACATAGGGCCTCATTCTATTATCGGCCGTAAATCGGCCGTAAGGCTGCGATTCCTTGCGGGGGTTCAGTTAACTCGCGATTCTATTATACGGCCCCGCAAGGATCTCCTTTTACGGCCGGCAGCATATCTTTGAACCGGCCGTAAGCTGTGAAATATAAAAACTGAAAAATAAATTCAAGCCTGCACTGTACAGCTCTGTAAATGCTAGGGATCATATTGGGGGACATGAGGAATAAAAGGAACCCACTCTCAAGCTTGCACATCTGCCCAAACCCGAGTTCAAATTAACTGTTTATTTTCCGGCTGCGGCGTGGGTGTGTCTGAGGTGCTCCAAGCACTCTGGACTTTTTACATGGATATTTTACGGATATTAAAAATTAAATATTTTACGGATTTGAGTACAGGATAATTATGTGCTATTTTTTCTAACACCTAAAATCCCTTTATAGTCTTCTCAAAGTGCAGGATGGCTTTATTTGAGCTATTTTATGTGCTTAATTGGTGCTAGCGAGACCTCTTTCCTGCAAGTAAGCTGCGGCTCGTTTTTAGCCTTGCAGAGAGGTTTCCCGGAGCAATTGAATTGCAAATCTCTTGCGGCCTTTTTAGATCAAAGGCTTTCCTCCGGCGCGTGCGGCCGCAAGAGATAGCAAGGCACCGGCCGCAAGCCTGCCGGAATCCCCGGCCGTAAGGGAATAGAATAGCAGAATAGCTTGCGGCCGGTCCTTGCGGCCGGTCCTTGCGGCCCCGCAACGGCTGCGGCCGCTAATAGAATGAGGCCCATAGTAATTAAGGTTGAAAAAAGACTTTCAGTCCATCAAGTTCAACCTGTTAAGATCTCCTCTGATCTGCAATATGCGGATTAGTTATTAATTAAATTATTGATTAAATAATTATTAATAGTATAGTATTGGAGAATGAATAAAGAGTTAGTCCATCAAGTTCAACCTTTTTAGATCTCTATTGATCTTTTTAATTTGGACTATTTATTATTATTGTTAATTGTTAATTATTGTTAATTGATCCAGAGGAAGGCAAACATAAAAAAAAACCCCATTGAAACTTTGCCGAATGTCTCATAAGGGGAAAAAAAAGCAAAATTCCTTCCTGACCCCAGAAACTGGCGATCAAATTTCTCCCTGGATCAATATTCCTTGCTAGTTATCTAGGATAGCCTTGAATGCCCTCTTTATTCAGAAATATATCTAACCCCTTTTTGAAGTTGTCTATCGAATTCGCTGTCACAACCTCCTTTGGTAGAGAATTCCACAGTTTAACCACCCTTACTGTGAAGAACCCTTTTCTTTGTTTAAGGTGAAATCTTTTTTCCTCTAACCTCAACGGATGTCCTCTTGTCAGTTGAAAATCTCTTGCTACAAAAAGTTCACTTGACAAAGCCTTATATTGACCCTGGATGTATTTAAATAACGTAATCATATCTCCTCTTAGACGCCTTTTTTCTAGCGAAAATAAGTTTAATTTTGCTAGTCTTTCTTCATAACTTAGCCCCTCCATTCCCCTTATTAGTTTTGTAGCCCTTCTCTGTACTTTTTCCAGCTCTAAAATGTCTTTTTTGTGAGGTGGTGCCCAAAATTGTACTCCATATTCCAAATGAGGGCGTACTAGAGATTTGTATAGTGGCAGAATTATATCTTCTTCCCTGGCTTCTATACCCTTTCTAATACATGCTAATATTTTATTTGCCTTTGCAGCCGCTGCTTGGCTTTGAGCGCTGTTACCTAGGTGGTTGTCCACTAGTACTCCCAAATCCCTTTCAATATCCGATACCCCTAGATTTGCTCCATTAAGATTATAGATTGCTTGGCTATTGTTCCTTCCCAAATGCATAACCTTACATTTATTTGTATTAAATCTCATCTGCCATTTAGCCGCCCATTTCTCTAATTTATGCAAATCCTTTTGTAGGGAAAGTACATCATTATCTGATTTTATTACCTTGCACAACTTAGTGTCATCAGCAAAAATGGAGACACTACATTCGAGTCCTGCTTCAATGTCATTAATAAATATGTTAAAAAGGAGAGGACCCAATACTGAGCCCTGAGGAACCCCACTTATCACATTAGACCAATCGGAGTATGTTCCATTTACAACAACCCTTTGCTTCCTGTCTTTTAGCCAGCTCTCGATCCATGAGCAGATATTTACTGCAATTCCTGTATCCCTTAGTTTGCTCACTAGTCTTCCATGTGGCACTGTATCAAATGCCTTTGAAAAACCTAAAAAGACTACATCCACTGAGTTGCCCTGATCCAAGTTCCTACTAACCTCCTCATAAAAACTAATTAGATTGGTCTGACACAACCTTTCCTTCATAAATCCATGTTGACTGCTACCTATGATCCTGTTCAAATAGACATATTCTTGTATTCTGTCCCTTATTAACCCTTCTAAAAGCTTCCCAACTACAGAAGTGAGGCTCACTGGTCTATAATTCCCCGGATTTGCTCTAGATCCCTTCTTAAATATAGGTATCACCTCTGCTTTTCTCCAGTCATCTGGTAGAGACCCTGTAGTGAGCGAGTCTTTAAAGATTAGATATAATGGTTTGGCTATTACAGAACCCAGCTCCCTCAGTACCCTTGGATGTATTCCATCAGGACCTGGGGCTTTATTAACATTTATTTTCTCCAACCTCTTTTGTATTTCTTCCTGCGTTAACCAATTATTTAGTGAGGGTAGTGTAGCCCCATTTCGTTGCAGTGTCCCAACCACTGGTACCTCCCTTGTGTAAACCGACGAAAATAACCTATTTAGCTCATCTGCCTTTTCCTGGTCACTAATTATCAGATGGCCTGTGTCACATTGTAATGGTCCTATCGATTCCTTCCTGGCCTTCTTCCCATTAATATATTTATAAAATATTTTAGGGTTAGTCTTACTTTCCATTGCAACTGACTTCTCATTTTCTATTTTAGCCAGTCTAATAGCCCTTTTGCAAGCCTTGTTGATTTCCTTATAGTCACATAAAGATGCCTCTGTTCCCTCCTTCTTGTATAATTTAAATGCATATTTCTTTTTCCTCATCATGATCTTTAAGTCATTGTTAAGCCAAATGGGATGTGATTTACTCCTATTTATTTTATTTCCACATGGTACATGCTGATGAGTATGTTTATTTAGTAAGGATTTGAATGTTGTCCATTTATTTTCAGTATTCTTCCCTGTAAGTTCTTTGTCCCAGTCTATATGTTGTATTGCTGCCCGTAGCCCATTAAAGTTAGCCCTTTTAAAATTTTGAGTTTTTGTTGGCCCCTTACAACTCTGTTTTTTGTATTCAATCTCAAATGAGACTGTGTTGTGATCACTGTTCCCCAAGGGTTCCCCTATTTTTACATTTGATATTATATCAATATTACTTGTGATGACTAAATCCAAGATGGCCCCATTTCTAGTAGGTTCTTGTATTACCTGGGCTAGATAATGATCCCTGAGTGTACTCAAGAACCTGCTCCCCTTAGCTGAGCTGCTGGTCTCGTTTATCCAGTTTATATCAGGGTAATTAAAGTCTCCCATTATTAGAACTTGCCCATGCTTAGCTGCATTTCCAATCTGTAACAATAATTGTATTTCCTCACTTTCAGCTATATTTGGGGGTTTATAGCATACTCCCACCAATATGCATTTAGAATTAGCTCCTCCACTATTTAGCTCAACCCACAAGGATTCAATGATGCCGTTAGTGCCAGCATAAATATCTTCTCTAACTATAGGCTTAAATTCAGGCTTAACATAAAGACAGATCCCTCCTCCTCTTTTACCATTTCCCCTATCTTTCCTAAATAGGTTATAACCATTCAGATTAACAGTCCAGTCATGAGATTCATCCCACCATGTTTCCGTAATGCCTATTAAGCCCCATTTTTCTTGTACTGCTAATATTTCTAGCTCATCCATTTTCCCAGGCAAACTTCTTGCGTTTGCAATCATACACTTTATGTTGCTATGGCTCTGCTGATGTGAAGTGCCTGCCACTGTATTTGAGGCCCCTATTAATATCTCCCTACTTTCTATTGTAACCCTCCCCCTTCTCCTCCCCCATGTGTAAATAATTCATCCCTTTCCCCCTTCAACCCTATTTACCCCAATACTTCTATATAGTCCCTCCCCCCCACCTACAAGTTTAAAAACTCCCCCAGCCGTTCTACCATCCTATTCCCTAGCACAAAAGCGCCCTCATCATTAAGGTGCAATCCATCCCTGCTATAGAGATTGTACCCAAGTGAGAAGTCAGCCCAGTGCTCTAAAAACCCAAAACCCTCTGCACTGCACCACTTTTTTAGCCACGCATTAACCTCCCTAAGCTCCTTCTGCCTCCCTGGGCTAGCACGTGGCACTGGTAGTATCTCAGAAAATACTACCTTGGAGGTCCTTGCTTTAAGCTTATTCCCTAATTCTCTAAAATCATTCTTTAGGACGCTCCATCTTCCACTAACTTTGTCATTGGTACCAATGTGTACCAAGACCGCCGGTTCATTACCAGCCCCTCCCAATAATTTTTCCACCCGATCCACAACATGCCGAACCCGAGCACCCGGGAGACAGCAAACTGTTCGATTGCTGGGATCTGGGTGACAAATTACCCTGTCTACCTTCCTAATAATAGAGTCCCCTACCACCAAAACATGTCTGTTGCTCTGCCTATTCTGCCCTCCCTCTTCTCCAGTAGAGCTGTTCGCCCGGCTGTTAGAGGGAACAGCTCTATCTGGCATTGCCATTCCTGAATGGACATCGCCAACAGTTTCACTCAATCTGGCAAATCTGTTGTTGTTTGCCAACTCAGAACTGGCCTGCCTCCTCCTGTACCCTCTGATTCCCCTTCTAACTGTAACCCAGCTACCTCCCTGGCCATCCTCACTAGCCCCAGCTCCTCCCTCCATACTAGGCCCAGCTAAACTGTGCTCCGTGAGCACCAACTCCCTTTCCAGTGGAGCAATATCACTAAGTGCTGCAATTCTCCTCTCCAGATCTTCAATTTGAGCTTCCAAAGAGGCAACATGCTCACACCTGTCACAGAGGTATGGACCCTGGATCATCTGTTCCAGTAGTGCATACATTTGACAGGATGTACACTGAATAAGGTTGCCACTGGACTGACTCATAATTATTATTATTGTCTACGAAATTTCAGTGGGAAAAATAAAGAATATAATATAATATATTTATATAAAGTTTTCCTCCTTTGCACTATAAATCTGCCCTCCCTTTTCTTTGAAGGCCCTCCTTTTATTTAAACTCCTAGGCTTTTACTAGAATTGCACTTGATACTGAAAATGTTCGCAAGCTCACAAGTTCCCCTTCTCCGGTATCTATTAACTTCTGCCTTCTCGCCTGGGCACAATTAGTGCACTCTACAATTTATCAGCCTTTACTTTTTAAGGTAAATCCACTTGTAAACAGACCCCAAACCAGCTCACAAACCTTTTATACAAGTTTAACAGTCAAGCCACACCCCTCTCACCTGGGCACAATTAGTGCACTCTGCAGTTTATCAGCCTTTACTTTTTAAGGTAAATCCACTTGTAAACAGACCCCAAACCAGCTCACAAACCTTTTATACAAGTTTAACAGTCAAGCCACACCCCTCTCACCTGGGCACAATTAGTGCACTCTGCAGTTTATTAGCCTTTACTTTTTAAGGTAAATCCACTTGTAAACACTTGTATTCGCATGAGTAAAATAGCTAATGAGTCCCCTGGTTCCTGTGAGCAGGCTGGGAGGATGGATTAGGGCTTGAAAGCTTTGGCCAATCTCTCCTGGTAGTAATACAGATAGTTTTATGGAGTTCTTTTTTCCAGGAGCCATGGACTATGGCTATATATTTCTATAATATGATATAAGTATTTCAACAATTCCAAAGGTTTTGTTAATGTGATAGCCACATTGTCAGCCGATTTTAACACCTGAAATATATTTTTCATTTCTGATCAATTCAGCAAATGGTTCCATCGTAAGGACAAAAATCAAGGGAAGAGAGAGGGAAGCCTGATCTTGTACTATTTCTAATTACAAAATTCTCAGATCTAAAGCTAACTCCTGTAATATATGCTGTAGCATTTGAATATAAAGCTTTGATCGCATGGGAGCCGGACCAACCAAGGCAAAACTTGTCTAACACCAACTCCAAATAGTCCCAGTGGAACCTTCTTGGCATCTAGAGACAGGGCCACTACAGTGACTTTCTCTGCTTCTGTAAATGCAAAAAGATCTATGAGTTTCCTAATATTGTTAGATCCTTGTCTTTTTTATAAACCCTGTTTGATCTGGGTTTATTGATCCTGACATCAAGGGATTCCGTCTAGTTGCAAGTATCTTTGCATAGATATTAATACCTGTGTTAATCACCAAAATAGGCCTGTAATTTTTGTACCGTCTGATCCTTCCTTTTAGGTATAGGGACAATTGCAGCTTCAAGTGTTTCTAGAGGAGCAGCTCATGTCCATTTAATTTGATTAAACATGTTTTTAGCTGTCTCAGTAATGAAGATGAGAATATTTTATAATGAATGTTAGCGAAGCTGTTGGGACATGGTGACTTATTAAGTAAAAGGCTTGAAATGCAAGCTTCTATCTCATTCTCTGAAATATTCTCCTTTAAAGAATTCAGTTTGTCTTTGGATATTTAGGTAAATTTACTCTAGACAAAAAAAGTTTTTATTTGCTCTTTAGTTGGCTTCTTGAAGTCCTGTTTGTCCTCTAGATTGTACAGCGATTTATAATAGTATACAAAACACTTGCCTATATCTTTATGGTTAACCACTACTTCCCCTTTTTGATCTATTAATTTTTTGATTCTCTTGTGAGTGGTTTTAATTAAAATTGTAATTGATTAGCTGTATATTTGCCTGAGTTGTTACCCAAGTCATATTGTTTTGGTTGTAAAATCCATATTATTTTATCTACTTGTGTTTGAAAGATTTTCTTAATTACTTAATTGAATTTTGTTTGTTTTACCCTCTAGAGTTAGCTCTTATTGTGCCCATGCTATCATAAATTTGCATTTGTTTTCTTTTTTTAAATTTCCCCTCTTTTCTGTTGATTCAAAGAGGGTAACATCAATTTTCTTCTTGCCATTCTCTTTGATTGGGAAGATTTATTCAGATAATGTTTTATGCAGGCATGGTCTGACCAGCTTATCTGGTCTATTTTTATATTGTGCACCAGGTCCAGAGTTTTTTGCTCAAGTAGAAAGTAGTTGATTCTGGAATACGTCTGATGGCCCTCCTGAGTAAGATGTGTAATCTTTTTCAGATGGGTGGAGTGTTCTCCGTCAGGTTTAATAGGATAGACGTTTATTAAACTTCTATTAAAATTCATAGATTTCCTTTTAAGATCATTATCTGACAATGCTTTTATTGAAGATTTCCTGTCTTGGATTGGATCTAGGCACATATTCAAGTCGCCACAGTCTACCAAATGGCCTTTGTTTGTTTTGATATATATTTTTTAAGTTTATTGAGAAAATTGTTTTGATTTTGATTGGAGGCATAAACATTTTCAATTGTGTAAGGTACATTATTCAATGTGCCAATCCATATAATGTATCTTGACCTAAGTATTGTCAATACAGATCCTCTGTATTTTAAAACAGACCAATAAATACTGGACACAAGGTATGGGGTTTAAAAATGCCATAGCTCTGTTTATTATAAACAATAATGCAACAATAATGCACATAAATAACAAGAGGTGCCTGCCCACCCACACCTAATGGTTAAAGGGGACCCCGTGCCCCAGGAGTACAACCAAATGAGGGCACCTCACAGCTCAATAACCACTTGTGTGCAAGCACCCCTGGTACCGGGCCACGAACACTATGCGCCAGCCCCCCTACAGGCTACGCACCCAAAATAGTTAAATGCGTTCCACAAAACATCTAATTCGGTTGCGTGCGGGTAACTCACGCACTCTGCTGCTGAAAACTCACACACTTTGCCCTTTTTGGACCCGAACTCCAAGTTGCACATAGTTACGAATAAACGTTCCTCTTGTAACCTATAGGATATATCCCAGGCATCGCACCCCTAATGGATAAATGCATGCCAAGCCATCTAAATATGGTTGCAGGCGGATAAATCATGCACACAGCCCTTTTCAGAACCGAATTTTGCAGGTAGCGCACAATTACATATAAGCACTCACCTTGCCGTATATGTTACCGAAGGGCCCAGTCCGTTACATGTGTTAATTGGAGACGTGCAATTACCAATAAGCACTCTCCACATTTTATAGCAAGCACCAATTAAGTGCTCATCACCATAGAGCTGTAATGTTTACCATTTAACATAGAGCTGTGCTCTTAACCATAAATCAAAGAGCTGTGGCTACCACCGTATCATATAATTTAACAGTAATTGAAAGTGTAATATTTTAATAGGGTGACAACTATAATTTATTCTAATGACAAACTAAGTCATCCAAGACTACAAGAATGGTTAATTTAATTGCCAAGATAAACACATTTGATCCATAATCATTCAGGTGAACCCCATCCTTCCTAAAAAAAGGCTAATGCATCCTCCCCTTCCAAATCAGTGTGGTGTAGTGACGTTCCACCAATAGCCCTAATGTAGCTAGACATCATCTTATTGACTTTCTTACTGCATTTATTGAAAATAGTAGGAGAAATTAGAGAACTAAAAGTAATACGGTGCACCATCTCTGACCATACAATATGAACTTTGGGGAATAAAAGGTGCAACCTATCCACATCCCATTTCACCGGGTAATGAGTGTCTTTAACGTCATGCTCCCTAAGTCATTACCCCCAGCATGAATAACAAAGATGTCAGGGGGGTCTGCAACCCTTGAATACTGCACCACCTCCCACACGACACACTCCCACTTCATCCCACATATACCAAACCATTTTAGTAATAACTATTTTTTGCTGAAACCCAGCTGTGTGTCGTCATCTTTTTGTAGAGCTGTTCTACGTGCCCAGTACACGTATGAATGTCCTAGAATCCAAGCATTCAGTGGAAGTGTGCCTACGGAATGATTACATAAAATTATAATACATATTTACTTTTAATTTTATTGTACATGTAGACAACACTACTTCAGTGCAGGTAAACACAATCAATTACAGTATTTATTAAATTATTTACAGTATTTACTAAATGTAAGACATAGTTAAACATCAGTTTTATTAAATATCAATCATAGCATTTATATTTAATATTTTTTTTTATACATGCCAATAAAATTACACAGAATATTCTGATGAAACTGTAAATACCACAGATAACATAAAACCCGTTTTCTTTTTTTTTTTTTTGTACCTCAACAACATTAAAATTAACAGCATATTCTTTACTAGAATTTCCTGACCCAAAAGTAATTATATTCCTAATCTAAAGGACATCCAAGGTCTCATAACTGCTCCGGACATGGTGTTGAAGTGTCACTTGCTCCTGGAGCAAGCTCCCTGAAATGTTCCCACTGACCCCTTGACAGAGCGTCAGGGATACTGGTAAGTCGACCAGGCACATGCACTGCCCTACATAAAATATTCTTCTCCATGCACTACCTCCCTAACAACACACTCCCACTTCATTGTCACTATGAAATATGACATGCTGTTCCTTCAAGTTGTCACCCCATATGTAGATTGCCACGATGATGGAGAATAATTCAAGGAAGACCAAGTTCCTGAAGTAACTGTTGTGTGCGGCCAATCTTGGCAAAAGGCCACTTTGAAGACATTCCAATACTTTTTGTTTTTGCATGTCCAAGTGGTTCCCTTAAAAAAGAGCTCAGCAGACTTTCAATGTTGTCTATGGGATATAACCACTGTTTACTCTTGTTTTTTTTTTTTTTTTCAGTTTTTGTTTTTATTGATGTAGTTGTAAAATTGTACACAGTTTCCTAGTGGCCCTCTAAAAAGAGCCAGAGTGACAATTTTTTTTGTCTAAGTCCCGCGTTCCTCAATGCAGTTTATCAGCCTTTACTTTTTAAGGTAAATCCACTTGTAAACAGACCCCAAACCAGCTCACAAACCTTTTATACAAGTTTAACAGTCAAGCCACACCCCTCTCACCTGGGCACAATTAGTGCACTCTGCAATTTATCAGCCTTTACTTTTTAAGGTAAATCCACTTGTAAACAGACCCCAAAACAGCTCACAAACCTTTTATACAAGTTTAACAGTCAAGCCACACTCCTCTCACCTGGGCACAATTAGTGCACTCTGCAGTTTATCAGCCTTTACTTTTTAAGGTAAATCCACTTGTAAACAGACCCCAAACCAGCTCACAAACCTTTTATACAAGTTTAACAGTCAAGCCACACCCCTCTCACCTGGGCACAATTAGTGCACTCTGCAGTTTATCAGCCTTTACTTTTTAAGGTAAATCCACTTGTAAACACTTGTATTCGCATGAGTAAAATAGCTAATGAGTCCCCTGGTTCCTGTGAGCAGGCTGGGAGGATGGATTAGGGCTTGAAAGCTTTGGCCAATCTCTCCTGGTAGTAATACAGATAGTTTTATGGAGTTCTTTTTTCCAGGAGCCATGGACTATGGCTATATATTTCTATAATATGATATAAGTATTTCAACAATTCCAAAGGTTTTGTTAATGTGATAGCCACATTGTCAGCCGATTTTAACACCTGAAATATATTTTTCATTTCTGATCAATTCAGCAAATGGTTCCATCGTAAGGACAAAAATCAAGGGAAGAGAGAGGGAAGCCTGATCTTGTACTATTTCTAATTACAAAATTCTCAGATCTAAAGCTAACTCCTGTAATATATGCTGTAGCATTTGAATATAAAGCTTTGATCGCATGGGAGCCGGACCAACCAAGGCAAAACTTGTCTAACACCAACTCCAAATAGTCCCAGTGGAACCTTCTTGGCATCTAGAGACAGGGCCACTACAGTGACTTTCTCTGCTTCTGTAAATGCAAAAAGATCTATGAGTTTCCTAATATTGTTAGATCCTTGTCTTTTTTATAAACCCTGTTTGATCTGGGTTTATTGATCCTGACATCAAGGGATTCCGTCTAGTTGCAAGTATCTTTGCATAGATATTAATACCTGTGTTAATCACCAAAATAGGCCTGTAATTTTTGTACCGTCTGATCCTTCCTTTTAGGTATAGGGACAATTGCAGCTTCAAGTGTTTCTAGAGGAGCAGCTCATGTCCATTTAATTTGATTAAACATGTTTTTAGCTGTCTCAGTAATGAAGATGAGAATATTTTATAATGAATGTTAGCGAAGCTGTTGGGACATGGTGACTTATTAAGTAAAAGGCTTGAAATGCAAGCTTCTATCTCATTCTCTGAAATATTCTCCTTTAAAGAATTCAGTTTGTCTTTGGATATTTAGGTAAATTTACTCTAGACAAAAAAAGTTTTTATTTGCTCTTTAGTTGGCTTCTTGAAGTCCTGTTTGTCCTCTAGATTGTACAGCGATTTATAATAGTATACAAAACACTTGCCTATATCTTTATGGTTAACCACTACTTCCCCTTTTTGATCTATTAATTTTTTGATTCTCTTGTGAGTGGTTTTAATTAAAATTGTAATTGATTAGCTGTATATTTGCCTGAGTTGTTACCCAAGTCATATTGTTTTGGTTGTAAAATCCATATTATTTTATCTACTTGTGTTTGAAAGATTTTCTTAATTACTTATTTGAATTTTGTTTGTTTTACCCTCTAGAGTTAGCTCTTATTGTGCCCATGCTATCATAAATTTGCATTTGTTTTCTTTTTTTAAATTTCCCCTCTTTTCTGTTGATTCAAAGAGGGTAACATCAATTTTCTTCTTGCCATTCTCTTTGATTGGGAAGATTTATTCAGATAATGTTTTATGCAGGCATGGTCTGACCAGCTTATCTGGTCTATTTTTATATTGTGCACCAGGTCCAGAGTTTTTTGCTCAAGTAGAAAGTAGTTGATTCTGGAATACGTCTGATGGCCCTCCTGAGTAAGATGTGTAATCTTTTTCAGATGGGTGGAGTGTTCTCCGTCAGGTTTAATAGGATAGACGTTTATTAAACTTCTATTAAAATTCATAGATTTCCTTTTAAGATCATTATCTGACAATGCTTTTATTGAAGATTTCCTGTCTTGGATTGGATCTAGGCACATATTCAAGTCGCCACAGTCTACCAAATGGCCTTTGTTTGTTTTGATATATATTTTTTAAGTTTATTGAGAAAATTGTTTTGATTTTGATTGGAGGCATAAACATTTTCAATTGTGTAAGGTACATTATTCAATGTGCCAATCCATATAATGTATCTTGACCTAAGTATTGTCAATACAGATCCTCTGTATTTTAAAACAGACCAATAAATACTGGACACAAGGTATGGGGTTTAAAAATGCCATAGCTCTGTTTATTATAAACAATAATGCAACAACAATGCACATAAATAACAAGAGGTGCCTGCCCACCCACACCTAATGGTTAAAGGGGACCCCATGCCCCAGGAGTACAACCAAATGAGGGCACCTCACAGCTCAATAACCACCTGTGTGCAAGCACCCCTGGTACCGGGCCACGAACACTATGCGCCAGCCCCCCTACAGGCTACGCACCCAAAATAGTTAAATGCGTTCCACAAAACATCTAATTCGGTTGCGTGCGGGTAACTCACGCACTCTGCTGCTGAAAACTCACACACTTTGCCCTTTTTGGACCCGAACTCCAAGTTGCACATAGTTACGAATAAACGTTCCTCTTGTAACCTATAGGATATATCCCAGGCATCGCACCCCTAATGGATAAATGCATGCCAAGCCATCTAAATATGGTTGCAGGCGGATAAATCATGCACTCAGCCCTTTTCAGAACCGAATTTTGCAGGTAGCGCACAATTACATATAAGCACTCACCTTGCCGTATATGTTACCGAAGGGCCCAGTCCGTTACATGTGTTAATTGGAGACGTGCAATTACCAATAAGCACTCTCCACATTTTATAGCAAGCACCAATTAAGTGCTCATCACCATAGAGCTGTAATGTTTACCATTTAACATAGAGCTGTGCTCTTAACCATAAATCAAAGAGCTGTGGCTACCACCGTAACATATAATTTAACAGTAATTGAAAGTGTAATATTTTAATAGGGTGACAACTATAATTTATTCTAATGACAAACTAAGTCATCCAAGACTACAAGAATGGTTAATTTAATTGCCAAGATAAACACATTTGATCCATAATCATTCAGGTGAACCCCATCCTTCCTAAAAAAAGGCTAATGCATCCTCCCCTTCCAAATCAGTGTGGTGTAGTGACGTTCCACCAATAGCGCTAATGTAGCTAGACATCATCTTATTGACTTTCTTACTGCATTTATTGAAAATAGTAGGAGAAATTAGAGAACTAAAAGTAATACGGTGCACCATCTCTGACCATACAATATGAACTTTGGGGAATAAAAGGTGCAACCTATCCACATCCCATTTCACCGGGTAATGAGTGTCTTTAACGTCATGCTCCCTAAGTCATTACCCCCAGCATGAATAACAAAGATGTCAGGGGGGTCTGCAACCCTTGAATACTGCACCACCTCCCACACGACACACTCCCACTTCATCCCACATATACCAAACCATTTTAGTAATAACTATTTTTTGCTGAAACCCAGCTGTGTGTCGTCATCTTTTTGTAGAGCTGTTCTACGTGCCCAGTACACGTATGAATGTCCTAGAATCCAAGCATTCAGTGGAAGTGTGCCTACGGAATGATTACATAAAATTATAATACATATTTACTTTTAATTTTATTGTACATGTAGACAACACTACTTCAGTGCAGGTAAACACAATCAATTACAGTATTTATTAAATTATTTACAGTATTTACTAAATGTAAGACATAGTTAAACATCAGTTTTATTAAATATCAATCATAGCATTTATATTTAATATTTTTTTTTATACATGCCAATAAAATTACACAGAATATTCTGATGAAACTGTAAATACCACAGATAACATAAAACCCGTTTTCTTTTTTTTTTTTTTTGTACCTCAACAACATTAAAATTAACAGCATATTCTTTACTAGAATTTCCTGACCCAAAAGTAATTATATTCCTAATCTAAAGGACATCCAAGGTCTCATAACTGCTCCGGACATGGTGTTGAAGTGTCACTTGCTCCTGGAGCAAGCTCCCTGAAATGTTCCCACTGACCCCTTGACAGAGCGTCAGGGATACTGGTAAGTCGACCAGGCACATGCACTGCCCTACATAAAATATTCTTCTCCATGCACTACCTCCCTAACAACACACTCCCACTTCATTGTCACTATGAAATATGACATGCTGTTCCTTCAAGTTGTCACCCCATATGTAGATTGCCACGATGATGGAGAATAATTCAAGGAAGACCAAGTTCCTGAAGTAACTGTTGTGTGCGGCCAATCTTGGCAAAAGGCCACTTTGAAGACATTCCAATACTTTTTGTTTTTGCATGTCCAAGTGGTTCCCTTAAAAAAGAGCTCAGCAGACTTTCAATGTTGTCTATGGGATATAACCACTGTTTACTCTTGTTTTTTTTTTTTTTTTCAGTTTTTGTTTTTATTGATGTAGTTGTAAAATTGTACACAGTTTCCTAGTGGCCCTCTAAAAAGAGCCAGAGTGACAATTTTTTTTGTCTAAGTCCCGCGTTCCTCAATGCAGTTTATCAGCCTTTACTTTTTAAGGTAAATCCACTTGTAAACAGACCCCAAACCAGCTCACAAACCTTTTATACAAGTTTAACAGTCAAGCCACACCCCTCTCACCTGGGCACAATTAGTGCACTCTGCAATTTATCAGCCTTTACTTTTTAAGGTAAATCCACTTGTAAACAGACCCCAAAACAGCTCACAAACCTTTTATACAAGTTTAACAGTCAAGCCACACTCCTCTCACCTGGGCACAATTAGTGCACTCTGCAGTTTATCAGCCTTTACTTTTTAAGGTAAATCCACTTGTAAACAGACCCCAAACCAGCTCACAAACCTTTTATACAAGTTTAACAGTCAAGCCACACCCCTCTCACCTGGGCACAATTAGTGCACTCTGCAGTTTATCAGCCTTTACTTTTTAAGGTAAATCCACTTGTAAACACTTGTATTCGCATGAGTAAAATAGCTAATGAGTCCCCTGGTTCCTGTGAGCAGGCTGGGAGGATGGATTAGGGCTTGAAAGCTTTGGCCAATCTCTCCTGGTAGTAATACAGATAGTTTTATGGAGTTCTTTTTTCCAGGAGCCATGGACTATGGCTATATATTTCTATAATATGATATAAGTATTTCAACAATTCCAAAGGTTTTGTTAATGTGATAGCCACATTGTCAGCCGATTTTAACACCTGAAATATATTTTTCATTTCTGATCAATTCAGCAAATGGTTCCATCGTAAGGACAAAAATCAAGGGAAGAGAGAGGGAAGCCTGATCTTGTACTATTTCTAATTACAAAATTCTCAGATCTAAAGCTAACTCCTGTAATATATGCTGTAGCATTTGAATATAAAGCTTTGATCGCATGGGAGCCGGACCAACCAAGGCAAAACTTGTCTAACACCAACTCCAAATAGTCCCAGTGGAACCTTCTTGGCATCTAGAGACAGGGCCACTACAGTGACTTTCTCTGCTTCTGTAAATGCAAAAAGATCTATGAGTTTCCTAATATTGTTAGATCCTTGTCTTTTTTATAAACCCTGTTTGATCTGGGTTTATTGATCCTGACATCAAGGGATTCCGTCTAGTTGCAAGTATCTTTGCATAGATATTAATACCTGTGTTAATCACCAAAATAGGCCTGTAATTTTTGTACCGTCTGATCCTTCCTTTTAGGTATAGGGACAATTGCAGCTTCAAGTGTTTCTAGAGGAGCAGCTCATGTCCATTTAATTTGATTAAACATGTTTTTAGCTGTCTCAGTAATGAAGATGAGAATATTTTATAATGAATGTTAGCGAAGCTGTTGGGACATGGTGACTTATTAAGTAAAAGGCTTGAAATGCAAGCTTCTATCTCATTCTCTGAAATATTCTCCTTTAAAGAATTCAGTTTGTCTTTGGATATTTAGGTAAATTTACTCTAGACAAAAAAAGTTTTTATTTGCTCTTTAGTTGGCTTCTTGAAGTCCTGTTTGTCCTCTAGATTGTACAGCGATTTATAATAGTATACAAAACACTTGCCTATATCTTTATGGTTAACCACTACTTCCCCTTTTTGATCTATTAATTTTTTGATTCTCTTGTGAGTGGTTTTAATTAAAATTGTAATTGATTAGCTGTATATTTGCCTGAGTTGTTACCCAAGTCATATTGTTTTGGTTGTAAAATCCATATTATTTTATCTACTTGTGTTTGAAAGATTTTCTTAATTACTTATTTGAATTTTGTTTGTTTTACCCTCTAGAGTTAGCTCTTATTGTGCCCATGCTATCATAAATTTGCATTTGTTTTCTTTTTTTAAATTTCCCCTCTTTTCTGTTGATTCAAAGAGGGTAACATCAATTTTCTTCTTGCCATTCTCTTTGATTGGGAAGATTTATTCAGATAATGTTTTATGCAGGCATGGTCTGACCAGCTTATCTGGTCTATTTTTATATTGTGCACCAGGTCCAGAGTTTTTTGCTCAAGTAGAAAGTAGTTGATTCTGGAATACGTCTGATGGCCCTCCTGAGTAAGATGTGTAATCTTTTTCAGATGGGTGGAGTGTTCTCCGTCAGGTTTAATAGGATAGACGTTTATTAAACTTCTATTAAAATTCATAGATTTCCTTTTAAGATCATTATCTGACAATGCTTTTATTGAAGATTTCCTGTCTTGGATTGGATCTAGGCACATATTCAAGTCGCCACAGTCTACCAAATGGCCTTTGTTTGTTTTGATATATATTTTTTAAGTTTATTGAGAAAATTGTTTTGATTTTGATTGGAGGCATAAACATTTTCAATTGTGTAAGGTACATTATTCAATGTGCCAATCCATATAATGTATCTTGACCTAAGTATTGTCAATACAGATCCTCTGTATTTTAAAACAGACCAATAAATACTGGACACAAGGTATGGGGTTTAAAAATGCCATAGCTCTGTTTATTATAAACAATAATGCAACAACAATGCACATAAATAACAAGAGGTGCCTGCCCACCCACACCTAATGGTTAAAGGGGACCCCATGCCCCAGGAGTACAACCAAATGAGGGCACCTCACAGCTCAATAACCACCTGTGTGCAAGCACCCCTGGTACCGGGCCACGAACACTATGCGCCAGCCCCCCTACAGGCTACGCACCCAAAATAGTTAAATGCGTTCCACAAAACATCTAATTCGGTTGCGTGCGGGTAACTCACGCACTCTGCTGCTGAAAACTCACACACTTTGCCCTTTTTGGACCCGAACTCCAAGTTGCACATAGTTACGAATAAACGTTCCTCTTGTAACCTATAGGATATATCCCAGGCATCGCACCCCTAATGGATAAATGCATGCCAAGCCATCTAAATATGGTTGCAGGCGGATAAATCATGCACTCAGCCCTTTTCAGAACCGAATTTTGCAGGTAGCGCACAATTACATATAAGCACTCACCTTGCCGTATATGTTACCGAAGGGCCCAGTCCGTTACATGTGTTAATTGGAGACGTGCAATTACCAATAAGCACTCTCCACATTTTATAGCAAGCACCAATTAAGTGCTCATCACCATAGAGCTGTAATGTTTACCATTTAACATAGAGCTGTGCTCTTAACCATAAATCAAAGAGCTGTGGCTACCACCGTAACATATAATTTAACAGTAATTGAAAGTGTAATATTTTAATAGGGTGACAACTATAATTTATTCTAATGACAAACTAAGTCATCCAAGACTACAAGAATGGTTAATTTAATTGCCAAGATAAACACATTTGATCCATAATCATTCAGGTGAACCCCATCCTTCCTAAAAAAAAGGCTAATGCATCCTCCCCTTCCAAATCAGTGTGGTGTAGTGACGTTCCACCAATAGCCCTAATGTAGCTAGACATCATCTTATTGACTTTCTTACTGCATTTATTGAAAATAGTAGGAGAAATTAGAGAACTAAAAGTAATACGGTGCACCATCTCTGACCATACAATATGAACTTTGGGGAATAAAAGGTGCAACCTATCCACATCCCATTTCACCGGGTAATGAGTGTCTTTAACGTCATGCTCCCTAAGTCATTACCCCCAGCATGAATAACAAAGATGTCAGGGGGGTCTGCAACCCTTGAATACTGCACCACCTCCCACACGACACACTCCCACTTCATCCCACATATACCAAACCATTTTAGTAATAACTATTTTTTGCTGAAACCCAGCTGTGTGTCGTCATCTTTTTGTAGAGCTGTTCTACGTGCCCAGTACACGTATGAATGTCCTAGAATCCAAGCATTCAGTGGAAGTGTGCCTACGGAATGATTACATAAAATTATAATACATATTTACTTTTAATTTTATTGTACATGTAGACAACACTACTTCAGTGCAGGTAAACACAATCAATTACAGTATTTATTAAATTATTTACAGTATTTACTAAATGTAAGACATAGTTAAACATCAGTTTTATTAAATATCAATCTTAGCATTTATATTTAATATTTTTTTTTATACATGCCAATAAAATTACACAGAATATTCTGATGAAACTGTAAATACCACAGATAACATAAAACCCGTTTTCTTTTTTTTTTTTTGTACCTCAACAACATTAAAATTAACAGCATATTCTTTACTAGAATTTCCTGACCCAAAAGTAATTATATTCCTAATCTAAAGGACATCCAAGGTCTCATAACTGCTCCGGACATGGTGTTGAAGTGTCACTTGCTCCTGGAGCAAGCTCCCTGAAATGTTCCCACTGACCCCTTGACAGAGCGTCAGGGATACTGGTAAGTCGACCAGGCACATGCACTGCCCTACATAAAATATTCTTCTCCATGCACTACCTCCCTAACAACACACTCCCACTTCATTGTCACTATGAAATATGACATGCTGTTCCTTCAAGTTGTCACCCCATATGTAGATTGCCACGATGATGGAGAATAATTCAAGGAAGACCAAGTTCCTGAAGTAACTGTTGTGTGCGGCCAATCTTGGCAAAAGGCCACTTTGAAGACATTCCAATACTTTTTGTTTTTGCATGTCCAAGTGGTTCCCTTAAAAAAGAGCTCAGCAGACTTTTAATGTTGTCTATGGGATATAACCACTGTTTACTCTTGTTTTTTTTTTTTTTTTTCAGTTTTTGTTTTTATTGATGTAGTTGTAAAATTGTACACAGTTTCCTAGTGGCCCTCTAAAAAGAGCCAGAGTGACAATTTTTTTTGTCTAAGTCCCGCGTTCCTCAATGTTTGGAGGTTTTTCAATTTATGCATTCAAATGCATTTCCCAACTCCCACTCTGCTCCCTTGCACATAACACTGAGCCCTCAATCCCCAGTTTAGAAAGGTTCGAGATCCAGCTGGTCAGAACCCATGCCATCAAACTCCCTACTCACATCCTCTGCTATGACCAGCAAACTCCCTACTCACATCCTCTGCTATAACCATCAAACTCACTACCCACATCCTCTGCTATGACCAGCAAACTCACTACTCACATCCTCTGCTATGACAGCAGGCTTATTAGAGTTATTTGGAAAGGATTGTGTGCTGAAGTGTACCTCTGATTTATCAGCGCTGCTATCCTCTGTAGTCCTGATGGCTGAAAATCCTCATTCCCTCCCCCACCCAACCTGGAAACATCCAATCTCACATCTCCCTCACCCAATCCCATGAACCACCCCTCCCCTAAACCCACCTTCCCAATACCAATATGGGAATGGTGGGCAATTGTCATCACCCCTCCCTGCCCCATTTTGTTCCTACCCTTCTTTTTTATGCAGCATATTTCCCCGCCTATTCCCCACCCTGTCTAGCCCAGCCCCCTTTTGAGACCCAAATGCCATTTTGAAAACGGCATGTGCCCTATTAGCACCCATAGGCCTAAGATGACCAACAGAACCATAAATGCCAAGACCTCCAAATCAGATGCCCCAAACCTCACCTAGGATGCAGCAGCTGTGGACCACTTATTACCTTCTTACCTGCTCCCAGCTGCCTGATGGGCCATGGGAAGGAAGCAACCGAAGTGTGGGCTGCAGTAGCAAATGTGCAGCATGTGTGGAAGCACAATGGAAGCCAGCCATCCAGGGCCCCTAGACAAAGTATGTTGCCTAAGTAGTGCTATCAAACCATCCACAAAAGGTGATGTCATAATAGCTTGTGTAATCCCTATCTGATGTGCCTGCATAATGGTTGATATGCAATTAGTGTGTGTCTGTGAGCCAGTGTATGAGTGTGTCCGGCTGTGAGTATATGCAATCTGATATCTGCACCCAACTAATTTATTGAAAGGAGGTGATGCGGGATATATATGCTAGCACCTGTTACATAACCGCTATCTAATAACCCCTCCCTGGTAACATTCCTAGGAATGGATAATAAAGTAGGTCCTCCTAATTCCAAGCTAGGTCAAACGCCCCTCTTTTAACTTTATGCAGCCATGGTGTATCTGCCTTGCAGATCAATTTCTATCAATTCGTCCATAGTTGTAATGTTCCTATTAAATAAGATTAAAACTTGTCTGGCTTTTGTCCTATAAGATGCAGAGATTTTAACATTATAGACCTTGTTTGGCAAGCTCAGCTTCTTATCTTTTCTCCAGTGAGATTCCTGAATACAAATAATGTCAGCACTTTTATTGTGAAAGAACTGCATTACTAGGTGTCTTTTTACATTTTGAGAAAGGGTCTTAAGATCCATAATGGCAAGTTTCAGTCAGGCTGGCCTTTATGGTTCCACTCTCCATTCCTCTTTCTATCCGCTCAATCCACAACATACAGAACAATGTAAAAAATGTTTTACAACATACATTTCAAATATAATTAAAACAATATGGCTCCCATTCAAATGAGCAATTGTTAGTTACTGGAGTCCGTAATGTAGCCCATAAACTAATTTGTTATTCAATTGTCGTCTTTTAGCTACCAGCAAACTATTTGCGTGTTACAGGCTGAAGATCCCTTCGGTTGTCAAAATCGTAACTTCAACCCATCTAAGCAGTTGAATAGTTGATCTTTCGAACCCGTAAATGTTAAATCGCAAATCGCTCTGTAACTGTTTCAGATTTCAAGCCTGCAGTCTTACAGCCGGTATAAAGTCAACTGCGGGCTTGCAATTGAATAGGGGCCCATGTATAATAAATCTACAATCACAATTGAGACAATAGTTCTAAATATTTCTCAAAATTCTCTCTGAGAAGTGAGAACCCTGGCTGGAGTTACCGAAGGCCTCTATACTTTCTTGTAAAGTTTTCTACCATTTCCCCCTTCTTTCCAATTTATTCTCAATTATTTCTCTCCGCTTTCTTTCTTTCTTAAATCACTAAATCTTAACACTTTTTAAAATTATACACTGAGGATCTACATATCGTATTTACCCCCTTACTCCATTAATTACCCTTTTTCCAAAAAAAAGAAGTATATACCAATGTGCATTTAAACATTTACAGAAACTCATATGTGTACAGCTGCTTGTACTTAGAAAGCTTCATGTATTGTGCTAAAATATAATTTAAAATAATCAAATGTGCCACTCTATGATATTAATTAGTTGAAAGATAAACTTGTCGAGAAGTCTGATTCTGAAGTGATATTGTGATCCGTATATCTCAAGTGAATAAGTACTATTATATTAGTGGATGTTTTACTTTTACGTACTAACTAAATGTGAGAAAAAAAGGAATGTAAATAATATGAGAAATCAACTGTGAGTACTAGCTCCAAGTTCCAAGAATTTTTGATGTTTTACCAAAGATTGATTTTTAGACCATAACCTCTCAATTCTATCTTCTAATTATTCTGTTTGATTAGATAGAGCATTTATAGCAGTAGTATTTTTACTTACAGCTGAGGATTGTTTGTCTTTTAGTGTAGATTGAGATTCTGCCAACAGTTTCTTCATGTTGGAAACTGTTATCATTCCTTGCTCTTCATCAGGTATTAATTTATATGATTCAGCTTCCCCTAAATCACGTTTCTACTTGTTCTTCTGATATGTCTAAAACAGATATATTTTGTACTTGTTAGGTATTAGCCAATTTTCTCTATCTTTATCTTTTAGAGAGAAGAAGTTTGGTACTAATTTTAGAGTATTTTTTTGTCCCTTTTGTTGGCTTATGCTTTTTATTTTTCATTTTATCAATACAAGCAAGTATCCAAAAAACTTTTAAAGATTTATATTTACTTATTTTTTTTCCATTAATTTCCCTACCCTAAAGTCGGTCTAATACCCTTAAACTCCGACTATAAGAAGCTGAGACTTACATAGACACCATATTAAACAGTACATTCAATGCTAAGCGAGATTATCAATGTTAAGAATTCATAAATATCCAATATCAATTGTAAATATTTAGAGAAATAAAACCTTCCTTAACATAGAGCTGTTTATCCAAGTGGACACAATCCCCTTAAATTACAATCCTTAAATCAATTTATAAAAGTCATGATACAAACATTTACTTGGACCCTCGTTCAATTGCAATTTGGCCAATTGAATAGGGGTCTAAATAAGCACATAACATATTTTTTTAAAGAAGTTTTTACTTAGTAAACATCTATCCAAAAGCAAGGTTTTCACTAACTAAAAACTTATTTAAAACAAATATGTTATGTGCTTATTTAGAGCACTATTCAATTGGCCAAATCGCAATTGAATGAGGGCCTTGGTAAGTAAGGATATTCTTAAGTCCTTAACTTAATAAAATGTATTGGTCCATATTAAATCCGCCAAATAGTAGTTCCTGAAGCCCATAAATTAGCACGCAAAAATTATGGCTATTAAATTGGCTTCTTTTAGCTACCCGCAAACTGTTAGAGGCTGAAAAAAAACAGCGGTTGCCAAAATCAGAACTCCAACCAGCTAAGCCTTTGATCTTTCAAAATGTAAATGTTATAATCGCAAATCGCTATTAAATTGCTACAAGTCCTCAATCAAGTGGATCAGCATGGTGTGTTGTCCATGAGATCACAGAGTCGGACCTGACTGAGCAACACCATTTTTTACATATATTGAGAATTTATCTTTCTTATTGAGGCATTGCTAATATCACTTATTTTCTTTTTAATTGATGCCCATTGCTATACTGCCAAGTTGTATCTGAAATCCATCGATTACCTCAAAATAATTCAGTGTCAAAATAAAGGAGGATTAAATGAAAAAGAGAATACACAATTTAAATTATTCTGCACGCGTGGCTCTCATACATATAAAACATAAAGTTTATTAGTAGTTTTATTAAGATAACTTTTCTTTTTTCTTTTTTTTTTTATCTCAAAAGTGAAACACAAAAAAGGGGAATGAGGGAATTAATATGTATTATTTGTAATTAAAAACACTGAAAGTTAACAGGAATATGTATGTCAGAAAAAAGGAAGACAATGGTGTAATATCAAACAAATGTATTGATAAAATATGACAGTTAACAGGAAATCATTTAGTTTATACAGGAAGTTGCATGGTTGGAAATCATGCTTATACAGGATATTATATATATATATATATATATATATATATATATATATATATATATATATATATATTTATATTTAAGAGCCCCGTAACATTGCTCGCAGCGGACTTGCGAGGTAACACGTAGGATGGCCGAGAATAGGCTACGTGCTGAGCAACGTTGAACTTCACGCACGTAAATACTTTGATCTGTCATGCCCGTAACCGCATCTTGTACAATTGAGCTATTAAATTGCAAAGTACCGCGTGACTTGCAAATGGAGCCCAAAGCCCTATGAGTGCTCGAGAGCACCCACAAGGAGCAAATAGTCAATTTTTATACTGCTTCTTATTTTATTACAGCGATATCTAGCAATAGTGCCACTCTTAGTAAAGATGAGCATAGAAGGCTATGGAATTTTTTTTTCAGGTTTATCAGTTGCATCTGTTACTGAAAATATTATAAAAAAAACAAAAATAATTTTTCAAAAGCATTTGTTCACCCCTTTGCCAAGATATTAGTTTTCGATGTTGTAAGGGGCTTTGGGGAAAGCATTCTATATGTTAGTTTCTAAGCTTACTTTTGCCATATGTTTTGCCTTGCACTTAACCCCTGTATATTGGTACGGAATAATCATATTAATAACACTGAGTTGTATCTTGTAATCTTGGATAAGGAGTTATTTCTCCATACTATATTTCTCCAAATATTTGGTCTTCCAAAAGGAAGGAAGAGACAAAAATACTCTTTAAGGATTCCATTCATTTCTTCCCACAAGCAACTTTAAAAAATGAAAAATAATTTTACAACACTAAAAACATAGGCGTCTATTCAATTGAGCAATTGTTAGTTACTGGAGCCTGTAATGTAGCCTGTAAACTAATTTGCTATTCAATTGGCGTCTTTTACATATTCGCAAACGTTTTGCGTGTTTCAGGCTGAAAATGCCTGCGTTTGTCAATATCATAACTCAAACCCATCTAAACCTTTGATTTTTCAAGACCGTAAATGATAAAATCGCAAATGGCTATTCAATTGCTACATTTCCTCAAGCCCGCAATTGTTTTCACACTCGTAAATGGCAAACGTAGAAGAAAATTCTATGGCCCTCATTCAATTGCAATTTGGCCAATTCAATAGGAGTCTAAATAAGCACATAACATATTTTTTTAAAGAAGTTTTTAGTTAGTAAACATCTATCCAAAAGCAAGGTTTTCACTAACTAAAAACTTCTTTAGAAAAATATGTTATGTGCTTATTTAGAACACTATTCAATTGGCCAAATCGCAATTGAATGAGGGCCTATGAGTACCAGGTAGCACGGTAAATGCAAATAAGCTTGCAAATCTGCAATAAAAAATTACTATTTTTTAACGTTTCATTTCTGTGTGATATCAATTTCAGGAATCAAGGAGTTAATACATGTTAGGCCACCCACATGGACTAGAACAGTATGGTCATTCATTGTTATTATTTTGTACATTGCCGAATTGCAAGTCCGATCACATATCAGACTTAAAAAAGCAAATTCATTGACGTTTAACCTCCATATTTTACTGGCGTCATGATGACGGTCTTTGTAGTTAAGGCCTTGCTTAACTGATCATGATCATGCTCTAAAAAAGGCTACTTAGGGGTGCATGGTTTAGACTTTCCGCCAGGTAGCTGCGGGCTTGATCAATTGAATAGCTATGTAACTGCTGCAAATTTCAAGGTTGCAGACTTACTGCCAGTATGAAGTAAATTGTGGGCTTTCAATTAAAAGGGGGGGGGGGGGGCAACGTCACTTCTTTCAACAAGATGTTATTTCCAGAGTGGCCCGTAGATGGCAGTGTAGTCTTATGCTGTTTATTTAACATACAGTAAAAAAAATACTTCTTCACTGCAGTTATTTTTATACAATAGCTTCAGTATAGTGAGTTGTATATGAAAACTATAAACATGATTTATCTGAGCAGGGTCTTAAATACCCATATGGGGCTGGGTGGGGGATTCCTGTTATATACATGTGTAGTATAATGAGAAAATTCCAAACATTCGCTCACCTCACAGCAGGTAGCTCTGTTTTGACTGTGTCCTATAAAATAATTTAAAGAGAGAGAGATACTGTGAGTATTTTAATACCTGTGGTAATTTATGTACTTTTTACTATTGCACTTTCTTCATGCTTTTATCATTGAGAAAGACCTACATATAGGTCGAAATGCTTTGATGATACCCCCCCTCCCTTTTTTTTTACATCTATATGAGACTTTTTTATTCTTTAAATTGTTTGCACTTTTATTGGGAGTTTATTACTCCATGTACTACATAGCTCATGCTTCTATATGCATTTGTTCTGTTGCATGTGGAAGGAATTTCCAATAGCTTATTGATTGTGCTTGTGATTGGAGACTGGCTTTACAGCCCTTTCTACCATTATCATATTTTTTTATTATTGTTTTTGGTGGATATTTACTTCTTATAACCTGGTTAGCTCCTAAAGTGTCAGTTGTATAGGGTCATTTAGCCCTTTTTATACAGGACTCACAAAGAGGAGAGGGGTGTTTGCCAGGACCCCACCAGTGCCACACACTGAAGCACCCCCCTTAGTACTTCATCAAGGTTTGACAAACAATAGCAAAACAAAGGATTTTTTTGTCTAGCCACATTCTATTTGCTCACACATCATAGAATTGATTTACGGCGAAGAGACAGTGGGTCCTGGACTGTGTATCCTTCCTCATTCTACACGCTGTATAAATACCTAATTATAGTTGAGGATTCTAAATGTGTGTTATATCTTATGGCTACCTGTTTTGTTTCTGTATGTTCAATAAATTAACTTGAAGATACTACATTATCAAGGTCTTTTTTCCCCCTCCACTCTTTTCTTTTCATTTTTTCCAAGCACCGATGAACAGCGGTTCTGCGAAAGAAGCTGAATGAGATCTTAATTTATTACATTTGGACATTGTCTCCACCCATTTCCATGCAAGGAACTTCTACATCCTCCATTCATTAGAGGTGTTACATTTGGCCAGGTCTTTTTATTACTGAAGTGCTTGGCCATCCAGACATAAGTGGATAAGTGGTTGGTTATTCTCATATTGTTCACATCTGAGCACATGTGGACTATTTAGACTTTTGTTTTTTACTATTTTTTATTATTTTATATTATTCTTTTTTTACCATTGGACTGAGTACTGGATCTCTTGGCACATATATACATAAGTATTACTCAGATATCACTGTGATACTGATTGTCATTCTTTATCTATTTGTGTGCTTTTTGAACTTACCTGCTGTCTTTATTGAGGTTTCATTGGTTGATACTTAGTTAGTGCCTCTGTTTACTGATATGGAGCCTCATTCAATTGAGGCTTCGGGAGATCCGGCCAGAGATATGTAGCCTGTAACTTAATTTTGCTATTCAATTGGTGTCTTTTTGTGGGCTCCAATCGACTTACGGGCTATGGGCTGCGATTTATTTACATTTTTAACATCAGAAGTTAATGCCCCTCCAATCCTTTGATGTTTCACTGTCGCAAGACTTCAGAACGCAAAAGATCGCAAATTGCTATTCAATTGCTCCGATTCCCCTCGCTAAACGCTCCGTCAAGCCCGCAAATGTTAAATGTCTGTCCACAAGTTAAGGGTTCCAAGGAGGATTTGCAAAGGGCTTATTGACATGTCCGTAGCACTTTAAATTCACATATACACACACTACTATCTTAGAATTAATGGCACAACAAGCTTTCAAATCGGCAAATAAAAATACTTGATTTCATGTTACATTTCCGTGGAGGGGCATTAACTTGCAATGTTAAAAATCACAATGAATCACAATGAATTGCAGCCCAGAGCCCGTAACTCGATCGGAGCCCGCAAAAAGACGTTATTGAATAGCAAAATTAAGTTACGGGCTACGTTTCTGAGCCCGGATCTCCCGAAGCTTCAATTGAATGAGGCTCATTTACAGGTTTACACACATATTGTATTGGTTTGCATCTATTATATTTACATCAGTTCTTGCATATCTATTTATGTGTTCACTATAAGGAGTACTTTAGCGCTACAGGTCATAATTTCTCCCTAGTCAAGAAGTGCCCCCTCCCTTTTCTTTTTGTTTACTGCACAAAGATAAGATTGCAATATAAGTTTTTACTGCTGACAGTCCCAGGACTAAATAACAATTCACCTTTTCATACCCTAGTGAGAGAATCAACTTTAGTCAGTCCCTTTTTATTTAGCAGCTTGGTAGCAGAAACACAACTTTTAGGCTAAACAGTTTTACCCTCAGGGATTTACTATTACTCCTTCATGAGTCTAACTAATTCTGCCCATTTAGGTATAGCAATTGCTTAATTCTGTTTTTAGCTATTTTTTTTAACACTGGTACTCAATACAATTGGACTATGATAACTATGCACTCAGAGATGCGTGAAACAAGCCTTTGAGGTAGGAGCAATGCCTTCGGAAGCGTTAATTGACCGCCATATCCCTACACTTAATACTGTATCCAAGTGTTTATGGTTGTATTAGTTGTCTCATTTTAGTGTCATATTATATCATATTCGAATAAAGTTTCCATTTTTTTATTTATTGTTATCATGAAATTGGGGCTTAACAACTGGAAAAACAAAAAAATTGTGATATGCATTTTATATGTTGCCTAAAAATTACACAACAAGCATCTCAGTTATTGCATAAATTTAGCATAAATTAAATTAACTATTATATTTACATTTCAGAATTATTTTTCTTCAGATATAAACATTTTGTTTGGTGTTTTGAACTATCGGTCCATCTGCCTACGGCATATTTTAAACGTTCTGGAACTTACTTTATTTGTTCCTACTGCTTCTGCTTTATGATTTTTCAACTTATCTATCATCCGTTCTTTCAAGCAATTTGATAGCTGATAAAAGTATTTTCATGGGAAAAATACAAATATGTTCCATATACCATCAGGACTGAGCATTCACTTCTGCAGGGCTAAGCCAATGTCACTGGGACTCATACAATCTACATGAGCAAAAGCACTCAGCAACTGACATATTTCTGGTTCCATTTACCATCAGGATTGAGCAGTCAAATCTGCAGGGGCTCACTGATCCTCATACCATTCACCTGAGCAAAAAAGCTCACTAACTAACATTTTTCCGGTTTCATTTAACATCAGGACTGAGCATTCACTTCTGCAGAGCTCGGCCAATATCACTGGGCCTCATACCATCCACATGAGCAAAAGCATTTACTGAATGACATTTTTCCGAGCTATATTTACCATCATGACTGAGCAGTAGTGCAGAAACTCAGAAAAATGTCTCTAGTCCTCATGCCATCCACCTGAGCAAAGCACTCACCAACTGACATTTTTTCTAGTTCCATTTACCTTGGTTTATTTTGCCTCTAGACCTAGAGCCTCACACACAACCACTCTTCTACCTCTAAAATCATATAACATGCCTACCCTGTCAACCCCTGTCCACCCACCCACTTACCTACATATGATTTCTGTTAATTTATAGTGCAGGCTTAGCACTATCACATCCATTTTGCACAGCTCTCTACACCCACAGAACTTATCACTAATTAACCCTCTACTTTCTTTTCAGTTACTCATCAAGCTCTTGTTTCTTCCATTTATTTACTGTAACTTTTGTTCCATTAATCCCTTGTATGTTTGCGAGTTTTCAATCTTTGAAGGTGCTTTGAAAAAGAAGGACCATGTAAGATTGTAAACTCAAAGAGAGGGCCCTCTACTTTTTGCCATGTGTTTAATAGTGCATTTTTCTTCTTTGCACTTAACCCCTGTATAGCTCTACGGAATAGGTTGCCTTGTTAAAAATACAAGTAATTATAATAATAATAATAATAATAATATGTTTTGTTCTTTAGAAATTACCTCCAGTAAAAAAGAGAGCACTGTTGTGTAGTAATTTGTTTACAAAAATATTTGTCTAATTGAAGTAGTTCACTGTTAGAAATAATTCAACTGAGGTACATATAATTTTATTCAGCAATCATTTATAACATACACCAAAATGGGAAATTTTCATGCACATATATACAATGTTCAACAGTACATTTTGTTAATTATGGTGATATGAAAATGCATACAAAATAGGACATAATTTTTATAATAAAACCTAATTATTAATTAATCAACATATTTCTAATGACCGGTGATAAATGGTAAATGAAACAAGGTTTCTTCATATGAATGTACATATGGCAATTTCAGAATTGTTACATATCAGTAAGAAAAATAAATAAATGCAAGACAGTATAAAATGCATGCTCCAAAATGTAAACCTTTTTTTTTTAGAAAATCTTTGACATGCAGTAATTAAGACTTTTGTTCTTGCTCAAAAATCTGATGACTTGGTCAGAAAAGGTAAGATTCCAGAGTTTAAAATGGATAGAAAGGCTTTATTTAACTTATAATGGCATAATTTTATTTTGAATATACCTAAAAAACATGGACTAATGTGGTAATGGGATTCCCCAAGGTTCAGTGTTAGTTCCTCTCCTTTTTAACATGTTATTAATGATGTAGAAGTAGGACCCAAAAGTAGTGTCTCCATTTTTGCTGCTGACACTAAGTTGTGCAAGGTAATTAAATCAGATAACGATGTACTTTTCCTACAAAGGGATTTGCATAAATTAGAGAAATGGGTGGAGAAATGGCAGATGAGATTTAATACAAATAAATGTAAGGTTATGCATTTGAGAAGGAAAAATAGCCATGTAATTTATAATCTTAATGGAGCAAATCTAGGGGTATATGTTATTAAAAGGGATTTGTGAGTACTTGTGGACAACCACCTAGGTAGCAGTGCTCAATGCCAAGCAGCAGTTGCAAAGGCAAGTAAAATATTTGCAGGTATTAAGAAGTGTATAGAAGCAAGGGAAGCAGATATAATTCTGTCACTGTACAAATCCCTAGTACGACCTCCATTGGAATACGAAGTACAAATTTGGGCACCACTTCATAATAAGGACATTTTAGAGCTGGAAAAAGTACAGCGAAGGGCTTCCAAACTAATAAGGGGAATGGACTAATTAATTTAAACTTATTTTCCCTAGAAAAAAGGCTTCTACTAATTTAGATTTAATTCTATATATTTTTTACAGCTTAGGCTAACATTGCTTGATATTTACAAGGCCAGCTGTAAAAATAAGAAGCATACAAAGAATTACAATATTCTCAATTAAGAAATTGCATTTACTGTGATTTATTTTATTATCTGGAATGTCCCATTGATTTCATTTCAGAAACATAAAGATAGTACATAAAGGGCCTCATTCAATCGGGGCCATAACTCGGCTGCAAGTTGGCGATTCCTTGCAATCGGTTTACTGACCTGCGTAGTGCTATGTCTACGCTGCTATTCAATTGGCAGGCGCTGCAAGGACGTCCCCTTTCTCGCAAACCATGCTATCAGCAATAAGCATTTGCCACAAGCCTGTAAATTGTGTTTCAAGCCCGCAAACTCCGATAAATGTAAATGCAAATATAAATTCAATCCAGCACTGTACAGCATTGTAAATGATGAGGAACACAATGGGGGACATGAGGATTAATAGCAAAATATTCTCAAGCTTGTACATCACCAAAATTCAATAGTTAATTTCAGGTTTTAATTACGTCCAGTCGTTCGGGCTTGAATGACCTCCAAGCCCATAAATCATTATTCAAACCCATACGGGCTTGGAGGTTGAAGCCCGTAAACTCGAAGCAACGCAAAAGCAAATATATATTCAATCCAGCACTGTAAAGGACGAGGAACATAATGGGTGACATTATAATTAAAAACACAACATTCTCAATCTTGCACATCACCAAAATCAAATACTTTATTTCATGTTTATTTTCCATCCAAAGTCCTATGGGCTTGAATGACCTCCACGCCAGTAACTCGTTATTCATAGCAATTGAATAGCGAACAGGGAAAGATCAAAGGCTTTGACGGAAGTAAGCTACGATTGAGCAAATCGCAAGGGATTGCAGCTCGAAGCTCGTAACCCGATTGGGAGTCGCAAACGTAAGCCAATTGAATAGCTAAGTAGCTTGCAGCCTACCCTTGCGGCCCCGCAGCTTAAAAACGTAGCAATTGAATGAGGCCCAAAGAGCATTATAAACTAATTATTCATTAGCAAATATTTAAAATATTTTTGGAAAAAAAACATGTTGTTGTGGTATTTCAACTAATCTTTCTTTAAAGTAGTTTTATATAATGTCTTCAAAGTAACAATATTATTATTATTATTATTATTATCTTTATTTATATCGCGCCAACATATTCCGTAGCGCTGTACAGGGGTTGAGTACATAGCAGAAAACAAATTAAACACCTTGTAAAGAATGGAGGGCCCTGTTTTTGAGCATAAAATCAAATGTACATAGAGCTTGTTTCCAAGGCCTGACACAAGGTTGAAAACTTGCAAACTTACAATCTAAGGGTTTAGGTGTGATACAAGAGGGTGACAAATACAATTGAAAGCAATTGGTTCAGTAAAGTGGAGGGGTCTGTGTGTTATACTGTAGATTGTGGGTGTGAGTGTTATTAAGCTGTGGAATGTTCAGTTGTACATGTTAAGGCTGAAGATGATAAGATTTTTTAAACAGGTGTGTTTTTAATAATTTCTTAAAGGTTTTGAGGCAGGAAGATAATCTAATGGAGCGGGGCAAGGAGTTCCAAATGGATGGGGAAGCACGAGAAAAGTCTTGAAGACGGGAGTGAGAGGAGGTGATGAGAGAGGAGGAAAGAAGAAGGTCGTTAGCAGAACGAAGGGGCCGGTTGGGAGAGTATTTTGAAACAAGAGCAGAGATATAAGGGGGTGCACTGTTGTTGAGGGCTTTATGTGTTAGGGTCATGATTTTAAATTTGATTCGGGAAGCTATGGGAAGCCAGTGGAGTGATTGACAGAGAGGGGCTGCCGACACTGATCGTTTGGTATTGAAGATGAGTCTAGCGGAGGCGTTCATTATGGATTGGAGGGGAGACAGACGAGAGATGGGGAGGCCAGCAAGGAGGGAATTGCAGTAGTCGAGTCGAGAGATGATGAGAGAGTGAATTAGAATTTTAGCTGTGTCTTCTGTAAGATAATGACGAATTTTGGAGATGTTTTTTAGGTGAAACTGACATGATTTTGTTATTGCTTGGATGTGAGGAATAAAAGAGAGGGCGGGATCCAGTAGAACCCCAAGACAACGGGCCTGGGAGGTAGGGGCGATGATGGTGTTGTCAACAGTTAGAGATATTTGAGGTGTGGAAGCTGTAGTAGAGGGTGGAAAGATTAGAAGTTCAGTCTTAGACATGTTGAGTTTGAGTTGACGGGTGGACATCCAGGAGGATATGCTAGAGAGGCAGTTGGAAACTTGAGCTAAAAGAGAGGGGGATAGATCGGGTGCAGAGAGGTAGATTTGAGTATCATCTGCATAGAGATGATACTGAAATCCAAAGGATTTTATAAGGGTGCCAAGGGAGGAGGTGTAGATGGAGAAGAGGAGGGGGCCTAGGACAGAACCTTGGGAAACGCCAACAGACAGAGGGAGAGGTGAAGAAGAGGTGCCAGAGAAGGAGACACTAAATGTACGATCTTTAAGATAGGATGTGAACCATGAAAGAGCTGTGTCCTGGATGCCAAAAGAGCGGAGCGTTTGGATTAGAAGAGGGTGGTCAACTGTATCGAAGGCAGCAGAGAGATCCAGGAGAATTAGAATAGAGTAGTGACCCTTTGATTTGGCGGTTAGCAAGTCATTAGTGACTTTTGTAAGGGCTGTTTCTGTAGAGTGTTGGGACCGGAAGCCAGATTGGAAGGGGTCAAGTAGGGAATTGGAGGAAATAAATTGAGTGAGGCGATTGTAAACAAGCCGCTCAAGGAGTTTAGACGCAAGGGGAAGTAGTGAGATAGGGCGATAGTTGGAGGCAGAAGCTGGGTCAGAAGAGGGCTTCTTGAGAATGGGTGTAACTGTGGCATGTTTTAAGGAGGATGGAAACTTGCCAGTGTTTAGGGAGAGGTTGAATAGATGTGTGAGAGCTGGGATAAGTGTGGTGGATAGGGGAGGGATTAGCTGTGATGGAATAGGATCATGAGGACATGTGGTAAGGTGAGAGGTTGATAGTAAAGTAGATACTTCATCCTCGGTTACAGGGTCAAAGGAGTCCATAGTGGAGGTGGGATTGGGGAAGGGTAAGGGCTGGGTGTTGTCGGTTTGGGGAGAGGGTGGTGGGGTAGGGCCAAGCTGGGAGGAGAGCTCATTTCGGATGGTATCGATTTTATTTTTAAAATGGCTGGCAAAGTCATCAGCAGTGAGAGAGGAAGGGGCAGGAGGTGGGGGTGGGCGGAGGAGGGTGTTGAATGTAGCAAATAAACGTTTAGGGTTGGAGGACAGGTTTGATATTAGTGATGAGAAGTAGTGTTGTTTGGCAAGATTGAGGGCAGAGAAGTAGGAGCGCAAGGTAAACTTGTAGTGGAGAAAGTCTGCTGAAGTGCGAGATTTCCTCCATAATCGTTCTGCAGTGCGTGAGCATCTCTGTAGATAGCGTGTTTGTGTGGTGTGCCATGGTTGTGGGTGAGAGCGAGGGCGTTTGCTTGTGATTATGGGGGCAAGAGAGTCAAGGGTGGAGGTTAGCGTAGTGTTGTATTGTGAAGTGGCGACGTCAGGGCAGGCAAGGGTGGTGAGGGGGCTGAGAAGGGGTGTTAATACATTTGAAAATTGTTGTGGGTTGAGTGCTTGCAGGTTTCTGCGTGTTCTGATGGCAGGATTTGAAGAAGGGCGGTGAGCGGAGGATGAGGTGAGGTTGCAAGTTAGCAGGTGGTGGTCAGATAGGGGAAGTGAGGATATGTCAAGGTTGGAGATAGTGCAGAGATTAGTAAAAATAAGGTCAATAGAGTGTCCACCACTGTGAGTTGCGGAATCTGTCCATTGTGAGAGGCCAAGGGAAGAGGTGAGTGCAAGTAATTTTGCAGTTGTTGGGGAGGTGGGGGTGTCAGTGGCAATGTTGAAATCGCCAAGAATGAGTGAAGGTATATTGGAGGAGAGAAAGTGAGGGAGCCAGGCGGCAAAGTTGTCCAGAAATTGAGAGGGTGATCCAGGCGGGCGATAGATCACAGCTACTCGCAGAGGGATGGGAGAGAAGATGCGGATAGTGTGGACTTCAAAAGATGAGAATTGAAGGGAGGGAACAGGGGGTATGCAGCGAAAAGTGCAGCGAGAGGATAGCAGTATGCCCACACCTCCACCTTGTTTGTTCTCAGGTCTAGGAGTGTGGCTGAAGTGTAGACCACCATAAGAGAGTGCAGCAGGGGAGGCAGAGTCAGATGGAGTGAGCCAGGTTTCCGTGATAGCCAGTAAATTGAGGGAGTTGGAAATGAAGAGATCATGAATGAAGGTAAGTTTATTGCAAACAGACCTTGCATTCCAGAGGGCACAGGAGAAGGGCAAAGTAGATGGTTTGTGACAAGTGATGGGTATTAGATTATGGGTGTTTTGGGCATTTGCTGCCCTGGGGACTCTGCGTGGCTGACAGCAGGTGGGAATGAGTGATGGGCCTGGGTTAGGGGATATATCCCCACAAGCCATCAGAAGAAGGAGAGAGAGTAAAAGGAGATGGGAATAGGACTTACAGGAGCATTTCCGCTTTTCACCTTTAGGGGGGGGATGAGATAGTGACTGGAGGAAGGAGAAGAGCTCATGGGAGCAGAGAAGAGGAGATGAAAGCAGGGAAGGTGAGATAGTTATATTATTGGAGACATGATGTGTAGAGACAGTATAAGAGAGTCTGAGAAAGAGGCAGGAGGTTATAATAAGGAAGGTGGTGTGAGGAAACATAGTGGCACTGTGTAAGCAAGTATTCTTGTAGGGAGTGGTTAGAGGTGATAATCAGATGTCACTGATTAACCATGTGCAGGTAATTAGTGTGCCTCAATATATTAAGTGTAAACAAGGGTGGGTGGGTAGAGGGGCAGGGTGGGAGGGGACTGCATTCAGGTGGACATCTATGTGTTATGTTGCTTGCAGTATGCTTTTAAAAGTATCTATAAGGAAAAAGCAAGAGATATTTTAGGGGGAGGAGATTATGGAGCTATAAAATGGATCAGTGAACACAGAGCATTTCAGCTTTACAGATAAGCAAAGAATATCATCAATAGCAGAAAATCTAACAGTAAAAAGTCTATCTCAGCAATTATCATAACACAGATATTAATAATAAATAGTCTTTTGTAAACGTAGATATGGATCTGGTGAGCTTCTGTTCTTCTGAAATTACCTTAGACTGCATTCAGGTGGACATCTATGTGTTATGTTGCTTGCAGTATGCTTTTAAAAGTATCTTAGACTGCATTCAGGTGGACATCTATGTGTTATGTTGCTTGCAGTATGCTTTTAAAAGTATCTTAGACTGCATTCAGGTGGACATCTATGTGTTATGTTGCTTGCAGTATGCTTTTAAAAGTATCTTAGACTGCATTCAGGTGGACATCTATGTGTTATGTTGCTTGCAGTATGCTTTTAAAAGTATCTTAGACTGCATTCAGGTGGACATCTATGTGTTATGTTGCTTGCAGTATGCTTTTAAAAGTATCTTAGACTGCATTCAGGTGGACATCTATGTGTTATGTTGCTTGCAGTATGCTTTTAAAAGTATCTTAGACTGCATTCAGGTGGACATCTATGTGTTATGTTGCTTGCAGTATGCTTTTAAAAGTATCTTAGACTGCATTCAGGTGGACATCTATGTGTTATGTTGCTTGCAGTGTATATAGCAGTGTATGTCACTATATGTTTTACACAAGTAGGTCAATTTTGTTTGCAAGTTTGAATGTTAAGACTAATGTTTTGCCTGCAATTAAAATCTTCATTCAAGGCTGTACTTAAAGGCAGCATTCATTTCAAGCACTAGAATAAAAATCAATTTGTGTTACTTAGTACCAGATATATTAGTTAAATCACATAACTAAGGAACAGTATGTGAAAATGGAGACATGAGTCCTGCCCTTTGGCATACGCTATTCACAAAAAAGATGGAAATTGCTGATTTTTTTTCATATGAGGCAAGTTGCCAATACTGAGGTGAAAATAATACTTAAATGGGAGGCCTCCCTTTGATTAAAATGTATTTGGTGTATTTTTTATAAAAACATTACAAAGTTAATAACAATTTATATACATTTCCCACTAGTGTTATATGTGTAAGATCTTCCTAGACATGTCTTGCACTTAAATGTATACATAATGGCAAAAGACAATCTTTGTATAAGAAGCAAACTGACAATCTGTTTACCATTTGAAGGCACTAAATAGCATAAACACACATGCAAAGCTGCACAATAAGTTAATAATAGAAAATGCACTAAAATGTTAAAACATTTACCCTACATTCCAAATATTTAGACCGCGTACTAGAAACACAACATTTTTCAAAAAGTTATAAATGTAAGTTGGCAAACAGTGAAAAATAATGTGACTAAACCACTATGGTTGAGTGGTATGTATGGCTATACGTTTGACTGTTCTCTCTTAAATAGGTTTAATTGCAATATGAAGCAGAAGAAATACAAGGTAGATGTTGAAAACAAAGATAAAACTCTTATGCTGCTTTCATTTGTACAAAGTAATCCACTTTTACCCCTTTCTACCTTGCTTTTTAATGTCTATATCAATGTTATAATAAAAATGTACTCTATGGCTAAAAGTTGTAACTCGCTTTAAAAATTTATGAAAAAGATAAGTTTACCTTCAATACTAACAAGCTTCCTGACTATACCCAGCTGCCTATAGTCAAGTAGTACAATGCTGCCCATTACCAAAGAATATACATGAATTAAGGCTTCAATGGCTGTAACATTTTTAATGCTTTCTGACAGTTAAGCAGACAAATTGTTAAAAGTGTGAGCATATTTAAAAATAGGTACGAAATTTATGACATGTAAGAAAAGAATATTTACATCACAAAATCTCCTCACAAATAATTTAGATTTCATGTGAATGCTGGATTAAGTGTTTGTCTGTTGTTAAGAAGTCCATGCATTAGATGTATTCTGGTCTAGATAACACTTGCATCTCCATTCCTTCAGTTTTATCCCTGAAAGTCCCGCCATGTTTTCCAGAACTTCTTTCCCTGAAAAATAAGCACATTGGCTTTATTATAAGTAGTATATTTTCCATTCATAGATTTTACAGATATTTTCATTTATATTCAGTATTGGTCAAGGAGAAAAGCAGAAACGAGTTGTAAGAATTGATTAAAGGACTAAAAAAATGAAGATGAAGTACAGTGTCCTGAAGATTATACATTTTTTTAAAAAAAAGCTTGTATCTTTCTGCTTGTTTTCTAAATACCTGCACTATTACTCCTCACCAAATGAATTTAAAGGATCACTGAAGTATGCAAATTTATTTGCTCATTTACAGCCTCAAATTAGCCCTGTAACTTTACTAGCAGCAGGCTTTGCGTGTTAACATGCAGGACAGACGAGAATAGGCTACATGCTTAGCAACGCTGAATTTCACGCATAAAAATCCTTTGATCCGACAAAACCGTAACTGCTACTTGTTCAATTTAGCTATTAAATTGCAACGTGGTCACTTGCAAGCAAGCATAAAACAAGCAAATGGAACCCAAAGGCCAACGTGTGTCCAGAGCACCCGCAAGGGGGGTAAAGTCCAATACGTAGCACTTGTAATGCAAATAACAACACTCTACTGTACATTTATTATAAGGGAAAGTGATGTTAGGTCTTAGAATTAATAGCACAACATTCTCAAGCCCCCGAAAACTGGCCCCCGAAAAATAAAATCTTTATTTTATGTTTATATTTTTTGTTATGTCGATCCCTGCAATCAATGTGTTACGGCATATACTGTAACTCGCATGAGATAGAATATCATACTGCTTTATTAATATTGCATTATATCTGGAATATGGGTCCGATCCCAAACTATAATTAAAGCATGTAGGACTTCGAGATCTACCCTCACCTTTTACAGTGATGTAACACTAACAATCTCTTTTTACATTGGCTCCATCTAAACCTGTAACTACCTGCTTGCTTTATTGTTTGCGTTCGAGCACGCACCTTCGATGGCTGAGAACTGGTTTATGAAATAGCATCTCTTGTTCATAGCTCGCAGCCCATTCTAATTTAATAGCGACATAAAATGGCCACATTTCAAGCATGCAGCCCTTACGTGCTACACGTTGGACTTATGAGGCTGAAATTTAATATGGCCCTTAATCAATATCCTTCTTTTGATCACATCCACTATAATATAATCTTACAATTTATTGTCACTAAATCTATCCTGGAACTACAATGTATGCACTACTAGTGACAGAAATTACAAACCTCAAAGTCATTTTTTGGCAAGAAAATGTATTTTAAAATATTATTAATATAGTAAAGTGCTTCTTACTATCTATCATTTTAAACTGCTAGTTACTAAAACACTAAAGATCAATTAATTGTAGGCATTAACAAATAAACTTTATTTTCATCAAATATTATTATTGCTAATCAGTTACTACATAAACAAATAAAACTCTATTGTTCGAGCACTACAGTGGTCCTTGAAATAAAAGTTAAGATTTTTTTTTGCATATTTTTACAATAGTATTTAAAGCATATTATCTGATTCATTACCAAGGTAATTTACTGTATACTGTAGACACTAAGTGCCTTATTTAATTTCAATCTGCAACAGTTACAGTGCGATTCAGTTGAACAGGCCCGCAACTACCTGGTTGAAAGCCTAAACCGTAAAGCATGCAATCATAAGTAACATTTCAAGGCATGATCATGATCAGTTAAGCAAGGCTGTAACTATCGATTTAGAAACAGCCTATAGTAAATGATATTGTCATCTTAACATCATTAAAACATGGAGGTTAAACGTCAATAAATTAGCATTTAGAAGTCCAATATGTGATCAGACTTGTAATCCGGCAATGTGCAAAAAAATAAAAATGAATAAAGGAAATGTTCTAGTCCATGTTGGTGGCCTGATAGATATAAATTCCTTGATTCCCGAGATTGATATAATACTGAAATGAAACGTGAAAAAAAAACATTTTTGATTACAGATTTGCGAGCTTGAGACTGTTGTGCAATGAATTCTAATGTCTTTCATCGCTTTCCCCATCTTTTAAAGTGCAGTATTGATTATTTATTTGCATTTGCATCCAGTGTTTCACCACCTTGCGAGTCCTATTTGGTACGCGTACGATTTTCTTCTATATTTGCCATTAATGGTGTTAAAACATTTGTGGGCTTGAGGAATTGTAGCAATCGAATAGCGATTTGCGATTGTAACATTTGCAGGCTCCAAAGATCAAAGGCTTAGCTGGGTTGGAGTTACGATTTTGACAACCGCAGGGGTTTTCATCCTGTAACCCGCAGATCATTTGCAGGTAGCTAAAATACCCCAATTGAATAGCAAATTAGTTTACAGGATACATTATGGGCTCCAGTAACCAACAATTGCTTAATTGAATAAGGTCCTAAGCCGTCTGTACTAATGGACAAAGTATTCAAGTACTCTTATTACATATGTCCAATCAGATAGGATTGGAATGGAGAGCCTGTCTAAGGGCCTCATTCAAATGTGATTTGGCCAATTAAATAGGGCTCGATATTAGCACAGAGCATATTGTTTTACAGAAGTTTTTAGTTAGTGAACTTCTATCCAAAAGCAAAGTCTTCACTAACTAAAAACGTCTGTAAAAAATATGCTCTGTGCTTATATATAGCCCTATTCTATTGGCCAAATCACATTTAAATGAGGCCTTAAGTACAGGAAGTGCAGAATTATTAGGCAAATGAGTATTTTGACCACATCATCCTCTTTATGCATGTTGTCTTACTCCAAGCTGTATAGGCTCGAAAGCCTACTACCAATTAAGCATATTAGGTGATGTGCATCTCTGTAATGAGAAGGGGTGTGGTCTAATGACATCAACACCCTATATCAGGTGTGCATAATTATTAGGCAACTTCCTTTCCTTTGGCAAAATGGGTCAAAAGAAGGACTTGACAGGCTCAGAAAAGTCAAAAATAGTGCGATATCTTGCAGAGGGATGCAGCACTCTTAAAATTGCAAAGCTTCTGAAGCGTGATCATCGAACAATCAAGCGTTTCATTCAAAATAGTCAACAGGGTCGCAAGAAGTGTGTGGAAAAACCAAGGCGTAAAATAACTGCCCATGAACTGAGAAAAGTCAAGCGTGCAGCTGCCACGATGCCACTTGCCACCAGTTTGGCCACTGGAGTGCCCAAAAGCACAAGGTGTGCAATACTCAGAGACATGGCCAAGGTAAGAAAGGCTGAAAGACGACCACCACTGAACAAGACACACAAGCTGAAACGTCAAGACTGGGCCAAGAAATATCTCAAGACTGATTTTTCTAAGGTTTTATGGACTGATGAAATGAGAGTGAGTCTTGATGGGCCAGATGGATGGGCCCGTGGCTGGATTGGTAAAGGGCAGAAAGCTCCAGTCCGACTCAGACGCCAGCAAGGTGGAGGTGGAGCACTGGTTTGGGCTGGTATCATCAAAGATGAACTTGTGGGGCCTTTTCGGGTTGAGGATGGAGTCAAGCTCAACTCCCAGTCCTACTGCCAGTTCCTGGAAGACACCTTCTTCAAGCAGTGGTACAGGAAGAAGTCTGCATCCTTCAAGAAAAACATGATTTTCATGCAGGACAATGCTCCATCACACGCGTCCAAGTACTCCACAGCGTGGCTGGCAAGAAAGGGTATAAAAGAAGAAAATCTAATGACATGGCCTCCTTGTTCACCTGATCTGAACCCCATTGAGAACCTGTGGTCCATCATTTGATGTGAGATTTACAAGGAGGGAAAACAGTACACCTCTCTGAACAGTGTCTGGGAGGCTGTGGTTGCTGCTGCACGCAATGTTGATGGTGAACAGATCAAAACACTGACAGAATCCATGGATGGCAGGCTTTTGAGTGTCCTTGCGAAGAAAGGTGGCTATATTGGTCACTAATTTGTTTTTGTTTTGTTTTTGAATGTCAGAAATGTATATTTGTGAATGTTGAGATGTTATATTGGTTTCACTGGTAAAAATAAATAATTGAAATGGGTATATATTTGTTTTTTGTTAAGTTGCCTAATAATTATGCACAGTAATAGTCACCTGCACACACAGATATCCCCCTAAAATAGCTAAAACTAAAAACAAACTAAAAACTACTTCCAAAAATATTCAGCTTTGATATTAATGAGTTTTTTTGGGTTCATTGAGAACATGGTTGTTGTTCAATAATAAAATGAATCCTCAAAAATACAACTTGCCTAATAATTCTGCACTCCCTGTATTCTTTCAAATATTATCTTTACTACACCACACTGTGATTAGAATACTAGTGAACTTTCCAAATGAGATCTTTTAAAATATTATTGCATATAATGTGCATTCCACTAATTGTCATATGCTGCAAGATATAGAAAGGCATTAAAGGATCACTAAAGAGTCATATTTATAGTCTTGATATTGTGAAGACTCAGTAATGGCCAAAATAGTTTTACATGGATTAAACAAGTAATTACAGTTTTATTTTTTTTCTTTCTTTTTATTGAAAATATTGACATATACATTATGTATTCGATTAAAACATTAATTAAATTTGCCATAAAGCAGTAAGAAAAAGTTAACATGACAAAAACAAGACACAAACATAAACATAAACCTAAAGTGGAATTATCAGATAGTTTTATATCTATTCATATATTGATGCCATGAATTCCATCCATCATAAATGTGTTAGTTAATTGGTAATCTTTTTCAAGACAGAAATAATTTCATGCCATGTAGATATTGTTTTCATTTTTACAATTTCTAGTAATTAACCATTTTATTGCCATTAAAATTTGAAATACTTTTGTTCAGTGTTTCATATTCATGGGAAACATATGGAACAATATCCATTGGGGAGAGATTTCAAGTTGGAATCCAGTAATGTCTGAATTTTTAGGGCATGTCCACCAAATATGGGAATGGGTACCTTTATAACCACAGTTCCTCCAATATAAGTCAGAATATTAATCTGGGAATATTTTGTTTATTACTGGTGTTCTATAACATCTTTGAGTTAGTTTGAAAACAATCTCTCTAACATTTTGTTATTTTCTGTGTAAGTTCAAAAGCTTGGAACCACTGTTTAATAGACCAATTTGTATTTAATTCTCGCTCCTAGTCTTCCATTCTAGGGCCCTCATTCAATTGCAATTTGGCCAATTGAATAGGGCTCTAAATAAGCACATATTATATTTTTTTAAGGAAGTTTTTAGTTAGTGAAAACCTTGCTTTTGGATAGATGTTTACTAACTAAAAACTTATTTAAAAAAAATATGTTATGTGCTTATTTAGAGCCCTATTCAATTGGCGAAATTGCAATTGAATGAGGGCCTAGATGTTTTAACTAGTTGTGATTTATTTTTTATTATATTCCGGCATTTTTTTGTCATTAGGAATAATTAATTCAAATGTGGTTGATGGTCTATCTTCAAGCATATTATAGTCTGAGGGCCTCATTCAATTGCAATTTGGCCAATTGAATAGGGCTCTAAATAAGCACATAACATATATTTTTAAAGAAGTTTTTAGTTAGTAAACATCTACCCAAAATCACGGTTTTCACTAACTAAAAACGTCTTTAAAAAAAGATGTTATGTGCTTATTTAGAGCACTATTCAATTGGCCAAATCGCAATTGAATGAGGCCCTGAGTATTTTAATCTACTTATTAAGGTATTATAATTAAGCCAATAATTTTCAGATATATTATATTCTTTAGACATATCTTTAACATTTTTAATAGTTTCTCCAGAGTATAAATCTCTGATGTATTTAGTCCTAACCCTTCCGATGTTTCTATTGTCTTTTATACCACGTTTTTCATATATAACCTCAATAGGAGTTATAGGGGAGGGAGTTATTAACAAACCCTAATTTTTATTGAGTTTATTCCAGATCTTAATTCCAGATCTAACAGTTTTAAGGGGATTTTATTAGGATAATATCTTCTTCTCTACACCATATTACAAATTCGATATTAATTGTATTCATTGTAGATTTTTCTATATACCACCACTTTGCTGGATGTCCAGAAAAGACCCATTATAGTGGCTTCATAGTATTCAAGTATAGATAATGTGGAGAATCCTTCTTAAGATAAATCTCACTTTACTATTTTATAATTTCTTTGCATTTTTTTATCATTATATACAAATTTATGTAACATATTTTGTATATTTCTCAGAAGAAATTTTGGTATTTGTAATGGGATAGCGCTCATTAAATATATAATTTTTGGTAATATTACCATTTTCATTGCCGATATCCTTCCAAGCCAAGTTAATATTAAGTCTTTTCATCTTATTTGAAAGGTTTTAATCTGTTGTTGTAATATTTCAAAACTATTCAAAATTAAATTATTTAATTTGGGGTAAAAATAATTCCTAAATAAGATACTTTATTTTCTTGCCAAATATTTTGAAATTGTTTACTCAATAAATCTATAGTCTGTTTATTTAGATTTATAGAATACTCCCTTTGTGGGATCAATATTGCATAAAACTTAACATTTTATATAGCCTATCCTCCTATGTGAGAGACACAAAACATGACTTTCAGAGGTTGGCATATATAACTATTGAGGAGGGGACAATGATAGCTAGCCTTGATGTTTAGTCTCTTTTTTCCAGCATTCCTAGAAGCAATCAGACACTATCTATCCATGAGAGGCAACCACATGCAGAACCATAACCGATGAATATTGAAGTTGTTAGAATTTACATACACTTTCTGTTTGACAATATATAAACAACTAATAGGTACAGCAATAGGCACACCGAGTGCCCAGTTCTACGCCAATTTTTTTCTAGGGTAGTGGGAAGAGACAATAGTGTTTGTGGAAGACATGTTGATGTTTACCACCAAAATCTACATGTGGATCAGATATATTGATGACATATTACTCATCTGGAAAGGTAGTCACAAGGAATTTATGTAATTTGTCCAAAAACTCAACACAAACCAAACTGGTCTAAAACTCCCACATGTAATTTCTGACAAAAAGTTAGAGTTTTTAGATCTTGAAATTGTTATACACAAAGACTGTAACATCCAAACAAGAACTTTTAGGAAAAGTACTGCCACAAATAGCTTCTTGGCTTATGACAGTCATCAACCAGAACACCTAAAAAAGAATATACAGTACGACCAATATCTCAGAATAAAATGGAATTGCAATACATTGGAAGATATTGAGAAACAGGCCAAGGACATGTATAGGCATTTTAGAGAAAAAACATACCAAAGAGTAAAAATAAAAACAAGACACAATTTACTCACAGCAAATAGAAAGGTTACAACAGATACTATTCGAGTGATTGGTACCCATAACGAAGTTTGGGATACAATAAGAACTATAGAATAAGAACTCTTGTTGCAAGATTAGGATTTGGCGAAAATACTAACAATGAAACCCTCAATGACTAGCATGAGAGCAACAAATCTCCATGACAGCATTGTGCACAGACACTTCTCTTCAAAAACAAGTACACACAATTGGTTTACTGAAAGAAACAAAGGTTTCCGGCCATGCAAACATTGCAAAGCCTGCACTTATGTAGAGGAATCAACATCCTTTCTCAATCCAAATAACAGAGAGACACACAAAATAAGAGAGAACATTACCATCACAACAACTGCAGTAATCTATGTCATCCAGTGTCAATGACAAACAATTATACGTAGGTAAGACGATCCGCTAATGGTGACGTAGAATTCTGGAACATATATATTCTATCATAAATAGAGATGATGTACCAGTAGCCTAGCATATAAACGTTGAACACAACGGAAATAAAAATTGTTTGAGATTCTATGGGATTGAGTCAAAATGATAGAAAGGAAAGGTCCATGAACTGCATCCAATGATCGATGAATTAGTTCAGGAAGAATCCAGTTCAATCTTATTGCCAGAATCTTTGAATAAAGTGTAATATCTGTATTCATCTGTGAGATAGGCCTATAGTTCTTACACTCAGATATATCTTTACTTTTTTTTGGGAGTTGTAACAATAGATGCTAAAATCATTTCTGGAGGAGTTATTCCTTTCTGTTTTATTTCATTAAATACTTTTTCAAGACTTTTAGTCAGAATGGGGGCAAACAATTTATAATATTGGTTTGGGAAGCCATCCGGGCCAGGTGCTTTATCTATGTTAATATTTTATATAGTTGTTTGTATTTCTTTAGTTGATATTTCTTTATTCAGGATTTCTAACTGCTGTTCTGATATCATGGGCAGTTTTATATTATTCAGAAAATGTATTATTTCCTGTTTACTTCATCTAATAAAATCTTTTTCATCTTCTAAGTTGTGCAAGCTTTTATAGTACTGATTTTTAAGCATATCAATTCTTTTCTGCATTTCTTCATTTCTTCAATTTATTTGCTAGTAGTCTACCTGGTTTACTACCAAGGAAGTAATGTTTTTCTTGGGCTAAACATATTGCTTTATTGACCCTCAGTTGATCTATTTTCCTTATTTGTAATAAGTATTTTTTTATCCCTTTCTATTTTAGCTAAATTCACGTGGAGTTCTCCAAGAGTAAGTCCTCTTTATTTCCTCCATTGCTTATCCTATTTCATCATGAGCCCTCTAACATATGCTTTATGTGAGTTCCAAATTGTTGTATCGGAAGCAATTGGCCCATGATTTCTTTTTAAAAAATTAGTCAGTTCCTCTTCCATTATTAACTTTTTTTCAAAGTCTTTTAATAAAGCTATATTAAGTATTTTTCTTTTATATTGTGAATTTAGCCCTTACACATTTTGGGAAATCAATCTAAGTCCCATATTCCTTGTCAAATTGATACCTATATAGTTTAATCTCTAACTTCCTGTTCTGCATATTCCACTTAATTACATTTCAAAAAAACATTACATTACAATAAAACATAAAACAGTTACACAAGATATAGAGAGTATTCCTCTCTACTAATTCCATCAACAAGAATAAGATCCTAATTCCTGTATTTACCAACATTACTGATCAGGTTGAGAGAATAACCTGGTCAGCTTAAACCCTGATGATTGTAGGTAGCTATGTTATATTCTACAATATACGGATTCTTTTATTGTTTCAAAGTTAAAATTTAATTCCGTAGAGAGTTATATATTTTTTTCCCCAAAAAAAGTTTTTCTTATTAAGAACTCTATATTTTTCTCTTAAATATTCTCCAAGTTTCCAAATCATTCTTAACTTTCCCTCCTATCCCCCTCTACTTTTCCCTCTCCCCTTATTTATCCCTTTTGCCAAAATGATCTAAAAATATCGCCAGATTTTATGTGATATCGTTATAATCCGACTTCAAAAGGGAGAGGAGAAAAGAGAGAAAAGAGAAGAAAAAGAGAGAGAGAATAAAAGGGAAAATGTGTAAAAGTGCACCAGTGTGCAACACATCACACTTATTCATATACTGTATGTAATATTACATTCAATATATTCAATCTTAAAAGGGTATATTGTTGCTATGATCTCATGTTAAATATATAACCAAAAAGTTACTTATATCTAGGAAATTCAATTTTTACATCATAAGTTCAAAATGTTTAATTAATTCAAATAAGTGTAAGTCTTAAACCTATATACTATAAACTTTGGAAAAAAAGATATGTGAAAAAGTCTCCTTTAAAATTTTAATATATAAAGTGCACTAGTGCAAACTGTGCAATAAATCAAATTTCATGCAATATATAATTACAATCTGTGTACTCAATATTATTAAAAGTTTACAATGTCAATATGTCTCTATAGTATGTGATCAAAAATTGTCTTGTAGCTAAAAAAAATTTTTTTACCATCATTAGTTCTAAATTCAAATTCCTAATTAATTAAATTCTTGAGTAAATAGGTGCCAATCTTAAACCCATATAATCTCCTTTTTTCAAAATAAAGGAGAGAAAGAGAGAGAGAAAAAAAAACTTGGAAATTACGGGAGAGGAAATCCAATCTTTCTTATTAAATTGCTGCCCTTGGTCTGATGACATTTCAAAGGGAAGTTGCCATTCTTTTAAGTACTATTCTGATTCACTTAAGGAGTGAAAAGGAAATCTTTGATTGTCCTTATTTGCTAATATTTTTATTGGGAAACCCCATCTGTATGTTTTTTTTTCATCTCTCAATGCTTTTGTTATTTTACGAAATTCCCTTCTGGTATTCAAAGTATTACTTGATAAATCTGAAAAAATAAAAAATAAACTTCATATGGAGTTTGAAATTGTTCTTTGGTTCTTGACATTTTTAAACTAATGCATTCTCACAATTATGTCTCTTGGAGTGTCTTCCAATAGACCTCCTGGTAATGTTAATTTATGAGCTCTATCTATTCTCCCCCTCTGTACCTAACACTTCTTCTGAGACCCCTCTTATTCTCAAGTTTTTCCTCCTAGAATAGTCTTCACACTGTGTTTGTTTATTTTTAAGAACGTTTAGTTTGTTTTTAATACATTTAATATTAGTTAATTAATTAATTTCTCATTTTTAGTTTCCACTTCCTCCAGTCTATCAACTGAGTTTTGCCCCATTTTGTCTATGAGTCCTATAACTAAGTATTTTTCCATGGTGTATTCTTAGGTTATTCTAATACTAATTTTAAAACATTCAATTTATATCAAGAATATAATATAAATGTATAATAAGTCAAGATCTTTACAATTCTAAAAACTAATACTGAGTTATTTTAGACTTTAAGTAAGTCTCATACAGTTCAATTAGACTTGGTACTTTGGGGGAATACTTTTGGGGAATTTCCCCTGGCTTACTGTTTAGTTGTTACCGATCTCTGGCGTATTAGAGAAGTCTCTTAATTCTTATGATTCTTATAATGTCCATTCCACATCTCAATCGCAGGGTCTTTTCCCCTATTCCTCTCTTTTTCTTTGGTGTTTCTATATCTATGTATCATTACATTTCTTAATTTGTATATACATTGAACAAGGCATTTAAGGATCAGTATTGAGAATTAGATATTTTTTTTTATACGCAGTTTTGAATTTATGAATACTAAAAAATTAGAAAATAATTTGATGTCTTTTTACTTTGATGCATCGAAAACCCTTTACCATGTAAACGTCTCAGCCAAATTTTAGCTAACATAAAAACAAAAACAAAGTCCTTTTTTCTTAACTTTGTTTTATGTTTTATACACTAGGCAGCCTCTGGCTGTCACCAGTGTTACAAAAGATGCTTTTAATATAATGTTGAGCTTTGATGTACTGTGTGTACAGTGGTCAAGGATTTATGAAACACTCTCAACAAATAAAGTCTGACAAATAAACAAATATAACCACTAATAAAAACATAGATAAGTTCATGCTACAGATGTGAATGTTGTTATAGCTTTACTGACATAATAAAACACTGCTTTTTGCCAACATGAACCACTAAAACATTGCATTTCTTTTATAACCTAATATGTTGTTTTTTTTTGCTCCTAACCAGTAATACATTGTTATAAATGAAAAATAAGACCATTTATCATTGAGACTATGAGCCTCATTCAATTTAATGATCGTAATTAGCAAAATTAAAATTTTTGAACTGTAATGTTACAAATGTAGAGAACCACTCTTAAGAACCACTTTACCAGATTAATTTGTCTCAACTTCTTACCATCACTAGATTGAATATACAGGGACCTGAAGTTCATTAACACTTCTCTTAATCATCAAACAGAAATTAAAAAAATAAGTGAAAACTTGATCAGATACATATACATTTTTTTAAGTTTGTGTGCTGCTGCAGATTCTGCAAGAAGCAAAATCACAAGCCCCTTGAATGGCAATAAAACTCTTACTGCAACCAAAAACGTTGGACCATGTATCTATATATATATATGTGTATACTGAAAAAATGTTGTGCCATTGCACCAGGGCCCTTCAATTTCCACCACCTTTAAGGACTTCCATGGCATCACAAATGGATGCCATACCACGGAGGTCATTAAAAGACCTCACAGTATTCCTATGAAATAATTATTACCTTAAAATTAAAAATAAAAATCTGTAAAATAAAATACATTCAATCATCCAGCAATGATCAACAATGCACTTGTCCTCACTGTTCTCTCCTGGAATAGTCGGGCTAGCCATCTTGATAGAAGAAAATCTGGTTCTCTTCAATGTTGATTGAAGTCCAACATCCTTTGATTAGTAATTGTTATTGTTATTTAATATATTTTTATGTTAAGTTGATAACCCATCTATGTTAATTGCTGTATGTTATGTTTCTTCCCTATGTGTTATTGACTTGTGACGTTTGATTCTGTATGTTGCATGTTTGGTTCATGAAGTGTTAAATAATTTAGCATGTTGTGTTGTCAGTCTGTAACTGTCAGAGAGAGAGAGTTACATGGAGTGAGATGTAATGGTGTCTCTGAGAACAAGCCAGTCTGAAGGCAGCCTGTGATGCTTGTGAAGAAGTCTGTGAAGAAAAGTGAGGCAGTTGAGATACTGCTGTGTTGAATGTCTTAATGAAGATACTGTATATGCTCATAAAAAAGGGAATGTGAAATATCTGGAAGACATTTGCTCCTAAAGAAAATGGAGGGGACATATCTATAAGATAACATATCTATAAGTTATATATGCCAGCATTCCTAGAGAAGAGAATACTGAAGTTGATGTCATGATGCCTTGCAGATGAAACCTTGTTAATAGTAATTTATACAAAGTTCAGAAGACACACAAACTATTATAGACAGTTGAAAATCTGCTAAGCGAGAAAAAAAATGTCCGTCGAAAAGAATTAAAACAAGGCTACACGACCTTGAACCTGGCAAAACACAGCCAGTGAAGTACAAGGTAGAATATTCACGAATAGGAAGGACGCAAAATGCTTGTGAAACGCTTAATACGCAGACTCACGCCGCCATTTTACAACACAAACTTACACATTTACACATTACGATTCTGAAAACCAACGGTTTTGTCTTATGCACGCAGCCTATATATAGAGCACACTTGCCACAGAGCTGATACTTTCTCCTCAGGGTGGACATTTTCTACTGCCGGAAATCCAAAGAGATTGTTAGCTCTTCAGGATATTGATTGCTGTATATTAACTACAAATAGGTAAAATATATTAATTAATATTACTAATCATTAATAAATAAATAATAAATGAATTATTATTAAACAAATATTTATATTATTATTTACAAAAATGTAGCCACAATCTTATAATTTACACTGCCGTTAGTTTATGAATACATTCATGCTTAGCTCTTTGGAATATATTTATTCATTGATTATTAATGTACATTAATTTATTAATTAGTAATAAGTAATCATTAAAAAAATGTGTATTTTACAATGCAATAAAAAAAATTGAATTTAATATTGCATATACCGTATATACTCGAGTATAAGCCAAGTTTTTCAGCCCTTTTTTTAAGGCTGAAAAGGGCCTCCTCGGCTTATACTTGAGTCACCACACCGTGTCTCTCTTTCCCCGTGTCTCTCTTCCCCCCATGTCTCTCTTTCCCCCATGTCTCTCTTTCCACCTGTGTCTCTCTTTCCCTCCCCCCTCCATTATCATCCTCAACCCCCAATCCTCATCCTCAACCCCCATCCTCAACCCCCTCATCCTCATCCTCAACCCCCCATCCTCATCCCCCCATCCTCAACCCCCCATCCTCATCCTCAAACCCTCCTCCTTGAGGAGGGGTTTGAGGAGGGAGGTTGAGGAAGGGGTTGAGGATGGGGGGTTGAGGATGGAGGGTTGAGGTTGAGTAGGGGGGTTGATGAGGTAGGTTGAGGATGAGGAGGGGGGTTGAGGATGGGGGGTTTGAGGATAGTGGGGTTGAGGATGAGGATGGGGGGTTGAGGATGAAGATGGGGCATTGCAGTTGAGGATGGGGGTTGCTGATGGGGGGTTGAGCATGGGGGTTAGGATGAGGATGGGTGGTTGAGGTTCAGGAGGGGGTTGAGGAAGGAGGTTGAGGAGGGGGTTGAGGATGGGGGGTTGAGGATGAGGGGTTGAGGTTGAGGAGGGGGGTTTATAAGGTAGGTTAAGGATGAGGAGGGGGGTTGAGGATGGGGGGGTTGAAGATAGTGGGGTTGAGGATAAGGATGGGGGGGTTGAGGATGAGGATGGGGGGTTGAGGATGAAGATGGGGCATTGCAGTTGAGGATGGGGGTTGCTGATGGGGGGTTGAGCATGGGGGTTGAGGATGGGGGTTAGGATGAGGATGGGTGGTTGAGGTTCAGGAGGGGGTTGAGGAAGGAGGTTGAGGAGGGGGTTGAGGATGGGGGGTTGAGGATGAGGGGTTGAGGTTGAGGAGGGGGGTTTATGAGGTAGGTTAAGGATGAGGAGGGGGGTTGAGGATGGGGGGTTGAAGATAGTGGGGTTGAGGATAAGGATGTGGGGGTTGAGGATGAGGATGGGGCATTGAGGTTGAGGAGGGGGGTTGAGGATGAGGAGGGGCGTTGAGGATGGGGGGGTTGAGAATGGGGGGTGAGAATGGGGGGTTGAGGATGGGGGGTTGAGGAGAGAGGTTGAGGAGGGGGGTTGAGGATGAGGAGGGGGGTTGAGGAGAGAGTTTGAGAAGGGGGGTTGAGGATGAGGGGGGGTTCAGGAGGGAGGTTGAGGATAAGGAGGGGGTTGAGGAGGGAGGTTGAGGAGGGAGGATGAGGAGGGGGGTTGAGGAGGGTGATAAGGGAGGGGGAGGGAAATAGACAAAGGGAAGGGAGAGGGGAAAGAGACACAGGGGAGGAAGAGGGAGAAGAGACACAGGGGAGAGAGAGGGGGGACACAAGAAAGGGGCACAGAGGGCACAAGAGGGACACAGGGGGCAGCACATTTGCTACCCTCGGCTTATACTCGAGTCACTAAGTTTTCCTGGAATTTTGTGGTAAAATAGGTGCCTCGGCTTATACTCGGGTCGGCTTATATTCTAGTATATACGGGTATATCTGCATTACTGATCATTAACCTACATTACTTTATTAACTACTAATTAGTAATAATTTAAACAAACAAACAAATAAACTGACCACAAACAATATGTATATTTTACAATGCATTGACATATCCGTGATGCTGCTGATTGCCTGATAGGGATGAATCCAAATATTACAAATGCAATTTCTATAATCGATTTTATTTGACAGTTTCATCTCTGCAGCTGACTGAACACAGAGAGTGACATTTGCAGCCTTTGAACAGCATAAAGATCACCTTTTGTCATTTAATTATGTTCCTATGGCTGAAAAAAGTAGTAAGTCTGTTTAGTTTGGATTAAAGACAGTTATTGATTGATAAACATATATTAATATATTAATTAATTAATAATTAGTAATCATTAAAAAAAAAACTAAAAACTTTTTACACTGCAATAAAAATAATAACAATGTTTAACCTGCACTTATATATCTGCCTTACTGCTCATTCATGTACATTGCTTTTGGAACTATTAATTAACAATAATTCCAAAAAACAAACTAACACATTTATAATGCATCAAAAAATATGGTAATTTTAAAAAGCAATTACATATCTGGAGTGCTTATAATTGCCTGACAGGGATAGAACCTTCAAAGCACTTCAATATTTCAAGCAGTTTCTTAGATTCTGACACATGCTACCATTAATATTTTATACTGCTTTTATTTATGAATATATTGATGATTAGGCATTTATGTTTTGCATATATGCCAATTAAACATCATACTTTCAAGAGTCACAAATTAATTGAATACGAATATTCAAAATTATTTTCATCTCATTTTACAGATTCTTCATCTCTGCACCTGACTGAACACAGAGACTCAGCTCTGCAGGATTTCATCTGCAATAAGATCAATTTCACAGGTATATGATTTCATGCATTGATGACAGTTAATGATTAAGTAATTAACCTATATTTATTTAGGGCCTAATCCAATTGCATTTTGACCAATTAAATAGGGCTCTATATAAGCACATAGCATATTTTTTTCATAAAAGTTTTTAGTAAGTGAACTTCTATCCAAAAGCAAGGTCTTCACCAACTAAAAACTTCTGTAAAAAAAACATATGCTAGGTGCTTATATAGAGCCCTTTTCAATGGCCAAATTGCAAATGAATGAGGCCCTTAGTATTTAATTATTTATAAATAATAAAAAAAAACACATAACTTATGCATACATGCAGTATATGCTTACCAAATTAACTTTTAAAGAACGCAAATTACACCTCATAAGTTGATTGATTTATTCATTAATTAAATAACAAAATTGAACATAATTTTAAGGCCAATCTATACTTTGCTCATAGCTCTTTGTGTTTGACTTTCCTTAGAAAAACATAATTACCTCTTTAGGTTTACCACTGATGACAGTTATTGATTAATTCATTAACATATATTCATTTATTAATGACTTAGGGCCTCATTCTATTAGCGGCCGCAGCCGTTGCGGGGCCGCAAGGACCGGCCGCAAGCTATTCGGCTATCTCTTGCGGCCGCTCGCGCCAGAGGAAAGCCTTTGATCTAAAACGGCCGCAAGAGTTTTGCAATTCAATTCCTCCGGGAAACCTCTCTGCAAGGCTAAAAGCGAGCCGCAGCTTACTTGCAGGAAAGAGGTCTCGCTAGCACCAATTAAGCACATAAAATAGCTTAAATAAAGCCATCCTGCACTTTGCGAAGACTATAAAGGGATTTTAGGTGTTAGAAAAAATAGCACATAATTATCCTGTACTCAAATCCGTAAAATATTTTATTTTTAATATCCGTAAAATATCCATGTAAAAAGTCCAGAGTGCTTGGAGCACCTCAGACACACCCACGCCGCAGCCGGAAAATAAACAGTTAATTTGAACTCGGGTTGGGCAGATGTGCAATCTTGAGAGTGGGTTCCTTTTAATCCTCATGTCCCCCAATATGATCCCTAGCATTTACAGAGCTGTACAGTGCAGGCTTGAATTTATTTTTGAGTTTTTATATTTCTGAGATTACGGCCGGTTCCAAGATATGCGGCCGGCCGTAAAAGGAGATCCTTGCAGGGCCGTATAATAGAATCGCGAGTTAACTGAACCCCCGCAAGGAATCGCAGCCTTACGACCGATTTACGGCCGCTAATAGAATGAGGCCCTTGATAATTAATTATTACAAAAAATATATATATATATATATTTATCAATATAAATATATACGTGCAGCTCTTTCGTTTTTAATGTATGACAATAAAAAAAATATAATGGATTAATTTGTTTCATATAAAAATTAAAAATGCTTTTCAAATCATTTGATTCTTTCATTACTGCTATTTAGGTTTTGCATTGAGAGCAGGTAAAAACAATATGTACAACACAAAAAAAACATTATATTTTACACCTGTATTTACAATTACAGATTACAATGGCGGACAACGGAGAAGACAGGATTGAACGCAAAAGAAGGGCGGCAAGGGAAAGGAAGCAAAGGTGGAAAGATGCACAGTCCCCCGCAGCTTCCCAACGTTTAAGAGAAGAAGACTAAAAGAGACTTTTAAATAAAAGAAAAATGAGTAAGAAAGCACAACGTGAGTGTGCTGGAGCTTCAAAGAAAAGAAAAAGTAAACAAAAAAAAATATGTGAAATATTGACCTAATATTGCCTCATGCCACCAATGTTCATAAACATGACACCAATGTAGATATAGAAAGTTGTAGTGATATCTATGTTGAGGAAGCTTGGGATAGTGCTTTAAATACAGCACTAACAGTAGACACTCATTATTGTGGATTACTCAATGTGGTTTGTCAGTTTTGTGGGGCCTATCATTTTCTGAAGGAAAGACCAACTGACAGGGACTTAATTAGTTGCTGTCAGAAAGGAAAGGTAAGACTTCCAGAAAGACACAAATTTCCAGATTACTTACAAAGTAAAATGAGCGATCCAACATTTACAAATTATACCAATTTAAAAAGAAAAACATCAGGTCTTATAACAGTGCGATTTCATTTGCTTCTATAGGTGCTACATTAGCAGAAAATGTCCCAGGACATGGTCCTTACTGTTTTAGAGTTCAAGGACAAATTTACCACAGAACTTACACAGAACTTACCACAGAACACATTTACACCCACAAGAAGGAGAGCAAAGGAAATTTGCACAGTTATATGTCTTAGATACAATGGAAGCTGTTGAACAAAGGATGACGCTTCCAGAAAATAAACAGTGTTTGCGCATAGTCTTTGAACAGCTGGATAAAATTATGGCCAACAACCCATACAGTCAAGCACACAAACAATTAGCACAGGTTGAAAAATAACAACAGCAACGTGCTCAAATACATAAATGCCAAGAGTAAATATGGTTTTGAAAAGAGATCGCAATACTGATCAAAGACTGTATAAATTTACCAACAGTAAATGAGGTTGCCATGGTCTTTAAAAATGAAGATAGTGAATCACCCCTTCTGTGGGATATTAGAATATATCCACGCAATGAAGACCAACCTTTTATAAACATAAATATATTAAGTTATAATTTGGATTCAATGACATATCTCATTTTCTTTCCAAATGGTGAACCTGGATGGGAACCAAAATTACAATTGCAAAGTTATCCCAATAGTAAAGTTTGTGTTAGAAGCAATATTTCTATGCTGGAATATAAAGTTGCACAAACTGCTATTCAGGATCATTTTAATCCTATTTTATGTGGGGGCAAACTCACATTATTAATTCCTATCTAGAAGGGAAAGCAAATAATCAAAATGTTATCAAATTGATGGATTATGATGCGAAATTGGCTACCAACAGAGACATTCCAGCTGGAAGAGCAATCATTTTGCCATCCATGTCCAAGGATCTCCTTGCAATATGCAAAAAAGATATAATGATGTCATGGCTATTGTGACAAAATGTGTAAACCCTGATATATTCATTACATTCACATGTAATCCACAATGGCCAGAGATCAAAGACAATTTTGATCTTGTACAAAATACTTCTGACCGACCAGATTTAGTGGCAAGAGTATTCAAAATAAAACTCAATTCATTACTACATGATATAACTAAAGCACAGTTATTTGGAAAATGTGTGCCTTTTGTTTATACCATTGAATTTCAAAAAAAGAGGCCTGCCACATGCACACATACTTTTAATCCTGCAGGAAAAAGATACATTGAATACTGCAGAGAAAATGGATTCAGTAATTACTGATGAATTGCCAAATCCAAAAAAATATTCTAAACTTTATGAGATTGTAACACACAGAATGATTCATGGGCCATGTGGAGATATCATTCCCAATTCGCCATGTATGAAAAATAAAAAATGTACAAAATAGTAATAGTAATAATAATTTCAAATTCAAACTTATGCTAATTGTGATGGATACCCTTTGTATAAAAGAAGAGAAGGACAAACAGCTATTATACGTGGCCAAAAGGTTGATAATAAATATGTAGTTCCATAAAATCCACATTTGCTCATCAAGTATAATACATAAATAAATGTGGAAGCTTGCACTTCTATGAAATCCATCAAATATGTGTATACATATATATATATATACAAAGGATATGATGCAGCAACTGTTGTTTTGCAAGGTGCACAAAACGAAAAGGAAAATCCAATTTTACATGACCAACTTTTTAATTTTTTAGATGCTCGCTATGTCAGTGCTCCAGAAGCAATGTGGCGTCTTTTGAAATTTGTGATGCATGATCGGTCACATGCTGTGTATTGATTAGCTGTACATTTGCCACAAAGCCAGATTGTTTGCTTTACTGCAGGCAATGAAAGAAATGCCTTAGCCCAAAGTGAACATCGAGAAACAACAGTTACTGCTTGGTGTCAAGTAAACTGCCAGACAATTTTTATACATTGACATTCCATATCACTATGTATTCGTAAATAGCCAATGGTGACAACAAAAAAGAGATACTCATAAAATGATCCCACAAATTTATACCGTCAGCCAAAGAGAAATTGAATGTTTCATTTTAAGATTACTTCTTTTACATGTTCCCTGTGCACAAATTTATGAACATTTATGCACAGTGAATGACATAGTTTATGATACTTTCCTATTAGCTGCAAGACATCAAAACTTCATAGCAGATGATACAGACTGGGAGAGGTGTCTGGAAAAAGCAGCACTATGTCAAATGCCAAAGCAAATGAGAGAACAATTTGCATTAATTTGCACCTTTTGTAATGTACCTGATGCACTTGCTTCGTGGGAAACATTTCAATTACATATGTGTGAAGACTTCTTGAAATGTTACAATGAGGCAATCATTGCACTCTTAAAAGCATTCATGGAAATTAAAGAAATATTTCTTGCTCATGGATTTAAATTGGGCAAGTTTTAATTTGCCTGATCCAGGACTTATAGATGATATCAACTTTGATGACTTTGACACTGAGCTTCAAAAACAAAAAACACAAGAAAAACTTGCAACTTTAAATACATTACAATTGCAAGCATTACTGCCATCACAAATGCCATAGATGATGAAATCGTCAAAGACCGTTATTTCTATCTAGATGGCCCTGCTGGATCAGGAAAAAACTTTCCTGTACAATTGTTTGATGAGTTACATTTGAGGACAGGGTCAAATTGCAATGCTATTTACAACAACTGGAATTGCTGCACTTTTGTTAGAAGGTTGTAGAACTGTGCATAGTGGATTTAAACTGCCAATTCCCATTTTAGAAACATCAATGTCAGATATTCGACTGAATTCTTTACAAGCAAAAAAATAAAAAAAAAGGAAATTAATTATCATTGATGAGGCAACAATGATGTCCTGTCATGCCTTGCAATGTATTGATAGATTATTAAAAGTAGTGATGGATAATAATTTGCCATTTGGTGGAAAGGTGAGGTTGTTACAAAGAGATTTCAGGCAAGCATTACCTGTTGTGCCACATGGAAATAGGACTGACATCATTGAAACATGTATCAAGACAAGTAAACTGTGAAAAATATTTACACACCTCAAATTTGAATTAAATTTGAGATCTGAAGGACAAAATTAATTCAATGATTGGCTAATTCAAAGAAGGAAAACATCAACAAATAAATAATTTACCAGATGATACCATAGAAATTCCATCACAAATGGTTTGCAAGGAATCACTCATATCGGCAATCTTTCTCAATACCATCAATAACGACGATTACTCAGACATTGCAAACAAAGTGATATTAACATCCAAAAATATAGATGCCTTGAGTCGAAATAACAACATTTTAAAATGTATCAATGCACCCCAAAAAAATTATTATGGTGCAGATTCGGTTCTGGCTGATGATAAAGACAGTGAATCTAACTTTAGTATAGAATTTATTAATTCTTTAACACCGTCTGGAATGCCACCACATGTTTTGCAATTGAAAAAAGGGGCAATTGTCATGCTATTGAGAAATATAAATCCCAAAACAGGACTTTGTAATGGGACCAGATTAATTGTTCAGGATTTAAAAGATCATTTCATACATGCAGAAATTATGAATGGTACCAATAAAGGTGAACAAGTTTTTATACCAAGAATTGATTTGGCTCCAAGTGAGAGTGGTTTGCTTTTTGTCCTTCAAAGGAGACAATTTCCAGTTATCATGGCATTTGCCATGACCATAAATAATTCCCAAGGACTAACTTTTAAGTCTGTGGGTATTTTTTTACAGGAACCTGTTTTAGCACATGGACAACTCTATGTTGCTCTTTCAAGGTGCACAAATCCAGATGATATTAAAGTTTCCATTGAAGATAACCCAAGTCAGGGTGATCTATTACAGGATGGATGCATTTTTACCAAATACATTGTGTATTATGAGGTTTTGTAAACATAGAGTACAGCCGTTTTATTTTGAAGACAAAATTTTATGTCACTCAGGCTCTTTTTAGAGGACCACTATTATACATAGGAAACTCTATGTACAATTTTACAAAAGTACAACAATAACAACAACAAAAAAAAAAACAAAAAAAAAAACAACAAGAATAATCAGTGGTTATATCCCATAGACAAAGTAAAAAGTCTGCTGGGCTCTTTTTAAGGGAACCACTTGGACATACAAATAATCTATATATATATATATATTGTAATGTCTTGGAAGTGTCCTTTTGCCAGGATTGGCCCCACAAAACACTTTGCATTTTATTACTTTTACTGTTAAAATAGTTTTTTCCAAGGTCTGAACAGTTGTTTCATTGTATGTAATTAAGGGTTCATGTTAGTATGAGGATGATCATTTGTTGTAAAAATTAAATCTATATTTAAATACAGAGTATTGATCCAGATAGTAATCTGATCGCCAGTTAATGGGGTCAAGAAGGAATTCTTTTTTTCCCTCCTTTGATACAATTGGCTACGTTTTAATGTTTTTTTTAACTTTTTTAACTGCCTTCCTCTGGATTCAATACCTATGTGGTTTAACAGTACTTTAAATTAAATTTGCATGTTATAAAGCATTATGTAATGGTTTAATATACTCATTGATATAAATGTACATAATTTTATCTTACTCATCCATAACTCAGATTTAAAAAAGTTAGTTCACTAATGTTGCATGTTCCAAAACTAGTGATGTCGCGAACATCAAATTTTCAGTTCGCGAACAGCGGACCCGAACTTCCATCAAATGTTCGCGAACGGGCGAACCCGGCGAACCGCCATAGACTTCAATGGGCAGGCGAATTTCAAAACCCACAGGGACTCTTTCTGGCCACAATAGTGATGGGAAAGTTGTTTCAAGGGGACTAACACCTGGACTGTGGCATGCCGGAGGGGGATCCATGGCAAAACTCCCACGGAAAATTACATAGTTGATGCAGAGTCTGGTTTTAAGCCATAAAGGGCATAAATCACCTAACATTCCTAAATTGTTTGGAATAACATGCTTTAAAACATCAGGTATGATGTTGTTTCGATCAGGTAGTGTAAGGGTTACACCCGCTTCACAGTAACAGACCAATCTCCCCGTTTAATGCACTGCAAACAACTGCAAACAGTCCCTTTGCACAACCGTAAACTCCCCATTTGCACAAGGTTGGATACCAAGCTAGCCATGTCCCGTTCCTTGTCCTCACTGATGTCATTGAAGGTCTCTTCCTCCACCCAGCCACCAAGTTTCCCCGAAAGGTGACAACAAGCCCCCTGGGACGCCTGCTGTGTTTGGTCTTCCACCTCCTCAAAGCCACCTTCCTCCTCTGACTCCTCTTCTTCAGACTCCCAGAGTCTGGGGGCTTCCACTGCCCAGCATGGAAGATTATACACAGGTCAGAGTCTGGGGGCTTCCACTGCCCAGCATGGAAGATTATACACAGGTCAGAGTCTGGGGGCTTCCACTGCACAGCATGGAAGATTATACACAGGTCAGAGTCTGGTGGCTTCCACTGCCCAGCATGGAAGATTATACACAGGTCAGGATCTGGGGGCTTCCACTGCATAGCATGGAAGATTATACACAGGTCAGAGTCTGGGGGCTTCCACTGCACAGCATGGAAGATTATACACAGGTCAGAGTCTGGGGGCTTCCACTGCACAGCATGGAAGATTATACGCGTTGCCTCTGTCTGCGTTATTATAAGGTGTGTACTGTTAAGTAGTACTATTCCTATCGGTTTAATCCCTGTTACGTCCACTATCAGGGGACGTGTATATGGCATGGATTTTTGGAAGCGGGAGATGGAAAAAGATGCTTGGTCGGTCCTCCCACTTCAAATTTGGGGCACTGCGCGTGCAATCTAAGGTGCCACCAGATATGAGTATCACTGTGCACTGGCAAAAGTTGGCAGAGTAGATGCAATAGGCTTCACACACACGCCTGTAGGCAGGCAATTGCTATTCAATCTATTACAGTCAAAAAAGTGTTGTTTTATGTCACTGAGCACAATATAAGCTGTGAGCCTGACACAGGCATGCAACTGAAATTAGATTACAGGAAAAAAATGGTTGTTTCCAATGTATGTTACACCACCAGGTATGAGTTGTGAAAATAAGCACAATATAAGCTGTTAGGTGTTAGCCTGTCACATACACACGCTGACAGGCAGGCATAGATTACACAAAAAAAATAATAAAATAAAATAAATGATGTTTAAAGTTTCCTCAATGATAAAGTATAGGGGGCGAACCAAAAAGAGCATGTGTTCGCCGTTCGAGGCGAATAGTTCTCCGGCGAACTGTTTGGGACATCACTATCCAAAACATTTAAATAATGGTTTACAACTATTTATTCATACACACTTCATCCATTGTTACATCATTCCTGCATACATGATGATTAAAAAGGTTAATATGGTTAAAAAATTATCGTTTACCAGAGTTTGAAATACAAATTAAATGTTAAAAAAAAAAAAAAAGTTATTATAATTGTTGTACTTCTTTCTACATAACAAAAAGGTTAAGAGGGTCGGAGACTTATACTGTGTGTCAAACAGCATTCCCAGCTTTAAAATGTTATTGACCGTCATTTTTGACGGGCAAGTCACTAGTTTAAGTATATCAGTACTCAGGGGCTGAGGCTTTTTGTTTGAAGTGTGTTCCAGCCAGCAGGAGAATCTGCTAGTTGTAGCTATGTTATTTCTTTAGTCACTTAACTACAGGTTCTAGAATCTCCTAGGGTTCATTGTAGTTTGTTAAAAACTCATACATAGATAAAAAGAAAACTAGCAGGTATGCAATACAGAGAAAATGTAATATTTTGATGACTGATCTTAAACTGCTATTCTTTAAGTAGATTGAGATTGATGGGTTTCCTATGGGGCCTAACTCGGCCATTGAATTCCGTTGTCAAGGGGCTATTTGGAGAGGACATTTTTATCAGAAGTGAATATACAGTAGATCTTATCTGTATCAACTGTTCCTCCCACTCCTCCCAGATGTATACTTCTTTTGCAAGCAAAGACAACATTTTCATCACCATTAAAGCTAAATGAATAACAGTAGTTAAAAATTAAAAACTGTAATTTGTTTAATCCATGTAAAACTATTTTGGCCATTACTGAGTCTTCACAATATCAAGGCTATACATATGAATCTTGCAGCATATGACAATTGGTGTAATGCACATTATATGCATATAATATTTTGAAAGCTCTCATTTGGAAACTTCACTAGTATTCTAATCACAGTGTGGTGTACTAAAGATAATATTTGAAAAAAATCTTCATTCCAATTCTATCTGATTGGGCATATGTAATAAGAGTTCTTGAACACTTTGTCCATTAGTACAGAAGGCTTAGGGTCTTATACAGTAGAGCAATTGTTGGTTACTGGAGCCCGTAATGAAGCCTGTAAACTAATTTGATATTCAATTGGGGTATTTTAGCTACCTGCAAATGATCTGCGGGTTACAGGCTGAAAACACTTGCGGTTGTCAAAATCGTAACTCCAACCCAGCTAAGCCTTTGATCTTTGGAGCCCGCAAATGTTACAATCACAATTCACTATTCGATTGCTACAATTCCTCAAGCTCACAAATGTTTTAACACCATTAATGGCAAATTTAGAAGAAAATCCTACGCGTACCAGATAGGATTCGCAAGGGGTTAAACACTGGATGGAAATGCAAATAAATAATCAATACTGCACTTTAAAAGAGAGGGAAAGGGATGAAAGACATTAGAATTAATTGCACAACAGTCCAATAATCAAAAATGTTTTTTTCATGTATCATTTCAGTATTATATCAATCTCGGGAATCAAGGAATTTATATATATCAGGCCACCAACATGGACTAGAACATTTCCTTTTTTGATTTTTATTATTTTGTACATTGCCAGATTGCAAGTCTGATCACATATTAGACTTCTACATGCTAATCTATTGATGTTTAACCTCCATGTTTTAATGATGTTAAGATGACAATCTCATTTACTATTGGCTGTTTCTAAATTGATAGTTATGGCCTTGCTTAACTGATCATATTCATGCCCTGAAATGTTACTTATGATTGCATAGTTTACGGTTTAGGCTTTGGACCAGGCAGTTGCGGGCCTGTTCAACTGAATCGCTCTGTAACTGTTGCAGATTGAAATCGTATAAGGCCCTTAATTTCTACAGCATACAGTAAACTACCTTGGTGTATGAGTTAGATAATATGCTTTAAATACATTTGTAAAAATATGCAAAAAAAATCCTAATTTATTTCAAGGACCATTGTAGTGCTCGAACAATAGGGTTTTTATTTGTTTATGTAGTAACTGATTAGCAAAAAAAATAGAATTTGATGAAAATAAAATGTAGTTTTTAATGTGCTACAGGTCTAATAGAATATCGATTTTGTGTAACCTTAATTATTTAGACCCTATGCTACCTAAAAATTAGCTAAAGGACCCCGTGGCACCTTAATGTTAACTCCCACCATGTGGGTCCCTAACAGACCTTAGTGGCATAATCAGTTAACACCCATGCCACGATGGGCCTATAAGGACCCCCTGGGCATGAACTACTTAATTAGAACCTGCAAGGACCTCCATAGCACCTATTTCACCATCATATGCACTTCCGTGGTATTAAACATTAACCACTTATTCATGGAGGTTCTGTAAGGACCCCCATGTAACCTAATATATGTACGATGGCACAAAGGTGCTTAAAGGACCTCTGTATCATTTAAAGTTAACTCCTGCCACAAAGGTCCTTTAAGACCCCCATGGTACCCTAAATTACACAAACACTAGACTAATTAAAAGAAATAACTGACAGAAAAAAAATTTGATTACACAAAATAATAAAAACAAACTGAAATGTAAATAAATAAATATTACATTAAAATAAAAAAAATGAAGTCTGTAAAATAAAATGATCAGTGATGCCCTTGTCCTTTTTTTTCTTCCCTGGAATAGTCAAGCTATCAATCCAGTCCTCAGCTTCAGGCTTGAAAACTGCCCTCCATATAAAATAAACAATGCTCTTCAAAAAAAAACTTTAACTAAGGAAGCTCTTCCCGGTCGCAAATGGCTTTTGCCCTGCTTTCAGTGGCTTAAAACGTTTTTTATCCATTTAGATTAGATGCTGAAGTAGATGTCCATCAAATGTCAGCCAATCATAATGTTGTTTGAGATGTCACCATGCTCATGGTTACAGTAAAATGTAATTGTACCAATTAGATTAATTAAATTGATGGACATAATCATTCTGAGCAATCTGATTAGTCCAATAAAATTTTCCAGATCAAATGAGCAGGGTGACACCTCAAAAGACATTCTGATTGGCTGAAATATGATGTACATCTATCAGAATGTGTTTGAAATACTATTTAAGCCTCTGAGAGCACAGCAACAGCCATTTGTGGCTGAACAGCTCTTCCTAGGAGGAGCTCCGTTAAACATTTTTTTTATGGAGGGACATTTTCAGGCCTGAAGCTGAGGACATGGACTTCAATCAACATTGAAGAGGACCAGATTTTCCTCTATCAAGATGGATAGCCCAACTATTCCAGGGGAGAGGAGTGAGGACAAGGGCATTGTTGATCATTGCTGGATGATTTCATGTATTTGATTTTACATTTTGCTGATTTTTTAAAATTTTTATAATTATTTCATAGGATTATTCTGGGGTCTTTTAATGACCTTCGTCCGGGGGTTATTTTTGATGCCATGGAGTTCCATAAAGGTTGTGGAAAATGAAGGACCCAGGTCCAAACCCCCCCGTCCCCCCCCCATTTTTTCATTATACACACATATATATAAATACATGTTCAAAAGCTTTTGGTTACAGTAAGAGTTTTATTACCATTCAAGGAGATTGTAATTTTGTTTCTTGCAGAACCTGCAGATGCACACAAACAGAAGAGCAGTATAAATGAACTCCACGTCCCTGTAAATTTAATCTAGTGATGGTAAGAAGTGAAGGTAAGAAGAGACAAATGAATCTGGTAAAATGCTCTTACACAGGAAATGGTTTGTAAAAAAGAAGTGGTTCTCAACAGCTGGTCCTGGTACTGGTGTCAGTCCCTTATAACTTAACTGTCAGGGACAAAGAGGGATGAGGGGATACACTTTATATTGTAGACATACTACCACCATTAGTCGCAGATATAGTTTATTGCCAAATGTATCTACACTTAACATACGCTATGTTCAAACCAGTACAACTATAACTTACAATTCATAGTGTCACATAGTATATACTATACAAAATATTTACTATAATGTCTTGACCTGTGTATGTGCCTCTTTCATATTTTTAATAAAATTATTTTAAATTGGCTTGTATTTTGTCTTCTATTCTCTTGGATTGCTTCATTTCAGTTGAAGTGGTGCTTTCATCTCTCTTCTTCCTTCTCGTAACTGAGCTCTTATGCAGTGTGATATATTCCAGCCATTACTAGCACAGTTTTAATAACAGTTTATGTTGATGAGCCTGACAGTACAATAGATAACAGCACATAATATTATTAAATTAATTATTTGTCTCATGAGGATGTGTCTGATATTTGACATACAATTTGTGAAATGCTCAGTAGTGAACATCCAGGAAATTCAACAGGTTGCATAATCAGACCCACATCATTGCAAATGAAGGAAGCAATTGATGTCAAGTGTTTAAAAAGAGAAATAAATGTACTTAGGGAAATCAAAAGATTTTCTTTTTCATAGGAACCTTTAATTAATTTACCTGGATAATCGGCAGTGCTTGTTGCTAAAAATGCAGTAAATTATTGGATTAATAGCACTGTTTAAAACTGGTAGATTCTGAATAATCACAGATGCATAGATGCGTTCTTTGGTCTCAGGTAGCATGTTGAAGTTGTCCAGTATATCAAAAAGGAAGTAGGGACTCCAGCATAATATGAATGCTGAGAAAAAAACACATTGAAATAGAAAATTGAGTTATGTTGTACATTTCACATAAGATGCTATAACTGTATACATCAGTCTTCTCAACAAGCATATTATTTTAATAATATTGCAAAAAATGTCAAAAAAATATTTAACAGAAGAAAAACTTAAATACTACAGGAAAACAAAGAGAATGAGGGATATGAAAAAAGTATAATACAAAATTAAAGAAATTGCTGAGTGAGCTTAAATGTAAACTCACTGACTTAAATGATTGACCATATAGACGTAACTCATGCAAATATACATATACAAATATAAAATATAACCGTTATTGTAATTGTGTTTAAAAAAGATAATAATAAAAAAATATGTTGAATAAGTGGCAAATAATATATAAAAGAACATTTTAATCCAAATTCTCTACTCTGTCTCTGAACTGGAATATATATATATATATATATATATATATATAAGGAAAAATGGGTGAATAGTAATTAAATGTAAATCAAAATTAGTAGACACCACATGACATGTAGGAGATGGTGTCATTCTTACTATTGTTACATATCAAAAATATACTGTTTGAACCATGTATTGGATTATTCCCTCATAGGAATTTACAGTAAAATTAATAAATCTTTTATACAGTACAGCAACTGCATCTCTTGTGACTTTACTAATGATTTTTCTTAAATATCATTTATTTGACTAATGAAAGTTATTTGTAAGTAAAAAAGTGTAATAAGCAAGAAGATGCCAACATACACTAGCCAATGCAATTGTTGTGTATTGAGAGATATTAGCATACAAAGTGAATGAAAAAGGCAAGTGAATGAAAAAGGAGAAAATAATGTACTATTACATTATACATCACATCCATAGAAGTTGGATCTATGGTAAATAATTTTAATCAACTAAGAAACGTATTATAATGAAGCGTGTCTAAAAACTATTGGGCCCTATTCTATTGTCCAAAATGTATCCACACTTAGAACCACTTTAAAAATTGCCACAGATTCTATTAGCTACTCGCAATCCGATTATGAGGCCCCCCATCCACAATCACTACAGGCCAGCCAAAGACGTAAACATTTATTGGTTTTAGCACAGCTCACATATTACAAGCTCAAAATAATTAAAATTACACAAAATCACTATTCTATTAGACTTGTAGTGCTAGCTCGCAAATAAAGTCTGACCCACAACTGAAAAAAGTATCACGTTTCTGTTAAAAATATTATGAGTACGCAAGAGGACTCGCAAGACATTTTTCAATCAATTATTAAAGCCTTGACAGCTATTACACATGCAATACTGTAATTTAAAAACATGGGAAAGTATAAAAGACATTATAATAATTGCAGAACAGTCTCAAACCCACAAATATGAGATTACATTTAATTTTATTTTTTATGTGAAATGGATCCCGGGACTTAAGGGGTTAATATATTTCATGGAACATGCATGGACTAGAACAGATGCTTTAAAGAATTGTATTGATTTCTACATTGCTGGATTGCGAGTCTGATCACTAAATTTACTTCAACACTAATTAATAAGTCTGAGTATATACTCCATGTTTTACTGATGTATTAATGACGGTCTGATTTACTTTTGGCTGGGTCTAAGAAGTACATTTGGAGGCAATAGAATATGTCTAAACATTTATTAAAACACTCATTATTTTATTCACACTATAGAAACTTTACCAGAGGAATCATGTTTGGTACTATTAAAGAGGAATGCATACAACTCAGCATATGTATGTAGTGTATATGCACACATGGATATAGGACATAATAACAACCAGAACATCAGGTACATTTCACTATTTTCCTATATTTATAAGTTTGCATTGGAAAGGAAAATAGTACTGTCAAGTTATACATTTCTAAGGCACTAAACTAAGACATTTAAACTCTAAAGTTCAATTTACAAGCACAACATTCTGAGCTAAAAGAAATGTTCAATTCCAAATATTATTAGAGCTTTGATTATTTAAGGTGGTGTACAAGCTGCATGGTTTTTGATTATCAACATAAAAAGGACCTAAAATTGAGATCACATCAATCACAATCCGATCAAAAGTGAAATCCCAAATATGAGATGGGGGACAGTTGGGACAAACATGCTGCATACCAAATGTACTAAGGGAGCTTTGGTCTGGATTCTATTCATTCTGAATTGATCAGTACCAAGGCACTTGTCACTTCAAAATTAAGTACTTTTTGGTGCCACCAATTTTAGTTTAACTGACCTAAAGGCACATTTGCAGTCATCATAACTGAGGTTTTGCATTATAAGGAAGTTCAGGGCTGTTAAACTTGTGTGGTGTCATTGGCCAGATTTTTTTTTTGATTAACATGCTGGTAGGTCAGATATATGCTTTTTCCAAACAGGACAACAATGTAAGGAGATGGCACATAAATACAGCGCAATAACAGCCCATACCCTATACCATACCTTCCATATCAATCAATAGACAATTGAATATTACATTTGAAGCCCATAGCAGCATCGGCAAGCCCGCAAGGCCTGCAGGCTTGAAATTCACTGCGTTACAGAGCTATTAAATTAGACCATGCTGCAAGTTACGGGCTTGAGACACAAACCCGTAAACTATTTCTCGCACATTGAATGTGTGGCCATGAACATGATCAGTTAGTCAAACCTGTAATTACAGTTTAGATGGAGCCAATGGCAACAGAGATTGTCAACATTAAGTCCCTGAAAAATGGAGGTTGGTTTCAATTGCGAGTTTCGTTCGGATCCACATTCCAGAAATAATGCAATATTGATAAATCTGGAAATATGATATTCTAGTTCATGAAAGTTCCATTATATGTATTAACACAATGATTGCCGGGATCAATATAACGCAGAAATTAAAATGAAAATAAAGTATTTTATATTGCAGATTTGCGAGCTTCAGAATGTTGTGCTATCACATATATAGTTGTCATACTGTGAGTTGTCGTCACGCTTTGCGGGGCTCTCGTAGTAAGTCCCATAACTGCTGCCCTCGCAAAGCGAGGGACGCAGTTGTGGGGGTGGAGGCCTATGGGACTTAGTTGCAATGAGCTCCCAGGGTGCTTATTGCTGGCCGCAACTGCATCCCTTGCAAAGCGAGGGAGGCACTTCCGCGGGTGGAGGCCCGCGGAACTTATCTGCAATGAGCGCCGAAGGTGCTCATTGCGGGGGTGGAGATGAGCGCCACAATGTCGTAATTTTTGACTGGCAAGTCGATAGTTTATTATAATACCTAACGTCACTTTCTCTTTAGCTATATGCACAGCAGTGTGTGTATATTTGCATTTACAATGCTACGGATAGGACTTTAACCCACTAACGGGTCCTCTCTAGTACCCGTTGGCTTTTTGGCTTAATTTGCGGGTTACGGGCTTGAACGCCAGTGAATTCATTGCAATTTAATAGCGTGATTGGAAACGTAGCAGTTAGGGGCTTTACAGATCAAAGGATATGTGGGAATGCAGTTAAAATATCCACGTCCCGTAGCCTTTTCTCGCCCTTACCCCATAACTCATTGGCAGGTTTTTACAGCCGGAAGTCATCCGGGCTACGTTACGGGCTACGGTTGAGGGAATTTAATAGGGCTTTTAAATTGCAGAAGCCAGAGTGGAGAAGAGCTCTCAAAGCATAAACTCTTCTCCTGGATGTCCCTGGTTTCCATGCACCAAGAAATACAAGCACTATTCCTGGGTAAGCTTAGTTCAGGTGAGTTCAGAAGCTATATCACCATATTGCAATGAAGTAGCAATGAGAAAGACATTTTTGTAACAAAGGTAATTTATCAAATGGAATTTAATAACAATATATAATTTATGACTTAACAAATTACTTATAATATTAATTTAATTCAATTGTAAGTCAATTACAATTCAAAATAACAGCCTCCAGCTAAAAAATGCTAAAAAATCCCTTTAGAATCCAAGCCACAAGAAAGTAGAAATACAACATTTATAAGTTAGGAGAGTTTCTAGTAAAATAGATTACAAAGCAGCGCTGTAATTTTAAAGAAATGTGTAGAGTATATTTTTTAAAGTGGATAATATATCATTTTTATAGGTCCATTTAAGGTCAAATAAGATTTCTTTGGTTGCTTCTTTCGTTTCCCTTTTAAGGACTAAGGGCGATATTCAATTGCAAGCCCGCAGTTGCCTTCATACCGGCCATTGGTATGCGGGCTTGCAATTTGCTACAGTTAAAGAGTGATTCGATCTATCAAGGCCGCAACTATAGGCCCGAAGCCTCACGACCATAAACCCAGGTTTCATACGTAAAAATTCTAGATATCGGATCTGATGAAGCACACAAAACTCAAGCAAGGTTCTAATTTGTGATCCTGTCACAGGCCAGTTAACTAATAGGAATCAGAGAACACTAATTAATTCTGCAGAAAACGACTTTAAAAGCCAGCGGGAACTGTAAATCCTTGACTGTGCTGTAGCTGAGCAAGTGAACACACAGGTCTAGGAATTGGTAAGTTTCTAAGCTTTGGAGAGAGAGAGAGAGAGAGAGAGAGAGAGAAAGAGAGAGAGAAGCATCTGTTTTGTGAGTTTTTGCTATTTTGACCACTAAGATATATTAACACTTGATTTACAGCACACATAATTAATGATATCACATTATTCACACACATAGATTAATACCTACACATAGCTATATATAGCGATAGGCCACAGCACATATACACCCCTCGATACCGGCACCTCCCCCCCCCCCCCGATAACCATACTATAATACACATAATACACACATTTTTGTTTTACCTCATACACGTATATATTATATTGATTTATCTTTAAAATTATTTCATAATTATCAGGAGGGTAGAGGACAGTGAGGAGAAGAGAGTGAGTTGAGGAGGAGAGTGAGAAGCGGAGGAGATTGAGGAGGAGAGGTATGGAGAGAGGGAGAGGAGGAGGCAGATCAGGGAAAGGGAAGTCACAGGTGTAGGAGAGCGGGAGGGGGGGAGAATGTGCCCCCAGATGTAGGTACACGAGGAGTAGGGGCAGAGGGTCAGGGGCCTTATCCTAGGGGGGATGTAGTGGGGATGAGGGGCCGGCCCTAGGGAGAAAACAGGGAGGCCAGGAACCCCCAGGCACAATTGGAAGGGCATAATGTTGTGCCAAAGTACAGTGCCCCAATTATACCCCAGAGGAGATGACGATCCTCCTCAGGGAAATCCGTGCCCACTATAGCATCATACACGGTGGGAGGGAAGTTAGGCTTAGCCAGAAGACACGTGCCTAGACTAAGGTTGCTACATCTGTTGTTGCATTAGGGGTTGCAAACAGGAATGTCAACTAAAGGTCAAGAGGAAGATGGCAGAGAAGGCCAGAGCAGTCTGTGCAACCTGTTATGGACCCCCAGCCGATATCACATACTGCGAATCGGAGCGGACTCTGAAGCAGTGTATCGAGTCAGCGACAGTAGTGGGCCTTCCAGTACAGCTGGACTTGGGTTTTCAGGGAACCCTGCATTGTGTGTATCATATACACCATCACACCATCATATACACACATGAATCCCACACACATAGATAACTGACATACAATAGCACTGTAAGCTCTCTGGTCATGACTAAAGATATATGGGGCAGTAATAACCAAGTGCATCCAAGAAGCAAACATATCATTATCATAATTCATGTCAATGAAATGTCTGTCCAATACCTGTAGTTAAAACTGATTCTGAGTAGCTGTCGCCAAATAGATCAAGATTGAGTTGACATCCAAAAGAGAGTACATGTATGTGTGTACACACTGCAGCATATGTGGGTACAGTCTCTGATGGACTGCATGTGCATGTCATGTACTAGCCTAACCTGGACCATGTCTCATATGCATGTTAACAACCATTGCTGAGAATTAGTCACAGATTGGTAAGTCTCATACACTGCACAGCAGATTAAGCTGAGCACGTGTCAGTATGAACTGCAGATGGCACACCACACCAGCATTACACATATTGATATGAGCCATGATCCACAATGCTCATGATACAGGTCAATGTAGACAATCACCACAGCCAATTACAAGTGACCATGATGTCAAGGATATGGAAATACACAGAAAACAATTGTTTAGAGAATCCAAACTCAAACACTATTGTCCTTTCATATCAGTACTCAGGAGGCTTACCCCATATGCATAGACACAGTCGGTGGCTCTAAAGGATGAGGAACCACATCCACCCTGCAGAGGGCTCAGGACCATCACAGGAAGCTGGCCCATCAGCAGCATGAAGGCCATCCACACAGCCTTTGTGGGAAACACCCTCTTTTCACCCGCTTCCACCTAAAATGTCATGGAGCCAGCAACCACCATCACTTCCACAGATGTCCTGGTACAAGATAGACCACCATCAGCAGGCCCACCACTGCCACTTGGTCAGATACCATGGATGGCAGGATCCCACCGCTTTTCCACTCCTTACCTGGCCTCACCCAACCGGGGCTCAACAAACTTGGGCTACACCACTGCCACGGCCCACACAATCAACACAATTGTCTCTCTCTATATCTCTCTGTCAAAAACCCACCAACGTCTAGACCTGTGTGTTAACTTTTTCAGCTACAGCAGGGTCAAGTCAAGGACTAACAGTTTTTGCAGCCTTTTAACCCCGTTTCTGCAGGGTTGATTAGCGTTCTCAAGTTCCTATTGGTTAACTGGCCTGTGACAGAATCGCTATTTACAGCCTTGCTTGCGCTTTGCGCTCTTCATCGGATCAGATCCCTGGAAGTGTTACCTGTGAAACCACGGTTTACGGTCTTAAGGCTTCGGCCCGTAACTTGCGGCCTTGTTCAACTGAATTGCTCTGTAATTGACATAACGATATGGCACCGTAAGATGAGCACCAGGTCAGAAGTTGCCTACCACATTACAGTGCAAGAGCAGAGGGCAAGTACATTTAACACCAGATCTAACGAAGTGGTTGGGCCAAAGCCAAAAGGACACCCAGCTGCGGATGTGTCTAGAGGGGAAAGGAAAGTCTGATGCTGCAAAGATCAATTCAGAATAGGACCTGGAATGTTAGAACTATAAACCAAGGCGAACTAGATGTGGTTAAGAATGAAATTACAAAGTTAAACATTGATGTCCTGGGAATTGGTGAACTTAATTCGACTGGAATAAGACATTTTACATCAGACACCACCAGATGTTCTACTGTGGTCAAGAATCCTGCAAAAGAAATGGAGTAGCCATCCTAGCCAATCAAAGAGTGACCAAAGCAGTGCTCGGTTACAACCCAATAAATGACAGACGAAATGGAGTAGCCATCGTAGCCAATCAAAGAGTGACCAAAGCAGTGCTCGGTTACAACCCGATAAATGACAGAATTATTTCAATTAAAATTCAAGGCAAGCCATTTAATATCACAGTGATCCAAGCCTATGCTCCAACCACTGATGCTGAAGAGGCTGGAGTTCATCATAGATATGACACCAAGAAAAGATGTTACTATCATCATAGGAGATTGGAATGCTAAAGTAGGGAAGCAAAGGAAACCTGAAATAGCTAGCAAATTTGGCCTTGGAGTACAAAATGTAGCAGGTCAGAGATTGGTAGAATTCTGTCAAGATAATTCTTTGGTCGTAGCAAACACCCTCTTCCAACAGTCTCTGAGACGACTCTACACATGGACATAACCAGATGGACAACATATAGTTTAGATTGATTATATACCTTGCAGCCAAAGATGGAGGAGCTCTATATAATCAGCAAAAACAAGACCTGGAGCTGACTGCGGCTCAGACCATGAGCTTCTTATTGCAAAGTTGAAAATTAAACTGAAGAAAAGAGGGAAAACCATCACGCCAAGTAGATATGAAATAAATAATATCCCTTGTGAATATGCAGTGGAAGTAAAGAACAGATTTAAGGAACTAGACATGGAAGATAGATTGCCTGAAAAACTTTGAACTGAAGTTTGTAACATAATCCAGGAAACAGCGACAAAGAATATCCCTAAAAGAAAGAAAAGTTAGAAGTCAAACTGGCTGTCTGTTGAGGCTTTGAGAGCAGCCCAGGAAATACGGAAAGTGAAAGGTAGTCGAGATAAGAAAAGATTTGTCCAACTAAATGCAGAATTCCAGAGGATAACCAGAAGAGACAAGGAGACATTCTAACAATGAGCGATGTAAAGAGATTAAAGAAGATAATGGGTAAATCAAGAGATCTTTTCAAGAAAATTGGGAACCTAAAAGGCACCTTTCATGCAAAAGTGGGAGTGATAAAAGACAAAAATGGTAGGACTTTACAGAAGAAGATCAGATAAAGAAGAGGTGGCAGGAATACGCTGAAGATCTATACAGAAAGGATCTTAACAGCAGGGTTGACCTCAATAGTTTGTCCAATGAGCTGGAGACGGAAATCTTGGAGAGCGAAGTGAGATGGGCCCTAGGATGTCTTGCTGATAATAAAGCTGCAGAAGGTGATGGAATCATAATTGAACTATTCAAAATTCTACAGGATGATGCTGTGAAAGTGTTGCTTACCTTATGCCAACACAGTAGACTGGAAAACGTCAGTCTACATCCCAATCCCCCAAAAAAGACAGTGCCAAAGAATTGCACTAATTTCACATGCCATTAAGGAAATGCTTAAGATTCTACAAGCTCAATGCCAAAAATACCGTTGCAAGCAAAAGTATGTGAACCCTTTGGAATGATATGGATTTCTGCACAAATTGGTCAAAAAATGTGGTTTGATCTTCATCTAAGTCACAACAATAGACAATCACAGTCTGCTTAAACAAATAACACACAAAGTATTAAATGTTGCCATGTTTTTATTCAACACACCATGTAAACATTCACAGTGCAGGTGGAAAAAGTATGTGAACCCTTGGATTTAATAACTGGTTGAACCTCCTTTGGCAGCATTAACTACAACCAAACGTTTCCTGTAGTTGCAGATCAGATGTGCACAACGGTCAGGAGTAATTCTTGACCATTTCTCTTTACAGAACTGTTTCAGTTCAGCAATATTCTTGGGATGTCTGGTGTGAATCGCTTTCTTGAGGTCATGCAACAACATCTCAATCGGGTTTAGGTCAGGACTCTGACTGGGCCACTTCAGAAGGCGTATTTTCTTCTGTTTAACCCATTCTGTTGTTGATTTACTTCTATGCTTTGGGTCGTTGTCCTGTTGTAACACCCATCTTCTGTTGAGCTTCAGCTGGTGGACAGATGGCCTTAAGTTCTCTTGCAAAATGTCTTCATAAACTTGGGAATTCATTTTTCCTTCGATGATAGCAATCCGTCGAGGCCCTGACGCAGCAAAGCAGCTCCAAACCATGATGCCCCCACCACCGTACTTCACAGTTGGGATGAGGTTTTGATGTTGGTGTGCTGTGCCTCTTTTTCTCCACACATAGTGTTGTGTGTTTCTTCCAAACAACTCAACTTTAGTTTCATCTGTCCACAGAATATTTTGCCAGTAATGCTGTGGAACATCCTGGTGCTCTTGTGCAAACTGTAAACGTGCAGCAATGTTTTGCTTGGATAGCAGTGGCTTCCTCTGTGGTATCCTCCCATGAAATCCATTCTTGTTTAGTGTTTTACATATCGTAGATTCGCTAACAGGGATGTTAGCATATGCCAGAGACTTTTGTAAGTCTTTAGCTGACACTCTAGGATTCTTCTTCACCTAATTAAACAGTCTGCGCTGTGCTCTTGCAGTCATCTTTACAGGACGGCCACTCCTAGGGAGAGTAGCAGCAGTGCTGAACTTTCTCCATTTATAGACAATTTGTCTTACCGTGGACTGATGAACAGCAAGGCTTTTGGAGACACTTTTATAACCCTTTCCAGCTTTATGCAAGACAACAATTCTTAATCGTAGGTCTTCTGAGAGCTCTTTTTTGTGAGGCATCATTTACATCAGGCAATGCTTCTTGTGAAAAGCAAACCCAGAACTGGTGTGTGTTCTTTATAGGACAGGGCAGCTGTAACCAACACCTCCAATCTCATCTCATTGATTGGACTCCAGTTGGCTGACACCTCACTCCAATTAGCTTTTGGAGAAGTCATTAGTCTAGGGGTTCACATACTTTTTCCACCTGCACTGTGAATGTTTACATGGTGTGTTCAATAACAACATGGTAACATTTAATTATTTGTGTGTTATTAGTTTAAGCAGAGTGTGATTGTCTATTGTTTGACTTAGATGAAGATCAGATCACATTTTATGACCAATTTGTGCAGAAATCCATATCATTCCAAAGGGTTCACATACTTTTGCTTGCAACTGTATATGGACCAGGAACTACCAGATGTGCAAGCCGGGTTCTGCAGAGGAAGAGGAACAAGAGATCAACTTGCCAATGTCCGCTGGATAATAGAGAAAGCAAGAGAGTTCGAAAAAACATTTACTTCTGCTTCATAGACTATTCTAAAGCCGTTGACAGTGTGGATCATAACAAAATGTGGCATGTCCTTAAAGAGATGGGAGTACCAGATCATCTCACCCTCCTCCTAAAAAATCTGCGTGTGGACCAAGAAGCCACGGTCAGAACCGAACATGGGACAACAGAATGGTTCAAGATCCGAAAAGGATGCAACAAGGTTGTATATTGTGACATTATTTAATCAACTTGTATGCAGACTGGATTTATCCAAAGTTGGAATCAATATTGCTGGAAGGAATATAAACAGTCTCAGATACGCCGATGATACTACTTTGATGGCTGAAAGTGAGGAGGAACTAAAGGACTTATTGATGAGGGTAAAAGAAGAGAGTGCAAAAGTTAGCCTGCTGTTCAACCTTAAAAAGACGAAGATCATGGCAAACAGCAATTTCACTACCTGGTAAATAGACAGGGAAGAAGTAGAGGCAGTGACAGATTTTATTTTCCTTGGAACTAAGATCTCTGCAGATGGTGACTGTAGTCATGAAATTAAAAGACGTTTGCTTCTGGGGAGGAAAGTTATGGGAAGCTTGGACAAGCTAGTAAAATATATTAAACTATCAACAAAGGTCAGCATAGTTCGAACCATGGTATTCCCAGTAGTAACATACGGATGTGAGAGCTGGACCATATTGAAATCTGAGCGCCGTAGAATTTATGCCTTTGAATTGTGGTGTTGGAGAAGACTGCTTAGAGTCCCTTGGACTGCAAGAAGATCTAATAAATCAATGCTTTAGGAAATCAAGACAAACTGTCCACTAGAAGGTATGATCATGAGGCTGAAGCTCAAATATTTTGGCCATATTATGAGACGGCATGATTGCCTAGAAAATACTCTGATGCTAGGAAAGATTGAAGGCACAAGAAGAAGGGGACGACAGAGGCAGAGATGGATAGATGAGGTCACTGAAGCAATGAAAATGAACTTGATGGAGCTCAGAGGGTCAGTGACTGAGAGATGCACCTGGCGTGCTGTGGTCCATAGAGTCATGGAGAGTCGGATGCAACTGAACGCCTAAACAACAAACAACAACAATAGTTACACAATACTAAGTAAAATAAGCCAGACTAGATTGTTAAAACTTTATCTTTATTACAGACAAAAGATAAAAATATTTTTTGATTATAATATAAAAACAGCGACAATTAAAATATAAAAGTATTGACCACACCAGCTCTCACAAAAATGGGATAAAGTGGGCTTTGGCATGACTCTCTGATATCGATTACCCTGAATAAAAGGGACAATTTTGAGATTGGAATAAATGAAGGGGCAATTATAATTAACCCTTGTTTAATGGAGATGGATACAGAGAACATAATATAAGGCAACCTCATAATTTGCTGTGAGACTAGGGGTATTTATTCAGGATGAATATGATAAGACTGTAAGACATTTGTATGAAGATACCTTGTCCATTTATGCAACAATGAAATTATTATTTTCAAGAGACTATAGATGGTTGGTCTGTGACCCTATGGCCTTACCCTATTAAGATGACCCTGTTGTGGTGCTGATTATCATAAAAAAAAAGACCAATTTCCTGATATTTTATTGTCATTTCATCAAGATGGCCCTTTAAATTTTACGCCTATAGCCTATTGATAAGGGATTTGTATACCACAGAATTAAAACTATATATTACTGTAGAAATCACAGTATATATTGGGGGAAGTCTGTTGCCTAAGAGCTAGAATTGGCCCTTTACCTGATCAGATGTGGCCATCCATATATGGGCTGACCGAGCATATGCACTATTTTCTATTTTGGTAAAGCTATTATTGCCTTTATATTCCAATGAACAACACTACACTATGCAATTAGGAAGAAACTTCAGTCTTGCACATCACATCTTTTACCCTCCCACCACACCAAAACACATAAGATTGTAAGTTTGTTTGTTTTCAATTTTGTAAAGTGCTTTAGGGAACTACTGCAACTACAGGCTTTAGCCTAGATTCTAAACTCAAAGAGGGCTCTACACTCTTTGCAATGTGTCAGTTTTGTTTTGATGTTCACATAACCCTTGTACAGCACTACGGTATATGTTGGCACATTATAAATAAAGATAATAATAATAATAATAATAATACATCCTACCTGAGGTAGAATAGAAAAAACACTTTTTTAGTGTGAGGGAGAATTTTTTTTAAATTCTGGGTGGAGACTTGTCCTACTGGGGAGGAGTGTTCTTTCTCTCTCATGTTCTGTGCTGCCAAAAATGTTAAGGACATTTTTTTCACATAAAATAATTTCGACCTAGAAATTCAGAATATCATATATACTATGGGCCCTATTAAATTTGCCAATTTGTAGCTCCTGAAGCCCGTAAGGAACCACAAAAGTTACTGCTATTAAATTGGCATATTTTAACTACCTGCAAACAATCTGCGGGTTACAGGCTGAAAAACAACTGTGGTTGGCAAAATTGTAACTCCGACCCAGCTAAGCCTTTGATATTTCAAGCCCGAAAATGTTACAATCGCAAATCGCTATTAAATTGCTATGTTTTCAAACCAGGAATTGGCAAATGTAGGCAAAAATCCTATGGGTACTAGAGAGGACCCACAATACTGCACTTTAAAAGATGGCAAAAGTGATGAAAGACATTAGAATTAATTGCACAACAATCTCAAACTCGCAAACCTGCAATAAAATTTGTTTTTTTTTTTACATTTTATTTTCATGTTATATCAATCTCGGGAATCAAAAGGTTAATACATATCAGGCCACCCACATGAACTAGACCGGTTTCTTCATTCATTTTTATTGATGTTCACATTGTTGCATTACGAGTCTGATCGCATATCGGACTTCGAAACACTAGTTGATTGACGTTTAAACCGCACCTTTAACTGACATCATGATTAAAAAAGTGTAATTTACTATTGGCTGTTTCTAAATCAGTAGTTACAGGCTTGCGGATTTGATCATGATCTTGCCCTGAAATGCTACATATGAAAGCATACGTTTTAGGATTTCTGCCATGTAGCTGTGGGCTTTTCTAATTTAATCGCTCTGTAACTGCAGAATCACATATATAATTGTGAGCGTACGGGCCGTTGCTCACGCTTGCGGGCTCGCGTAGCGAGGGCCGCGGGCAAGGGCCTCAGTTGCTGGGATGGACCGCCGAAGGCGCTGCATCCCAGTAACTGAGGCCCTTGCCCGCAGCCCTTGCCCGCAGCCCTCGCATAGCGAGGGATGCGTGCAAGGGCCTCAGTTGTTGGGATGGAGCAGCCACCTCCTCCCCACAATGCCCCGGTTCGTCGCCACTGCCAGTAGCCGCAACATCCCGGGGCCCGGCAATCCAGTTGTTGGGATGGAGCAGCCACCTCCTCCCCACAATGCCGCCACTGCCACTAGCCGAACCCGCCAGACGCCGCCACTGCCAGTAGCCGCACCATCCCGGGGACCGGCAATCCAGTTGTTGGGATGGAGCAGCCACCTCCTCCCCACAATGCCCCGCGCAGGGCCGGCCTGGGAAACAGGAAACACCGTGGATCCGCGGTCTGGAGCAGGCCTCAGAGCTGGAGGAGCTGGGCCTGGGTAGCTGACTGTGAGTGACAGGGAGATAATGGGGTCTGAGGAACATGTGCAATCACTGAGACCTGCCATATAAACTAATTATACACTGATCATTAACACCATGTGTATGTATATAATGTGTGTGTGTGTGTATAGATATTGTGTGTGTGTGTGTATTGTGTGTATATATTGTGTGTGTGTGTGTATGTATAATGTGTGTGTGTGTGTGTATATATAATGTGTGTGTATATTGTGTGTGTGTATTGTTTGTGTATATATAATGTGTGTGTATATTGTGTGTGTATATATAATGTGTGTGTATATTGTGTGTGTATCAACTGCGGCCCTCGCGAAGCAACTGCAACCCTCGCAAACTTTACGGCGCAACGCAAAAAACATACGAGACACGTTAACACACATTACGGACTCGCAAAAATCGTCCGCAACCCGCGGACATGAAAAAATCAAAAACACAATAAATACACACAACACATACATAAAAAGCTTACCTACAGCAAGAGGGAGCATCCAGGACCTCAAAAAATGAAGTTACACCTTCATTTAACTCATAATAAAAGAGTTTAGACACTAAAAAATTCTCTAAACGAGAGAAAAATGTCCGACGAACAAAACGAAAACGAGGCTACAGCACTCTAAACACGCAAAACACCACAAGAAACACGCAAAACACCACAAAACACCTCTGGATATTCCACTACAGACGCATACCACACATTAGCCGGCATTTTAGAACAATGCGGAACTACACAACTTCGCTAACGGTTTCGTCTCGCGGACGCACACTATTACACTGCACAAATTCACCACGCTTACACAGCACCTCCACACCATTAATGCTGCAGCAACATCAAAACAGATTGCAGCTCTTCAACACAATGCTTCAAAATAGGTAAAGTATATTCATTTATTCATTTGGATTATATATTTCAGTAGTACACACAAAACAACATACGCTACCTTACAATTCCATTGCCGTCATTTTTTGACGGGCAATTCGCTAGTTATAATCTAATAATAATAATATTAATAATCATAATAGGGCCCTATGTTTTTTGTAGGCAGTTTTTCCAGCAGGTGAATAGGTCCTCCTTTTACCTAGAATCTCTGTTTCCTACTATTTGTTAGTGAGCATGTTTAACCAGATTTGGGGCATCAGCTAGTGAGCTTTCCAGGTAGGAGGACCCACTGAGGTCATAGGCCTGTTCTTTACTCTATCTCTGCTTTTGTATGTTTGGGCCATTTGGCCAAGAGGCCCATTTTTGTGAAGTATAAATTACCGTTATTCCTACCAATTGTTATTACAAATTACAGGACCTAACTGTTTTAAAGTGTGACGTAATTTAACAAAGGAGGATTTTAACAGTTCATAATAGGCACTCACCAGATTGAAGATACATTTGGTGTCAGGCACCGTCTACAAGTTCTATAAGTGTTCATAATATTTTGTGGGGAAATCTGAATATTAGAGGACCACTTTGTGTTTGGCATATATCATTCTTACAGATTGATGATGTTTGTGTGTTTGTAGTTATCAGTGGAGGGAGATCCTTTGTTTGGTGACTGGGTAAGATTGAAATTGACACTACATCGACTTTCCACTCATTGACTAGAAGCAGATCTTGCATCAAAAGATGCAACCACAGGTCTCCAGAAATGTAAACACATACAACTTCCATGAATGTATCATGGATTCCTCCAGGGCCATGCAAAGGCTTGTACAGTTTTCTTTTTTAGAATTAAAAACTAGCTGTATTACTTTTTCCTTCTTAATTATGCATTGAGGCAGACTCAAATTTTTCAATCATATTTATCTTATTTCACTATGTAGTAAGTGGTTCTTTAAAATAAAGTCTTAACCTGAACAGGAAGCTGTATTATAAAACTCTATAAATAAGTTTATAGTTACAGCTAAGACAATAACTATTGACAAATGATTTTAATATGTGTACAGGGAAAATGCAAACAGTTCAATTTCAAACCTTCAAACATATAAAAACTAGATTTCCAGGATCCTCATTTTATTCGGCAGAAAGAAAAGACAAAAATGTTCATGACAAATCGTGAAGCATAACCAAACTAAACTATTTTCAACTCAGAACAAATGGGCAAATGGATACAAAGAGAGTAACCAAAGCACACACTTTATAATCAATAGTTTCCAAACAGCCTGATGCATTGTTATCATTTGATAAAGCTTCTAGCAACAACACACATTTTCACTAATTTCTATTTTTTATTCTTCTCTTACAAAAGCTTTATTTTAATTAAAGCAATTATAAATATAACATTTTTTTTAGTCAATAGTAAAAATATTTGTACCAGAATATATATTATTTATACTACCATCATACATGATTTTAGATTGACTATAACGTGTCTTTGTAAACCAGAGATTTTTTTTTGCAGATTTTTGTCATCTTTTATACATGAAAGTCAAAGTAATACTACAGGGATGTTCAAGCTATCCTGAAGAATTATGAAGTTGAGAGACTGTGTGGATGTTCTGTAGAAGAGACCTTTGGTCTGTAAAGGTACAGTTAAGATTGCAGTATGTAGACTCTGTTTTACTGCTAAAAAAAAACAAACAAAAACAACTTACCTAGAATAACTACAATGCTATATTTGATAGCTTTCATTTTTGCTTTTGATATGAGCCCTCGATGACTGTAACTGGCACAAAAATTTCCATCTAGAAAAAAGAAATAAATAAGTGAATAAGCATTTACATTTGCAATCTTTAATTTAAAAATGCAATTTCCCTTACTTTATTACCAGTCAAGCACATTTTTCTATATTTATGCTTCCCAGAGAAGGGATAAAGAATGAGTAGGTATCATATATTTTACCTCACTAGAACTGCTGACATTGAGCCCCACATTTCTCTACATTCAAATGGCCTCATTCAAATGAGATTTGGCCAATTGAATAGGGTTCTATATAAGCACAGAGCATATATTTTTTTTACAGAAGTTTCTTAGTTAGTGAACTTCTGTCTAAAATTTCTGTAAAAAAATATGCTCTGTGCTTATATAGAGCCCTATTCAATTGGCCAATACACAACTGAATGAGGCCCAAAGAGTATAGTTAACTTTGCTTTTAAAAATATAGTCTAATATCCCTGAAAAGATACATACTTTTATGTTTTATGGGTTGTTAAGAAACAGGAAAGATTTTACATATATTATAGGAAAGTGAAATATTTTATATATGGATTTTAATAATCTATATACCCTCATATTTAATTGTTTGTTTATAACATCAGTTGTCAACAAATATTACATTTTCATATTTGTTTTGCTACAAAATGCATGATAAAATGTATGAGAAAAAATGTATCTTGGCAAACCTGCAGCCCCATTAAATTTGAAGCCCATACAGGCATCGGCAAGCTGGCAAATGTATTAAATGTATTAAGTAAAAGACGTGTTTAGAAACAAACAATTGTCTATATATGATGGAAATTTTACAAATCGTATTCACATCAACTTTACTAAAATTATTTATTATTTTATAGATTATAGTTTAGACATTAGATTCAGATGTTTACTTGTTATATAATTTTTCAACAAAAATATCAAATGCACACACAATATTACTTTTTCATATTTGTTTAGGTACAAAATACATAGTAAAATGTATGTTGAAATCATGTGCAAATGCAACAATAATACATTGCCTAATAGTTATGGCTGCCCAAAAAGAAAATCACTACTTGGGCTACTATGGTATATTTTACTCAATTTATATTAAATTGTGAAACATCACCTTTAGTTTATTTTAGTAAAATAGTACAGTTTTTATTTTTATATACAGGTAACAATGAGAAGTTACTTTGAATTCAGTACACACACACATATATATATGCCAAGAATGGTACCAGCTACATTAGAATTAGGGTGAAAAACTGTGTTCGATCATCATGGCTCAGTGCAACTCAAGGCTTTGTGTGATTTACTAAACAAAGTTTAAGAGAAATGAGCAACACAAAGTTATGAGACATAGTGGTAGCTTACACTCCTCTCCTTTAAGCCCTATTGAGCATATACTTCAATCAGATGATGATCTGTTGGCAGCACAATGTAAATGAAACTGAAAGCACCATATACAAAATGTAATTACATTTTTAATTATTACAAATAAAACATAAGACACTGGAATATTTCTTTCTTGTTTCAATATCAACATAACAAGAAAGGGGTTAAAAATTAATAAAATAAATAAGGGCAATCCCGATGACTAGATTAGCCCTATGGGTGTCCTCATGAACAATCCCAAACCCTAATGAGAGGTAGTTATTTTTTTATTTCCCACTGCAAACTAGGAGATGGAGGATGTTGGGATGCAAAGGCCCCCAGGTTACTTAGAGAGTGGATGACAAAGGGGAGGGCTAGACTTTAAATGTTGATCTGGGAAGTGAAGGGGCAATTAATTAATTAATGTGAGTAGGGGCTCCTAGGTGTGTCTGGGGATTTCAGGGATCCGTCTTATTAATATTGTTATTTTAACAACTCCTCCTTTTTTACAACTTAGTTAATTTGGTGATCTAAAACAAGTTTCGCAAGTGTATTACTTATCCACCCTAAAAATGCTCAGAAAAGAAGTGGTTGCCATGTGCTGAATTGCATCTTCGCTTCAAAGTAGCCTTTAGTAAATCACACGATCACCTGTTATGCTAAACAGCAGGTCATTGTGGCCCATTGCAACATATCAAAATCTCCTTTGATGCTTTAGTAAACTTCTCTCGTTGCTTCCATGCCTTCTCTTGCATGTTGTTCAACATTTAAACATATTACCAGTTTAGTTAATCAGCCATGTCATTTTGTTCCAATAATAATGTGTGCTTTATTTACAATAAAGGATATCTGCAATTAGCTGGGAACTGAGTATTTAAAGTATTAAAGAATGAAGAACATTCACATTTGACTTTGATTATATCACATGTGTCACAACTTAGATTTGAGGGGCTCAGTACACCCATAATTCTCCTACTGTAGCTTATAGGAGCAATCTGCAGGTTGTGACTTCATGCTCATCTCAGCACACAAACACATTTATATCCGGACATCAATCAAGGAGCCGCAGAGAAATCAGACCACACCATTATTTAGTGTAAATTTTAGTGTAACACTTCTTTATTGTTAGAGAGATATTTTAAAGACCAAAAAATAATTTGCTTATATGTGCTATTGGGGAATATATTTCACAAACATATTTCACAAACTACAAGAATAGAAAATAAATGCACGACAGCAACAAGGAACAAGATATTTACATTAATCAATTTTAACATAACATTCAATGTTCATTTTGATAGCCTTGATGTTGTGAGATTTGTCCCAGATAACAATTGTACTTGTTAGGGTGCAGGGGAGCCCCAAAATCAGTCATGACAAAATGTCAGAAAACTGCAGGGATATCACTTGTTTTGTTTGAACACATTATCATATAAGTTGTAATGTATGATGTGACTGCTTCTACCCTATAACTTTTGGTCTCTGAAAATTAAAATTGTCTCTGAATTTGCATCAAATGAAATTTACAAAATGAAATATTGACATTGGTAAATTGTTAGTTACCTAGTAAATAGTTAGCAATGCATCAGAGTCCCACAGATTCACTTGGGCTCAGTGCTGGTCAATATGTGCCATGCCTTATCAAAGTACACCAAGACATGTGCTTCTCTATGAATAATGAGAAGTAAAGCTGACATGTTTAATTTTGATCTGAGATGTAAAAATGGAATATATATGCCTCTCCTGATAATTGTCCTTATATTTGTATAGTATAAACAATTATAATATCTTACATGATGAAAAATAAGCAATAGGCAAAAGTACAAAATATTTTATTTTAAAATGCTTGTACATGTCTGACATGTACTATGCGATAAAAAAAATGTTTTGTGTTGTACATATTGACAAAACATAGGCAGGATTGAACCAGTGGAAGTACTGCTGGTACAACAGGTGCAAAGCACTGGGTCCCACAGCATGGTAGGGACCATCTTCTATCTGCAGTCCTCTTAATTTATTAGAGGAGGGTAGATTATTATGTTAATAGGAAGGTGATCTGATGACCATGTGAATGCTTTGACCAACTACATACATTTTGGGGTTTGTTATTGACCCCTCTAGAGAGTATAGAGATGTGTAAGGGTCCCCCCAAAATCTTTTACACCATGGCCCTCCATTCACTAGCTATGCCACTGGATTGAACATGTCACTCTTGAAAAGAATAGCCCAATGTGATTATAGGATACACACTACTACTTACAAACAAAGGGCCCTGTTCAATTGACCAAGGGCCCTATTAAATTTGCAGGAGTTACAGAGCGATTAAATTAGAAAAGGATGAAACGACATGGCCGGATTCCAAATCTGTAAACCATGCTTCGGCACGTAGCATTTCCGGGTGTGAACATGATAAATTATTTAAACCTGTAGTTATGGGTTTAGACGGAGCCCACAATCACTACGGGCCAGCCAAAAACGCAAATTTGGCCTTAGAACTCCATTGGTTTAAGCATAGCTCAAATATTACAAGTTTTGTTTCAATATGTTTTATTGTCAAACAAAGCCAGTGTTGTTAAAAACATTTTGCTTAGTAAACTTTTACAATGTTTAAGAGGGAATTTGTCTGTTATGCAGGGTATATTATTTGTTTAATACTTATATAACACATTTCAACATTTTCTATTTTCTAAATTGAAAGGTTGTAAGAAGGTCTATAACAATCTTGATACAATAAACAATACTGGTTGAGATCTTATGTTGCAAATAAAAAACAAAAACACAACACAGAGTTTAGATATAAAATATCAATGTTTCCCATAACATATTATAAAAATGTGAAGAAAGGAAAAATTATAAATATATATATATATATAAATAAATATATATATATATATATATATATATATATATATATATATATATATAATTATTACAATAATCACAAGTTTTACATGATAAAAGTTACACAAAAATGTTTATTCTATTAAGAGGGCTATCTCCTGCTTTGTCTGGGACCACAAAAAGTAGAGAATAAATAAAACCACCATTATGGCCTTTAGAAGTAAAGGGGGCCTAGCCCTATCAGACTTAGTATAATACTTTAAAGCTTCCAGAATCATGCAACTGTCTAAGTCACTGTCTAAAATCAACCGTTCCCTTCTTCCTAGCAGTGTGGTTTATGCCCTAACCCTATGGACTCAAATGAATAAGAGGAACTCTCTAGTAGAGAAAAAATTGTGGCTCACTCCTTTATAGTTACCCCAAAGAGACACTTCAATTAACATATTTTCCCAGTTAGCATGTTGGATAGATAAAAAATTGACTATTGCTGCTGACATATTAAGTGTAAATCAGCATTGGTTCCCTTCAACTTTTAGCGAACAGAACCACCACCCCTTAAAGAATGGCTCAATCTAGCACAAATCAATTCAAATCTATCCAGCATACTAGAAATTAACAAATCGGCAAGGAAAACTTCATTTGAAAAATGCTGCATATATAACTCAAATGGCAATGAAAACATTTCCAACATCTACAACTGTTACAACTTACCTGTTAGACCAGGCCACACCAACTAAGCCTCACCACCAGTCCTCATGGGAAACAGAACTTAACATCACCTTAGATAACTTGCAATGGAGTAAAATCCATACAAATGCAACAAACTCCTCCCTTAACATAATCTTGAGAGATAATTTCTACAAAACCTTCAAGAGGTGGTACCCGACCCCTGCTATATTAAAGCTCTCAAATCCTTCTCTAGATGGCAATTGTTTTAGAGGTTGTAATTCAACCGGTACACTAAGCCACATACTATGGGACTGTCCTACAATAGCACACATCTGATCAGAAACGTATGACACCCTAGAGAAGCTATGGGGACACAGAATACCTCAAAAACCAGAGGAAGCTTTATTAGGTCTCTCTATCCCCGGCCTTTCCAAAGAGGCTCAACTTCTCTCAAACCAAATATTTCTAGCAGTCAGGAACACTATTGCTAAGACTTGGAAGACGTCCATTCCTGTGTTTGGGGAAGTACTGAAAACACTTAAATACATACATTCAATGAGCTTGATCTCTGCCAAACTATAAAAAGTTGGCTTCCTGTTGGGACGTCTGGGAACTACTAATTGGATGGTAGCATTAAAAAAAGGTAATACATACAAAGACATCAGGGACGATATTATATTAAGCTTTCCCCCATCCCATCCTCCCCCACTGTCTTTTCCTTTCTTTCTCTTTTCTATCTTTTTTTTCTCTTTTCTTTTAATTAGTACTGGCATAATATGACATATTTAAAAGTAATTTATGCAACTAACAAAGTGGGAAAAGTAGACACAAGCCATTTCTGATGTCATTTGAATACAATATATGTTGTTCTTGTACTGGTTATTTTACTCTGTTAGAACTATTATTCCCATTAATAAAAATGATTTAAAAAAAATATATATATATTTTATTAGACCCTTACCTCTAGCTCGCAAATAAAGTCAAACCGCAACTGAAAAAAGTATTACTTTTCTTTCAAAAATATTACAAGTACTAAATAGGACTCGCAAGGGCTTTTTCAAACACTTATTAAAACAATTGCTACAGCAATTAAACACACAATACTGTACTCTAACAGCATGGGAAGGCATGGAAACAAATTAGAATGAATTGCACAACAGTATTATTTTTAAATGTTATTTCTGGGTAATATTGATATCTGGACTCAATGGGTTAATACATATCATGAAACCCACATGGACTAAAACAGATGATCTATTGCATTTTATAGATTGCTAGACTGCAGATTTGTCTAACTTCTGTGTTTTATTGACATCATGATGAAGGTCTCATTTACCATTGGCTTTGGTAAATTATGAGCTTGCTTAAATATTTTCAGATCATATGATCACGCCTTCTGAAATACAACTTAAAAGGCCCTGGTTTACAAGTTTAGGCTTAAGGAGGTAAATTGTGAGCTTGAGTCAATAGAATACATCTAAACATTAGGAGAATAAAAACACCTGCAGCCAAATTTACATGTTTGAGACACTTGTGTGTAGTCTAGTAGAGTAGTGCCCGAAGTGTGGTAGAATGTATTTTGATAGCTACATATATGCAAATTAGATTCTGGGAATTAAAAAATACAAGTTTGAATAGAAAGTAGACTTACTTCAGAAAGTAATTAACATTTTGAATTATTTTAATGTAAAAGCTAGGACCTTTTAATGACATGGTGCTTTATTGGTAATAAGGTATGTATGCCAATTAAATTACCAGTTTAGTTAATCAGCCATGTAATTTTGTTCACAATAATAATTTGTGCTGTCTTTGCTTAAGATCCAAAGATAGATACTGAAATGGCCAATTCAGAGAGGTTAACTTCATTATTCATGTCAGGTAAATTAGAAGATGTGATGTTTAATACAAATACCGTACATTATAAATAATGTATTGCAACCTACATTCTTATAGAAAATGTACCTTATTCAATTTGACATAGTGGTAGACAGGCAATGTACCAAATTGTGGGTAAAGAAAATTGGATTTGGGTTATGTTAGATTGGTTTTGATAGCAGGTACCACTTGTCTGGCATCACCTGGAGTGCTGATCACATCACATATATAGTTGTGAGCATGCGAGTTGTTGCTATTGCTTGCGGGCTCGTGCAACGAGCCGCGGCCCTCGCATAGCGAGGGCTGCAGGCGAGGGCCTCAGTTGCTGGAATGGAGCGCCAAAGGCGCTCCTTGCCAGCAACTGCGACTTTCGCAAACTTTACGTCGCAACGCGAACAACACGACACACCAACTACGCAAAAAACATACGAGACACGTTGACACACATTACGACCTTGCAACACTCGGATGCAACTCGCGAACATTACAAAATTCAAAACACAATAAATACACACAGCACTTACATAAAAAGCTTACCTACAGCAAGAGGCAGCATCCAGGAACTCAAAAAAGCAACATACACCTTAATTACACTCAATATAACAGAGTTTAGACACTAAAAAATTCACTAAGCGAGAGAAAAAATGTCCGCCGAAAAAACGAAAACGAGGCTACAGCACTCTCAACACGCAAAACACCACAAGAAACTCATAAAACACCACAAAAGACCTACGGATAATCCGCTAAGACGCATACCGCACATTACCCGCCAATTTCCGCCAATGCGGAAGTACACGACTATGCTAACGGTTTGGTCTCGCGCACGCACAGTATTACACTGCACACATTCACCACGCTTACACAGCAGCTCCACACCACTAATGCTGCAGCAACATCAAAACAGATTGCAGCTCTTCAACACAATGCTTCAAAATAGGTAAAGTATATTCATTTATTAATGTATTACATATTTCATTATTACACACCAAACAGCATTAGCTACCTTACGATTTCATTGCCGTCATTTTTTGACGGGCAATTCGCTAGTTATAATTAGTTTTGTGTACAGGCCAAAATAAACCATGCAACTTAATGCAAACATCTACCTCAGAAATAGCCTGGTCATTGGATAATGAATGCCCGAAAATGAAGAAATTAAATTGGGGTGACACATATAAGAAGTGACCTAAAAAGCAGAACTGGAACAGGATGTAAAGATTAGACTGCACAACCATGAAACACCTTTGAAACCCTGTTAGAAAACTGCAATAACCAAGACTGCTATGAACTGCTTAATACAATTCTGCATAAGTAATATGAAATATGCAATAAAAAAACTGCACGTAGTATCAAAATAAAACCTACAAACAGACAATCACAAACCACTTGCTTTTAATGGGTCACTATAATGGTCCGGCATTCCTAAATTTTAAGAAGTAAAATATATACTTTTAGTTAAGCCCATCATTTGTTCAACTTGTTACATTTAGGAACAGATGGGAGAAAAACAACTTTTCCTAATAATAGTGGAATGATGTGTCCTGTAGTCAGACACAGTTTGAATACAACGGGAAGAGCTCCAGCCTAAACAGTCTCTGAAAGAATACATCCTACATCCTACTGTGTGGATATTTTTATAAGCTGGTTGTTCACTTAAACTGGTTCTCTGAGTTAATTGAAACAAATGTTTTCACACCTACATAGTGTACAGGAATTCTCTTCCATAAAGACAAAAGTCTTTACCTGAGTGCCTCTGCTTTATTCCTAAAATTGGAAATTAACTCATAAAGGTCTTGAGAATCAAACTATTATATTACACTGTACTTTTATATCTTCATTTTGAAGCATTACATTAGATTGAATTGCGCATAAAAGGTTAATATTAAAAACATTTTTAGGTAACTTGTATTAGTCTAAAAAAAACTTAATTATTGATGAGAGATTTTTAAAAAATATTTCAGAGGCACATTTTTAATGTTTAAACACCTTATTGATTTATAAATGATTAAGTGAAGAAATAGAACTCAATACATAATGATTTCCTTATGATAGACACCAAATTGTGTACACCTTTCCTATTGTTAAACAATAAATGGAATATACTGTAACTCATTGTTTTATAGCTTTGCACAGGGAAATGTCAAATTCATGATAAAGTGAACTGACAGGTGTTAGAAAGTCTCAGTAATTTGTACCATTGTATATTGCATGATGACATAAGATAACATGCTGAAATCTTTCTTACTGAACTTTTCACTAGATTATGCTTTTCATTTCATATCGCTTTCTGTTAATTTTACATCCCTATCTTTTTTATGATCAGTGGTATAAAAAAACTCAAAACAAAAATGTGTGCCTACATATCATACACATCTTTTCTCATTGGACTAAAGTTTTATATTATTAAATACTAGCGAATTGCCCGTCAAAAAATGACGGCAATGAAATTGTAAGGTAGCTAATGCTGTTTGGTGTATAATAATGAAATATCTAATACATTAATAAATGAATATGTAATGCTGTTTGGTGTGTAATAATGAAATATATAATACATTATTAAATGAATATACTTTACCTATTTTGAAGCATTGTGTTGAAGAGCTGTCAATGTGTTTTGATGTTGCTGCAGCATTAGTGGTGTGGAGCTGCTGTGTAAGCGTGGTGAATGTGTGCAGTGTAATACTGTGCGTGCGCGAGCCGAAACCGTTAGCGTAGTGGTGTACTTCCGCATTGGCATAAAATAGCGGGTTATCTGTGGTATGCGTCTTTGCGGATTATCCATCGGTGCTTCGTGGTGTTTTTCGAGTTTCGTGTGGTGTTTTTCGAGTGTGTTGTGGTGTTTTACGTGTTGAGAGTGCTGTAGCCTTGTTTTCGTTTTGTTCGTCGGCCATTTTTTCTCTCTCGCTTAGCGATTTTATTAGTGTCTAAAGTGTTTTATTTTTATTTAAATGAAGGTGTAACTTAGTTTTTTGAGGTGCTGGATGGTTCCTCTTGCTGTAGGTAAGCTTTTTATGTGTGTGTTGTGTGTATTTATTGTGTTTTAAATGTTTGTATGTTGGCGTGTTGCGTCAGATGTTTGCGAGGTCGTAATGTCTGGGAACGTGTCTCGTATGGTGTTTGCGTGTGTAGCCTCGTTTTCGTTTTGTTCGTCGGCCATTTTTTCTGTCGCTTAGGAAATTTTTTACTGTCTAAACTCTTTCATTTTCAGTGAAATGAAGGTGTAAGTTGCATTTTTGAGGTCCTGGATGCTAGCTCTTGCTGTAGGTAAGCTTTTTATGTATGTGCTGTGTGTATGTATTGTGTTTTGAATTTTATAATGTTCGCGAGTTGCGTCCGAGTGTTGCGAGGCCGTAATGTGTGTTAACGTGTGTCGTATGTTGTGTGCGTTGCTCGTAAAATGTATCGAGTGTCGTAATTGGTGCGTTGTGTTGTTTGCGTTGCGACATGATGTTTGCGAGGGTCGCAGTTGCTGGCATGGAGCACCTTCGGCGCTCCATGCCAGCAACTGAGGCCCTCACCCAGTGCCCTCGCTTTGCGGGGGCCTTGGCTCGCTGTGCGAGCCGCGGCCCTCGCTTTGCGAGGCCCGCAAGCGTTAGCAACAACTCGCATGCTCACAACTATATATGTGATATAATTATTAGGTGAGTGGGGTCTGAGTAAACCATGGGCCACATTCAATTGAGCTTTCGGGTGATCCGGGAGTCCGTAATTGAGGTCAGAAGCTAATTTGCTATACAATTGGTGTCTTTTTGCGGGTTCCAAACGGCTTCAGAGTTACAGCCTTGACAAAATGGCGATGGTTAAACTCATAGCTTACAGCCTCCAGAAGCCTTTGATCTTTCACTTTCGCAAAGCTAAAATCGCAAATCGCTATTCAAATGCTCAGTTTCCCCAAGCCCGCAAATGTTTTTACACCCGTAAATGGCAAATGAAGGAGAAAATCCTACATGTACTCGAGAGGACCTGCAAGGGGGTTAAACACCTATTCATAGTACTGTCAATGCAAATAAAAAATCACTACTGCACTGTAAGTAATGGGGAAATAGATGAAAGCCATTAGAATTAATTGCACAACAGTCTCAAGCCTACAAATTGTCAGGAAATTTAAATATTTTTTATGATTAATTTCATATCAGGCCACCCATATGGACTAGAACAGTATTGGCATTCATTTTCATTATTCTTTATTTTGAAGGTTTGCGAGTCTGATCGCATATCGGACCCCCGAACCTAATTGATTGACATGTAACCTCCATGTTTTACTACCACAATAATGACATTAAGTCTCATTTTCTTTTGGCTGATTCGAAATGGGAAAACACATAAAATGGGGAAGCATATAGCCTGCAATTCTCAGAAGTACAGTACATTTTTATATGTGGGCAATAATGTCTCCAACTAAAGGGCAACCCTAGGCAGCTGTCCATATAATGGCTGTATATAAGGTTAGTATCCAAAAACATTCTATTATCTAAGGGAAATGTAAGTGTTTCAAAAACACATAATTTAATACTGAGGAGGTGAAAAGTCTCCTAGGATATATTTATAAAGAATGAAATGTGTCAGATTTGCAGACTACTACATGTCTATATACAACAAGAACATATTAATGTACATTATATTTATGCTAAATATGTGGTCTAAGAATATTAGTGATGATCCAGAGTTTGAGACTTTAAAATCACTAATTAACAACAGTACAATACATACCATGCTTTTTTTTAACTAGAAACTATAAGTTATTATGTGAAGGTACAAAAGCATTGCAACATTCTAATAAAAAGGAAGGAGAACAAAAAAAGATTAGTGAAAAGAAAAAAAAAGGGAAGGAAAGGAAAGAAGGTAGAATATTATGTTTTGCAGCATGGCATGGCCTTTGTTTTATTAAAATAACAATTAGTAACATAAAAGGGGGTAATTAAAGCACTCTGTCACCCAAAATCAAGTTGGTTTTTTAACTTATTCTTAAAGAGCATGACATGTTAGCTACATTGTACTAGAAATGTGGTTCTACAGCAAACAATGAAGTAATCAGCATTGTTTATTGCTATGAGCATTACTGGTTCATAATTACTAATTAGCTGGGAGGGAGGGAGGTAGAGGGAGAGAGAGAGGGGGAGAGAGAGAGGGGAGAGAGAGAGGGAGGGGGAGAGAGAAAGAGAGGGAGGGGGGAGAGAGAGAGAGAGAGAGAGGGAGGGAGAGAGAGAGGGGGAGAAAGTGAGAGAGATGGGGGGAGAGAGAGACAGAGGAAAGGGAGACAGAGAGGTAGGAAGACAGAGAGAGAGAGAGAGAGAGGGGAGGGGAGGGAGGGAGAGAGGGAGGTAGGGAAAGAGAGATGTGAGCGAGGGAGGGAGAGAGAGAAGGGAGGGAGAGAGGGGGGATTGAGAGAGGAAGGGGGATGGAGAGAGACAGAGGAATGGAGAGAGATAGGAAGGAAGGGAGAGAGAGGGGAGGGAGAAGGCAGGAGAGGTTGAGGGCAGGAGAGGGTGAGATTGAGGGAGGGAGAGGGATGGAGAGAGAGGGGGCGTGTGAGCGCGAGGGTGCGAAAGAGGGAGGGAGAGAGAGAGGGGGTAAAGGGAGGGAGCACAAAGAGGGAGAGGGAGCAAAAAGAGGGAGACAGAGGGCACACAGAGAAATACAGAGGGCACACACAGAGACATACAGCACAGAGAGAGACAGAGCAGACACTTGAACATACTATATGATACAGTCATATAGTATACCTACTATGATAACTATTTCTTAACTAAACAATTACCCGTCGAAAACTGATGACAATTCATGGTAAAATGTTTCATGGTACTCTCCCTCCCCTGTGTCTCTTACCCCTTCCCATCGCTTGTGTCTCTTCCACCCCTCTCTCCCATGTCTCTTCCCTCCCTTTCTCTCCCCTGTGTCTCTTCCCCACCACCCTTGTGTTTCTTTCCCCCCTCTTCCACCCATGTCTTTCCCCCCTCTCCATCCCCTCTGTCTCTTGCCCCCCCTCCCTCCCTCCTGCCCTCTCTCCCCTGGGTCTCTTTCCCCCTCTCCCTTCCCTGTGTCTCTTTTCCCTCCTCCCTCTGTGTTTCTTTTCCCCCTCCTCCCTCTCTCCCCTATGTCTCTTTCCCCTCCTCTCCTCTCTCCATCGTTTGTGTCTCATTCCCTCCTCCCTTCCCTGTGTCTCTTTCCCCCTCCATTGTGTCTCTTCCCCCCTCCTTCTCTCCCCTGTGTCTCTCCCCCTCGTCTGTATCTCTTTCCCCTGCCTCCCTCCCGTGTCTCATTATCTCCCTCCCTTGTGTCTCTCCTCCTCCTGTGTTTCTTTCCCTCCCTTCTCCATCCCTCCTCTGTGTCTCTTTCCCCTCCTCTCCTCCCTCCCATTTGTCTCTTATCCCCCTCCTCCCTCCCTCTGGTGTCTCTTTCCCCATCCTTCCTCCCCTGTGTCTCTTTCCCTCCCCCCCTGTTTCTCTTCCCCACTCCACTGTGTTTCATTCCCCCCTTCTCCCTCCCCTGTGTTTATTTGGCCCCTCTCCCTTCCCTGTGTCTCTTCTCCCCTCCCCTGTGTCTCATCCCTTCTCCCTTGTGTCCCTTCCCCCTCATCTGTGTTTCCTTCCCCCTTCTACCATCCTCCGGTGTGTTTTTCTCCTCTTTTACTCCCTCCCCTGTGTCTCTTTCCCCCTCTCCCTTCCCTGTGTCTCATCCCTCTTCCCCTGTGTCCCTTCCACCCTCCTCTGTGTTTCTTTCCCCCCTTTTCCCTTCATCCCCTGTGTCTTTTTCTCCTCTTTTCCTCCCTCCCCTGTTTCTTTTCCCCCCTATCCCTCCCTGTGTCTATTCCCCCCTCCTCCCCTGTGTCTCTTCACCCTCCTACACTTTGTCTCTTTCCCCTCCTCCCTTCTTTGTATCTCTTTCCCCACCTCTCCTCTCTCCCTCCCGTGTCTCTTTCCCCTCCTCTCCTTCCTCCCTCCCTATGTCTCTTCACCCTTTGTGTCTCCCCATGTCTCTTGCCCCCTCTCCCTCCCCTGTGTCTCTTTCCCCCTCCTCCTTCCCTCCCCTGTGTCTCTTTCCCCTCCTCCCTGCCTTGTGTCTCTTTTCCCCACTCTATCTTCCCTGTGTCTCTTTTCTTTCCTCCCCTGTGTCTTTTTCCACCTCCTCCCTCCCTCCCCTGTGTATCTTTCCCTCCCCTCTGTCTCTTCCCCCTCATCTGTGTCTCTTCCCCCCTTCTCCCTTCCTCCCCTGTCTCTCTTTATCCTCCTCTCCTACCTCCCCTGTTTTTCTCTCCCCCTCCCTTCCCTGTGTCTCTTTCCCCCTCCCCTGTGTCTCTTTCCCCCTCCCTTGTGTCTCTTTCTCCCCTCTTCCATCCCTCCCTCCCCTGTGTCTCTTTCCTTCCCTCCTTCCTCTGTCTCTTTCCCCCTCCTCTGTGTCTCTTTCACCCCTCCTCCCTTGTGTCTCTTAAACCTGCCGTTTCTCTTCCCCCCTTCTCTGCATTTCTTTTCCTCTCTTCCCCCCTCTCCCTTCCCTGTGTTTCTTTCTCTCCTCCCCTGTGTTTCTTTCCCCCCTACTCCCCGGACTCTCCCTCCCTGTGTCCCCCACCTCCCCTTTGTCTCTTTCCCGACCACTCCTTCTTCCCTCCTCTGTGTTTCTTTCCCCTCCTCCCGCAATCCCCTCCTCCCCTCACTATTTCCAGTGGTGCCCTGCATATTGCTGTATATAGTTTCCATAGTGTGAATGCGGTAGAACAACATTACACATATACGCAAACTATTCGTGATAAACGACTATTAAGTCTTTGTTATATAACTATCATTTCCATTTTTTTTCTTTCACAGGTATATCTGTTTATTTCAAGTTTTAAAATGCATAATAAAAAATATTCTAAGCTCAGTTCAAAGATACTCATTCTCAGCAAACTGGAGGTACTAGTTTATTACCTCAATTCAGAGGTACTTATTATCACCTAATTTTAGAGGTGCTCATACTCATCTGATATTTTTACACATTGATGTATTGCTTATAACCCTTTAAGTTCACAGGTTCTCCTACTCTCCTAAAGTATTTTATGCATGCCCCAAACCTAGCTCCCTGTACATGTCCCTTGAAGTAATAGTCATACTCTTTTATATTTTCATAATTATACAGTCAATAATCAACAAATTTTAAATATTTTTTACCTTTTTTAGCCATTCATTTATGTTCAAGTCATTTATGGTGATAAGTTACAATGTTAAGTAACATTTTTCATATTTAATTTTGTTTTGGCCTTCTAAACAGACTTGTCATCATGCAAGAGAAGCATGATATTATAAACACCATATCATATTGATATTTTGTATATATTATACTATTCTTTTGTTTTATCAAAACATTCCAAAACATCTATATACTGTTTGATTTGTTACTGATAAACAATATTACAAATATATATACAGTAATATGTGATACAATAAACCATAACAATAAACCATATTATTATGGCTGATCTTTTATTTTTTATTATAATAGCTATTATATATTGATATACAATACCATATTGCATTCCTACACCATGTCATAATGCTGATTATGCTTTGGTCCTATCTATCTATCCATCTATCTATCTATCTATTATTATTTTTATTATTATTATCTTTTATTTGTAATGCACTTATTCCATCGTGCTTTACATGGGTTAAGTACAATTTTAAAACATTGCAAAGAATGGAGGGTCCTGTCTTTGAGCTTAGAATCTAGTATGCATAGTGCTTTCCCTAAAGCACCTTGCAAGATTGAAAACTTATGAATTCACAATCTAAAGGGTCTGAGTGTGGTACATGAGGGTGAAAGACGCATTATGCATAATATTGCTGAAGCTGATAATCTTTGTTTCCTAGGTGTGTCTGGGGATTTCAGGGATCCGTCTTATTAATATTGTTATTTTAACAACTCCTCCTTTTTTACAACTTAGTTAATTTGGTGATCTAAAACAAGTTTCGCAAGTGTATTACTTATCCACCCTAAAAATGCTCAGAAAAGAAGTGGTTGCCATGTGCTGAATTGCATCTTCGCTTCAAAGTAGCCTTTAGTAAATCACACGATCACCTGTTATGCTAAACAGCAGGTCATTGTGGCCCATTGCAACATATCAAAATCTCCTTTGATGCTTTAGTAAACTTCTCTCGTTGCTTCCATGCCTTCTCTTGCATGTTGTTCAACATTTAAACATATTACCAGTTTAGTTAATCAGCCATGTCATTTTGTTCCAATAATAATGTGTGCTTTATTTACAATAAAGGATATCTGCAATTAGCTGGGAACTGAGTATTTAAAGTATTAAAGAATGAAGAACATTCACATTTGACTTTGATTATATCACATGTGTCACAACTTAGATTTGAGGGGCTCAGTACACCCATAATTCTCCTACTGTAGCTTATAGGAGCAATCTGCAGGTTGTGACTTCATGCTCATCTCAGCACACAAACACATTTATATCCGGACATCAATCAAGGAGCCGCAGAGAAATCAGACCACACCATTATTTAGTGTAAATTTTAGTGTAACACTTCTTTATTGTTAGAGAGATATTTTAAAGACCAAAAAATAATTTGCTTATATGTGCTATTGGGGAATATATTTCACAAACATATTTCACAAACTACAAGAATAGAAAATAAATGCACGACAGCAACAAGGAACAAGATATTTACATTAATCAATTTTAACATAACATTCAATGTTCATTTTGATAGCCTTGATGTTGTGAGATTTGTCCCAGATAACAATTGTACTTGTTAGGGTGCAGGGGAGCCCCAAAATCAGTCATGACAAAATGTCAGAAAACTGCAGGGATATCACTTGTTTTGTTTGAACACATTATCATATAAGTTGTAATGTATGATGTGACTGCTTCTACCCTATAACTTTTGGTCTCTGAAAATTAAAATTGTCTCTGAATTTGCATCAAATGAAATTTACAAAATGAAATATTGACATTGGTAAATTGTTAGTTACCTTGGGCCTCATTCAATTGCGATTTGGCCAATTGAATAGGGCTCTAAATAAGCACATAGCATATTTTTTTAAATAAGTTTTTAGTTAGTTAAAACCTTGCTTTTGGATAGATGCTTGATAACTAAAAATGTATTTAAAAAATATATGTTATGTGCTGATTTAGAGCCTTATTCAATTGGCCAAATTGCAATTGAACGAGGGCCCTAGTAAATAGTTAGCAATGCATCAGAGTCCCACAGATTCACTTGGGCTCAGTGCTGGTCAATATGTGCCATGCCTTATCAAAGTACACCAAGACATGTGCTTCTCTATGAATAATGAGAAGTAAAGCTGACATGTTTAATTTTGATCTGAGATGTAAAAATGGAATATATATGCCTCTCCTGATAATTGTCCTTATATTTGTATAGTATAAACAATTATAATATCTTACATGATGAAAAATAAGCAATAGGCAAAAGTACAAAATATTTTATTTTAAAATGCTTGTACATGTCTGACATGTACTATGGAATAAAAAAAATGTTTTGTGTTGTACATATTGACAAAACATAAGCAGGATTGAACCAGTGGAAGTACTGCTGGTACAACAGGTGCAAAGCACTGGGTCCCACAGCATGGTAGGGACCATCTTCTATCTGCAGTCCTCTTAATTTATTAGAGGAGGGTAGATTATTATGTTAATAGGAAGGTGATCTGATGACCATGTGAATGCTTTGACCAACTACATACATTTTGGGGTTTGTTATTGACCCCTCTAGAGAGTATAGAGATGTGTAAGGGTCCCCCCAAAATCTTTTACACCATGGCCCTCCATTCACTAGCTATGCCACTGGATTGAACATGTCACTCTTGAAAAGAATAGCCCAATGTGATTATAGGATACACACTACTACTTACAAACAAAGGGCCCTGTTCAATTGACCAAGGGCCCTATTAAATTTGCAGGAGTTACAGAGCGATTAAATTAGAAAAGGATGAAACGACATGGCCGGATTCCAAATCTGTAAACCATGCTTCGGCACGTAGCATTTCCGGGTGTGAACATGATAAATTATTTAAACCTGTAGTTATGGGTTTAGACGGAGCCCACAATCACTACGGGCCAGCCAAAAACGCAAATTTGGCCTTAGAACTCCATTGGTTTAAGCATAGCTCAAATATTACAAGTTTTGTTTCAATATGTTTTATTGTCAAACAAAGCCAGTGTTGTTAAAAACATTTTGCTTAGTAAACTTTTACAATGTTTAAGAGGGAATTTGTCTGTTATGCAGGGTATATTATTTGTTTAATACTTATATAACACATTTCAACATTTTCTATTTTCTAAATTGAAAGGTTGTAAGAAGGTCTATAACAATCTTGATACAATAAACAATACTGGTTGAGATCTTATGTTGCAAATAAAAAACAAAAAAACAACACAGAGTTTAGATATAAAATATCAATGTTTCCCATAACATATTATAAAAATGTGAAGAAAGGAAAAATTATAAATATATATATATATATATATATAAATAAATATATATATATATATATATATATATATATATATATATATATATATATATATATATAATTATTACAATAATCACAAGTTTTACATGATAAAAGTTACACAAAAATGTTTATTCTATTAAGAGGGCTATCTCCTGCTTTGTCTGGGACCACAAAAAGTAGAGAATAAATAAAACCACCATTATGGCCTTTAGAAGTAAAGGGGGCCTAGCCCTATCAGACTTAGTATAATACTTTAAAGCTTCCAGAATCATGCAACTGTCTAAGTCACTGTCTAAAATCAACCGTTCCCTTCTTCCTAGCAGTGTGGTTTATGCCCTAACCCTATGGACTCAAATGAATAAGAGGAACTCTCGAGTAGAGAAAAAATTGTGGCTCACTCCTTTATAGTTACCCCAAAGAGACACTTCAATTAACATAATTTCCCAGTTAGCATGGTGGATAGATAAAAAATTGACTATTGCTGCTGACATATTAAGTGTAAATCAGCATTGGTTCCCTTCAACTTTTAGCGAACAGAACCACCACCCCTTAAAGAATGGCTCAATCTAGCACAAATCAATTCAAATCTATCCAGCATACTAGAAATTAACAAATCGGCAAGGAAAACTCCATTTGAAAAATGCTGCATATATAACTCAAATGGCAATGAAAACATTTCCAACATCTACAACTGTTACAACTTACCTGTTAGACCAGGCCACACCAACTAAGCCTCACCACCAGTCCTCATGGGAAACAGAACTTAACATCACCTTAGATAACTTGCAATGGAGTAAAATCCATACAAATGCAACAAACTCCTCCCTTAACATAATCTTGAGAGATAATTTCTACAAAACCTTCAAGAGGTGGTACCCGACCCCTGCTATATTAAAGCTCTCAAATCCTTCTCTAGATGGCAATTGTTTTAGAGGTTGTAATTCCACCGGTACACTAAGCCACATACTATGGGACTGTCCTACAATAGCACACATCTGATCAGAAACGTATGACACCCTAGAGAAGCTATGGGGACACAGAATACCTCAAAAACCAGAGGAAGCTTTATTAGGTCTCTCTATCCCCGGCCTTTCCAAAGAGGCTCAACTTCTCTCAAACCAAATATTTCTAGCAGTCAGGAACACTATTGCTAAGACTTGGAAGACGTCCATTCCTGTGTTTGGGGAAGTACTGAAAACACTTAAATACATACATTCAATGAGCTTGATCTCTGCCAAACTATAAAAAGTTGGCTTCCTGTTGGGACGTCTGGGAACTACTAATTGGATGGTAGCATTAAAAAAAGGTAATACATACAAAGACATCAGGGACGATATTATATTAAGCTTTCCCCCATCCCATCCTCCCCCACTGTCTTTTCCTTTCTTTCTCTTTTCTATCTTTTTTTTCTCTTTTCTTTTAATTAGTACTGGCATAATATGACATATTTAAAAGTAATTTATGCAACTAACAAAGTGGGAAAAGTAGACACAAGCCATTTCTGATGTCATTTGAATACAATATATGTTGTTCTTGTACTGGTTATTTTACTCTGTTAGAACTATTATTCCCATTAATAAAAATGATTAAAAAAAAATATATATATATTTTATTAGACCCTTACCTCTAGCTCGCAAATAAAGTCAAACCGCAACTGAAAAAAGTATTACTTTTCTTTCAAAAATATTACAAGTACTAAATAGGACTCGCAAGGGCTTTTTCAAACACTTATTAAAACAATTGCTACAGCAATTAAACACACAATACTGTACTCTAACAGCATGGGAAGGCATGGAAACAAATTAGAATGAATTGCACAACAGTATTATTTTTAAATGTTATTTCTGGGTAATATTGATATCTGGACTCAATGTGTTAATACATATCATGAAACCCACATGGACTAAAACAGATGATCTATTGCATTTTATAGATTGCTAGACTGCAGATTTGTCTAACTTCTGTGTTTTATTGACATCATGATGAAGGTCTCATTTACCATTGGCTTTGGTAAATTATGAGCTTCAGATCATATGATCACGCCTTCTGAAATACAACTTAAAAGGCCCTGGTTTACAAGTTTAGGCTTAAGGAGGTAAATTGTGAGCTTGAGTCAATAGAATACATCTAAACATTAGGAGAATAAAAACACCTGCAGCCAAATTTACATGTTTGAGACACTTGTGTGTAGTCTAGTAGAGTAGTGCCCGAAGTGTGGTAGAATGTATTTTAATAGCTACATATATGCAAATTAGATTCTGGGAATTAAAAAATACAAGTTTGAATAGAAAGTAGACTTACTTCAGAAAGTAATTAACATTTTGAATTATTTTAATGTAAAAGCTAGGACCTTTTAATGACATGGTGCTTTATTGGTAATAAGGTATGTATGCCAATTAAATTACCAGTTTAGTTAATCAGCCATGTAATTTTGTTCACAATAATAATTTGTGCTGTCTTTGCTTAAGATCCAAAGATAGATACTGAAATGGCCAATTCAGAGAGGTTAACTTCATTATTCATGTCAGGTAAATTAGAAGATGTGATGTTTAATACAAATACCGTACATTATAAATAATGTATTGCAACCTACATTCTTTTAGAAAATGTACCTTATTCAATTTGACATAGTGGTAGACAGGCAATGTACCAAATTGTGGGTAAAGAAAATTGGATTTGGGTTATGTTAGATTGGTTTTGATAGCAGGTACCACTTGTCTGGCATCACCTGGAGTGCTGATCACATCACATATATAGTTGTGAGCATGCGAGTTGTTGCTATTGCTTGCGGGCTCGTGCAACGAGCCGCGGCCCTCGCATAGCGAGGGCTGCAGGCGAGGGCCTCAGTTGCTGGCATGGAGCGCCAAAGGCGCTCCTTGCCAGCAACTGCGACTTTCGCAAACTTTACGTCGCAACGCGAACAACACGACACACCAACTACGCAAAAAACATACGAGACACTTTGACACACATTACGACCTTGCAACACTCGGATGCAACTCGCGAACATTACAAAATTCAAAACACAATAAATACACACAGCACTTACATAAAAAGCTTACCTACAGCAAGAGGCAGCATCCAGGACCTCAAAAAAGCCACATACACCTTGATTACACTCAATATAACAGAGTTTAGACACTAAAAAATTCACTAAGCGAGAGAAAAAATGTCCGCCGAAAAAACGAAAACGAGGCTACAGCACTCTCAACACGCAAAACACCACAAGAAACTCATAAAACACCACAAAAGACCTACGGATAATCCGCTAAGACGCATACCGCACATTACCCGCCAATTTCCGCCAATGCGGAAGTACACGACTATGCTAACGGTTTGGTCTCGCGCACGCACAGTATTACACTGCACACATTCACCACGCTTACACAGCAGCTCCACACCACTAATGCTGCAGCAACATCAAAACAGATTGCAGCTCTTCAACACAATGCTTCAAAATAGGTAAAGTATATTCATTTATTAATGTATTACATATTTCATTATTACACACCAAACAGCATTAGCTACCTTACGATTTCATTGCCGTCATTTTTTGACGGGCAATTCGCTAGTTATAATTAGTTTTGTGTACAGGCCAAAATAAACCATGCAACTTAATGCAAACATCTACCTCAGAAATAGCCTGGTCATTGGATAATGAATGCACGAAAATGAAGAAATTAAATTGGGGTGACACATATAAGAAGTGACCTAAAAAGCAGAACTGGAACAGGATGTAAAGATTAGACTGCACAACCATGAAACACCTTTGAAACCCTGTTAGAAAACTGCAATAACCAAGACTGCTATGAACTGCTTAATACAATTCTGCATAAGTAATATGAAATATGCAATAAAAAAACTGCACGTAGTATCAAAATAAAACCTACAAACAGACAATCACAAACCACTTGCTTTTAATGGGTCACTATAATGGTCCGGCATTCCTAAATTTTAAGAAGTAAAATATATACTTTTAGTTAAGCTCATCATTTGTTCAACTTGTTACATTTAGGAACAGATGGGAGAAAAACAACTTTTCCTAATAATAGTGGAATGATGTGTCCTGTAGTCAGACACAGTTTGAATACAACGGGAAGAGCTCCAGCCTAAACAGTCTCTGAAAGAATACATCCTACATCCTACTGTGTGGATATTTTTATAAGCTGGTTGTTCACTTAAACTGGTTCTCTGAGTTAATTGAAACAAATGTTTTCACACCTACATAGTGTACAGGAATTCTCTTCCATAAAGACAAAAGTCTTTACCTGAGTGCCTCTGCTTTATTCCTAAAATTGGAAATTAACTCATAAAGGTCTTGAGAATCAAACTATTATATTACACTGTACTTTTATATCTTCATTTTGAAGCATTACATTAGATTGAATTGCGCATAAAAGGTTAATATTAAAAACATTTTTAGGTAACTTGTATTAGTCTAAAAAAAACTTAATTATTGATGAGAGATTTTTAAAAAATATTTCAGAGGCACATTTTTAATGTTTAAACACCTTATTGATTTATAAATGATTAAGTGAAGAAATAGAACTCAATACATAATGATTTCCTTATGATAGACACCAAATTGTGTACACCTTTCCTATTGTTAAACAATAAATGGAATATACTGTAACTCATTGTTTTATAGCTTTGCACAGGGAAATGTCAAATTCATGATAAAGTGAACTGACAGGTGTTAGAAAGTCTCAGTAATTTGTACCATTGTATATTGCATGATGACATAAGATAACATGCTGAAATCTTTCTTACTGAACTTTTCACTAGAATATGCTTTTCATTTCATATTGCTTTCTGTTAATTTTACATCCCTATCTTTTTTATGATCAGTGGTATAAAAAAACTCAAAACAAAAATGTGTGCCTACATATCATACACATCTTTTCTCATTGGACTAAAGTTTTATATTATTAAATACTAGCGAATTGCCCGTCAAAAAATGACGGCAATGAAATTGTAAGGTAGCTAATGCTGTTTGGTGTATAATAATGAAATATCTAATACATTAATAAATGAATATGTAATGCTGTTTGGTGTGTAATAATGAAATATATAATACATTATTAAATGAATATACTTTACCTATTTTGAAGCATTGTGTTGAAGAGCTGTCAATGTGTTTTGATGTTGCTGCAGCATTAGTGGTGTGGAGCTGCTGTGTAAGCGTGGTGAATGTGTGCAGTGTAATACTGTGCGTGCGCGAGCCGAAACCGTTAGCTTAGTGGTGTACTTCCGCATTGGCATAAAATAGCGGGTTATCTGTGGTATGCGTCTTTGCGGATTATCCATCGGTGCTTCGTGGTGTTTTTCGAGTTTCGTGTGGTGTTTTTTGAGTGTGTTGTGGTGTTTTACGTGTTGAGAGTGCTGTAGCCTTGTTTTCGTTTTGTTCGTCGGCCATTTTTTCTCTCTCGCTTAGCGATTTTATTAGTGTCTAAAGTGTTTTATTTTTATTTAAATGAAGGTGTAACTTAGTTTTTTGAGGTGCTGGATGGTTCCTCTTGCTGTAGGTAAGCTTTTTATGTGTGTGTTGTGTGTATTTATTGTGTTTTAAATGTTTGTATGTTGGCGTGTTGCGTCAGATGTTTGCGAGGTCGTAATGTCTGGGAACGTGTCTCGTATGGTGTTTGCGTGTGTAGCCTCATTTTCGTTTTGTTCGTCGGCCATTTTTTCTGTCGCTTAGGAAATTTTTTAGTGTCTAAACTCTTTTATTTTCAGTGAAATGAAGGTGTAAGTTGCATTTTTGAGGTCCTGGATGCTAGCTCTTGCTGTAGGTAAGCTTTTTATGTATGTGCTGTGTGTATGTATTGTGTTTTGAATTTTATAATGTTCGCGAGTTGCGTCCGAGTGTTGCGAGGCCGTAATGTGTGTTAACGTGTGTCGTATGTTGTGTGCGTTGCTCGTAAAATGTATCGAGTGTCGTAATTGGTGCGTTGTGTTGTTTGCGTTGCGACATGATGTTTGCGAGGGTCGCAGTTGCTGGCTTGGAGCACCTTCGGCGCTCCATGCCAGCAACTGAGGCCCTCACCCAGTGCCCTCGCTTTGCGGGGGCCTTGGCTCGCTGTGCGAGCCGCGGCCCTCGCTTTGCGAGGCCCGCAAGCGTTAGCAACAACTCGCATGCTCACAACTATATATGTGATATAATTATTAGGTGAGTGGGGTCTGAGTAAACCATGGGCCACATTCAATTGAGCTTTCGGGTGATCCGGGAGTCCGTAATTGAGGTCAGAAGCTAATTTGCTATACAATTGGTGTCTTTTTGCGGGTTCCAAACGGCTTCAGAGTTACAGCCTTGACAAAATGGCGATGGTTAAACTCATAGCTTACAGCCTCCAGAAGCCTTTGATCTTTCACTTTCGCAAAGCTAAAATCGCAAATCGCTATTCAAATGCTCAGTTTCCCCAAGCCCGCAAATGTTTTTACACCCGTAAATGGCAAATGAAGGAGAAAATCCTACATGTACTCGAGAGGACCTGCAAGGGGGTTAAACACCTATTCGTAGTACTGTAAATGCAAATAAAAAATCACTACTGCACTGTAAGTAATGGGGAAATAGATGAAAGCCATTAGAATTAATTGCACAACAGTCTCAAGCCTACAAATTGTCAGGAAATTTAAATATTTTTTATGATTAATTTCATATCAGGCCACCCATATGGACTAGAACAGTATTGGCATTCATTTTCATTATTCTTTATTTTGAAGGTTTGCGAGTCTGATCGCATATCGGACCCCCGAACCTAATTGATTGACATGTAACCTCCATGTTTTACTACCACAATAATGACATTAAGTCTCATTTTCTTTTGGCTGATTCGAAATGGGAAAACACATAAAATGGGGAAGCATATAGCCTGCAATTCTCAGAAGTACAGTACATTTTTATATGTGGGCAATAATGTCTCCAACTAAAGGGCAACCCTAGGCAGCTGTCCATATAATGGCTGTATATAAGGTTAGTATCCAAAAACATTCTATTATCTAAGGGAAATGTAAGTGTTTCAAAAACACATAATTTAATACTGAGGAGGTGAAAAGTCTCCTAGGATATATTTATAAAGAATGAAATGTGTCAGATTTGCAGACTACTACATGTCTATATACAACAAGAACATATTAATGTACATTATATTTATGCTAAATATGTGGTCTAAGAATATTAGTGATGATCCAGAGTTTGAGACTTTAAAATCACTAATTAACAACAGTACAATACATACCATGCTTTTTTTTAACTAGAAACTATAAGTTATTATGTGAAGGTACAAAAGCATTGCAACATTCTAATAAAAAGGAAGGAGAACAAAAAAAGATTAGTGAAAAGAAAAAAAAAGGGAAGGAAAGGAAAGAAGGTAGAATATTATGTTTTGCAGCATGGCATGGCCTTTGTTTTATTAAAATAACAATTAGTAACATAAAAGGGGGTAATTAAAGCACTCTGTCACCCAAAATCAAGTTGTTTTTTTAACTTATTCTTAAAGAGCATGACATGTTAGCTACATTGTACTAGAAATGTGGTTCTACAGCAAACAATGAAGTAATCAGCATTGTTTATTGCTATGAGCATTACTGGTTCATAATTACTAATTAGCTGGGAGGGAGGGAGGTAGAGGGAGAGAGAGAGGGGGAGAGAGAGAGGGGAGAGAGAGAGGGAGGGGGAGAGAGAAAGAGAGGGAGGGGGGAGAGAGAGAGAGAGAGAGGGAGGGAGAGAGAGAGGGGGAGAAAGTGAGAGAGATGGGGGGAGAGAGAGACAGAGGAAAGGGAGACAGAGAGGGAGAAAGACAGAGAGAGAGAGAGGGGAGGGGAGGGAGGGAGAGAGGGAGGTAGGGAAAGAGAGATGTGAGCGAGGGAGGGAGAGAGAGAAGGGAGGGAGAGAGGGGGGATTGAGAGAGGAAGGGGGATGGAGAGAGACAGAGGAATGGAGAGAGATAGGAAGGAAGGGAGAGAGAGGGGAGGGAGAAGGCAGGAGAGGTTGAGGGCAGGAGAGGGTGAGATTGAGGGAGGGAGAGGGATGGAGAGAGAGGGGGCGTGTGAGCGCGAGGGTGCGAAAGAGGGAGGGAGAGAGAGAGGGGGTAAAGGGAGGGAGCACAAAGAGGGAGAGGGAGCAAAAAGAGGGAGACAGAGGGCACACAGAGAAATACAGAGGGCACACACAGAGACATACAGCACAGAGAGAGACAGAGCAGACACTTGAACATACTATATGATACAGTCATATAGTATACCTACTATGATAACTATTTCTTAACTAAACAATTACCCGTCGAAAACTGATGACAATTCATGGTAAAATGTTTCATGGTACTCTCCCTCCCCTGTTTCTCTTACCCCCTCCCATCGCTTGTGTCTCTTCCACCCCTCTCTCCCATGTCTCTTCCCTCCCTTTCTCTCCCCTGTGTCTCTTCCCCACCACCCTTGTGTTTCTTTCCCCCCTCTTCCACCCATGTCTTTCCCCCCTCTCCATCCCCTCTGTCTCTTGCCCCCCCTCCCTCCCTCCTGCCCTCTCTCCCCTGGGTCTCTTTCCCCCTCTCCCTTCCCTGTGTCTCTTTTCCCTCCTCCCTCTGTGTTTCTTTTCCCCCTCCTCCCTCTCTCCCCTATGTCTCTTTCCCCTCCTCTCCTCTCTCCATCGTTTGTGTCTCATTCCCTCCTCCCTTCCCTGTGTCTCTTTCCCCCTCCATTGTGTCCCTTCCCCCTCCTTCTCTCCCCTGTGTCTCTCCCCCTCGTCTGTATCTCTTTCCCCTGCCTCCCTCCCGTGTCTCATTATCTCCCTCCCTTGTGTCTCTCCTCCTCCTGTGTTTCTTTCCCTCCCTTCTCCATCCCTCCTCTGTGTCTCTTTCCCCTCCTCTCCTCCCTCCCATTTGTCTCTTATCCCCCTCCTCCCTCCCTCTGGTGTCTCTTTCCCCATCCTTCCTCCCCTGTGTCTCTTTCCCTCCCCCCCTGTTTCTCTTCCCCACTCCACTGTGTTTCATTCCCCCCTTCTCCCTCCCCTGTGTTTATTTGGCCCCTCTCCCTTCCCTGTGTCTCTTCTCCCCTCCCCTGTGTCTCATCCCTTCTCCCTTGTGTCCCTTCCCCCTCATCTGTGTTTCCTTCCCCCTTCTACCATCCTCCGGTGTGTTTTTCTCCTCTTTTACTCCCTCCCCTGTGTCTCTTTCCCCCTCTCCCTTCCCTGTGTCTCATCCCTCTTCCCCTGTGTCCCTTCCACCCTCCTCTGTGTTTCTTTCCCCCCTTTTCCCTTCATCCCCTGTGTCTTTTTCTCCTCTTTTCCTCCCTCCCCTGTTTCTTTTTCCCCCTATCCCTCCCTGTGTCTATTCCCCCCTCCTCCCCTGTGTCTCTTCACCCTCCTACACTTTGTCTCTTTCCCCTCCTCCCTTCTTTGTATCTCTTTCCCCACCTCTCCTCTCTCCCTCCCGTGTCTCTTTCCCCTCCTCTCCTTCCTCCCTCCCTATGTCTCTTCACCCTTTGTGTCTCCCCATGTCTCTTGCCCCCTCTCCCTCCCCTGTGTCTCTTTCCCCTCCTCCCTGCCTTGTGTCTCTTTTCCCCACTCTATCTTCCCTGTGTCTCTTTTCTTTCCTCCCCTGTGTCTTTTTCCACCTCCTCCCTCCCTCCCCTGTGTATCTTTCCCTCCCCTCTGTCTCTTCCCCCTCATCTGTGTCTCTTCCCCCCTTCTCCCTTCCTCCCCTGTCTCTCTTTATCCTCCTCTCCTACCTCCCCTGTTTTTCTCTCCCCCTCCCTTCCCTGTGTCTCTTTCCCCCTCCCCTGTGTCTCTTTCCCCCTCCCTTGTGTCTCTTTCTCCCCTCTTCCATCCCTCCCTCCCCTGTGTCTCTTTCCTTCCCTCCTTCCTCTGTCTCTTTCCCCCTCCTCTGTGTCTCTTTCACCCCTCCTCCCTTGTGTCTCTTAAACCTGCCGTTTCTCTTCCCCCCTTCTCTGCATTTCTTTTCCTCTCTTCCCCCCTCTCCCTTCCCTGTGTTTCTTTCCCTCCTCCCCTGTGTTTCTTTCCCCCCTACTCCCCGGACTCTCCCTCCCTGTGTCCCCCCCCCCCCCCACCTCCCCTGTGTCTCTTTCCCGACCACTCCTCCTTCCCTCCTCTGTGTTTCTTTCCCCTCCTCCCGCAATCCCCTCCTCCCCTCACTATTTCCAGTGGTGCCCTGCATATTGCTGTATATAGTTTCCATAGTGTGAATGCGGTAGAACAACATTACACATATACGCAAACTATTCGTGATAAACGACTATTAAGTCTTTGTTATATAACTATCATTTCCATTTTTTTTCTTTCACAGGTATATCTGTTTATTTCAAGTTTTAAAATGCATAATAAAAAATATTCTAAGTTCAGTGCAAAGATACTCATTCTCAGCAAACTGGAGGTACTAGTTTATTACCTCAATTCAGAGGTACTTATTATCACCTAATTTTAGAGGTGCTCATACTCATCTGATATTTTTACACATTGATGTATTGCTTATAACCCTTTAAGTTCACAGGTTCTCCTACTCTCCTAAAGTATTTTATGCATGCCCCAAACCTAGCTCCCTGTACATGTCCCTTGAAGTAATAGTCATACTCTTTTATATTTTCATAATTATACAGTCAATAATCAACAAATTTTAAATATTTTTTACCTTTTTTAGCCATTCATTTATGTTCAAGTCATTTATGGTGATAAGTTACAATGTTAAGTAACATTTTTCATATTTAATTTTGTTTTGGCCTTCTTAACAGACTTGTCATCATGCAAGAGAAGCATGATATTATAAACACCATATCATATTGATATTTTGTATATATTATACTATTCTTTTGTTTTATCAAAACATTCCAAAACATCTATATACTGTTTGATTTGTTACTGATAAACAATATTACAAATATATATACAGTAATATGTGATACAATAAACCATAACAATAAACCATATTATTATGGCTGATCTTTTATTTTTTATTATAATAGCTATTATATATTGATATACAATACCATATTGCATTCCTACACCATGTCATAATGCTGATTATGCTTTGGTCCTATCTATCTATCCATCTATCTATCTATCTATTATTATTTTTATTATTATTATCTTTTATTTGTAATGCACTTATTCCATCGTGCTTTACATGGGTTAAGTACAATTTTAAAACATTGCAAAGAATGGAGGGTCCTGTCTTTGAGCTTAGAATCTAGTATGCATAGTGCTTTCCCTAAAGCACCTTGCAAGATTGAAAACTCATGAATTTACAATCTAAAGGGTCTGAGTGTGGTACATGAGGGTGAAAGACGCATTATGCATAATATTGCTGAAGCTGATAATCTTTGTTAAAGAATTGTGTTTTTAGTGTGGTTTCAAGGCAGGAGGATACTCTGGTGTAGTAAAGTAAAGAGTTCTAGAAAATAAAGGGAGCACAAGAAACGTTTTGAAGGCATGAGTGAGAGGAGGTGCTAAAAGAAGTGGAAAGAAGATGGTTGTTAGCAGAACAAAGAGAATGGAGGAGTATTATGAGATGAGAGCATTTTTATTGAGGCCTTTGTAAGTTAGGATCATGATTTAAAATTTTATAGAAACTAAAAATTATCATGCTACAATTTTGCAACTTTTTTCACTACATAGCTCCATCTTGCTTGCAATCCTGCTGATGTCAGTTACTCTCTTAGTTCTGTGTAAACAAATTAAATTCTCCTTAAATTATAATGATAGTACCAAATACCCCATTCCTTTTATGTATTTAAAGTCTCCTCCCACTTCAGGAAGTTAATCTATTGGAAGTCAAAATGGTAAATTCCATAGCAACATAGTTGCATATAAATTAGAGGCTGCATGAATTTTTTGCATTCCAAAAACATGTGACATATTTAAGTATAGTTTTTCAAAATAGACCATTTTAAAATTATGACTACATAGTTATTAGCAGCCTCATTAAATTAACCCTCATAGGTCCCTCAGTCCTCGCAAAAGAAATTTTTTGGCTTTTTGAGAGGACCGATTCCACAATATGTCCCTCACAGCCTCCTTTGTGAGATGACACCCAAAAACGACCGAAAATAGGCTCCGGGAGAGCTACATAGTAACACGCAGTCATAAATCTATGGGGTGAACCTCTCACCTCGGAAGAATCCCTATGGGCACAAAAAAGTGCCTGCAAGGGATCCTAAAGCCTATAAGTGCTGCATCGGAGCAGCCCGACAACGCTGTCTGATGCTCCCCCCTGCTCCCTAAACACATCCCCATGCTGCATGGGTCCCAATCAAGACCCCTGCAGCCTCCAGACAAAAAACCCTTGCAACGGGGGTCCTCGATCAGCATCGATCAGGCCCCTGCTGAATTTGAAAAATTCGAATGACCCGCCTCGCGGGGCCTTAAAGGACCGTAAAGGTCCCGAAAGAACCTGCGCTTAAAAAAGTTTAACACCTGCCGCGGGGGGTGGGGGTGGGGGGGGGTTCCTATAAGTAGGCCCCCAGGCACCTAAAATTAACCCCATCACTCATGGGGCTCTATACAGAGCCCCATGCGCCCTTAATTAACCCCGTCACTCATGAGGGTTAATACAGACCCCCATGAGCCCTTAATTAACCCTGTCACTCATGGGTCTTAATACAGACCCCCATGAGCCCTTAATTAACCCTATAACTCATGGGCTCTATACAGAGCCCCATGAGACAAAAATGAACCCCTCAGTCCAATAGGGGTCTGTATAGACCCCTCTAGGACACTATTAACCCCTAGGTTAATCCTACAAGTGCCATGAAGGTCCTCCAGCACCCTCATGACAAAGTCTAAGCACTACACTACACTATTAATCTTAACTATACCCCATTAACCGCCTAACCCTAACCATACCCTATTAACCCATACTAAACCCTATCTAACCCTAACTTAGCCTATCTAACCCTATCTGGACCTAATAACCATTACTGGGCCTATCTTACCCTTACTGGGCCAATCTAACCCTAATTGGACCTATTTAAACCTATCTGAACCTAATAACCTGTATAGACCCCTCTAGGATACTATTAACCCAAGTGCCATGAAGGTCCTCCAGGATCCACATGACAAAGTCTAAGCTCTACACTAAACTAGTAACCCTAACTATATCCCATTAGCCCATACTAAATCCTATCTAATCTTAATTGGGCCTATTTTAACCTATCTGAACCTAATAACCCAAACTGGGCCTATTTAACCCCATCTAGCCCTATTTAATCCTATCACTTATGGGGGTCCCTCCATAAGAACCCCCATAAGCTTCTATTTAACCTGATCAGTTCCATAAGGGTCTATGAAGACCCTCATAGGACAATGAGAACCCAGCAGGTTTTGTATAGAGCCTTATGAGTTATAGGGTTAATTAAGGGTCTATGGGGGTCTGTATTGACACCCATGAGTGACAGGGTTAAACAAGGCTCCATGGGGCTCTGTTTAGAGCCCCATGAGTGATGGGGTTAATCTTAGGTTCCTGGGGGGGGGGTACCCCAGTGGCAGGGATTAATATTTTTAAGCGTGAGTCCTTTCAGGACCTTTATGCAAGGCTGGAAATTTGAATTTTTAAATGCAGCGGGGTCATGATCTATGCCGATCAGCAGCCCTTGCTGCAAGGGGTTAATGTGGGGGACCCCTGCAGCAAGGGGTTTATGTGTGGTCACTTTGGGGGTCCATAGAGGAGGTTTAACTTTAGGTGCCGGGGGGTACTTGGAGTACCCACCACAGCAGCGCTTGTATGTAGAACTGCCGAGGAGGTCCCGTTCAGGACCCCTGCTGCAAGTGATGAGGTGTGAAGCCTGCAAGATCATCTCGCAGGTTATCACTCCTCCTGCACTGTATCTCTGTGTTTGACATGGACGGAGCTACTGCGTAGTTCACACGTTGCTCGCAGCAGCGCTAATTTAATAGTGTCGTAACTTTTCAAAATTTGAAGCACGTAGGGCCTAAATACAAACCTTGTATCAACGAGGCTGGAATTTAATATGGCCCTAAATGTTTAGATTATTTATGTTATTATGTCTGTAAATTAAAATGGGAAAGAGGCTGAACTACCGTTATTTTAATCAGTTCATTTAACTACTTCCATTAGTTCCTTCTGAAACATATGCATAACATTCAGTGATCAGGGCCCAGAATAGTAGGGCATTAGCTTCACTGACCCCATCATTTTTGAAATATCATTAAATAATGCACAACATGATTTATATGACTCTCTAACATATAAAATGAGTTGTAGAAAGTAATGGGAACTTTAACATAAGCTACGCTGAAAAAACAATGTTGGGTCACAAATTAAGTTAATTGACACAGAAACGCTGTGGAAGGAAGAACTTATTCATCCCCTTTCTATTACCTGTTAAATGATAAAAAGCAGGAAAATAAAATGAACTTAAATGAAGAAAAAAGGAATTTATTTCATATCTATATTCTGGAATACCCCTATTATTAATACTACTTCCACCAACTTTCATCAATGAACCATGGGTAACTCCAGAGTCCTACAGAGGCATCAACATTTTTTTGTTTCCAATTAAAAACTATCTGTATGACTTTGTTCTCATTTTCACACGTTTGACACATTTTCAAACATATATCATTTTTTTTCCTGTAGTAGTCCTTAAGGTAAAAAGATTAATTAAAATGTGGAACTTTGTCATGAGAGGCTCAAAAATACATCTTAGTGTCTGTTATTTTTCTATGTCAAAGAAACATAAGTTGAGGTGGTGAAGAGTTAATAATATTGTGATAAAAGATTAAATATTATTAGTTCTTATCACTCAAAAATAAATCATTAAAAACTAGCATATTAATATATCTAACTCTGTACTAGAACTAAAACTAAATGAATAGATCAGTGATATAAATGTTTTGCTTACTGACTGTGCTTTAATCACTACAACATTAATCCAGTTTGAAATTGAAAGTAGATAGGAATGACTACATCTGCCAGTTGCACTCTTTAGCTATAAAGAAATTGCAAAAAGTAATCTTATTAAGTAAACCATCAAAGCTATAAAATCATTTTAAATACTTCAAAGAACACAAATCTCTGAAATGCAAATAACTTAACACTTTCACACATGGGTTAATGACTGGAAACAAATCAGCAGAGAACAAAAGGATGGTTAAGTCTGCAAGCTGAAAATATGACAGTTTACTGAAGCTATCAAAATAGACCTGGCAACGTATGAGCTCGCAGCACAGCCTTTCCACAATGACCGAGTCAAACTCACAGGAGAAGTAAAAAGTCTGCGAGATAATCTCGCAGGCTGCACACCTCATCACTTGCCACAGGGGGTCCAATAGGGACCTTCGCGGCAGTTCTAAACATAAGCCCTGACATGGGGGGTACTCCAAGTACCCCCCGGCACCTAAAATTAACCCCCACCTATGCTGGGGGTCGCCATCGGGACCACCGAAGTGTCCCCACATTAACCCTTGCAGTGGGGGCCCTTGATCGGCATCGATCGAGACCCCCGCTAAATTTTAAATATTTAAAATAGGGGGTTATGTGTTATAGATAGGGGGTAATTTTTTATAGATAGGGGTAATGTATTGTACTGTTATGTATATATGTATATATAATTTCTTTGCAGGTGTGTAATTCTTTTTTGATTTTTTTGTAGTGGGGGGTTGTAATGTTCTTTTTTTTTTTTTTTGTAGTGGGGAGTTGTAATGTTCTTTTTTATTTTTTGTAGTGGGGGTTGTAATGTTCTTTTTTTTGTAGTGCGGGGTTTGTAATGTTTTTTTTTTTTTTAACAGCTTGTTTTATTTTGTGTAATTAGTGGGGTTTAATAGGGGGTAGGTAGGTAGTGTAGGTGCTAATAGGTTGGGTAGAGGGGAGTTAGTTTAGATTTAGTGGTTTATTGGGGGAAAATAGTGTAGTGTCTGTATTTAGTGTCATGAAAGTCCAGCAGGACCCTCATGGCACTTATGGGGTTAATAGTAGGGTTCTAATTGTCCCATGAGGGTCTTCATAAACCTTTAGGGTGCTGACTGGGTTAAAGAGAGGCTTACGGGGGTCTGTATGGACCTCCATAAGTGAAGGGGTTAGATGGAGGCTTATGGGGGTCTTTATAGACCCCCATAAGTGATGGGGTTAAATAAGCCCAGTAAGGTTTAAATGGGACTAGATAGGGTTAGATAGGCTCAGTTGGGGTTAAATAGGAATAGATATGGTTAGATAGGCCCAGTTAGGGTTATTGGGTACAGATAGGATTAACAGAGTATAGTTAGGGTTAAGGGGTTAATGGGGTATAGTTAGGGTTAATAGTGTAGTGTTTAGACTGTGCCATGAGAGTCCTGGAGGACCCTCATGGAGCTTATGGTGTTATTATAGGGGTTAATTAGTGTCCTATATGGGTTTATACAGACCCCTATTGGCCAAATGGGGTCAATTAGTGTCCCATTAGGGTAGGTTTAATTATGGGCTCATGGGGCTCCATGAGTGACAGGGTTAATTAAGGGCTCATGGGGCTCTGTATAGAGCCCCATGAGTGATGGGGTTAATTTTAGGAGCCTGGGGGTTACTTATGGTACCCCCGCGGCAGGGGTTAATATTTTTTATAGCGTGGATCCTTTAAGGACCTTTGCGGTCCTTTAAGGACCGTGAGGTGGGAAATTTAAAATGGTACATGCAGCGGGTGTCACGATTGATGCCGATCGGGGACACGCGCTGTAAGTGGTTAATATGGGGGCACTAAGGGGGTACCGATGGGGACCTCCAGCATAGAAGGGGGGTTAATGTTAGGTGCCGCGGAAGTACTTACAATACACCCGCGGTCGGGAGTGGATACTAATGTGCCGCGGGAACTTTAAGGACCCGCAGTGGGAATTTTTGAATCACAATGACATGTGGTCATTACACTACAATAACGATAGAAGAATATAAATCTCATTCATCACTTCATCAAAGTAAGCACTAACATTGTGTCTCCAACTGCCCAAAATCAATTACACGTATACAAATCAATTACACATATACAGTGTGATTTTAAAAACAATTGTAAAAGTATGAAATGATCCCTGTATGGTCATATTCAAGAAAACATAGGAGGAGAAACATCTATCAAGATCTATATGTACAGTACAGTGCTTTCTTCTGTTACTGTAAATAAACTTACTTAGCTGCTGTTCATCTATAAGTAGTACAAACTATGCTGTATCTGACATGAGAAATAATTTGCCATGACCAATTGCAGATAATCAGCAATAATGTGGGATCGCACAAGGAATGCTTAGCTGTGGCCAAGGTATTATCTCTATCTCTGTACGATATTGTTTAGCCACATGGCTATTACATGTTAATGGTGTACAGGTGTTATCATATGATAACTGTTTTTTATGATATCATGGTGTCTAAACATGTAGACATGATTGTTGCTGACAAACAAAGGTCATCAGTTTTAATGTATTTGAATTCAATGAGAAAATCTGGTCTCATATTTTGACCAATAGATTTTTTACTGAAGACTGAGTTTGAGTAGAAATAAAAGAGATGCTATGTCTGGTCACAACCCTGACCATGCCACTTCAGCCTCTCCTTCCTATCAGGGGAGATGCAGGGGGAGTCATCACTGATGGAGGTGGAGGTGGAAGTATCCCTGATAGAGGTGGAGGCATGGAAGCAGATGGGGACTGGCCAGGCTGTTGGTGACGTGGGAACTGCTCTGGAGTTGAGGATGGAGGGCTTGCTAGAGCCCGTTGCTGCAGATCCATGTACAGCTGGCTTAAAGCTCTTTTGTTGTTGGCAGCCTGCAACGGCCAGGAAGGTCACCACTTGTACATTGTGGATCATCATCTCCCTAAAATTCCATCTTAATGTGCCAGTAATATATTGATTGTTGGGGGGACACCTCTGTGAGGAGGCTGATAATTATCCCCTCCTGTTATCACTGGATGTCATGAAGTTCCACTATGCTGGTCTCCAACTTTTGCTCTGGGTGTGAAGGAGTTGAGACTGCCGGTGGGGGCTCCAAAGGAGGAGGTTGCATGGTGGTGGCATGGTTGTAGTGGTGGTGGGTGGCAGTGTGGACCCAGCATCCACTCACTGTGCTGAAGGAGGAGGTGGTGGTGGAAGAGCAGGTTGGGGCTTTGGGATGTTTAACCAGTAGGAGATCTCAGGTGGTGAGTTTATCTGTGGAAGGAGGGGGACAGTGGGGTCAAATTTCACCCTGATGGTGAATGGCCCTGCAGGTTCTCCCACTGACCAAATGTAGTGTCATCCTCCTCCTCCTCATATCCTGAGTCCTCCTCTAGCGCCTGGTCCTGCTTCTGCTCCTCCTCATACAAGGAATCATACTGAGAGTCTTCAAATTCCTATTCTGCCTCAGCCTTCATCTCAGTCTCAGTGAATACACTGCTGAACTGAAATGATATATCATACTTGCTGTACACTGCTGTACTTGTTGTGCTGTGTCTCATACTAATAAATCAGTGAGAGACATAGTCCCTGATAGGCTAGGACACTACACTACACATCCAGCCTTCCAGAGTCTGTATACTCTGCGGTGGGTGCACCCATACAGGGACTATTAATTAAATGTTTATTTAATGTAAAAATGTGTTTTAAATATCATTGTAAACTGATATCTATAAGTAATTAGACACACAGGTTTGTTATATACCTAGTTCTATACATGAACCTTAAATATCCCTTTAATTGACAGGCTGCATTTACATTGGATGTGTGTTATCTATGTGTTTAGTGTACATATTTCAATATATGATGGGATTATAGTGATTATGATACTCACCTGGCGTTGACCCTGTATGCTTAGTGTCCATCAGGCCCGGGAATCTGACCGATGTTGCTAGGGAAATCAAATCATCAGCATTCTCTCCCACTCACTAAAATTGACAGTCATTAGAGGGCCACCACCTGTTACTCTGATGTCTTGTGCCTCCTCCGTCATTTTGTTCCCAAGTCGTCATAATGGTGTTCGATGGACCTTACATCCCTGACATACACTCCCAGGGCACTGACCTCCCAGGCTAAATCCTTCCTCATAATTAAAGCTTGCTTGGTAGTCCATGTTATTCGTTTTAATGGTAATTTAATTATTTGGACATTTTTTTATCCAACTTATCTGCTATAGTCACTTTTAAAATGGTCTGCACATTCATTTTGAGGCCATTATGACACTGAGATCAGGCAGGGTTTGTTACAATTATTTGAATCATGTATTCAAAAGACAAGAAGGTTCCTGGGTGAAAAGTGACTTATCGTGAATGTGAAAAACACATGAGGGTTCAGTACTTTCAAAACCCACAGGTACTCTTTCTAGTGATGGGAACTAACACCTGGACTGTGGCATGCCGGAGGGGGATCCATGGCAAAACTCCCACGGAAAATTACATAGTTGATGCAGAGTCTGGTTTTAAGCCATAAAGGGCATAAATCACCTAAGATTCCTAAATTGTTTGGAATAACATGCTTTAAAACATCAGGTATGATGTTGTATCGATTAGATAGTGTAAGGGTTACACCCGCTTCACAGTAACAGACCAATCTCCCCGTTTAATGCACCGCAAACAACCGCAAACAGTCCCTTTCCACAACCGCAAACTCCCCATTTGCACAAGGTTGGATACCAAGCTAGCCATGTCCCGTTCCTTGTCCTCACTGATGTCATTGAAGGTCTCTTCCTCCACCCAGCCACCAAGGGTCCCCAAAAGGTGACAACAAGCCCCCTGGGACGCCTGCTGTGTTTGGTTTTCCACCTCCTCAAAGCCACCTTCCTCCTCTGACTCCTCTTCTTCAGACTCCTCTCTCTGCGTTGCCTCTGTCTGCGTTATTATAAGGTGTGTATTGTTAAGTAGTACTATTCCTATCAGTTTAATCCCTGTTACGTCCACTATTAGGGGACGTGTATATGGCATTGATTTTTGGAACAGGGAGATGGAAAAAGATGCTTGGTCGGACCTCCTACTTCAAATTTGGGGCACTGCGCGTGCAATCTAAGGTGCCACCAGATATGAGTGTCACTGTGCACTGGCAAAAGTTGGCAGAGTAGGCACTGTAGGCCTCACACACACGCCTGTAGGCAGGCAATTACTATTCAATCTATTACAGTCAAAAAAGTGTTGTTTTATGTCACTGTACACTACGGTTTCACCAGATATGACGTATTACTGTGCACTGGCAAAAGTTGGGTGAGTAGATGCAATAGGCTTCACACACACGCCTGAAGGCAGGCAATTGCTATTCAATCTATTACAGTAAAAAAAAGTGTTGTTTTATGTCACTGTACACTACGGTTGCACCAGATATGACGTATCACTGTGCACTGGCAAAAGTTGGCAGAGTAGATGCAATAGGCTTCACACACACGCCTGTAGGCAGGCAATTGCTATTCAATCTATTACAGTCAAAAAAGTGTTGTTTTATTTCACTGAGCACAATATAAGCTGTGAGCCTGACACAGGCAGGCAACTGAAATTAGTTTAAAGGAAAAAAGGGTTGTTTTTTTTCAATGTATGGTACACCAACTATGACTGGTGAAACAGAACAGAATATTAGCCTGTCCTTCAGATGGAAGGCTCTGGAAGGGAGTCTATGCTGCTGATTGGCTGGAATGTGTCTGCTGACTGTGAGGTGCAGGGTCAAAGTTTCCTCAATGATAAAGTATAGGGGGCGAACGGAAAAGCGCATGTGTTCACCGTCCACTGCGAACGCGAACATGCGAAAATCGCTGCGAATAGTCCGTGGGCGAACTGTTCGCGACATCTCTCTCTCTCTCTCTCTCTCTCTCTCTCTCTCTCTCTCTCTATATATATATATATATATATATATATATATATATATATATGGATTTCCCCTGGGCCTAGCAGTGGCGCAGAGGCATCACAAGTAATTTTATCAAATTAAAAACTGCTTTTAAAATTGCTCACTATGTGTATGAGTATCTATGTTGTAAAATGGCTGTTTTAGGGAAATATCTGTGATTTGCTCACAAACATGAGAAACAGAGAAGTCAGCTCAGTGATCTAACAACCTAAAACTCTCTTTCCCAGATCACATTTTCAGCTACGCATTACTATACATAGTCTCCTTCAATCTCCATGGGTTAGCTTGTGGCAGGGGTAGAATCTAGGAAAGCACTACTTTTGAGGTCTTTGTTCTAAACTGGCTTCCTAGATCAATAAAATATATTTTTAGGACACTATCTTCGACTGATTTTGTCACAAATACCAACGTGTACAAGACTGCTGGGTTATTTCCTGCACCTCCAAATAATTATCAACTCAATCAGCAAAATGTCAAACTTAAATACCCAGGATCTAGCATACCGTTCAGTTGTTGGAATCTGATTGACAAATAACCATTTCTACATCCCTAATTATAAAGTCCCCTACCAACAAAATCTGTCTGTTACTCTGCTTAATCTGTCCTCCCTCTCCTCCAGTAGAACTGCTCTCCACAATGTTACAGAGAACTCTAATGGCATTGCCACATCTTAATTGAAATCCCAAAATTTTCACACTATCTTTTCATGTTTGCCAGTTTAGAACTGGCCAGCCTCCTCGTTCCCTCTACTTACTCTTGGAACTGAAATTCAGTTACCTCCCTAAACTCCCTCAACAGTCTCAGCTCCATTCTCCATGCTAGGCACAGCTAAATTGTGCACAATAAGCACCAACTAATTTTCCAAAAGCACAATGTCACCAAGTGCTGCAATCCCCTCTCAAGTTCTCCAATACAGACTTCATAGGAAGCAACATGCTTATAATTGAGACAGAGGTATGAACCCTGGAAAGGCTGCTCCCTCAGTTCATGTGGCAGTATGTACACTGGATGAGTTTGTCACTGGTCTAACTCATGATTACAAATTACACAATTTATACAGAAGTAAAAATTATATTAAATATATTTTAATATAGAGACTTATTTATTTAAATTAATCTACATAATGGCTCACTTTGTTTAAACCCCCACAATTATACTATTACTACACTAGAACTACTCACTGTTTGCAGTTCTCAGGTTTGCTCCTCCTCCTGTTTAAAGTGTGATTTTCATTGAGGAGGATAACATGAATCCATCTACATCTGCTTAATCTGTCCTCCCTCTCCTCCAGTAGAACTGCTCTCCACAATGTTACAGAGAACTCTAATGGCATTGCCACATCTTAATTGAAATCCCAAAATTTTCACACTATCTTTTCATGTTTGCCAGTTTAGAACTGGCCGGCCTCCTCGTTCCCTCTACTTACTCTTGGAACTGAAATTCAGTTACCTCCCTAAACTCCCTCAACAGTCTCAGCTCCATTCTCCATGCTAGGCACAGCTAAATTGTGCACAATAAGCACCAACTAATTTTCCAAAAGCACAATGTCACCAAGTGCTGCAATCCCCTCTCAAGTTCTCCAATACAGACTTCATAGGAAGCAACATGCTTATAATTGAGACAGAGGTATGAACCCTGGAAAGGCTGCTCCCTCAGTTCATGTGGCAGTATGTACACTGGATGAGTTTGTCACTGGTCTAACTCATGATTACAAATTACACAATTTATACAGAAGTAAAAATTATATTAAATATATTTTAATATAGAGACTTATTTATTTAAATTAATCTACATAATGGCTCACTTTGTTTAAACCCCCACAATTATACTATTACTACACTAGAACTACTCACTGTTTGCAGTTCTCAGGTTTTCCAAAAGCAAAATTTTCACACTATCTTTTCATGTTTGCCAGTTTAGAA